>OY776122.1:47389522-48033093 GCA_963675135.1 Galeopsis tetrahit | reverse complement strand
ATGGACTTGTAAAAATTTCAATTCGAAAAGTAAGAAATCAATTTCCTAATATGGACCCATCCTAAATTAATGGAAATTGAATGGGAAATCAATGGGAAATCAAATTAAACCCTAAATCCTAACAAGAAACCGAAATTGTTGTTGTACTACACAAGTCTTCCCCCATTTTCTTCTCAATCTAAATCATCCCTAGCTCTAAAAAATCTCAAACAAAAAAATATAGATTTTCTTTTGTAAAATTATCAGTTCTCATAAAGGAAAACTCAAATTAAATACTAACAAATTGAACTCAAATTGAACTTAGTAAGGAAATTAAAATTGATGAGATAAAGTGTTACAAAACATAAACTCTAAATTGATCGGAGATAATTACTTACTACAATTGTGGAATGAACACAAAAAAAACAAGCTTGAAAAACCACCTACAATTCTAGAAACAAAACAAAAATACAGGAAGAAGAATGAATAAAGACTGATAATATTGCATAACTTCGTTTCCAATTCTTTTCGGATGATAAGAACCGAGGCCTCCTTCGTTTCATCTTCTTTCAGATTTAGTCCAAGATTCGAATTTGAATCATCTTCATACGACTTCTCCTGGAAATACGTAGTGTATGCATCGATAGCCTCGTCTTTAGTTCGAAAAGATGTGTACATGGATGGAACCTTTGAATCTAAGGACATGTGGAGCACATTCACTCCAACTATCATAAATCCTGACCCGTACGCCTTTGAAGACTACATAATATTTCTCAACTTTTTTTACGCTTTGTGCTACTAAACATTATGGTAGAAGATAATTTTTTTTTCAATGTAGAAGATGAAGTTCTGGTAGAAGAAAGAGACGAAGAAGAGAGGATGAAACGGTAATAAAGGGAAGATAAATTTTAATTAAATACACATTGAAAGTTGTCTTGTGTAATTATTACTCCCTCCGTCCGCCTAAGTTTCCCATTTTACCATTTTTGTCCGTCCGCCTATAAGCTTCTCATACCTTTTTTGGTAAGTACTTTTTTCTTACAATTCACTTTATATCTTACTTTTTCTCTCTATCTCTCTCCTCTCTCAATCACATCACTTGTACTATATCTATTATTTAATCACTTTTCTTAATCTTTGTGCCAAAAAGTAATGTGAAACTTATAGGTGGACGGAGGGAGTACTTACCTTGAACAAATAAAAAGATAGAGAAAAGGGTGTCATACTCTAATATTTTAATAAAAAATAATAGTTAAACAATATATTTGAATGAATGGTATATTAGTCATTTTAACAAAACTTAAACAAGAAGTGGACTAAAATATCCCTATCTGTATGTACAGAATCTATACATTTAACATTACCCCATTTCACAATAACTTTCATATTTTCCTTTTCAGGACGTTCCACAATAACTTTCATAACCTTAAAATGGAAAACTCTTTATAAATTTCATCCTTACAATATCCTCAATTTTACACAAAATGTCATTACTTTTGAGTTTTGACTCATACATACATACAAGTCAACTATTTTATTTACTTTATACATAAAGTTTACATAATTAACGATCAAAACTCTCATCATTATTACACTTTCTTAATTTGTGTGTCCACCTACATATAAAAGTTACTCCCTCCATCCCACAAGATTTTTCTTTTTTGGATGTCTCAAATTATAGCAACATTTCCTCTTTTACTTAAGTATTAAATGTTTTATTGACAATTTTACCCTTAATTAAACTCACCCCATAATTACTTTTAAGACCCAACTGTTTTGTAATATACACCAAATTTAAGGAATATCAAGGGTAAAATAGACATATTAGTTAAACTTGACCACATTTATTGATTTTTTTTAATTTGTGTGTAAAATCAAATGTAGCTATCTTTGTGGGACGAAGACTGTATTACGGAACGGAGAGAGTACAATTTTTTTTTAAAAGTGAAAATATTTAATTATAATGTGATACTGATCTCACGGTAAGACGGTCTCACATAAGACTTTGCTCAAAATTTATCATTGCTGAGATGAGTTGAATTAAATTATGATTAAATATAAATATATAGTTGACAATTTGTTTTCTCTCGTTTGTTTGAGAAGAAAAAAGAATGATTTAATTAAGAATCTTCGTCACTGTGATCCACAATTAGAAACGCGACAATGCGCAAACTCTTTGTTAGTGCGTTAACCTGTGAAACAATTCCAAAAACAATAATACTCTATTAATTAAACAGAAAAACTTTCTGACACTGAAAAACAAAATATAGCTTCCAAACATTTGATTTATCAATCAAGAAAATATTAATCATATTATGCATTATTGACCTTATTTTGGCAATCATTGTAAGTGGTTTTTCATATAAAGACGAATCACCCGTTTACTTGCAACCAATCTCTTGTACTAATCTGAACATCTTATTACACTCTGACTTTTGCATGCCCGGCCCTTTCAAAATTTGAATTTCAATTCACAATAATTAGAATATATATTAAGCTCCTCAAACGGTCATTTTGCAATAAAATTAAATAATTTACCAACATATATCGGTAATTGTAGCGGTTCACTAAAATAAATAAGATTTTTTTCGAAATACTTCATTGACAGGGCATTGGTTAATGCACTATTTGTTTTGCATAATTCTTTGTGTTCTGGTTCAGAATGGATGGTTGAGGTAGTCAACAGATAACACTCACTACGTACGACTATATATTTCTCCTTTTTTTTTTTTTTCGGTGTTTTGATTAATGAACATTATAAAATAATATATTGAAGTAGTACTTAATTAGGAGTGAAAAAATAATACTCCTTATGTCTCATTTTAAATTCACATTTGCAAAAAATGGACGAAGTCCCATGTTACATTCATCATTTCTTAATTTAGTAATAAAGTATTTTTTTTTCATTCTAAACTATACTCTTCAAACATTTCAAAATTACACCACATGACATTACTTTATTATTCTACTTTATTACTCACGATTTTTTTTTACCCTCTATTTTGTCTCATTTAATACTAATAAACATCTCTAGCATTAAACTACGCGTAATTAAACAGTAAACGTTGAAATAAAATCAAGGCGAAGGGAGTAGATGAATATAAGATGAAGTATAAGAAAATAATAGATATAGTACAAGTGACAGTAAATGAGAGAAATGAAATAATATACAAAAAAATAGAATGCGCGCGGAACTTATTATAAAACGTTACGAAAAAAAAGTGAGTGTGACGGGAAAGTATATGTGATATTAAAATTTAACTATATACTCCTACGTACTTTAAAATAAATCATTATTCATCATTAAATTAGTCATGCAAATATATACACCATATTATTTATAATATATACTTCGAGTCTCTTTGAAGGTTGTTCATTTACTTTTTGTACATTAATTATATACAAGTGATTTTGAGATATTTTGGATTCACTTATAAATAAAGTGATTTTATAAGAATAAAGTGAAACAAACAATTATATTAAATAAGTGTAATTTGAAAGGTAATAAGAAAAATATTATTTTAATTTGAAGACATACCTATTAAATTTGAACCGGACAAACATACAAAGTTTAGATTGAGAATAAGTATTTTTTTAATGACAATTTTTTGTGGTGGGGGAATTCACAAATAAGTCCACTGATAAATTCATAGTAGAACAAGAGGTACAACTGCACCTGAAAAATGAAATTTTTTTTTTTCACCTATGTATTAAGAGGAAAAATTTATACTGTATCCCCTTATATTTATTTTATAAAAAATAACCTTAGCAAGTAGAAATATACCTTCGTTTCAGTTTATTTGTCTTTTTATAATGTTTCACATAGGCTAAGAAACGCAATGAATAGTAATAAATATAATATATGCAAAATGTGTGTTATTTTTATTCTTTTATTTAACTACGCTGACATTTAATACATATTATTAAAAATAAAATATATAAGAACGAAATTGAAGTGTGAGATTTAATTATTATAGATTAATGCAAAATTATACAATTATTTTACCCTCAATCACCTCTTCTCCTACTATCAGCACTTTTCAGTTCGTTTCATTCGAGATAGCTTTTTTTTAATTTATTAGTATTCTTTTATTCGTGCTTATTATTTAATTCCATTAATATTGAGTTGATCTGTTGATAGAATTTAATTTGAGATTTTTTTATTTATTTGTATGCTTAGTTAATTTAGTTAAGATTCAGTGATCATGTTATGCATGATGAATCGATCCAAATTTAAAACATTGACTCCGTCAATCTGTCACACAAAAAAATTCACCTTATATTTATTTTTAAAACATGAGTAGTTAAAGTAGTTTGGGTTCCACAAATCTAAGTATCATATATAATACTAGTGTATAATTGCTTGTCTGCTATTTTTACCTATTTTTTTCTTTTTAATTTATTTTTGTTTCTAATCTGGCTTTTTTTCCTTTCTTTTTTATTGACTTGATAGGAATTCTCTTGTTAAGATTATATATATGAATCGATTAAAACCTCAAATTCATACTAGAATCACGATAATTCTATAAAAAATTATAAGCTAATCCAAGGATTCCCCGAGTAAGAAACATTGGTTCATACTTTTTTTTTTTTTTTTTGAAAAAGTCATATATTGATTAGAAATTGAGTACAAGGGATACATAACCCTTAAAAAAAAAAAAAAAACTAATGTTTCACTATTAAAAACACGTTCATAATTTTTTTGATTAGAAAACAATGGTACGTTCATACATATTATATATATTTATTACGGAGTAATTTTTTTTGTAAAAATAAAATAAAAAAAAAAGCTTATGAGAAGGCCGGTGAAGTAAATCTCATGTTTAAGAACGTAGCATACATATTTTTACACTCTTTAAAATATTTAATATGAAAAGATATTATATACACGTTGATATATTTTGCACATGCAAGGTGCATGCCTATTTAATATTTATTTAATATTTGTGGTGCCCGAAGCAATTGTGAAAAAATAATAACAGTGGTGCGTCACATGTGAGATGGTTAATAAAGACCACTCAAATATAATTTGTCATTTGAATTTACTTTAATTTCATTAAAAAAGTTGAGATTAAAATTTTTTCTCACGATATAAGGTGATCTCTTTTAAAACTTTAACGGATTTAAAGGGGTCGAGATAGAGATAAAATATATGTACTTCCTCAATACAAATTTGGTATGTATCATTCATTTTTACAAATTTTAAAAAATATTGATTAGTTAGACTAAATTAATAAAAACAAACAAATAAACAAAATGACAATGTGGCATGTGGAAAGATCGATGGTTTTAAAATGGTTGTAATCTCGTTTAGTTGACCAAAAATGAGTTAGGAGAGCTCAATTTTTTTATTATTTTTTTAATGGTGAGATTTTTTTATTTTTTTTTAATATTCTCAACCCCTCCCCATATTTTGAACTCAATACCTCACGAGTTAGATGGTGCTGTATTGGTGCTCTAACCACCTAAGTTATTCCACCTCATCCCGAAAATTAAATTGATGATATACTTTATATATATATATATATATAATGTTGAGTTCTTCTGAATCTCATATCACCATTATATCACTTATCGTATTACAAAATACAAACATTTTTTTAAAATTGATGCAATTAAAAACTTAATATGAAATTTGATTTTTTGATGCGGTATAACTGTCGCTGCATTTTATGAAAAAACAAGAGCATCTAAAGAACTTAAGTTAATTATGGATTTCCTGACATAGAAATCTTATTTGGACAATCGAATACATTTTTTTTAGTGGAAACGACGCTCTGAGCAAGACTCATCGCTTTCCACAACGTACAACCTTTCTTGGTCAATATTTTTCATTCAAAAAGTGAAAACTATATTTTTATATTTATATATATTTTTTTTTGTAATTTTTTTTTCATGGACCTTTTTGTAATTTTCTATTTTCATTGAAAAAGAGTTCATATTTAAACTCCATCGATTATATTGTGGACGACAGTATAGGAGTGAATAAGATTTTTAGAGGTGTTTTTCTTATTATCCAAATTTAAGTATTCATTAAATCAACCAAGTTTTAAAATTAATCATGCATGTAAAAACAGGTTTGGAGATATTGTTTTGGGGAAGGGAATATGTTAACAACATATAAAAAAGTACTTGGGAAAATGAATAAGAATGACTTATGAGGTTTCATAAATCATTATATACTCTATAAAATTGACTTCAAATATTTGAATTGAAGTTGGTACGTACACCAAATAATTTTATATACAATTCTAAAAGTACTTTTCCAAACAAATAAGTACTTCAAGTTAGACAAAAGAATCTAGGAAAAGGCAGTAATAAATAAATAGATATGACAAGGAAACAGAGCTTAAACGGCACGAATAGTATATTTAAATATTAATAAAATGTGTGTTGTAGTAGTAAATGAAGGTGTTTGCGGACATAAATATTCACACGCACTTCACCTCGCATATTGTGACTTTAACTACTCTCTGCCCTTTCTAGGACATTGCTTCCTCTCGTGCTCTCGAGCAATCAATGTTCAAATTATTGTACCTTCATATACATTAATATTAATACAAGATGATTACATTCTGTTTCAAAAAAAAAAAATACAAGATGATTACAAATGTTTTTATTTGTCTCGTATTCAATTTAAGAACCGACTAATTTAGAAAATTAATCTCACCATCCACTTGCAAAGACCCCGTTTAACGTCAGAGTTTCGTGTTAACTATTTATTCGTTAAACAAGCCTACACAACAAGCTTACGTGGAGTAATGAAGAGTTGACTGCTAATGTATGAATCTAATAGAAAACGGAGCATATCACAGCAGTTGTGCAAAAGTACATGGAACCAACGAGATGTTACTATTTCTAGCAAAGTACATCCTAAGAAAATTACAAGAAAGATATACATGATACTTAATATGATTTTAAATTAGCTCTCCAACGATATTCAAAATCACACTATAAAGAGAGCCAACCTTCACTAGTAAGGTTACAATTTTTTTTTCTTTGTAGTGGCATTGCTCAAGATGTAGGATGGGGTCTTCCTTTTGAAGCGAAACTGACGGCAACTCTCCTTGCTATTCAGTATGTTCATCCCCAAAGTTGGTTTTACGTACTTATGGATTGAATCAGATTCTAATTTAACTACTAGTACTCTATTGAGTTCCACTCCTACTATACCTAGGGATGGACATTCGATTGGTTCGGTTTAGGGCTTTTTTAAACCGAACCGTAATTTTAAAAATTGAAATCAAAATCGGTTTAAAAAGTTCGATTGGTTAGGTTCGGTTTAAACCAAAATTCTTGCATAAAATATTATTTTTCAACAATTAAACATTTTTTAAGGACTTTTTACACCAAAAGTCAAATTCAAATTACAAGAGTCACAATCTAAACTAACATGTTTTTCAAAGTTTCAAATTACAAATCATACAAATTTCACAATTAAATCAATTTTCACGGGAGATAATTAATTTTTGAGATTATTAACCACCAAGTACAAAATCTACCCCTTAAGTGTGTGGGGATACATCCGCCTTTTTAAAAAAAAAAATTCAACTTGGTAATACAATTTTTCAGATGAATGGTCCATTATACCCCTTATTTGTTAATAGGTTTTTTAGTTTCGTTTCTTCCGCCCCCTTTCATATTCCCTGCAATTCTGTCGAATCGAGGTGTCCATTCTTGGCCCTTCTTCCCAACTTTCGCCCCTTTTCATTTGTTTCTCCCTCTTCTCTCTCTCATTAATTTCCTCTCTCCTCTCCCCTCCCAGAAATTGGAGTGGTCGTTCAACACCCCTCTCCCTTTTCAGCGGCCCTCCAACGACGACGGCGACACGAGTGGTGAGTTCACGGTCTCCATCTTCCTCGGCCCGCTCCCGACTTCGTCTTCTAACAGCGGCGACCATAGCGATGTGGCTTCGTCTACTAAGATTTGTTCGAAACCCTCCTCCACGCCGTTGCAGAGCCTGAATGCTCCGTCAAGGGGCTCGTCTTCTACGACCGCGTGGTGGCGGCGTAGATCTAGGGTTTTGTGGGTGGTGTTGACACACTGAGTTGACTCGGTAAATTTTTATTTTGGTGCCTCTCCCTAAAAATCCATCTACTTTCTTTTCTTTAGAAAATATTGTTAAAATTCAGCTTCTATTTTGGGGTTTTTGTTTTAGTTACTCTTCTTTTTGTTTATTCTTAGGTAAAATTGTGTTCCTGGGTGGATGTGTATATCGATGACGAAATACCTGTTCCTGGGTGGATGTGTATATCGATGACGAAAATTGTTTATATCGATGTGTAAAACAGGTATTTCGACCTCGTTCTTGGGTGGATGAAGAAATCTGTAAACCCTCTCATCAATGGCGTTTTGGGATCTGATTGTTGTTTTGTTTCTGTAGTTTTTGAATCAGATTTGTGGTTTTTTTTGGGAGTGTTTTCTTGATTTATTGCAGACCCTTGGGAGATGCTACACAGGTTGTTGCAAATCTGCAGAGGCAACAGGTTCAATCAAAGTTGATTGCATGTGATTACTTGGAAAAAAACATAGATCTCATGGATATCTTATTAAAAGGGTAAGGGTTTCATGAAACGATTTGCAGTAGTTTAAAGAAATGGCTCATTTAAGTTTCATGCTTAATTGGTATTGGTACTTGCGATCAGGTTATTATGAAATACCAGAGATTGTTAATTTCTTATTTTTGAATGATAAGAATTTCAAATTAAATAGGGGGAATGATTTTAGTTGTTGTTAGCAGTAATACACTCTCCTTGTTGATATCTTGTTATTTTAGGTAATCTTGAAATTTGTGATGCTGGAGTTCAAAGGCCAGTGGTAATACAATTATGGATTTTTTTATGATAGTCTCAAGTCTTTTGTTATCACCTTCTTTACCTGTAGTATATTTCCTTGTTTACTGAGGAATAGAGCTTTGTGTTTGCAAAAACTCGTTGTATATCATTATACCAAAAAAAAAAATTGTGGCTGATGTATAATCCTTAGCTGGACCCAATGTATTCAACTTCAAGATGTATTGATATGAGGGCTGCTCATGTTCTATTCTTGTGATATCTGTCATTACTTTATGCATGCGTAAGCAAACTCTGATAAATGTTAAACTTTCAAACATGGCTGAAAAGATAAAGGACACATGCTTATTATTATTAGACCTTTTGATTTGATACTTATGTTTTGGTCAATTGTGCATCTTTCTTTGAGAGTCCGGAGAGGAGTCGTGGCAATTTTCTTCCATTATTCATCTTTTGTTAAATTAGTTAATAATAATATGGTTGCACTTATAATTAATTGAATTTTATTTACTTTGTTACTGGGGACTAGTTATGATGATAGTGATCTGGCATTACACTATGGTGCAATGTTGAGGGAATGCATACGCCACCAAAGTGTTGCGAGGTAAGTGGATCTCCCATTTTTTGTGTTGTTTGAGTTCTTTTATGCATCGTAAGTTTAAAAAAGAATGCTATTGAAGCAATTCTCTATTTTAATGCCTCGTTTAACTGTTTAAGTTCATGAAAATAATGAACGTGACATCTCAATTTCTCTTGATTTTCATTTCCCGTGGGAAAACTCATACAAACTTCAACGCCGATATTTTTTTGTTCGTCACTTATGCTTGATACTGGAATATGACCAACTTCCTTACGTGCCTCCAATGCTAATCTGGTTTTCTTATTATTAAATTGTATTTTCCGAATCTCAAAATGATTTTTCTTTACAATTCTGCATGCACACTAATGTTTTTTGTTATGTTCCCAATTTGGCATGCTAATTGAATTCCTGTTTGAAAAGTTTTCCAATGGTGAAGTTACTGATCAGGCTATTGGAGACTTGGAGGTGAGAGGAAAACTTTGAATACTGTTTTTTTGTTACAGGTCTTGTGGATTTATGTTGTCCATGTGTTCGCTTTTTTGAGATGCAGTTTCAAAATTCATGCTCCAACTATTCTTTAGACTACAAAGTTAATGTAAAGTGGCTAAATAAATGTTGTAGTTATGATTTTTTTTTTTTTTTTTGGTGATAAGAAACAAGAAATTTTTATTAAAACTTTTAAGGTGATGAGAAGGGACAAGATGCAGAAATAAAAGGTCTTAAATACTTGATGATTAGAAGCTCTTCAAGAAACCCAAAATTTTACTCTAAAGATTCCTCTCAGTCCTTCTGTTTCCCTAACTTTTTTAATTTATAACTTAATGTATAATAGTGCTTCTTGATGTTCAGTGTTATGTTGATGTTCAGTGTTTAATTATATTCGGTGTTCAATATTTAATATATATGTCGATATAGTTTTATGTTGATGTTCAATATTTAATTATATTCAATATATATAGATATTCGGTGTTCAATATTTAATATGTATGTCGATATTCAGTTAAAAGAAAATTGAATTAATAAAGTTTAATAAAAAAATTTGAAGAAAAGTTGATAGAAAAGTATATTATATTACTAATTAATTAATATATAATTAAAAATTAAAAATTTTGAATTTAACATTTGACGTAATTTTTGAAAAATAATTCTGAATAATCAAGTAAATTCTGATTTAAAAAAATTGTGTGAATTAAAAATTTTAAAAGATCTGAATAATAATTTTAAAATAAAAATTTGAAGTCAAAATATAAATAAAAAAATTGAATAAATCTAATTTGAACACAAAATGTTCAATATACTAATTATGTAAATATTCAATATACTTATCGATGTACAATTATTATGTAAATGTTCAATATACTTATTGATGTAAGTGTTCAATATACTTATCGTTGTACAATATATATATATAATTACTATTAATTAAAATCTGAATATAAAATCTTAATAAAGAAGATTAAATTAATAAAATTTAATAAAAAAGTTTGAGTTAAGTGGATAGAAAAATTCAATATATATCATTTCAATTAATTAAAATCTTAATAAAGAAATTTAATTAATAAAATTTAATAAAATATGATTTGACAAGTCAAAGTTAAAATTTAATAAAAAAAAAAATTTGAAAAAAAATGAATAAAAAAAATTCAAGTAAAATTTGAATTAATGCAGGAAAAAAATACATGTATATCCAAATGGTAATTGAGGGGTGTATTGATGAAAGTTGTGGGGTAGTGATTGAAAAATTGGGAAACACTAGTCCATGCCTATTACCAGGCCCAATGACTAGCCTAATATACTGGGCGGCGGCCGCCGCCTGAGAAATTGTCGGCAACAGGGCGAGATGTGGATCTCCGGCGTCGTTGTGAAGGGCCGCTTTCAGGCCATATAAGAATTAGGACCTTTAATAAGATGAAAAGGCCGAAGGCGCCTTCACTCAAAAGTCATCTTTTGGACTTTATCGTCACCATAGTCTTCTTCGTGGCCATCATCCTTCAAGGTAATGTTATATTCGTGGTCATCATCCTTCGTGGTCATAAAAAACCCTCTTAACACCATAAAAAATTCAAAGATCTCAAACTTCCACACCAAAAAGACATGTCTTTTGCTTCAAATTTTTTTACAAATTTCACATTATAAACTTATCAAGAAATATAATAAGGAAAAACATAAAAAATCAAGGACATAAAAAAATCTGAAAATTTAAAGGACCCAGCAAATCGGAGGAATAAGAACCAGATGAAAATTAAAAGAATACAAAAAATTCAAAAACTAACTTAAAATGAAAAAAATCAGAGGAAAAAATCGGAGGAGGAGGAGGCACGAACATCTTTCTTCTTCAAACAGAGGGGCGGCGGCGGCCTTCAAACGGAGGCGGTGGTGAGAGAGTAGCAGCAGCGGCGTGGAGGGAGGAGGGTTTCGAACAAACCTTAGTAGTCGAAGCCGGGAGCGGGCCGAGGAAGATGGAGGCCGGGAACCCACCACCCGTGTCGCCGGCGTCGTTGGAGGCCGCCGTAAAATGGAGAGGGGTGTCGAACGTCCACTCCAATTTGAGAGTGAAGAGAGAGGAAATAAATTAGAAAGAGAAAAGGGAGGGGAATTAAATGAGAGAGAGAAGATGGGAGTTAAAGGGGTAGTGTGATTTGCAGGTTGATTAGATTGGAGAGAGAGAAGGAAATTTAAGGGCAAATTAGTCATTGCCTCCTTAAGTATTGTACCGCCTCACAATTTATTAATTGATTGTATTTGCACACACTTAGAGTCTCCCAAATGTACTAGAGCACACTTTGCCCTTAATTTTTTAGTAAGGTAGGAAGTCGCAAAGATCAAATTGGAAAATTAAAATTGAAAATCAATAAAGTGGCATACTTCAAGTCTAATTCCTTTTTTTTTATTTGACGTATTGCTCCGTATAATTTATTAATTAAATAATTAAGTATTTCTTTCATTTATATAAAGTAATTCGGTTCGGTTTATACAATTCTGTAAAATATAAAGCGAACCGAATCGAAAATTGAAATTTCAAAAAAAAAATTCAACAGAACTGAACAATCAAATAAACCGAAAATCGTCGGTTCGGTTCGAAAATTTATTTTTTTCGATTTTGTGCCCACCCCTAACTATACTCTGGCGCCTCCAGGGTTTTTGGAGTTAGGTCCATCCTCTCACAGACAACATGCACATTCGATACTCACACATATTTAGAGAGGCCAATCAGGTTGCAGATGCGGTGATCAAGACTATACACTTAACTGCATTTGGAGAGGCTCTCCACCAGATTTTTTTTAGTACATTTTTTCATAATGATTTATATATGGATTACTTAAAACGTTGATGTTTTATAGAGGAGTGTATTTTTTTCTTGGACATTGGGGTTTGTCCCCGTGGAGGGTTTTTCCAGGCAAAGTTTTAACGACATCCCGACATTTGACTCTGTCTGTAAGCTTATGGTTTTAGGTTTCCTTTCATTTTATACATCATACTCCCTCCCCTACTTAATGACACAAAACTATTGGACACAAGTTTTAACGAATTAATTGTTTATTTGTATTATAAAAGATAAAGTGAGGATAATAAAGACTTTTTAAATTTATAAATAGTAATAAAGTTATTTTGTAGTGACATTTATTGTAATATTATGATGTTTTAAGAGAATAGTTTAAAAGTGTTTTTACTATTTTAGGTAATGAAATAAGTAAGGAACAACAAAAATGATAAAATTGATCATTAAGTAAAAATCGAATGGAATATCTTTTATTGTCAAACAAACACACATACGATCAAAATACTCGAGCAATTTTCAAGGACACTCCATATATAGCCATACTCTTTAAGTGTTCAGCCTTTATATTCCTAACTCTTAAAGTTCATACAAGGAGTGTTTGTTAGAGGACTATAATTCACATAATTTTCAGGAGACAAATTAGTCTAGTATGTCCCTTTAACACTTCAAATCAAGAATTTCTTAAAAGAAATTAACATTACAATTAAGTTTGTGAGAGTGAACATAAAAGACGAGTCTTCAAAACACTATAATTCCTCGTGTTGAAAATTACTTTATTTACTTCTCTATCATCTCATCTATTTGACAAAAAACATTAGACAACTTATATATGTATCAATTGTTCATCAAGCTAGCTAATATTATTTTATGTAAAAAAGAAAAGAAAAAAGTTTCAGACGAGTATAAATTAAGAGCCTCATCAACTTATTTTAATAGTTGTCTAACTAATCAACTTTCTTTAACAATTAGTAAGATAGTATCAACTTGAACAGAACACTTCGTACTCACTAAACTATTAGTAATTATTAAATGTAGCCGACTTATATGCAAGTTAACTTATTAACTGAACACACAATTTTTTTTTTAATTTTTTTTGTAAAATAATCTATTCACCTCTTTCCTTTACACCTTTTACTTTTACTTTTACTAACTCATTCGGGACCTACAAAGTACAAAATAGATTAATACTCCCTCCACTTTTAATTAAGTGTCATTTTAGCAATTTTAAACAAATTAAGATATATATTCATGGACTATTTTACCCTTCATTAATGATAACTAGTTTTAATATTAAATTTATGTTTAGTAATGAATGTGGCCAATATTGTAGGTGATATTCATATATACAATAATTAAGATTTATCCATGATTTATGCTATAATATTATATTCAAAAGGGAAAAGACTTAAATCAAGGTAGAGAGTATAATGTATAAGGGTAAAATTGTCAAAATTAAAGAAAAAAATGTAAAATGACACTTATTTTGAAAATATTAAAAAAGACAAAGTGACACTTAATTAAAAACGGAGGGAGTAATAGTTAGCACTAATCCTAATATTTCATACTTCCTCGGTCCCAATTTAGATGGTATATTTGTTAAAAATGGATGTTCCAATTTAGATTGGATATTTCCTTATTTGACAATAAAACATTTTTTCATCTTAAACTACACTTTTTAAATATCTCAAAATTACATCACATGTCATTATTTTATCACTCTACTTTATTATTCACAATATTTCTTGTATGAAATATTGCATATATGCATTTCAGTTATTCACACACATGTTATTTATAAATACACCCACAAGCTTAATTCACACACACATTTTTTATAAATACACCCACAAACTTAATTCACACACACATTTTTTTATAAATACACCCACAAACTTAATTCACAAACACATTTTTTATAAATACACCCACTGACAGTTTAATTTGAAATTTTTAATCCGTTTATTTTACTCGTTTCTGTGATTTTTTTATCTTTTATTTTATTGTCGATTGCAGGATATTAAATGTAGTAATTCAAATTGTAATATATAGTAATACACATTATTTTATGTAGTAATAACACAAACTATTTATATAATAATGCAAATTCTTTTATTTAGTAACACGTTTTTTCTAGTGTTTTTATTGATGTAGTAACTCACATTATAATATGTAGTAACATATATTATCGAATGTAGTAAACACAATAATCATGTCGTAATACAAAATGTTTTATTGCAGGATGATGCGAAAAATATTAGATCGTTTGATAAAGTTACATATAGTAACAAACGTCTATTCAATGTAGTAATTCAAACTGTAGTATGTAGTAACATATAATTTTTAATGTAGTAATAACACAATTTTATATAGTAATACTGATTCTTTTTTTTTTATTGATTAAGTAACCCACATTATAATATATAGTAACATATATTATTGCATGTAGTAAGATATATTATTGCACCTAATACAAAATAACATTGACCCATAATAATTAGTATTAAAGAATATTTAAAGAAATATAAAATATTTAAGGATTAAGGTCATTGTAAATTGCAGCGTCCGACCGCGGCCTGAGGTGACCGAAAACTGCTCGGAGAAGACGACCATGTTCAATTTATGTCAGTTGGTGCATTTATAAAGAATGTGGGTGTGAATTGAGCTGTCAATGGGTGAATTTATAAAAAAATGTGTTTGTGAATTATGCTTGTGGGTGTATTTATAAAAAATGTGTGTGTGAATTAAGCTTGTGGGTGTATTTATAAAAAATGTGTGTGAATTAAGTTTGTGGGTGTATTTATAAAGAACAATGTGTGTGAATGATTGAAATGCATGTATGCAATATATATAAGTTTTTGTGTTTACTTTATTATTCAAAAGACTGGCATAGCCACTGTTTTATTCATTTAATACTAATATATGTGACCGAAAAGAGATTGTAGAATGTATTTTGAATAAAAAAAAGTAATTAAAAATTCGTTCTTGTCAAACAAATTAAATATATTTAATTGTAATTTTAAACTCTTTCCAAACTCATAATTACTCCCTCCGTTCCACAAAAATAACTACATTTGACTTTACACACAGATTAAGAAAAATCAATAAATATAGTCAAATTTAACTAATGTGCCAATTTTGTCCTTGGAATCACATTCTTCAAAATCTGCTAAGTCTTAATTACTCTTATTAACTAAGGGTAAAATTGACAATAAAGCATCTAATACTAAATTAAAAGAGGAAATTGAGCTATAATTTGGGACATCCAAAAAAGGAATATGGAGGTATGTGACGGAGGGAGTATTTGATTTAATCTAAACATAGGGAACAATACGACAAAACAGCGCATAGTATTTCTCTCTCCCTCTCTCTCTATCTATCTATCTATAAACACTGTGTGTGTATATATAAATGGATGCCGTTGAATTCAAATTTGTCAACATTTTCCCTAAAACTTCCCCAAAACACGTACGGGCATGTCAATGAAAATGAAATGGCATCTTACTCCGCCGCCGCCGCCAACAAGCCCAATGATTATCCGCCGCCGCAGAAGCCGTCGCAAGCAAACCAAGAATAACAGCTTACTACTCATGCACCAAAGGTATGCTTCTCTGTTTCATCATCAACAGAATAAAGGGAGAGAGAGAGTGGAAGAAGAAGAGAGAGAAGAGCACGGTGGCGGCGGATTGGAGGAGGAGAAGTGGAGGGTTCAGGCGGAGATGCTTAGGGCTGAATGCAATTTGTTAAGAATGGAAAGAGAGTTTGCTTTAAAGAAGCTGGAGAAAAATAAAGTCAAAATGGAGACAACTCTCAAATCAGCTGTTCAGACACTTGTTTCCGTTAGTTATATATTTCTCATTTAACTCTTGTGTAACATTTACATATGATATATAACTCAAACATTTTTTTCATCAGGGGAAAGACAAGATTTTTGAGGGGAAAAACGCGAATGCAGTTCTTGAGGAAGAGATTGATGATTTAGAAGAAAAGTTGGAGGAATTAAAAAAGAGCTCAAGAAATAAAGAATCCCAGTGCAGTAATTTTGACAAAAAAGCTTGCATTTTGCAACGTCGATTAGAAAAACTTGGGGGAGAATTACCCGACCAAACCACCATTTCCAATTCTAAATCCACCCATGTAAGAAAATTTTCTTCTTTAATTTCACGACAAATTGTAAAACCAAAACTTATCTTTACCACTAATTGCATGATCAAACTTTCAACTTTTTATTTTTTTACGGGTCGTGTATGTATCTTTTCAACAAAAAAAGGACCCGGATTAGATTGGTGAGCAAAACAAGGGGCACTTTCATCTATTTGCATTTTATATCATGTGAACGCTTTTGTTCGCGAATTTGACATAAGTCTTTATTTTGTAACTAACTTTTTAAATTGTTGAAAAAAAAAAAAATCCCTGATAACTTTGTGAGCATAACCAGGGATATTTTCATCAATTTGCATTATATATCATTGTCCTAATTTTTTTAGTATCAAGTTAAAAAGTTTGATACCTACCATGTGCAGAAAAGTTAAAATTCAATTTTCAAAACGCAATTAGTGACAAAGATCACAATTTGTCCTTAATTGGTTGACAATACTTTGTAACCTACCGGGTCAACCGGCTTTCCTTGAATCCAACTTAAAAGATCCGTTTGATTGTAGAAGATAAGAGTTATGTTACTTATGTACCTATTATGTATACAAGCACAAGCAGTCATCATTCACAAGTGTGACGATTCTAATGAAACAGAATGGAGAGAGGAAGAAAGTGGAGGGAGACTCAAAGGGCGTGTTAGAAGAAGAGCATAACTCAATTATTACAGCAAACAGTTCAGTTGCCAGCTCAGCTTCTACTTCCAAGAGAATTGAGTTTTCTCATATGTATCAGGCAATCTCTCTCTCTCCTAATTTTAAATTTCCCATTTCAAAATGAGTACAATAATAATAATAATTAGTATAGATTTTAATTTAATACAGGTACAAAACTTGGCTGTTAACAATAATTTTAAATCTACTTTGTTGATAATTAAGTCTAGTATTAGTTGTATTGGTTGCTTCACACTGCCCTAAACCTACGGAACTTAATTATTAATTTATTATACTGAAGTTAAGACTAAATTAATAATTTCTTTTTTTAAAGACTAAATTAACACTTTAGTTTGTACTAAAATATAGTCAATTTTCTTTTTAAAAAATGTGTAAAATATTTAAAATACTTCAATTTTAGTGTTCAATAAATATGAATATATTTAAAAATTTATAAGTAAAATTTAAAAATTTTAACACAATAAATAATTTCTTATTAATCTGTAACAAAAATTAAAATCGACCATCATTTGGAATTTATTTGGAATTTTTTTTATTTTTTTTTTGAAGTTTGACCCAAAATTACTTTTATGTTTTTAGTAATTCAACAGAAAATTCTAATATTGCACTCGTTAAAATTAAGGCAGAAAAGGTGTTTCATCATAAAGTCACTTTTCTAAATAATATTGAAAACTGAATAAGAAAATTCTAATATTGCACTCATTATTGAACTCTTTCTTTTTTCTTTTTTCCAAAAAATAAATGAGAGTTAAATAATTTTATATATACCACTTGTTAATTTGTGTGAATATTTTTAAAACATCAAGTAATTTTGAAGCAGCACTGTATCTATACTCTATTATTAGTACCTGATTTTATTTTTACTCCAGTTTTCTGCTCTCTCAGCAGCTGTAACATGTTGTCATTCTGACATATTGGCAAATATAATTTGAAAACTTGATTCACACAAGTAATAGTATTTTTCCCATGTTATGATTCTGACATACTGTAACTAATTTTAAAGTCAATTTGGGTGAAACTTGTTCATCTTATATTACTTATCAACTGATATCATTACACTAATATATATGCAGGAAGACATGGGAGCGGAGAATAAATGTTCGGGGCGTTGCAAAGCTATAGTGCGGAAGATAGTGGAGCAGGTGAGAGCGGAAACAGAGCAATGGTCCCAAATGCAAGAAATGTTGGTGCAGGTCCGCGGAGAAATGGAAGAGCTGCAGGCATCCCGCGATTACTGGAAAAATCGAGCTCACCATTCGGACTATGATGTTCAAACCCTAAGGCATGCTGTAAGTAAATATTCGAAAATCTTAGGTTCCAATGCATTCTTACAACCATTGGATTTGAATGGTTGTGAAAATGCAGAAAAAGACCGCAAGGGGATCCAAATCCCAAACTATATACATGCATGATTCCATCACATATGCGTCACTAGCTCGATCACTCATTTTTTAGGTGGAGGAGTGGAAAGAGAAAGCTCTCGAACATGAAAACAAGGCCGAAAGACTTGAGCTTGAAGTATCCCTACTTAAAGAGGAGATGCAAAAGTGTAAAGTGCAAGTGGTAAAGGAAGACAAAGATCATTTAAGTGCTCCTCTTTCCCTCGGCAAACAACTTGCAAACGAAAAGAGAATGCTTCTCCGTCGTCTTAAGGAAAATCTAACCGGAGAAGATGGAAGGCGAAAACCTTTCAAGGACATTGGAAATTCATCTTCCTTGCCAAGACAAAATCTCATGCATTCCCCTGCAAGTGCAACATGCAGCTTTAGAAAGTACTAGTAATAAGTAAGACTGCATGCCAAAATGATATCTTCTTCATTCTTTCATGTTGCCACCCTTTGGCAAGTTTTATGAATTTCATGATGAATAATCACTAGTCCGCTATAATTCTAATAAACTCTTTTTTCTCAAGTGTTTTTTTTAAGATCAAAAAAATATTATGTAAAAAGTGAACGTGAGTAACAGTACTTAATACGACAGCATGTTCAACTTAAAAACCAACTTCATTAACGAAACCAGTAATCTCAACCTAATTTCATTTTACATCGTGTAACTTATGCCTAATCAAATTTATATCCTTTAAATTTTTACTTTTTCAATTTACGTCATTTTTAGTCGGGCGCCTAGGCGTCCACCGGCCACCGCGATTTCTTGCTAGACGGTGGGGGAAATCGAGGGAGAGGCTGGGCGGCGCGGTCGAGCGCCGATTTTTTTCTCTCCATTTTCGTTCAAACTCGAAAAGAGGTGTTAGGTGATTTTAAAAATAAAATGCAGACACAACGCCGTTTGCTCGCGTCGCCCTACCGCTAGGGCTGAAAATCAAACCAAGTTATTCGATACTCGATTCGAGATCGTTTGGTAAAAGCTCGTTTGAACTCGGTTCGACATAGATATCAAACAAGCTTTAACATATATTTACGTTCGGTATGGTCCAAAGCTCGACTCGAGCTCGATAAGTAAAAAAAGACAAAATTAGTGTAAAAATGTCAAACTACTTGAGCTCGACTCGTGTTCGGCTCGAATAAAGCTCGTTCGAGCTCGGCTCGTTTAATTATCAAACAAGTTTGAACTGCATCGCGTTCGGCTCGACTTGACTCATTTACAGCCCTACCTATCGCCCGCCTACCGTTGTTTGTGTCGCCCTACCGGTGCTCGCGCCGTCCGTCCTCTAGAATAGTGTTTACATAGTTGCTTGTGCCGCTCTGCGTTGTTCCTGTGCTAGTTAGTTGCCTCACTTTAGTTAATCCCAACTTCCAAGGATTTCTTAATCCTAATAACTAATAAGCTGCACCGTAGAATTGTCTAAGTTGTTTCAGTGAAGTTGTCCAAAATAACTTTTCAATTAAGTGCAGTTGTTACACCCAGTCAAAGAAGTCAATCTTTGACAAGTCAATCCTAGTCACCAGCTTGTGTGGCGACGACTAGTCAACAATATGAAGAAAATGTAATTGTGTGTGCTCGCCCAAAGATGTTGGCGAGCACATGTTTAGCTAAGTTAGAAGAGAAGTGTTAAAGCTTTGGGAGAGAGTATGGAGCGTGGTCGGCACGGCTAGTGCGATCGCCATCCATGAAGATGACCGGACGACCAGGTCCTCCGGCGACCACCGTGGCCCAGCTCCTCGGCAGCTCGGGCGAGGACGACCACCAGAGGCAGTTTAGCATTAAATGCGGCGTCCCATCACCTTTTCGGGCAGAAACTCAGGTCCTGTGGTAGTTTGCCACGTGTAAAGGCCGGGCTGCCCAAAAAACTAGTATATAATGCCTAGAAGGCTCATTTGTAAGATTCAAGTCACAATTTCCTACAATCACCCCTACCCAAAGCAATAAACACTCCCAAGCTCAAAGCTTTAGCTTCTCAAAGAAGCTACTTCTTGTGTTCTTGTTTGTTCTTCGTATTATTCATCATAAATCACCATATTAACCCATATTAACACGTAATAAACCCCGATCATCATATATGTTTGTTTAGTGCTATCGAAAAGCCCACATCCAGATCATCCACTCAAAAGCACGTACAACATTTGGCGTTAGAAGGAGGGGTCCTTTTACGTGTTCTTCGTCAAAGTTTCAACCGATCATCGAACGATCGATTCGTAAACTCCTTATTTAAGGTTTTAATCCGTCGAAAGGTTTTAGAACATAATCTACATATTTTATACGTATTTTCGTTATTTTTGTGTTCTTAAATATTTGTAATATTTAGGCATATTTTGGAGTTTGATCTCCTTGTTTTTCTGTTTTCTAGCACTTTTTGTGGTTGTTTCCACAAATTCGTAGTTTTAGCACGTTCTTCTGCGTAAGAACTCGGATCTTGTGTTTATTATCTTCATAGTCTAGAACAGTGTTCTTATCTTTGTAACCGATTACCAGAAATCACTATCAAAGATGTCTCATCACACAGAACGTGATGGAATTCTACCTCCTAGAGGGAACGATCCCCCTCCCCCGAAGGCTCCAGTCCATCAAACGGCCAACATAAATCTCCAGGAGATTTTGAATGATCCACAACATCTGAGAGGTTTTACCGACTACCTCAACGAGAAGAGGAGGAAAAATAAGGCGATTGAGCTAGAAAAGGCCAAAGATCAAGCTTTTGATAAAGCTCGAAAGGCCAAGGCCAATGTCGAGGACGAGCACTCATATCACTCGTACTCGGTACGTCCCCACGACAAAGGTAAAGAGAAAGCCCACGACCACTCCCACCATAGTCACACGGGAGATTCGCGGAACTCAGTTTTTAACCGAATGGCCGACAAGGACGGAAGATGTCCTCGCCCGGTAAATTTCAATGTTGATGGTCGACCAGATAAGGCCGACCACATAAGGAATGATCACGGAGATAGAATCTCTGCCCTCGAGCGTGTGGGGGATAAAGGGCGAGCACCAGGGAAGAGCTATCACAGCTATCGACTAGAGAGGTCCCTCCATCACTCGCCCGAGCGATCACACCGGAACAGATCTGATCGGCCGGTTGCATCACACCAAGGCCAGCGTGACGAGCACTTTGTGCCTCTACCTTAAACTGCCGAAGAGGGGCAGATTGCGCAGTTCGCTGAAATACAAAAACAGTTAAAGCTTGAGGTTGAAAACTTGCGGGCAGAGGTGGCCGCATCCAAACGAGGAAACATCCCGGCGATCACTTTGCCCATCTCGCCTTTGAACATCATGGTCCTCACCACCCCCATTCAAAGAAAGATTCAGATGCCTTCGATGACGACGTACGATGGCATATCCGACCCTAGGGTGCACTTGTCAAAATACTCCAACTACATGGCCTCAATCGGGGCAACCGAGGCCACACAATTCAGAAACTTCTCCTTAACTTTAGGAGATTGGGCCCATCGTTGGTACACAACTTTGGGAGCCGGGTCCATAAGCTCCTTCATCGAGCTGGGGCAACAATTTCTGACCTACTATGGGTCCATTGCTGCTCGCCCAGCGTCCAAGCAGCGTTTGGCGAACGTTCGCCAAAGCCCAACCGAGTCAGGAAAGGACTTCATCGAGCGTTTCGATAGGTTGGTAATCGATGGGGAGGTCGTGAATGATGAAACCAAGCTGATCTCAGCCGTTTCAAGCCTAAGAATAGGTTCTAAGCTCTGGGAATCTATGCACACACTTTTCCCGGAATCTTACGCAGATTTTCGGAACCGAGCAAGTAATATCATTCAGATGGAGGAAATTTTGGAAACCTCCAAGGCTAACGAGCAGCCTGAGGCGGCCAAAAAAGTGTGGCCGAAAAAGAGTTTTACAACTGCGGAGCCCTCTCAGCCAAAAAGGGTGGTAAATCAGGGGAATAGTGCTTGTCCGTCGAACTTCAAAGCTTTTGAAGAAGCACCGGAGATCACTCAGTTCAAGGAGACCCTCAAAATTGACCCTAGGATCATCCTAGATGCACTCAAAGGAAGAAATCTGCTCCCCCCGGCGAGGGCAATGCACACTGACGAGAACCATTTGGATGGGAATAAATTCTGCAACTATCACAACTCCATTGGCCACCACACGAACGGGTGCCTAGATTTGATGAAAAATTTGTACAACCTGTACATTGAGGGCAAGCTCGCCGAGTTCATCAAGCCCAGTGGTGGGAATGCTAACCACCGTGGGAAGAAGCGTCGTGATGACGGCGAGGGCGACCAGGATCTGCGCACACAGATTAATCGCCAAAAGCTACTCCCCCCAATGCCGAACGGTCCTCCTGGTGACGTCGACTTCGTGGGCGGAGGTCATTTTGTGATAGAAGGCCCCTTGGGGGGTACTGAATCAGGTACTGCTCTGTTTGTTCGCCGACATCAGAGTGAGATGCGAGCACTTAACAACGTACATCAAGTGTTCATTTCCCCGACTGCCGAGAAGCCCCTATCTCATCAAGTCATGTTCTCAGACGACGACCTAAACGGCATGGTGCAACCAAATAACGATGCTTTGGTTGTTACCGGGAAATTCATGGGAACTAATGTCCATCGCCTGATGGTCGACACTGGGGCATACACCAATGTCCTCTTCAAGCATACTTTGGATGCCCTCGGTGGACATTCTGAATATATCGAGCCTTGCGATGATATAATCGTAGGTTTTGGAGACACCCGCTCCCATCCTCTGGGAAGGATCAGGCTATCCCTAGAACTGGCATCGACGAAAGAGCCAGCGATGCATTACACGAGGCAGCTCGATTTCATGATCGTCGACATGCCGTCGTCATACAATGCTTTCCTCGGCCGGCCTTTCTTTGACGAGTTCAAGGTGGCCGCCTCTACTTATTACTATTGTATTAAGTTTCTGAGCCCGGCGGGAGTTATAACCGTCAAGGGTGATCAGGTGCGGGCGAGGGAGTGTCTCGTCCGTTTTGCTAAGCGTCATTCTAAAGAATCTCCGATGGTTGGAAAGTATATCATGTGTCCTAACAAAGAAACAAACTTGAACTACTTGGAGGGATTTCCCAACAAGTATCGAAAAATAGAAATTGGGGAGTCAAGTCAGATTCGTGACGACCACCAAGTGGAGGTGGACGAGCACACCCCAATGGAGATTGACGAGCACAGTCGGATTGAAATGGGCGATCAGCCTCTTGAGGTGATCGACAACCAGGTTCCAAAAATGGACGTTCTAGATCTAGAACCTAGGTTGGGCTTCGAGCCAGAGTTCGGAATCGAGGATCCTCGTTGGAAAGAACCCAAAGAATGGGCAACTCCAGCGGAGGACCTTGAAACTATCCACCTAAATGATGCTCGTCTAGAGCTTGAAGTGTTCATAGGGTCAAATTTGCCAGAACAATTGAGAGCAGAAATGATCGTTTTTTTGAAAGAAAACATGGTGGGCATGGACATGGATCATGCCTGTCATAGACTAAACATTTATCTGTAAAAAAGACCCATCACCCAGAAACGAAGAAAATTTGGGCCTGATAAATATACGGCTATGGCGGTCGAAGTAAAAAAGTTGATCGACAACAAGTTAATCGAGAAAGCTGGAACTGATCCCGAGTGGTTGGCGAATCCAGTGCTCGTCCGAAAAATGACCGGGTCGTGGCGATTGTGTATAGACTTCACAGATCTGAACGATGCCTGTCCTAAAGATCATTTTCCGATGCCACACATCGATCATCTGGTAGATAATACAGCGGGGCACGAAATGCTTACATTTATGGATGCTTTCGCGGGATGCATCCTGACGACCAGAGACATACAACTTTCATAACGGCGACTGACATGTACATCTGGAAGAGAATGCCTTTCGGTTTGAAAAACGCGGGGGCAACGTACCAAAGACTGGTAAACAAAATGTTCGAGAAACACATCGGTGAGATGGTGGAGGTCTATATCGACGACATCATCGTCAAAAGTTTGCGGAAATAAGATCACCTACACCACCTCGCCATGACATTCGATATTCTGAAAGAGTATAACATGAAGTTAAATCCGAAGAAATGCAGTTTTGGAGTTGGCTCCGGAAAATTTCTGGGACACTTGGTTAGCTAGAGGGGCATCGAGGCGAATCCAAGCAAAATTCAAGCAGTCATCGACATGCAAAGCCCAAGGAATGTAAAAGAAGTACAACGGTTGACAGGATGCCTAGCATCGCTGAAAAGATTCATTGCACGAACGGGCGATCGTTGCAAACCTTTTTTCGACGCTTTGAAAAAGGGAAGGTTTGAATGGAGCGATGAGTGCGAGAAAGCTTTCGAGAAGATGAAAGAATATCTATCGGATCCGAAGGTCCTATCTAAGCCAGTCCCGGGCAAAATTTTATACTTGTACCTGGCGGCCACTGACTGTGCGATCAGTTTAGTTCTCGTCCGAGGAGAAGGGAGCATTCATTTGCCAATATACTATGTGAGTCAGTCACTGAGAGATGCCGAGTTGAGATACACTCCGATGGAAAAATTAGCCTATGCTTTGGTCATGAGCGTGAGAAAGCTAAGGCAGTACCTGTTCGACCACGAGGTGGTCGTTCTTACAACTTTTCCTTTGCGACGAGCACTACATCGGCCGGATACCACTGGAAGACTTTTGAAGTGGTCGGTGGAAATCGGCCAATTCGGTCTCACCTACGCACCTAGAACGGCGATCAAGGGGCAAGTGTTGGCAGAATTCATAGTGGAACTCACTTTCCAAAATGATTTAGACAAGGAAATCGAGCTTCCTTGGTCTCTGTTCGTCGACGGCTCCTCGACGAGCACAAAAGCAGGGGCAGGAATCGTCCTCACAAGCCCATTCGGACAAACTTTAGCTTCGGCAATCGAGTTCGAGTATCAGGCGACCAACAATGAGGCAGAGTACGAGGCTTTGGTCGCTGGAATCAAGATGGCAATGGCCGTGGGTGCCAGAAAACTGAAAAAAATTTCTAACTCTCAACTAGTGGTATGTCAAATTACAGGCGAGTACGAGGCTCGCGACGACTAGATGTCGAAGTATCAAGATTTAGTAAGAGGATTACTCGAGCAATTCGATCAAATCCACATCGAACTAATCCCTAGGGAGGAGAATACGCAAGCAGACGATTTAGCTCGACTGGCCACTTCAGAGGGGGAGGCAATATTTTCAGAAGCGACGATCACTAAACTTTCTTCCCCGTCAGTGAGTAGAAGTCAAATTTTGCAGGTAGAAGCGACCAGTGACGAGGACTAGATGACGCCGATCACGAAGTATATCAAGACCGGCGAGCTCCCGGCAGACAAAGTAAAGGCGACCAGACTACAACTCAAGTCTGCCAGATACACTGTTTTTGGCGACCAGCTGTACAAACGAGGGTTTTCAATGCCTTTGTTAAAATGCCTCGGAGAAGACCAAGCGAAGATCGTCATGCATGAAATCCACGATGGAGTATGTGGAAATCACACAGGGGGGCAAGCACTCGCTTTAAAGATAATGAGACAAGGTTACTTTTGGCCTACCTTGAAGAAGGACGCAATCCACCACGCGCAGACGTGCAAGAGATGTCAAGACTTCGCTCCCGCCATACACTCACCACCATACGAGCTCACCTCGGTGTATAGTCCATCACATCACATCACATCAATCGACTACTTCACCAAATGGACGGAGGCAAAGGCGCTGAAGACCATCACATCAGCCCAAATGACAAACTTCATTTGGAAAAATATAATTTGCAGGTTTGGCCTACCTCGAGCTATCATGACGAACAACAGACGACAGTTCAACAGTCAAGACATGCTGGAGTTCTGCTCAAAGTGGAACATCAAGAAGCTATTCTCAACGCCCTATCATCCACAATCGAATGGTCAAGTAGAGGCCATAAATAAAATAATCAAGCACACACTGAAGGCAAAGCTGGAAGGATTGAAGGGCAAATGGGCGGACGAGCTCCACATGGTCTTGTAGGCATATCGGACGACCACGAGAAATTCTACAGGTGAAACTCCGTTCGCGCTCGCGTTCGGAACAAAGGCGGTCATACCAGCAGAAGGACAGGTCGCCACCTTCCGAGTGGCAAATTATGACGAGCAGTTGAACAACGATGCGCAACTCGCCGACTTGGACTTCCTTGAAGAGCGAAGACTTACAGCGGACGAGAAGAATGTGGTCTACAAATAAAGGTCAGAACGCTACTACAACACCAAAGTACGTGCTCGACAATTTACTATTGGCCAACTCGTACTTCGACGGGCAACAGAGCAGTCCATAGGCATACTTGGCCCGACTTGGGAAGGCCCGTACCGTATACGCGCACGCATTCAAACAGATCGTACGAGCTAAAAGATCTCGATGGCAAGCCGAGCAAGTACCCGTGCAACGCGATCAAGCTCAAGAAATACTATCAGTAAGTTTTTATTTTTGTACATTTGAATAAGTTGTATCTAGATTCATTTCAATGCATGTCAAGTTCTAAGTTTCATTAAGTGTTAGATAAATTTTAGAATTTTTAGATCAAGGCTCTGCGAAGCCAACTAGAAACGAGTTCAACCGACGAATGGTTAACTCTAAACACATACGGACGTAAACCAACGAATGGTAGAGTTCTGGAAACGAGGAATGGTTAACTCTAAAAAAGACAAGTACTCGTTCTAAAAGATACTTGTGAAACAGTGACGAAGACGATCACTTTTTAAAACAAACGAGTTCAACCGAGGAATGGTTAACTCTAAAAAAGATAAGTACTCGTTCTAAAAGATACTTGCAAAACAGTGACGAAGACGATCAATTTTTAAAACAAACGAGTTCAACCGAGGAATGGTTAACTCTAAAAAAGACAAGTATCTATTTTAAAAGATACTTGCAAGATAGTGACGAGGACGATCACTATAAAACATAAACGAGCACAAACCAATGAAAGGTTTAACTCCACATAAGTAAACATAAATTGAAAGCAGTGACGAGGACAATCACTCAAAATAAACGAACACACATCATAAGCAAAAAAGTTCATTCATATTAAAAAAAAGCCTTATAGGCTAAGATTACAAAAAAAGGCCTCTAGGGCCGAACACTACAAAAAGGCCCTAGTGGCCGAGCAGTTACAAAGTAAAAGGAAGAGAGAAGTCGTCGAGCAGATTTAAGGTTGATCTCCAACTTCTGCAGCCTCTTCTCCGTCCGGAGCATCTTGCTCGCTAGTATCCACCACTTCGACAGGAGCACTCTGCTCGCCCCCTTGGACCGGTGGGAGTTCAGGGGGACTCTCAAAATAAACTTTCATCGCCAAGAGGCGAGGAAACATAAGACCCATATTCACCAGGTCGAGCAGAGGGAGGACGGAGCCTTCTGCAGATTCTTCTTCAACGAGAAGATTGTCGATAAAACCGCCGAACGAGGTCACGTTCACCTCTGGATGAGTTTCTTTGAAGTGTTGGACGAGCTCGTGGGCAGTGAGCCCTTCCGCGTAAGCAGCCCCAGATTCAGCGAGGAAAGCTTTATCATCCCGCTCTTTCTTCACGGCGACCAGCTCTCGCCCAAGAGAAGCCAACTCGTCCTTAGCAGTTGTGAGACGGGATTGCAAAGTGGCCGCCTCTTCGCGAGCAGTAGCGAGCTCGCTGGATATCTTGACTTTCTCGTCCTCGGTAACTTTGAGGCGAGCACGGAGATCTTCGATCATTTGAAGATCCTCTTGATCTTTTTTCCGAACGGCTACAAGTTGGGCCTCGGAGTAGGCCACCTTTTTCTCGAGACCAGTGTTAGCATTGCTCAGCTGGGCGATCGCCACATCCTTCTCTTCATTGCCTTTCCGAAGATTGTTGATTTGAAGGGAAAGTTGCTCGGCCGCGTAAGCTTGGCGACTAGCGCTGATGGCGATCAGTCTCGCGTTCTCGACAGAATTTTGACCGTCGACCTCCTCGACGTATCTTTTAGTTAGCGATCGGGGAAAATTCTTCATTGCCCGGATCGCGACCTGGTCCAGCACGTCGTCGTCGGTCGGGTCCCGCGACCGGTAGTAGTTGAGAAGATCTTCATTGAAGGGATCGGGACACGGGTGCTCGACAATCTTGATAAAGAACAAAAGATAATCAGAAAAGGATACTTCTAGAAATATTCAAAGGCATTTTTTGAAAGCTTACTTGGCAACCCAAGCGGCATCCCAGCCGAGTAAAGTGATGTCCTCAGGGGCCCTCTCCTCGGCCGACGAGCTCGTAGCAATTTTCCGCGGTCGCTTGGTATTGCGAGCAGGGGATGGCTTTTTAGGGGGTGGCGAATTCCCCCTCGGCAGGGATCTCCTTGGAGAGATTCTCTGGTCGGCGGTAGTAGGGCGATGACCCCCTCGGGCCGTTTTAGCAGTTTTCTTGGGAGGAGCCTCCGTGGTCTCTGCCCAATCTTTCCTTTTGTTGGTGCCCTAACGATATCGCGCTCGCGACTGACCATCGCAGCACGTAGGGTTCGATTCACCATCACTTCTTGATGTTCGATGGTCGGAGGAAGATAGGTGATGACTTTCGCAGGAACCATAACTAAAAACGAAGAGTCAGTTTTTTGAGAAGAAGAGATTCACTAGACTTAGCAATATTTTGATACCTGGAGGAAATTCTCGTGTGATATGGTGAGGAGGTACTCGAAGGCCTGCTCGCTCTCGCATACACTCCCGGTTCAGGAAGCGGTAAGATCTCTCCAAGTAGCGACGACGAGCGACGCAGCAGATGTGATATTGAAATAAGGGCGATAGACGGTGCTCGGCGGTATTCGCGCGAACAGTTTCACCTACAAAAGCGAGGAGTTATTCAGTATAGACAAGAACGAGCACAAATCAAAAGACTTACCACGAATTCTTCGGTAGTTGGTGGCAATGGGAATGCGATCAGAGGACCCATCGGGCTTCACGGCACTCTTCCAGTCCCCGGCAACCCACCACCAGTCGGTCTTCCAATCTCGGATTTTGTTGGGAACCCCTTCAACCAACTTGAAGCGATCGCGACCTTTCACGTAGTACCAGCCTTTTCCCACCTTCTTTCCGGCTTCAGCCGCTTGAAGGAGATAGTTGATCTCTCGTGGACTGAGCCAGGTATGTCGACAACCATTCTCGACGGCCTCCAGACCGAACACTGTGAGGAGTCCGATTATGTTTGACCATCCGTTCGGCAACACTTGAGAAGGTGCCACCCCAAGAAAGTGCAAAAAGTTAGTAATTCCGGGGTGTAGTGGGAACCTCAGCCCGGCCTCCATCATGCCAACATTCACGGCGACCATCCCTTCAGGAGGATGGTCGGCCCTCTCGTCTTCTCGCGGAATGAAGAAGCAAACATCTTGAGGCAGTTGGTATTTTTTCCGAGAATTTACTAGTTGGGCCGAGGAGACGGTGCTCGCATATTCACTGGTTGCATACTCCGATTCGTATGCTTCTCGGTATGTGCGAGGAATCTCTCTAGGCGGATACTCGTAAGTATATTGATAGTATGTTTCCCTCGAGAGCTCGTCCCCGTCCAGTTCTTCCCGCCCGCTCAGAATATCTTTGATGCTCGCCGCATAGCGAGCAATCTCTTCATTCTCCTCGTAGAGAGTGTTCGTCAAGGTATCTTCAACACGGGCCGGGACAATCTGCTCGCCCGTTTCCACATTCAAGTCTGGGTCGCCCAGATCTGAGTCGACCTTCTCGACATCGTCCTCGGCATCATTGTCGGCATCTTCCCTTGCAAACTCATCAGTCTCATTGGCAACCGCCACGCCGACCACCTCTAGCATTTCGTCCCAACTGTCGGCCGGAAGGTTGGGGATTCCTACTCTAAGGGGGTCAGGGGAATGAACGCCAGAATCCGAGGAGACCACCCTCTCTGCTAGGTCCCGACAAGCACCCTCGCCGGAAGGACCAGCACTACCATCCAACGGCGGCGAGCCACCACCAACCTCCATTTTTTCTATAGAAATGGGGGAAAAGGAGAGTTCTAGAGAAGAAATGTGAGTTATTTATCTTTCGCGTCGATCGGAAATGCCCAAAGTCGCCGGAAAAGCTTGAAGAACTTGCTTGGAAGAAGACTCGAGAAGTTCGTAAAATGCAAAGAGTGAGAAAAGTGATTTCAAGAGAAGTGAGGTCCTATTTATAGGCAAAAGTATCTGAGGGCCAATGTGCAAAAGACGGGGTCAAATTTGAAAATTTCCCAAAATTTTGGGGTCATCCCCGAAATCGAGGCAGGAAAGTGGGCGTCACCCGCGACCTTTGAGGTCGGCACGCGCCCACGCGCACAATTCAAGTTTTAGGGCGCCGATCACTCGCTTGACACATGTCACATCCATTCGTCATCAAAACGCTTCGAAAAGCGTGCTTGGCGTGAGAAACGAGGCGACCGCCTCCAACTTTCGTCATCAAGATTTTAATTTGATTTGTTTGTCGAAGACAAGTCCGCCTTCCAAGAAGACGATCACACTGCCCGCCTTACTATTCTACGAACACGAAGAAAGGCGACCAGGGGGCAAATGTTACACCTAGTCAAAGAAGTCAATCTTTGACAAGTCAATCCTAGTCACCAGCTTGTGTGGCGACGACTAGTCAACCAAGTCGTGCGACGACTAGTCAACAATATGAAGAAAATGTAATTATGTGTGCTCGCCCAAATATGTTGGCGAGCACATGTTTAGCTAAGTTAGAAGAGAAGTGTTAAAGCCTTAGGAGAGAGTATGGAGCGTTGTCGACACGGCTAGTGCGACCGCCATCCATGAAGATGACCAGACGACCAGGTCCTCCGGCGACCACCGTAGCCCAGCTCCTCGGCAGCTCGGGCGAGGACGACCACCAGAGGTGGTTTAGCATTAAATGCGGCGTCCCATCACCTTTTCGGGCAGAAACTCAGGTCCTGTGGTAGTTTGCTACGTGTAAAGGCCGGGCTGCCCAAAAAACTAGTATATAATGCCTAGAACGCTCATTTGTAAGATTCAAGTCACAATTTCCTACAATCACCCCTACCCAAAGCAATAAACACTCCCAAGCTCAAAGCTTTAGCTTCTCAAAAAAGCTACTTCTCAAAAGCACGTACAACAACAATTATATTAGTTATTTTTTCTCTGGGCAGTTGCAAATTGCAACGAACTAACATTTTGTGTCAGTTATATATCACTAGCAGTTACGTCATTCATCAATTAAGCACAATTTGTAACCGAGAAGGAAAAAAAAAGCAGAGATTAGGAAATAGCTACCTTGGAAAGTTAGATGGATTATTCTAATTATTGAAACAAGAGAGTTCGTATCTTGTAATCGACATTAGATGTCTAGTAGAAAGTGTTTTGATGTTCATTGTGTTTGATTTGATTCTTTAAGTTTAAGTTTTAGTTTCACAAAAACTTATGTGCAATATTGACAAATTAAGGTAAACTACGTCAAAATTCGTGGGTCAACGCAGGTCAAAGCGGGTCAACCTTAATCAGAATATTTATTTTCGCTCTGATATACAGTAAAACCTCTAAAAAAGATTACTCTATTAAGGAATAAACTCTCTTTAGGAATAAAAATTCATGGTCCCAACTTGGGACCAGTTATAATTTGGAATAAACTCCATATTGTCATAATTCATATTTTTTCAAGTCCCAACATAAAGAAATACACCTCCATTTAGGAATAAATCATAATAATATATATAATTTTACAATAGATTTAAGTTGATTTAAAATACTTGTTCAAGGTTGATTGTGACAATGATTTAATCTTTTGTGTTGTAACCTTATCCTTCAACTTGCGTGTGCGCATTAGCTCGTCCACATGACCACCTTCTTGTTGAACCCAAAACACTTTCAACTTGTCGAGTAAGCTTAAAGCTTCTGATTGCGATAGCTTAAGATTATGAGTATCCTCCAACCACTTGGCAAAATCTTTTTGCTTTCAACCTAGATGTAGTTCTTTCACTTTGCACATCTCCACACGAATTTTTTCACTCATTTGAGTTCTCTTTTCTATTTTTGGTGCCATTATATGCGTGAAGAAAATGTTGATTTGATGTAATTGATAAAAAAAAAATGTATTATACATAGTATTTATAGATGAAAAAATTAAAGCAATCAAAAGCAAGTACATGCATCTATGGTGGGTGACTCTTGAGTATTGTATTTTCATATTACGTGAGTAAATTAGTTCAATTAAGTTCAACACATTACATCATGTACATGTATCTACTAATTATACCATTATATAATATACATGCATTTAAAAAAAAAAAAAAAACCTTATAACTCTATTTAGGAATAACCCCCATTTAGGAATATTTTTTTGTGGTCCCAAGGATATGACTATAGAGAGGTTTTATTGTATTATCTTACTACATGACAAAAACTATGTTACTACAAGACCTAAATTTTGTCACTACTAGGTCAAAAGTGTATTACTGCAAGTACAAAAATATTCTGGACACTTATTTTTTTTGGGCAAAATTACTAAAATAATTTTGACTTATTCGACTACTAAATGACTAAAATAATGTTATTATAAGACCAAAATTTTATCACTACAAGATGTCCAGAAATATTTCGGACACTTAATTTTGGGTGAATTTGTCAGAATGTTTTGACATGTAGTATTAAATTTTTGGCCTTGTAGTAACGATATTTTGGTCATGTAGTAAACCACTTGTTTGCGATCCGTGAATTTTGTGGGCAACCCGGATCCGGGCCTATGACCTGCAATTTTTTTTAAATTGTCTTAGTTTGACTTTTGAGTTAAATGAGGTTAGAATTTTAAGTTGGTCTAATTGAGATAGAATGCATGTATACAATATTTCACATAACACTATTCCTTTCAGTTTTATGCAAATAAAAGGAAAATATCAATTTTTGTCACCCAAGTTAACCTCTTTTCATATTTGGTCACCCACATTTAGTCACTATCAAAATTGGTCACCCAGTTATTATATTCTATCAAAATTGATCATTCCGTTAGCTAATCTTATATTATATTAAAATTGATTGTTAGTTAATCTGTCACTGACTAACGGAAAAAGAGTTTGGAAAATTCACATGCATCTTCTAGAACTAATGAAACAAACGCAGAAGCAAGAATGAAACATGTGGACCTACGTACGTGAAGAAATACCATTGAAGAATCTCAGTCAATCACAAAAATTATCAATATGTACATTTACATAATCTACAATAATGATCTTAATAGAAAAATATTGCACCACAAATTATGCTCCAATAATTATAAATAGGAAAATGAATTGAAATGTTTCTATATCCAATTATTATACAAATTCAATATGAAACCAGAAATTGAAAAACAGAGTACAATTGTTTAAAAAAAAAAATAGAGTACAAAGAACATAGCGTCTGAATAATTTTCAACCACAGTGAATACAATAATTTCCTTTAACAATAATTGGACTGAGTACGAGGATTGCACAACCTATAAAATAAGAAATTAGTCACATAACATTATAAAAATTATAAAATGAGATTGTAAGCCAAGACACACACATTTCACGGGGTGATTATTTCTTTTTCTACTATATCCTGAGTTTCTCATTTCCTGTAAAATAAACAATGAGATGAATTCATAATTGAGTTAAATAATTATTAAAAACTTACTGAAATTTTTTGACTACCTGTGAAAAAAGTTGATTAAATCACGTTATAGAAGATGAGGTTGATTGAATCACGTTATGCATGAAAATTCCTTCTAACCTATTATTACACAGATAAATATAATGAGAATTCCTTCTAACTTACGGATAAATATAATAAAATAATTTAGTCATAAAAAAAGTATTTTTTGTGATTGACTTAGATTATTCGATGGATATTTCTTCACCCTCTACAGGTTCCACATGTTTCATTCTTACTTCTGTGTTTGTTTAATTAGTTCTAGAAGATGCATGATAATTTTTTAACTTAGTTTTGAGAAATGTATCGCTAAAATCTTTCTCCGTTAGTTGTCATATAATATAATAACTGAGTGATCAATTTTGATAGTGACTAGTGGGTGACCAAATATGAAAAGAGGTAAACTTGGATGACCAAAAGTGATATTTTCAGCAAATAAATTTGAGTAGTTTAAGGTTGTGTTTGGATATAATCATTTCAAATACAAAGGATTTGAAAATTAATGAATTTAAAAATCCTTAAATTTCAAATGACTAGGTTTATTGATGGATTTAAAATTCTCACTTAGTTTTAAATATCATAGATTTGAAATCCATTAAATTACTTTTTTGTCCAAACATATAGGGTGGATTTGGACTATAGATTTAAAATTTATAGACTCAAATCCATTAATCCAAACCCAGTCTAAGAGTTTGTTCTTATTTAAAGATTTGATTCAAATCTTGTTTTAAAAAAATCCTTCTCCAGTATTGTTTTAGCTCTCTTCAAGAGACTTTTTGTCTTTTCTTTTAAGAAAAAAATTCCCTTTGTTGTGGGGAAGACTAGGAAGACAAGGAATTCTTTATTAAATATTTAATATGGCACGTATATTCCCTCTGAATTCAACCATGTGGCCTCAATTCATTATAAGTTGAATTCACATCAGTTATGTATTACACAGTATTACTCCCACGTCCAATTTTATAATTTCCAATTTTTTTGAATTGAACCTTTATTTATATATGGACCCAACAACATTCCACCATACCCCTAACTATCTATTTTATACATAAACTAATCAATATTCACCAACACCCGTGCCCATAGAAGTGGGCATAATAAAATTGGACGGAGGGAGTATTTTTTTTTTAAGTTTTGATATCCGGTCCAAAAATCGACTAATCTTGGTGACAAATCCTACCGTCCACTTGCGAAATTTCCGTTTAAAGTCAGAACTTTACGCTTTTTATGGACTGACCCTTTAGAAATTATTTGCTTTTAACATAAGTTATGTATTAACTTGAATGACACGTACCTTTCACGTAGGTGAACAGTTGGATACAATTTACGTAATTTCTGAAAAGTGTGACCTTTCATGTAGGTGAATAGTTGGATACAATTTACCTAATTTCTGAAAAGTGTGCAACACTCCCACAAGCTGAACGATTCTCAAAATCAAGAATGCGTGCATTGCACACTCTTTTCAGTAACCACAATTTAGAAGTTAAAACCATTAAAATTTTGAATATTTTCAATGTAAGCTCTTGGAACACAGAGAAGAACTAATGAGAAACACATGGAAATTTTATTTTCAATACAAATATGCATTTTTCCAATGCTCAAGGGTCATCTTTTAATGTGTTTTTCAAAACACACAAGTCTCTTCTAGTTGTGCATCGAAATAACGTGGTGCGTGGATGAAGGAGATCTCAAACCGGAAAGTAAAGATACAAAATGTTTTGCAGTTGGTTCACAAACAAAACAAGGATACCAAATTCAGCATACGTCAGCAAGGCCTTAATTATATCTGTGGACGTTTAAACAAACAGTAGGCAGTAGTAGACGTACGTTTAAATAGCCGGTGTAGCTTTAATGAAATCCTTCTCCTTCAAGCTTTCAACAGTATCCTTTATGCTGTCTTCAAGAGGAGTGAATTGAACACCGAGGCTTTTTGCTTTTTCTTTTGAAACTTGGTATGTAGACATAAGTGGCTTGTCATCGGCACACCTGTTGTAGGGATTTCCATATAAACGTAGATTAGAGGTCATGGTATTTAAAGGATTCAATTCATTACGTATTAACATACTTAAATGACATGGACTTACCTTTCAGGAAGGCGAATAGTTGGATACAGTTTACGTAATATGCTCAAAATTTCGGAAAAGTGTGCAACACTCCCCACTGTACAGTATCTCCCACTAGCTGAAGGATTCTCATAAGCCAAAATGTGTGCATTAGCAACATCCCTTACATCTACCCATCCAGATACAATATTCGGATATGTTTCTGCACCTGTATATTCCAAAACAACGCTCAAGATTACTAACACGAATTTCAGTAACCACACACCTTAGAACCAAAAAAAAAAAAAAAAACAGTAAAATTTGATCATTCCATGTTCTTTAGCACACAAATCTGCTGCAAGGCTAATTAAATTTGACTTCTTTTGTTTCGATAAGTCAGTAATTTGTCAAATTAAAACTTTAGCAGTATATTGTTAAACCAGCAATTGGAGAGAGTCGAGAGACAGAGAGATATGAAGAGAGCTTACCATTAATCAAGTTCAAAATTGAAGCAGAACTTGTGTTGAGAGTTGGCTGCAACATTGGACCTATTACCATAGCTGGGTTTATAGCAACCATGTCAATATTTTTCTCTTTTACAAACTTCCAAGCAGCATCTTCAGCCAATGTCTTTGAAAGCATATACCATTGCTGATAGAAGCAAAGTGATGACAAACAACTTAGCAAAGAAGTACGTATATTCATCAAAATAGAGTACAGTTGAAGAGGACACAAGTTTGAAACTTATCCTACAACCCAACTTTGAAAAAACAATCAAATTCTCCTAAAAATACATCCTACAAGCAAACGAATCCACAACCCCTGATTCAGGAACTCATGAACTTGGGTGTGAAATCTCAATCCGATGAGTTATGCGAAACAAGAACCTTGGATATTGGTAAAGACACACAAGCGGGGTGAAAATCCGTTTGATAAATGATAAGTCGTGATGAATGCCACGGAAATGAATTTCCATAAGTCCAAAATTCTTCTTCTTCATCCTCATCTTCACTTTTCAAAATTGTATACAAACCATGTTTTTGGGATGGGAAGATGTTACATATTGTCGAAAGAAGAAAAAGCAGGGTTGATTAATTTATTAATTCACAATTTAAATTGATGTTTCTATTTTTCGTTTTATTTAGCCCAAGTGTTAATGGGATTATTTACCTTTCCTAAGAATATTTATTTTGGAAGCGAATCAGGGTTATGCTTTGTTGGGATATGAATCCTGAGACAAGTCCTAATTGATGAAAAAGATAAGTTTTGGTGGCCAAAAGAAGACTTGAATATAAAGTTTAAGTGTTGACTGATCTGTTATGGAAGTCGTCTAGTATAGATTAGAAAAGTCATATTGACAAGAACAGTTTACATAAAAGAAAGAATGATTATTCATATAATATAATAGGTTATGAGATAAGCTTAATGATTGTATAGAAGCTTATGTTTATGTTTGATGTAATTAGTCTTTAGGTTGACTAAGTTGTTTAAAGCTTAAAGTAATGAAATAGACTAGTATAGGTTAGATTGATAGATAGATAAGTCTTGAAGAACAGAAGACATATCAGACAAGAGGACCTATCAAGACCAGAAGACTGAAGACAAGACAACTCAGAGATGAAAGCAGAAATATTCTAAGTATGGAATACTCAAGACATGTCGTGCGAAACTTAAGAAGGAAGGAAATAACTAAGTTGTTATAACAGAATAACTGATTAACTGAAACCAACTCAAGAAAGAATTCAAGAAGCAGTTATGAAGTTAGTTACAAAGAAGTTATCAAGAAGAGTTAATTGGATAATAAACTTTCTTGATATATCACATCTATATATAAATGGAGATCTTCATGCGTTAAGGACTACTGATACTGAACATTCAAGAGCATTCAAGCGAATCAAAGTCTTAAGCATTCAAAGCACTCACAGAGTCAAAGAAGAAGAAGCCCAGAATTGAGGATCACATTCGAAAGGCTTACAGAGATATTCAGAGAAGTTTTATTTTCTGTATTTGTTTTGTAACAAGTGTGCTAGTTATTTGTTGAATTACTAGTTAGATAGAAGATACACTTGGTAGTGTAATCGAGAAGATCAAAGTCTTATATCTTGAGACTTTAAGCCACAAGAACAGAGAAGCTTAATAAAACATCATAACTGGGTTTGTGAGAGTGGATGTAAACAGTTGTCGAACCACTATAAAATCTTGTGTTGATTTAGATTTACAGTACTTTACATTTCATATATTGTTCTAAGTAAAATCGTATAATCAGTTAAATTGCAGGATCGTACTCAATAGACGAGACAGCTTAAGGAACATATTATACTTGTTATTGTTGATATACAATAAGTGTTTTACATAATCAAGAGTCGAGTATAAATAATTGTTAAGGGCTCATATTAATCTGATATTCCGCATTGTTAATTGATAAACTTGATAGTTTATTTGGTAAACTAGTTTCACAAGACTAGCTTACTTATCTAGACAAGCTGAGTTGATCAGCATAGCATACTAAGAAAGACATACTCTGATTAAATTTTAGAAAAAGTTTAAAAGTCAATTCACCCCTCCCCTCTAGACTTTTAGCTCGATCTAATCTTAACTCGCCTCTCGGGACAAACATGCTTTATTTTTGGATTAGTGGACTTGGGCAGCTTCGCTGGTTGGGACTGGATTTTCGGTATATATCATATTTGTCGTTCAATTCGTGTCTATCACTTCTCTGACATTAGGGCACCTCTCTATGATATCATTCTCCCTACAAAATGGCAACTAAACCTTTCCAAATTTAGCAACACAGATGTGTGCGCTTCGGAAACACCCCCGCCTTTCCCATTGAGAGGCACTCAGCCCTGCGCCCCATGCGCGCCATTAATAACTATGCTCGTTTGAGCCAAAACTTGTGCATTTTGCCTTTGACTAGGAGTTTTGCACTTTATAGAACAACTTCTAACCGTCGATCAAGACGATAAATTAATAAAAATGTACGGAGTTCCAAAAACTGCTCGTACATGATCAACATTTCATGAATACAGTAAAGGAAAGAAAACTGACCTGTGCTTTCCTGCAAAACTCTGGGTCAGACCACCAACTCTCATCAACGACCACTTCAGGTGTTCGAGGTTTACCATTAGCAAAAACTGCAACTATGGAAGATGTCAAAACAACCTTTTTGATGGATGAACTTTTTGCACATGATTGAAGCACATTGAGTGTGCCCTTCAATGCAGGGTCAATCAGTTCCGCCTAAATTAAATAAAATAGGCTTGTCAAGAAACATTATGAAGTTAGTAGAAAGGCATGTACACATCATAGTATGACAAAAATGTCTCATTTTCACAGTAGGTAGACTATATATTATTTCAATTCCACCTAAACAAGTGGTTGCAAGTGTACAACTTGGGGAAGGGAAGGATTGAAAAGAATTATTTCATTTCTACTCAAAATTTGAAAACCTTCATACTTGAAAAAAAAAACCATCATCATGATGTGTTGTAACGGGGTGAACAACCACAACTATCCAGATTAAATTTTTCTACTTAATTTTATTGAACCAAATATGTAATGATTAAACTTTTAGTTTATCCGTTATTTTACAAATATTTTGAGTATTTTACCAGTTCGTTAACCATCCGAATACTTCAGCTATTTTATTACAATATCCATTTTAGATTCACTTATTAAGTTCTCCAAATCCATACATAGTTTGACATCCTTCTCAAAGTTAATTTTTTTTTATTTTTCAATTCATACGATAAAGTTAATAAGACTCGATGAATAGAAGACGCTGAATTATTTCTAAGAGTTTAGCAGTACCTTTTAATATAAGATAAATTGCATCTATAAATGGCAAACATAAACTTGGCAAATCTCTAATATAACTTAAACTTCATTAAGAAACAAAAACACACAGGGTAGACATATTAATCCTACTACAGATATTATAATTCCAAAAACATGCTACATAGATGACTGTTCATCATTACTTAACATTGTCAAACTAATCAAATCTTCAATTCCCTTCTCATCTACCTCAAAATCATTCTTTTCAAAATTTCTTTATTTATTTGAATAAATTATTGGGCTTTGAGTTTATAATCTTATCTAAGAATTCCAACTAAGATTTATTAGATAAATTTTAATTGTAAGTAAAAGAATGAAGGCATAGAAGAAAGAAGCCCAACTTATAATTTATTACAGTAGATAAATTTGAACCTGTGGATCATTAGTTGAGAGGAAAAATGGAGAAGCAGTATGAAAAACACCATCGCATCCATCGACTATAGCATCAAAAGACCCTTCTTTAAGTAGATCTGCTTCGAACAATGTAAGCCTCTCCTTGGCTCCATCAAGTGAGAGCAGGTGCTGTGTCTTCTTTGGATCATCTGCCCATTATTTAGTATTTACAGAATAATTAATATTCTAATGATATAGTAATAATTTGTATACCTTAAATCATCTAATTCTCAATCCCACATCATGATATGGAGGGAAGATGTTGACATGGTTAATGTTCCACCAATAAAAAGATGAAGATTAACATTTCAAAACAAACAGTCAATGTGGCATTATTTCTCATATCAGAGTCTGAAACTTAAAACTATGGCCAAATTGACAGTAACAGAGATTATCTATACAGTTTTATGACTATCTTTAAAAACCTCTGGTAATATTTTGAGGGTAGTAATACTAATTGAAAAAATGGAGAATTAATAGAAACTAAACTTTGCCATTTGCATCAAGTTCCTTAACAACCCTTAGAAGTTCCAAATTCAAAAAAACAGTTCAAGGAGTGGGGGGAAAGGGATCTATAGTCAAATATAATCCATCTGTAATCACCCAGAAAAACTAAATTCCATTTCCACCGAATGGATCTTACTTTCCCCTTAACAACCCTTAGAAGTTCCAATTCCAAAAAAACAGTTCAAGGAATGGGGGAAAAGGGATCTATTGTACTGTATCTACATAAAACCAGTACAATATATATATATATATGAAATTGAGAAATAATGCAGAAAAGAAGAGGAGGAAGTTACAGAACTGGGATCACGCACAGAAGCTTTGACAGTGTAACCATGGCGGAGCAAGTATTTGACTAGCCAAGAAGCAACGTAACCTGATGCCCCCGTTACACACGCCGTCTTCATTTCTGCTCTGCTTCTTCTCAATTATAACAAGATTTATTTATGAAGGGTATGATGTGGGTGTGTTAGGTAGGGGTGTAAACCAGCCGAGTCTAGCCGAGTAGTGTTGAGCTCGAAACTCGACTCGATTGTTATACTCGAAGCTCGAAACTCGACTAAAATTTTAAAGATCGAGTTCGGCTCAATAAGAAATTCGATAAACTCAGCTCGACTCGATTACCCATATAATTTTTAAAATTAATTGTAATTTATATTTTTCTAAAATAAACTCGAGCTCGACTCGATTATTTATATATAAATATAAATCTATCTATATATATATAATAACAGAATAGTAACTTCCTAAGCAAGTTCCCGCCAAAATGTTGAAGTATTAAAATATTATTTTTGTGAGCCACATCACTAAAATTAGGGGTGGGAATAGGCCGGGCCTAGGTAGGCTTTACAAAAAAAAGTCTGGCCTGTTAAATATTTTTTAGGCCCGAGCCTGGCCCATGGCCTATCATAGGCTTTTTTTTAAGGTTTGGCCTGGCCTTTTTAACAAATAGGCCTGACCCGAAAGCCTTTTAAAGGCCTTTTTAGTCCTATTAGTGATTTTTTTTAAATTCTACATCACTTATATTTAATTGAATCATAAAAAATCGACTAATTATATTGCCAAATGCTTACTAGTTAGAAATTATACTCCCTCCGTCCCACAACTGTTTGCACACTTTCCTTATTCGTCCGTCCCACAATTGTTTGCACACCTTAAAAAGGAAACTCTTTCATAAACCCCACCCTCACAATATTCACATATTTACACAAACTGCCATTACTTTTACTCTCTTTCCAATCACCTTTTTACTTTATTCATTTAACTTTACAAAATTACCCCTCAACACTCCACTCATTACACTTTTTTCTTAATAAGTGTACCCACTTTGTGGTGCAAACACTTCCGGGATGGAGGGAGTATATATTAGACACTTCTATATGTTTTCTACATTTAAGTATAATATACCATATATATTAGATATTTATATATTATATATATATATATATATATATATATATATATAAAATAGGCCGGCCTATTGGGCTTGAAAGGCCTACGAAAAAGCTCAAGCCCGGCCTATTTAACTAAATAGGCTTTTAAAAAAGCTTGAGCCCGGCTTATTTATTAAACGAGTCGAGTCGAGCCGAGCTTTAATAGGCCGAGCCGTAGGCCCCTGTCGGGTAGCCTGGCCCATTCCCGCCCCTAACTAAAATATCATATTTTTAAAATTATTTTCCTTTCTTCCTTTCTTTTCATTTTCTCTCTCCTCTCAATTTTTCTTTCAATTCATTATTCTCTTCTCCATCAATTTTCTCTCTTTAATCTTCTTTCCTAACAAATTATGATCAGTCTTTATAAAAAAATTATTATCCTCTCATTCTCCATTCTACTCTCTATCAACAATACTTCTAATAAATTATCCCCAAAATTGCAGATTTTAAAATAAATATTCTCAATGTTGTGCTTTCTCCATTAATCGTGCTGTTTACTCATTTTTTTAGTCCGGTTCTTCTAACAAATTATTCTGAGTTTTTAATTTTCGATTTGCTTCCTCTCTGTCCAATGCCTTTGGCCGCTGATTTTGGAACGATTCAATTCACACAATTGTTGCTGCCTAAGTTAATTTGCAAATTCATATATATATATATATATATTGGTTTTGTGTAATATTAAACATCAGTTCTTAGTCGCTAGCTTTCTACTCATTTTTTTTTAGTCCGATTAAACAAGATTCCGCAAATTATTTGTAATCCATAATTTAATTAGATTGAACTCATTTTTGTACTTCATTTTCGTACTCCATTTTCTTTGTTTGTCCCGAAATCAATGATTGAACTAAATTCAATTATATTAAATATATAATATTTTTTTATTATATAAAAATTTCTTGAGCTTAACGAACAATTATAAATTATTTAAAATTTTAAGCTACATCAACGAAAAACAATGTAGTTAAAAAACCCAAATTTTGTTTACTTTATATGTTTTAAGTATTAATATTCGTCTTTGTATATACTTTATCAAAGATTATATAAAATGAATATTTATTAATTATGCTCAATTAATTATTTTTGACAAATCTTAATTTAAAAAATATTACTGTGACGTTTATTTTTCAAATAAAAATATTAAAATTAATGGTCCTACAAAAAAAAAATCTTATACTATTGTATGTATATAAAAAATTATTTATTAACATCACACAATTTATATAAATTTATTATTTTGTAGACCGTGCATTGCACGGGAGAAATACTAGTTATATATTAATGGCAAAATAGTAAATATTGTTCAAACTTGATTAGGCTCGCGAGCCTTTCGAGCTGAGTATTTATGAGCTCGAACTCGATAGCTACTCGAGTAGCTTGAAACTCGACTCGACTCAATTAACTTCGAATCGATTTCGATCTTTTTCCGAATCGAGCACGAGTAGCTCGCGAGTTGGCTCAACTCACTTATACCCTAGTGTTAGGTCACCTACCCTTGATGAACCCATATATTCACACCACATGATGATATATTTTGAATGCTATTAGAAAATTTACGGTCATGTCACTTTCAAGTTTTCATTTGACAAATTGTCATCCAATATATTTCTTTTTTTGTTAAATTGTCTTTAAAAAAATGTCACACTCTCTAACAACTTATACTTCCTTCTTGTTCCGATCTCAAAAGATTGAAGCAAGTGAATGCCCACGGTGTTCTCCGAATTCAGAAAAAACGCCATGTTGTCGAGGCAGGGCCAAAAGGCGTCGGCAGACAAGGCAATACCCTACCTACTCAACGAACAAATGAACGGGTAGACAACGTTGGTGATTGTTGGGATATGAATCCTAGAACAAGTCCTAATTGATGATAAAAGTTAATGATGAAGTTTTGATAAGCCAAAACTAGTTTGAATATTTTCTAAGTGTTGACTGATCTAGTCTAGTTAAGAGAAGTCATCTTGTACATACCATTAGAGTTCACAAGAATTGTCAAGTATTAACAAAAGAAAAATACTTATAAATTTGGTGATACTTCATATTAAGTTGTTAGGTGTTATTGAGCTATATTAATCATTGTATAGAAGCTCATTGTTTTCGTATGTAATCGTACATTGATGTATAGATTCTAAGTTGACTAAGCTGTGTTATAAAGCTTAAAGTAATGTAATAGTCTTGTTAGGATTAGATTAGTTGTTGCTAAGTCTACTACTGAAGAAGGACGCACAAGAAGAAGAAGGATGAAGTCTACTGTTGAAGACAGGTGCGACCACAAGACTCAACAAGACAAGTCAACATGAAGTTAGTTATTCAAAGCACGTATAAAGATAAGGATTGAAGAGTTAGTTAGATATAACTAATTAACTATAGATGCGTGAAAGGATAAGGCTGAAGAAGTTAGAAGTTAGTTTTCAAGAAAAGTTGGTTACAACTAACAAGTTCTTGATTTCAGAAGTCTATAAATACCACAAGGTATTGATCGATTGGAGACTACTGATACTACTGCGTACTGAAGCATTATTGAAGATTCAAAGAAGAAATCACTCACAGAGTTTTGAAGTTCAGAAAGCAAGCCAGAAGACAAGTGAAGATCAAAGAAGACTGCTACTGGACTTAGATAAGTTTTACTTTTACGTTTTTGTTTCAAGTCGCTAGTTACTTGTATTTAACTAGTTTAGATCGAAGAGGCACTTGGTAGTGTTATCGAAAAGATCACAGTCTTATATCTTGGGACTTAAAATCACTAGACTACTCGATTGGAAGAGTAATAAGAATTTCACGACTGGAGTTGTGAGAGTGGATGTAGACAAGTTGTCGAACCACTATAAAATCGTTTTGTGTTTAATTGATTAACTGTTTGATTAATTGAATTACATATCTGAACAAGACTAGTTGAGTATACATAGAACAGAGTTCTCGAACTAAGTTGAGTATAAACTAGAATTGGGCTCATTGTTATATTCTGATTTCTGAATTGTACTTTGGTATATCGAAAGATTTTTGAAAAGTCTATTCACCCCCCTCTAGACATTTTCACTAGCTTACTCATTATTAAACTCAACTTGGGGACTTACAAGTGGTATCAGAGCAGTAGTTTTCGAACTGCTGTTTCTTGATAACATTTAAAGACTTTGGGTGAAGTCTTGGTTCGTATTTGTTCCGATTCATACTACACTTTCTTGATATATTTGTATCTTGATTTCTTGCTATTATCCTATCTGATCAAACTGCTCAAACATGTCTCTTGAGATAAGTGCTAACAAACTTCTCAAGTTCTCTGTTCAGGACTACGACTACTGGAAGTTGAGGATGGAAGCCATCTTCAGCTCAACTCATGATCTGATGGTCTCTGTGATCAATGAAGGACCAGTCGTTACTATGATCAGAAACACTGCTACACTAGATCCAACTAAAGAAGTTGGAGAGCTGATTGTTAAACCAAGGTCAGAATTGACTTCTGAAGAAATGCGTCAAAACAATTTGGATAGTCTTGCTAAGAATTATATTTTACACACCTTGCCAAACGAGTATCTTGGTAAAGTGTTAAAATGTAAGACTGCCAAGCAAATGTGGGACAAACTAGCTGTTCTTTGTGAAGGCACTACGCTGATCAAAGAAAGCAAACTGTCCACAGCTGTCCAAAGGTTTGAAACATTTAAGATGAAGCCAGGTGAATCCATTGATGAATTGGATACTCGATTTACTAAAATCATGAATGATCTTGAAGTACTAGGAAAGACTTATACTGAAAGAGAGATTAACCTAAGAATCTTGAAGGCTTTGGATGAAAGATGGAAAATGGTCAAGATGATCAGTAAATCCACACAAGATATTGATTCGTGGCCCTCAGAAACCATGTTCCAGACTCTTAAGGCGCATGAGTTCGAATTAGATGAGGAAGAAACAATTGCCAGTAGTGATAGGGAGAAAGCCGTGTCGAAGAATGTTGCCTTTAAGTCTACTACGTCTAAGAGCTCTAGAGTAGACAGGTCCAAACCTGCTAGCATAAGAGACGAGTTAGACAAATCTGATCTAAGTCTGAAAGATCAGATGAACCTTATGGTTAGGAAGTTCGACAAACTAAACAAGCGCTATGGTAGATATAAGAAGTTCTATAAAGACTATAGAGGCTCTACTTCTAAGAACTCGTCTGAGACTAGACGAGACCGAAACTCGTCCGAAAGGAGAGATGAAGTCTCGAAAAGTAACAGACGAGATAGAGAGTCCGATGATAGGAAGATTCAACGTTCTGATAGACGTGATAAGCGCAGGGATAAATCCCCTATTAAAAAGTCTACTAACGATCCTTTATGCTATAACTGTGAGAAACCAGGTCACTACATTTACGAATGTCCAGACCTGAGCACTGATGATCGTGAAGAACGCAAGGCAAGAAGGGAAAGAAGATACAACAGAGGTAAGAAGGCAATGATGGCTAATAATGACTCTGAAACGGATTCAGACGAGTTACCATCGTCTTCGTCTAGCTACCCGTCTGATCATGATGAAGCATTCATAGTAGATGATGGACTCTGCTGCATGGCTAAAATTGAGCAAGAGGTATCATCTGCAACTTCATTTCAATCATGTGATGAATCAGACTCTGATGAAAGTGATACAGCCGATAGTGGTGTAGGGAGTAGTTTTCACCACTCTACTGGTGTGACTAAAGAAGACCTCCTACTCGCTAATAAGGCGTTCATGGAAGTCAGTGATGAAAACATCATTTTAAAACAAGAAATCATTGATCTTAAGGAAGCTCAGTCTAAAGTAGATCCTAATATAACAGTCCTAAATGAACGCTTGCAAGAAGAGTTGAGACAACTCAAAGACAAGTGTGCATTGACAAACAAGTTGTATCAAGACCTACTTAAGACAAATGCTACTAAGAAACATGAATTCAATGTTTTAAAAAGCAAGTGCAATAAGCTTGAAGAACACAATAAGTTCTTAGAGACTGAGGTCGTAAATTTGGACCTTAAACTTACTGACTTGATTAAATCTTCAATGACTAATAAAAAATTATCAGATAGGTATAGGGCTCCAAATGACAAGACATGGTTGGGTGCTGAATCACTTGACTCACCTACTCAAGTCATTGAGAACCCTATTGAAGTTGTTTCAAGCTCGTTGACACATGATAAAGGCAAAAGACCAATGGAATACGATACTGGAACAACATTCCAAGGCACTGCACTCAAACAGACTGGTGCTAACACTCCTATTACCAAAGGTGGTAAAAAGAAAGTTAACAACAAACCTGTTCAGTCTAAGACAAGTCGAAAAAGGACCTCTAATCGTGGATGACCAAACCAGGTCAGATATGAGGATTGGTATCCTAAGGAGACGAGTACTAGACAAGTACAGACTAGATGGAAAGAGCCTAGACCTCCTTCCATAAGGCAGTCTCAGCTCTACTCGTCTAGGCCTAGGAATGTGGCTCCCTGACTTGGATGTATTTTTGCACACTTTTTACAACTATACGATCCCCACAAGCGTATGGGTTCGTTAGTAGTACGATAAGTATACCAAGTAAAATTTCGTTCCAAGGACTTAATTGAGTGCTAGTGAATCCCTAAAGTTACAAGTAGGCATGCTATTGTAGTAACTAAATGATGTGTTTTGGATTTTCGGGAATAAGCACAAAAATAGTAAACTATATTAACTAAAGTAATAAGAACTAGTGACAAGAAATGACAATCTATCTAACTTTCTTTTGGAAAGTGCAAGGGAAGTGTATTGCCTCGGGTGTTTCCGTTATGTGAGCAATTAAGTGAACTAGTGAACCAATTACATGATTTTACTACAAATTTTGGTTAAGCTAAAGGCTATCACATAAGTGTGCAAACCCCCTCGAAAGGCATAGGTAAACATCGTGCATTGATTAGCAATTATATGATCTAACCAAATACCATAAGCTCCTAAGATAGTGTTGCATAAGCACTTTCAACACGGTTACTAATGCTTATGAAACGCCCTCTCACCAAACTCCTAGACGACCTCTATTCGTTTAGTGTCTAAGGTTGTCGGTCTAGCCATTAACACCCCTCTCGGGTGAGCTAATTACTAATTAACTTCTATTCAATTGATCAAAGCTCACACTCACACTCCCAATCATGCTACCCAACTCTCGTTGCAATAAACATAACCGAACATGCTTGCTAATAGGGTTGATCAATCAAATGAATCAATCAAAGTACAACTCTAGAAACATAAACACCGAAATTATAAGCTAATCATGCAATTAATCCACAATTACACTAAATTCTCATCAAAACATCCACACCCAAGGCAATTGAGGATTAGCCCATGGTTCTAGAAGAGAATCCCATGGCTACAACAACAAATAACATCAAACTCATAATAAAATAACAAGAGATTGAAGAAATTAAGAAAATACCAAATTGAATTGCAAATTAGAGTAATATCACCTTGATTATACGAATTTAGCTACAAAACGATGTAATAGACGATGCCCGATGATAATCATAGCTTGATTTGAAGTAAACACCACTATTCTATCTAATCTATTGAAGAAATTAAACTAAAAATGAAGAACACCTACAACTATGTGAATGTGTGTGTGGAAAATGCTTCTAAAATGAGTCCCCCCTTTGGATTTTAAGAAAGAGAGTTTATATAGTGTTTGGGAAGGGTTTGAATGGCATAATTGCAAGTTGATCCCTCAAAAATGGAGAAAATACAAGTTTGGCACCGAAAATGGGGTGACTCGGCCGAGTTGGGATCACTCGGCCGAGTGGAACACTTAAGAAGCGTGTAACAACTCTTTCCAGCCGAGACTCGGCCGAGTGAGGGTCACTCGGCCGAGTGGTCTTCAATTTCAGTAGCTACGACATTCAACCTTACTCGGCCGAGTTGGCTCACTCGGCCGAGTGCGCAGTAATTTCAAAACTTGCAGATTCGGCCGAGTGACCTTACTCGGCCGAGTGCGCAGTAGAGTGCAAAGTTGCAGATTCGGCCGAGTTGACTCACTCGGCCGAGTTGTCTCTTCCCCTTCTCGTTCCATGCATAACATTCGCCTCGGATGTCGGATTGACTCGATTCCTTTGGCTAATCCACTCCGTTTTTCGAGACGAATCCAACTGTGCACTCCTCTTTTCGGTCCGATCACTTGTGGTATGTGTTTTGCTCCAAATTTCATCGTATTTTCTACACAATCAACAAAACACAACCTTTCTCTCATTTCGGCTTAAACAATCATATTCACTGTATAATTCAATGAAATCAACATCAAATGAGCTTCAAATATGCATCTAAATCGTGTAAATTCCACCCGAATCAACTCCCCCAAACTTAAAGTGTTGCTCGTCCTCGAGCAACGAAAGAATTACAACATGAGGGTGAAATTTACAACTAGATGATCAATGAAAGATCCCACGTATCAAATGACATGAAATGAATTCTTCTTCCTCAAGATACATTCTTAAAATGATCACAAGTTCAATATTGAAGATCCAACTCATTACTCACACATGCTCTACACACAACAACTAGTGATGGTGATGATAATATCAAGATGTTCAAGTTTAACTCACAAGAAATAGTATTTCACTCAAACACTCAAACAAATTAAGGACAATAAGCACTCATCAATCAAATCATGCATTGCAATTGCCATAAGCTTGCCCAAGCTCTACCATCTTTCCACCACAAACATGTTCAACAATTAGATCAATAGGGCTTAACCAAGGACGTAACATTGGCTCTTTGGACGGGGTAAGATGAATATGGAAATAGTGACTCGTCTAGTGGAGAATGAAAGTTGTTATTCAACAATTCAAGCTTGTGCTCTTAAGGTTTACAACCTTCCTTCTCACTTTTCCTTTAATTTCCTCAAATGCATTCATCTCCTCATCTTTTTCTAGAAAATTTCTTTTCTTTTTAAGCTCTTGGGGCTCATTGTCCCTCTTTTCTTTCTCAATTATTTTCTTTTCACTTCCATCTTTTTTTTTTTCTCTTTTCACAACTTTGCCAACTTTCTCTTCAAACCAAAGGCACTAAAGCACATGTTTTACTACTTTCTTTTATTTCTCCACTAGATTTGGATATCAAAGGCTCAAAAGGCTAAGTGGTTAAACATTGTAGGTTGCCAATAGAATGGGAAATCAAGCTCAAACGGGCTAACTACGGAAGATTACTTTGGTTATTGGGAAATTTTTGGCTAAGTGACATGTAGTACGAAAGATGGCCTACATCCTATCTCAAAGTATCACACAAACATGATTTCAAGCAAGAACTTGGGCAAGTTCTAGAAAAGCAAGCAATGAATTAATTCACTCACAAATGAAATAAACCGGATTAATGCTCGGTTCAAAGCTCAACTCTGACCGGTTCATTAAAGACTCAAACATTCATCAATCACCACCACACATAACTCATTGTGCATGCAAAACATCCATAGGCAACAAGATGACAACAACACAAACAAAATGATTCATTACAATCATGTACACATTTAAGGAATCAAATTCACAACAAATCACTATCAAATGTGTCTCAATGATCATTAAAGCTCAAATTACACACATACACAAGAGTACACATTGGTGTCAATAGAAAATGTAAAAACGAACATACCCCCCCAAACTTTTTCATTGCAAAACAATTAAAAGTTTGGAAAAATAGTGTTGCATTGATATTGACATCAAGTGCTAACCATACAAATCTACACACATGGGCCACTATCCCAACAATTAACACTAAGAGTAGCTAAGCAATCAATATTATAAACAAGAATATAAATTCCACTACCCCCCCAAACTTAGTAATTGTTATGTAATTCCTAAGTTTGGAGTGGGCGTACCTCTCACGATTGCTATAGCTACACCTTCTTCGAAGCTCAAAGTTCCACTTTCGATCTCCAATCGTCCATTCGATCTAAGCTTCTCCAACTAACATCAAAACTCACAAACACATCAAACTAAACTAACAAAGCAAATAAAATGAGCAAGAAATGAAATAAAGCAAGTAAAAATGGGTTGCCTCCCATTTAGCGCTAGGTTTAACGTCCTATGCCGGACGTAACTTAACAAGTTCATGCTTCTCTTTCTTTGAATGGAGGATGATAGTACTCGACATTGTGCTCATCGGTGATGAACACTTCATCCTCCTCACTTTCCAACGCAATGCCTCCTCCATAGACCAATTTCTTCATGACCAACATTTTCCGTTCCTTGATCTTCATCTTTCCAAGGACTTCCATCACTCCCAAGGTGCCCCATACCACCTTATCTCCAATTTCAAAGCCCTTCTCAATCTTTCTCTCCTTCGAACTCTTTATTTTTACCTCTTCATCTTCACTACCCTCAAGGAACTTATCAAAACTCTTCTCCTCATAAAACTCCCCCAAACTTGAGTTTTGCTCAAGTTTGGGAGTTTGCTTCAATTTGTTATCATCTCCCGGATCTTTCAATGGGACTTTTGGTAATGGCTCTTTCACATAAATGTCACATTCTTGGATGGAGGGAGATTCCTTCTTTCTTGGGGAACTCTCAATTGAGCTATTCTTGGAGAAAATCACTTTCTCTCCATTCACCTCCAATGTTACCTCCCATTTTCTCAAATCGATGTTTGCTCCCCCCGTGGCAAGAAACGGCCTCCCAAGAATCAATGGGATATTTGCATCTTCTTTCATATCTAACACCACGAAGTCGGCCGGAATGATGAAGTTGTCAATCTTCACCAATACATCTTCAATGATCCCTTTAGGATGGGTGATGGAACGATCCGCTAATTGGAGAGTAATTGATGTGGGCACTACTTCTCCAAGTCCCAAACGCTTGAAGATTGAAAGTGGCATCAAATTGATGCTAGCTCCCAAATCACAAAGAGCTTTCATCATGGGACCATCACCAATCTCACATGGGAGAGTGAAACTACCCGGATCTTTGAGCTTTTTGGGAGGAGTTCGTTGAAGGATAGCACTACACTCTTCGGTCAACTTGATCTTCTCATCATCCACTAGTTTCTTTTTATTTGCTATTGCATCCTTTAGAAACTTCATGTAATGAGGTATTTGCTCTAAAGCATCCGAAAGTGGAAGATCAATGTGGATTTTCTTGAAGATATCCAAAAACTTCCCAAACTTCTCATCCATTTTCTTCATGTATCTTCCCGGGTATGGAAGTGGCTCATATGTAATGGGCACCCCCCATCTATCACAAGGTACCTCAAGCTTCTTCTTTTTCAAATCTTTGGCAATTCTCCACTTTGGAATTCTTGGAGCAACCTTTCCACTTCCAACTTTTTCTATCCTCTTCTTTTCCGCTTCCTCCATTTCTTTTACCTTCAACACTTCACCCTCTTCCAATTCAATTGAAGAAACTCCATATTGTTCACCACTTGAAATTGTAATAGCATTACAATGCTCACGTGGGTTTACCTCGGTGTTTGAGGGCAATTTACCCTTTGTATGTTGAGATCCAATGGAAGTTGCCAATTGTCCCATTTGAAATTCCATCGCTTTTTGATTACTCAAGAGTTGAGCAAGGATCGACTCGGTTGCTTCGACTTTCTTCTCAATTGTTTCAAATCTCTTATCACTCATATCCATCTTCTTCATGAGGTGTGCAAGAAGCTCATCGTTGGAGGAATTCCCTTCTCCACTTGGGAGTTTTGCTCCGGGATCAAATCCGGGGGTATATTGAATAGCACCTTTAGGATTGGAATAGGACAAATTGTCATTCCTCCGAAAATTCGGGTTTTGAGGAGCTTGGTATTGAGGGGATGGTCCCCCTTGTCCTTGAGATGATGAAGATTGCCCTTGGAATCGGTTTTGAGGAGGAGCTTGATATCCTTGACCACGATTTTGATATGGTGGTTGACCTTGATATTGTCGATTCCCTTGAAAATTTTGTGGGCATCCTTGTTGACCCATGTATTGCACATCCTCCATAGGTCCCATTTGAAGATTCTCTTGCCCAAAGGATAAATGATTATCTCTTGTTTGAGATAAAACATTCACCTTTTCAATGAGTGTAGTCATCATTGCTTTTATGCTATCATTAGCATCCACTTGGGCTACCCGATTTTGTGCTCCACGGTCTACTCTCATCTTGAAAGTATTGCTTGATATCCCTTCTATTATGTCATTGATCTCCTCCACCGATTTCATCCAAATTGAACCCCCCGCACAAGCATCAATGTGGTGTTGATCTTCCAATCGTAACCCACCAACGAACCAACATGTTGTTTGTTCTATTGGGAAACCATGATGGGGGCATGTGATGAGAAGATTCGTAAACCTTTCCCATGCCTCTTTGATTCCCTCCGTTGGACCTTGTTGGAATGTAGAGATCTTTTGTTTGGCTTCCATAGTCTTTGAAGGAGGGTAGTACTTCAATAGAAATCTTTTCTTCAACTCTTCCCACGTCCTCACTTCTCCGGCGGGAATGCTTGATTGTAGCCAAGCTTTGGCTTTCCCCGACAATGTAAATGGAAATAGCCTCATCTTTTTAGCATCTTCCGACACTCCATTTTGCTTGAGAGTGTCGGCTATCTCCAAGAATTGAGCAAGATGTTCATTCGGGTCTTCCTCAAATCCTTCCTCCGTCCTTCCTTCAAATTGTCTCTCCCTCAACATCCTTAATAAAGAGGCACTAATCTCGAAATTGTTTGCCTCCACCCTTGGTCTTGCCAACCCATCGTAATGCTCCCTAGGTTGAGGCTCAAAATATTCCCTCATTGGCCTTCCATGGTAAACACGTTGAGGCTCTTCCATATGTGGAAGAGGAGGGATGTATTCCTCTTGAATGTGTTGAGGTGGAGGATATTGGTAAGGTGGAGGGTAAGGGTGTTGAGGTGGTGGATATTGATGAGGTTGAGGTGGTGGATAGTAGGCTTGTTGTGGAGGTGGATAGGGGTAAGGATAGTATCCTTGATATGGAAGGTGGTTTTGAGGTGGATATTGTGGATTTGGGTTATGGAGATTTGGTGGTGGGTTTGGAGGTGGATTCCCTCCAACTTGGTTTGCAACTTGGTTGTTCTCTCTTTGAGGATCATCATCTCCATTTGGTGGAGGATTCATCTCTTCAATGTTCTCCATCTCAAATGGTTCTTCTATGACTCTTTGTCGGTTCCTACTTCGATTCCTTCTTCTTGCGTGTGCCTCGATCTCAAGGTCTAACGGTTCAAGGTTTCCTCCACGTGATCTTGTGATCATGCACCTACAAAAGACAAGTATCAAAGCCCACAAAGAGAAACTAAAAACAAGATAACGAAAAAAAATAAAAAAAATGCTACTATCAATAACACTCAACAAACTCTAAGTTTCACTAATAACACTCGCTTAAATCCCCGGCAGCGGCGCCATTGACTTGGATGTATTTTTGCACACTTTTTACAACTATACGATCCCCACAAGCGTATGGGTTCGTTAGTAGTACGATAAGTATACCAAGTAAAATTTCGTTCCAAGGACTTAATTGAGTGCTAGTGAATCCCTAAAGTTACAAGTAGGCATGCTATTGTAGTAACTAAATGATGTGTTTTGGATTTTCGGGAATAAGCACAAAAATAGTAAACTATATTAACTAAAGTAATAAGAACTAGTGACAAGAAATGACAATCTATCTAACTTTCTTTTGGAAAGTGCAAGGGAAGTGTATTGCCTCGGGTGTTTCCGTTATGTGAGCAATTAAGTGAACTAGTGAACCAATTACATGATTTTACTACAAATTTTGGTTAAGCTAAAGGCTATCACATAAGTGTGCAAACCCCCTCGAAAGGCATAGGTAAACATCGTGCATTGATTAGCAATTATATGATCTAACCAAATACCATAAGCTCCTAAGATAGTGTTGCATAAGCACTTTCAACACGGTTACTAATGCTTATGAAACGCCCTCTCACCAAACTCCTAGACGACCTCTATTCGTTTAGTGTCTAAGGTTGTCGGTCTAGCCATTAACACCCCTCTCGGGTGAGCTAATTACTAATTAACTTCTATTCAATTGATCAAAGCTCACACTCACACTCCCAATCATGCTACCCAACTCTCGTTGCAATAAACATAACCGAACATGCTTGCTAATAGGGTTGATCAATCAAATGAATCAATCAAAGTACAACTCTAGAAACATAAACACCGAAATTATAAGCTAATCATGCAATTAATCCACAATTACACTAAATTCTCATCAAAACATCCACACCCAAGGCAATTGAGGATTAGCCCATGGTTCTAGAAGAGAATCCCATGGCTACAACAACAAATAACATCAAACTCATAATAAAATAACAAGAGATTGAAGAAATTAAGAAAATACCAAATTGAATTGCAAAATAGAGTAATATCACCTTGATCATACGAATTTAGCTACAAAACGATGTAATAGACGATGCCTGATGATAATCATAGCTTGATTTGAAGTAAACACCACTATTCTATCTAATCTATTGAAGAAATTAAACTAAAAATGAAGAACACCTACAACTATGTGAATGTGTGTGTGGAAAATGCTTCTAAAAGGAGTCCCCCTTTGGATTTTAAGAAAGAGAGTTTATATAGTGTTTGGGAAGGGTTTGAATGGCATAATTGCAAGTTGATCCCTCAAAAATGGAGAAAATACAAGTTTGGCACCGAAAATGGGGTGACTCGGCCGAGTTGGGGTCACTCGGCCGAGTGGAACACTTAAGAAGCGTGTAGCAACTCTTTCCAGCCGAGACTCGGCCGAGTGAGGGTCACTCGGCCGAGTGGTCTTCAATTTCAGTAGCTACGACATTCAACCTTACTCGGCCGAGTTGGCTCACTCGGCCGAGTGCGCAGTAATTTCAAAACTTGCAGATTCGGCCGAGTGACCTTACTCGGCCGAGTGCGCAGTAGAGTGCAAAGTTGCAGATTCGGCCGAGTTGACTCACTCGGCCGAGTTGTCTCTTCCCCTTCTCGTTCCATGCATAACTTTCGCCTCAGATGTCGGATTGACTCGATTCCTTTGGCTAATCCACTCCGTTTTTCGAGACGAATCCAAATGTGCACTCCTATTTCCGGTCCGATCACTTGTGGTATGTGTTTTGCTCCAAATTTCATCGTATTTTCTACACAATCAACAAAACACAACCTTTCTCTCATTTCGGCTTAAACAATCATATTCACTGTATAATTCAATGAAATCAACATCAAATGAGCTTCAAATATGCATCTAAATCGTGTAAATTCCACCCGAATCACTCCCAAATATCATATTCAACCCGTCTTATATCCTCCGCCTGAATCGTATGATATCGAAGGAGAAGAAAGACCTAAACATGTCTATAAACCGTATGGCCCCAATGCATACAAGCCCTACTCTGACTATCACAGGCCTGTACCTACTCAAGTAGAGGTTAAGTCAAAAGGCTACCTCAGACGAGTAGACCCAAGAACTGCTGATAGGCTAGACAAGGACAACAGGGTCTTATTTTGTAACAAATATGGTCGAAAATTTAGAAGATCAAACTTGTTCAGGACTCCAATGTATATTTGGATTCCATTGAACTCGACTAACCCCCCAGGACCCCAATAGACAAGGAGGGTACCTAAATTATGGAATATCACCTAATGCAGGGTCGACTCGATCTATACAAGAAGGGTGGCTTAGTAGGAGAAACTTGGTACATAGACAGTGGTTGTTCGCACCACATGACTGGTACCAAGGCACTTCTATCAAGCTACTATGAGCAAGAAGGACCAAAGGTTATATTTGGTGACAGCTCTACAGCCATCTCAAAAGGCTTTGGCTATATCCGAAATGGCGACGTAGAGATACAAGACGTATCTTACGTAGAAGGTTTGAAATATAATCTACTATCTGTTTCACAGTTTTGTGATCGAGGTTACAAAGTGCAGTTCAAAAGTCAAAAGTGCGAAATCATAGACAAGAGGACTCATACCGTACTACTTGTCGGCGTAAGACAAGGCAGTGTATATATTGTGAATTGGAATAGTTGTCCGCGGGACACTTGTCTTCTTACTAAGACACCTAAAGAGGTCAGTTGGCTTTGGCATAGACGCCTTTGCCACATGAACTTTAAGGTGATTAATAAGATCACAAGAGATTACCTTGTTGAAGGTATACCCAACGAAATCTATTTCAAGTCGCATGTATGCGATGCCTGTCAGAAAGGTAAACAGGTAAAGGGTTCCTTTAAATCTATTCCATCCCTCTCAACAAGTAGAGTTCTTGAACTTCTACATATGGACTTACATGGACCAATTACTCCTCCAACTTTGAACGGTAGAAGGTACACACTTGTTGTGGTAGACGACTATTCTAAGTTCACTTGGGTAGTCTTCTTACACAAGAAGAGTGATACACAAACACTCCTACCTGATCTGTTGAAGAAGATACAAGTTGAGAAGAATTAGTCCATTGTCAAGATCCGTAGTGACAAGGGTACTGAATTCATTAATTGCTATATTAAAGAATTTTGTTCTAAGCGTGGCATCCAACACCTTACTAGTGCAGCAAGGACACCACAACAAAATGGAGTAGCAGAACGTAGGAACAGAACCCTTAAGGAGGCCTGCAGAACTATGCTGACAGAGTACAACACTCCTCATAAGTTTTGGGCAGAAGCAATCAATACTACATGCCATTCCCAAAACAGAAGTGCTATCAATAAAGCACTAGGTAAGACGCCCTATGAGGTATGGAAAGGTAAAAAACCCAGAGTTTCATATTTCCATATATTTGGCTGTAAATGTTTTATCCATAACAATGGGAAAAGCAAGTTGAATGCATTCGATGCTAAAGCAGACGAGGGGATATTCTTAGGATACTCCTCGACTAGCAAAGCATTCAGAGTATTCAACTACTCTACCCTATGTGTGGAAGAAACACCACATGTAGTTTTCGATGAATCCAGACAGGACTCGTCTACTGACCAGATCAGTAAGAAGGTGACTGATCTATCGATCGAATCTAACAAAGAATCAGAGGTATATGAATCCGTTCAAGCCTATAACCCGTTCATGAAAGCTCTCGAGTCTGATGATAAGGAGAAGGTAAGTGCTCAAGGTAAATCTACTAGACCAGTTGACATGCCGGAGCTAGTCGACTCGTCTACTCCTATTAAATCTTCTGAGGTAAATGATATTGAAATGCATGATGCTATAGTTGATCTAGATGATGATAGTATGCATGCTAAGACTAGAAAAACATGGAAATCTGCTTATGATACTGAAAATATCATTGGTGACTCTACTGTTGGTGTGAAGACTAGACGACAACTCTTTGAGTCGCAAGAACAACCTAGTCCATCTTTGTTTTGTTGGTGTTGTTTCCTCTCATCTATCGAGCCTAAAACCATTAAAGAGGCATTGACTGATAGTAATTGGATCATCGCTATGCAAGACGAGTTGAACCAGTTTGTTCGAAACGACGTCTGGGAATTTGTCGATAGGCCTAAACATCATAATGTAGTTGGCACTCGATGGATTTTCAAAAACAAGAAAGATGAGAATGATGTAGTCGTTAGGAATAAGGCTAGACTAGTAGCCCAAGGTTATTCACAAGTTGAAGGCATAGACTATGATGAAACATATGCTCCTGTTGCTAGACTGGAAGCCATTCGATTGTTCCTTGCATATGCTGCTTATATGAAATTTACCGTATATCAAATGGATGTTAAAAGTGCATTTCTTAACGGTATTCTTGCGGAAGAAGTGTATGTTGAACAACCCCCAGGTTTCGAAGTCAAAGGTGACCAAGTGTACAGATTAAAGAAAGTCTTATATGGACTAAAGCAAGCTCCAAGAGCATGGTATGATACTCCCTCTCTCTTTTTATTAGAAAATGGTTTTACTAAGGGCAAGGTCGATAGAACCTTGTTCAGAAGACAAGAAGGGAAAGACATTTTACTTGTCCAAATTTACGTATATGACATCATCTTTGGCTCACCTAACAAAAAGCTGAGTGAAAGTTTTTCAACACTCATGCAAAGTAAATTTGAGATGTCTATGATGGGTGAAATGAATTACTTTCTTGGTCTTCAAGTAAAACAGACCCCAGAAGGGATTTTCATAAATCAAGCAAAATATACTAGAAATCTATTAGATAAGTATGGTATTAAGACATGCAAGTCTACTGGCGTACCTATGCTACCCACATACAGGATGGATCTAGACGAACAAGGTAAATGTGCTGATCAAACATATTATCGTGGTCTTATTGGTTCATTACTGTACTTGACTGCTAGTAGACTTGACATTGCATTCTCTGTTGGCGTATGTGCTCGTTTTCAAGCTAATCCAAAAGAGAGTCATTTGGAAACCACTAAAAGGATATTGAAATATTTGAAAGGAACCATCAATCGTGGTATATGGTATCCCTCAAATGATGATTTATCCCTAAGTGGCTACTCTGATTCTGATTTTGGTGGTTGTAGAATAGATAGGAAATCTACATCTGGTTCTTATCAATTCTTAGGCACAAAACTCATTTCATGGTTTTCGAAAAAGCAAACTAGTGTGGCTACCTCTACTACTGAAGCCGAGTACATGGCTGCTGGTAGCTGATGTAGTCAACTACTTTGGCTCATGCAACAACTTAGAGATTACAACATATATGAATCGAATGTTCCTATTTTCTGTGATAGTAATAGTGCAATTGCCATTACACAAAATCCTGTTTTGCACACACGTTGTAAGCATGTTGATGTGAAGCATCATTTCATACGTGACCATGTAGAAAAGAAGGATATTCGCATGGAAAAGATTCATACTGATTTTCAAAGAGCTGATATCTTCACAAAACCATTGGCTGAGGCTCGTTTTCGTGAGTTATGCATTAGTCTAGGACTAATTGATCTAGACCCTACTTGCCTATAGCTACGTACTAACCAGACAGGTACATCAAAGAAATAAGGAGACAAGATCACTGGAACAGAGCACTCGTCTACTCGCCCAACAGACAGGTATACAAGGCTAGACAAGATGACCAAACAACCCGATGAGGAAGCTGGTAAAGCTGAGGGTAATACTAAGGGAATAAACATTTAAGGGGGAATCTTTGATTTCTTAAATATCCTTATGTTAACTCTTAAGTTTGTTAAAAGTCATCCTGTTCAAACCTTGGTCATTGTTTAGATTGATATTCATCCTAATTATTCTACTCTACTTGTACCTACGATCATACGTTGCATAAGACAAGATAGGTACATGAATGCGTTCGATATTCAGAATAGACAAGCACAGTCGAAGGGGGAACTCGTCTTGTGCACTTAAGCCAACTCGTCTTGTGTGCTTAAGTCTACTCGTCTGTTCTGGATAGACTCGAACAGACAAGATAAGTGTTCTTATGATTCAAATACTCTAAGTGTTTAATCAATTCGAATTAAGGGTATTATAGTAATTCGATAATTTTAAAATTGGAAAACCCTAGAATTGGATTTATACACTCCCATTTTAATGAGGTGTATACACCCAGTTCGCACCCTACTCTACTACCCTAGGTCAGATGAGTACACTCCCCTATCATAACTAATAGAAATGGCGGATTCCAAATTTTACAATATCAAAACACATAATATTCTCGATTCCGTAACCGAATACCAAAAGTCCCAACCGTTGGATCATTTGCTTCAATCTAGGCCATCGATTCGAAAATTCTGTTTTAACAAAAACCCAACACTTACACACTACTCGCCCCACGTTTCTCTTAACTCTCCTACTCTAGCTTTCAATTTCTTGCGAATCTCACTCCTTTGTTCTTACTCAAACTATCACTATGTCGATCATCTCACTATTTGATGTCAGGACTAACATGCAGGCCAGGTTTGACCTTGGCAAGTTCATAGAACTTAGACGCGGCGGTGTTGGAGGATGCTTTACTGAAGGAAGGGGGTCACCCGAACCCTACTAGGGCATCGACCTCCACATATCAGCCTCTCACAGAGAAGGCTCCATCTTTGGTCATGGCAGCTCGGAAGGCCACCAATAGAGTGAAGGGTTCCACCACCACTAGGGTGCTTTTCTAGCCGAAGCGTACTATTAAGAAGACTCCTGAGCCTCTCACACAACTCCGGGAACGAGCCACTCAGGACATCACAAATTCTAATATTGCTCACCTAGATGAGTTGAACAAAGGACGAAGTGCTCCAGATTATGACTCTCTTAGGTATACAACTAATGCGTCATTTATGGTGGACAACTCTAATCTAACAGAGCTAGCAGGTGTTAGCCAACACACCAGGCGTTGGTCGGGGAAGGGTCCGCCTCAGCAGCCGCCGGATGGTTCAGCTGACTCTAGCACTTCAGAGTTTATGCAGGTGTTCCTTCACGATCGTTGGTCGGATATGCTGGATGACACGGATTGAGGGTGTTTCAAGGAACACTTATATTTATCATACTTTCAGTATTATACTTTAAACTTTGTCATTTAGAGGAGTGTACCTTTTCCCTTGACCTCGGGTTTTGTCCCTAAGTAGGGTTTTCCCAGGCAAGGTTTTAACGGCACTCCGACCTCTGGCTCAACTTGTGAGCTTATGGTTTTAGGTTCTCTCTTTCTTTTTCTTTTTCTTTTATATTCCATACCTTTTTATTGGCATATTAAGACAAATTATGCATGGAAATGAGTTATATTTAAGTCTTGATTTTAAGTCATTTCAGGTTCATATATATGTTGAAAGTGGGGATAGGCAGTCTATGGTGGTTGATAAGGTAAAGGGGAAGGGCATTCTTAAGGCTACTAATAATGATGATAAGGGAAAGGGAAAGGGAAAGCGAAAGGGAAAGGGAAAGGGAAAGGTTATGGGGTTCATAGTTGATGAAGAAGAAAATGATTTTATTGATGGTGGAGGTGGGTTAGATGAGGGTAATAACAGTGAGGGGTATGTAGATTCTGATGATAGTGAGTTTGTAATGAGTGATGGTGGTGGATATAGTGACATGGATGATGTATTGTTTGAGGAAGCAATTAATAAGGAGGCCGAGTGGTGTGGTATAGTTAAGGAAGATGAAGACAACAATGAGCAATCTGATGAGTCTACTAGTGTAGAGGTGGAGGGTAGTGAAGATGAGGATTTCAGTAGTGATTTGGGTTCTGACGATGAAAATTGTGTAAGTGGATTGCATAATTCATTTACAAGCTCTACTGTGTTTAACCCCGAGTTCTTGATTGGACAAAAAATTAGTAGTAAACAACTGTTTAAGGATGCAATTAGGTCTTATGGGGTTGTTGAGAAAAGAAATGTGAAGATAATAAAAAATGATAAGAGGAGAATTTATGCTCGATGTCTTGATTGTGAGTGGTTTATAAATGCATTAAAAGTGCCCGATGAAGACACATACCAGATTAGGAAGATAAATAATTCTCATACATGTGCTGTGTCATTCCATGTTCAAATTTTGAACTCAACTTGGCTTTCAAAGAGATATGTGGAGGATATTAGGGCAGATCCTAAGAAGGATACATATGGGTTTCGAAATACAATTGCAAGAGAAACCAGGGTGCATGTCTCTAGACACCAGGCTTATAGAGCCAAGGTTAAGGCTAAGAAGCTAATTGAAGGTAGTAGTGAGGAGCAATATAATCTGATTTGGGACTATGCAAATGCTCTTAGGTTGAGGAATCCAGGGTCAACAATTAAAATCAGTGTTGATGAGGGGGCTGGTGGCAGAAATAAATTCAGCAAGTTTTATGTGTGCTTCCAAGCACTGAAAGCTGGTTTTCTTTCCGGGTGTAGACCTTTCATAGGTGTAGATGAGACTTTTCTTAAGGGTCCACATGGTGGGGTGCTATTAACGGCTGTTTCTGTAGATCCTAACAATCAACTCTATCCCATAGCATATGCTGTAGTGACTACTGAAAACACAGAGACTTGGACTTGGTTTCTTGAAGGAAGACCTAAATATTGTGAGGGATGATCTCTACACCTTTATGTCTGATCGACAAAAAGGTCTGTTGGCTGCATTTGAAGCTGTTTTGCCAGGTTGTGAAAATAGATTTTGTGTAAAGCATTTGCATGGAAACATGAAACAAGCTGGGTTTAGAGGCACTGCACTAAAAAATGCATTGTGGACAACTGCTAGATCTACCACAGTACCTACGTTTGATCATGCAATGAGGGCAATATGTGAGCTTGATAAAAAATGTTTAACTTGGTTACAAGAAAGACCCTCTTCTCAGTGGTCCAAATCACACTTCTCTACATTTCCCAAATGTGACTTGTTGCTAAACAACATTTGTGAGTCATGGAATAGTGTACTTGTACAAGCTAGGCAAAAACCAATCATCACCATGTTGGAGTGGATACGAATGAGTCTTATGAAGAGCTTGCAAGAGAAAAGAGATAAGTGTGAGAGGTTGTGGAAAGGTAAGTTGATTTGCCCATCAATTAGACAGAAATTGAAAGGAGGATGGCAAAAGCAAGTGAATGCATCCCATTCAAGTCAACTTCTTTGCTGTATGAGATAGAAAGCTTTGACGGTGGGAGATATTCAGTTGATCTAGGGGCTAAGACTTGCTCATGTAAGTAGTGGGATTTGACCGGAGTCCCATGTAGGCATGGATTGAGAGCAATTGGAGCTGAGAAGTTGAATCCAAAAGAGTTTGTTCATCCATGCTACTCGATTCAGACATACAATTCAGTTTATACCTCAGCTTTACAACCAATGGTTGGTGTTGACATGTGGGAGAAGACAGGATACATACCTCCCCTTCCTCCAAACTTTGGGAAAAAAAAGAGGAAGGCCATCAAAAGCAAGAAGAAGGGGGGCAGATGAAGAACCATCTGGTGGAAGAAAGAAGAAAAAAATAAAAGAGTTGTTGCCTATGATGAGGAAGAAAGTGAAATGTGGCTGGTGTAATAGGCTAGGACACAATGAAAGGACATGCGAGTGGAAAAAGTTTGCTGAACAGTTTCCAAATGTAAGTATTTTACTCAGATTTTTTTGCTTAATTTTTCTAAAATATGTAATTAATGACAGGATGATGACTTCATGGAGGAGATGCCACAAGCTGATGGCATTCCACCCCAAACTCAAGAATTACAAGTCAATTTAAGTTAATATTTCATATATTCTGATTTTTATATTATTTTATTGTATTTATAATAATATATATATTATTGTTAGGGAATTCCACCAATGGAGGAGATGACACAAACTGATAGCATTCAACCTCCGACTCAAGAATCACAAGCCAGTAAATTTAAGTTAATTTTTCTTATATGTTGTATTTATATTATTTTATTGTATTTTGATATTTTAATTAATTTTAGGAAATTCCACCAATGGAGGAGATGACACTAACTGATGGCATTCCACCTTTGACTTAAGAATCACAAGTTGATATGAGTGAAATTGCAGTGAGTATTCTCTAATGAATCTATTAATTCTGAAAATTTTGGTCAGTGATTTTGCATGTATGGACTTATTCTGAAATTTCTGAAATTCTGAGATTTTTTAGTTAAATTGCAGTAGATTTGTATGCATGCACCTATTCTGAAATTCTAAAATTTTTGGTTAAATTGCAATTGTTTTGTATGCATGCGCTTATTCTGAGATTTTTTGGTTAAAATATAGTGATTTAGATATGTTTAGTATGAGATTTATACATAAGTGTGAAGTAAATTGTTTCCAAAATTATGGATTAGGTTGTGAAGTAAATTGTAGTGGTTTTCTATGCATTCACTTATTCTGGATTTCTGAATTTTTTGGTTAAATTGCAATGATTAGGTTGTAAACCATGTCAAGAAGGAAAACAGATTAAAGCTTCATTTAAAGGAAAACCAGTCATCTCTACTGAAAGGGTACTTGAACTGTTACATATGGACTTATTTGGACCAATTACCCCTGCAAGCATAAATGGAAGAAAATACACATTAGTTGTAGTAGATAATTTCTCTAGGTTCACATGGGTAGTATTTCTCCTTAATAAGAAGGAAACTCAAGTCAAACTACCTGAACTTCTAAAGAGATTGTCAAATGAAAAGAGCCTTAATATTATCAAGATAAGGTCTGATAAAGGCACTGAGTTCATAAATTCATACATTAATTGAGTATTGCATTGAAAATGGAATTGCCCATGAAACTTCAGCAGCTAGAACCCCTCAGCAGAATGGGGTAGCTGAAAGAAGAAATAGAACCCTTAAAGAGGCTACTAGAACCTTAATTGCTGATTCTAATTTGCCTAAGAGATTTTGGGCTGAAGCTATAAACAATGCATGCTATACTCAGAATAGATGTTTGATCACTCAGGGTCAAGGCAAAACCCCTTATGAACTCTGGAAAGGAAGATTGCCTAAAGTATCTTATTTTCACATATTTAGTTGTAAGTGTTTCATTCACAACAATGGGAAATAACAATCGAAAGCTTTTGATAGCAAAGTTGATGAAGGGATATTTCTTGGATATTCCCAAATCAGTAGAGCTTTCAGGGTCTACAATTGTAAATCCCTTGTTGTGGAAGAAACACCTCATGTTGTGTTTGATGAAGCTATTTTCGAGAACAGGGATAAACTCCTGAATGTGGATGACATCACACAAAGAACAACCAGATTAAGTCTAAAAGACAAAGATACTATATTCACTGACGTTGTCCAGTCCAATCCTCCTGAAACCATCATATTGGACAACACTCCTGAAGGCAATCTACCTGAGGCAAACCCCACTGAAGGAAATGAAGAACTGAATGATCCAATCCCACTTCATAATCAGGTAACAACTACCAATGAAGAAGCAGGCTCTGCTGAGGTAGTTAATGTATCCAATATTCAAGGGGGAAATGAAAATGTTGAAAATGCCAATGTCCCTGACATTGAAGCCAACACCCCTGAATATAATCCTGAATTAGATCCTACATTAAACTTTCCTGAATTTTATGATCCTAGTAACTCAACCTTAGTAGAGGACAACTCTACTTAAGGGATCAGGAAAAGAAGGACTTGGTTATCTGACCATCCAACTAACCTGATACTTGGTGATCCAAATATAGGAGTCAAAACTAGAATGTTTCATGGTGAAAGTGCTTTGTTTTGTTGCTTCTTATTAGAACATGAACCCCAAGACATTGAAGAAGCACTTCAAGATGCAAACTAGATTACAGCCATGCAAGAGGAGCTGAACCAGTTTACAAGAAATGATGTATGGGAGCTGGTTGATAGGCCATCACATCAAGATGTTATTGGAACAAAGTGGGTGTTCAAGAACAAGTAGAATGAGAATGATGTGATAGTCAGAAACAAGGCCAGATTGGTGGCCAAGGGCTATGTCAATCAGAAGGCATAGACTATGATGAGACATTTGCACCAATGGCAAGACTTGAAGCAATAAGGCTATTCTTAGCCTATGCTGCCCACAAAAGGTTCAAGGTCTATCAAATGGATGTCAAGAGTGCTTTTCTAAATGGATTGCTCAAAGAAGAAGTTTATGTGGAGCAACCCCCTGGGTTTGAGGAAGGAAACCAACTGTACAGACTCAAGAAAACCCTTTATGGACTTAAGCAAGCTCCAAGAGCTTGGTATGACACCTTATCTCAGTTCCTGCTAGATCATGGTTTTGTCAAAGGAACAGTGGACAAAACCTTGTTCAGGATCTGTGAAGGAGATGACATCTTGCTTGTCCAAATATATGTTGATGACATCATATTTGGATCACCAAATGAGAAGATTTGTGAAAAGTTCTCAAAGCTCATGCAAAGAAAGTTTGAGATGTCAATGATGGGGCTGATGAACTTCTTCTTGGGACTTCAAGTCAAGCAATCAAAAGAAGGAATCTTCATCAATCAAGTCAAATACACAAGGGAGATGATAAAAAAGTTTGGGTGTTCAACAAGCAAACCAGTGAGGATACCAATGAACACAAACTGGAAAATGGATCCAGATGAGTATAGAGGAATCATTGGATCTCTCCTCTATCTTACAACCAGTAGACCTGACATCACCTTTGCAGTAGGTGTATGTGCAAGGTTCCAAGACAATCCTAAGAAGACTCATCTAGAGGCTGCAAAGAGGATCTTGAGATACCTCAAAGGCACTGAAAATATGGGCCTATGGTATCCCGCAGATGACAACATTGAATTAACTGGCTATTCAGAAGCAGACTTTGGAGGATGCAGAATTGATAGGAAATCCACCTCTGGAATATGCCAATTCTTGGGAAGCAAGCTCATCTCTTGGTTCTCAAAAAAGCAAAACACTGTGGCAACTTCAACTACTGAAGCTGAGTATGTTGCAGGTGGAAGTTGTTGTGCTCAAATCCTTTGGTTGAGACAACAACTTAGAGACTACAATGTCAACTCTACTTAAGTGCCAATATTTTGTGATAACAATAGTGCAATAGCAATCTCACAAAATACAGTGTTACATACAAGATGCAAGCATGTGGACATCAAACATCACTTCATAAGAGATCTTGTGGAGAAGAAGAACATCAAATTGGTAAAGATCTACACAGATCATCAAAAGGTTGATATATTGACCAAACCTCTTGCTGAAGCAAGGTTCTTGGAACTTTCAGTAGAGTTGGGACTTCTTGATCCAGGAAAGATAGACAAGTAAGCCCAATGGAGTTCATCAATCAAGGGGGAACAAGAACTGTTCTTCAACAGACTTGGGCAAAGTCTACTGAAATTCAGAAGAGATGACCCAAATTTGATCAGAGAAGTTGGGCAGACCAATTTCTTGATCTAAGCCCACTTCAGGAGAATTGGGTCAGGACACTTGTCCATGTGGGGCCAGATAAGTTGAAATGGATATCAAAACAAATCTTGGTCTGATAAACACCTATTTTGGGTAATCATTGCCTATTTTGATGGTTGCCCTATTCCTCTTAAAGCTATCACCTTTACAAAGATTTAATTTGTCCCCTACCCAAAAAGTCACTTTCGAAGCATTTAATGCAAAGATTCAATTCTTGTTTGCATTAAACATTTTTAGCCCACTATCAACCTTGATAACTCACCAGCCATAATAAACCTTAACTTCATTCCCCACGTTTCAATAAAACAGTTTTAAAACATTTAAATCACCTTTCAACCGTTGGATCATTTATTAGCCAACTCCCCTGAATTAATCCTCGCCATCCAATGTTTGATTTCATCTTTTGTGAACTGTTGAATTGTCTTAAGACTTACCAACTCATTGACAAACATTCCTTTTGGAATATACCTAAGTCTTAAGAAGCCCCCAAACCTTCATTCTTCCCCACGCATACTTTCAAACCCTAACCTAAATTTTTCAAAACCTTAAGCTTTTTCACAGTTCTATCCATGGCACCCAAGATCAGACAAGATATGATTATTGACTTCTCTAACAAGAAGTTAGACATTGATTTCTCCTACCTAAGCCACAAAAACAACCTCACTTTTGAACTTATCATCTCTTTTGAGAGTGAACTCCCTGAGGTTACCCCCACTCTGAGATGGCTTAGAAGAGCCGAGTTGCAGAAATTCATGGAGAACAAACCTAGCTCATGCTTGGAGCAATATATGGCTGAGTTATTTACCTTTCTGAAATGGAAAGGTAAAGCCACTGGAGGAGAAGTATCTACAAGGCTTCATGTGGTGAAATTTTTTGAAGAGGGCCTAGAAAGTGCTTTTGGATTGCCTTCAGAAGGAAGGAATCCAGAATCCTATGGAGCAGGACATGAGCAAGAGGTGGCTCAAGATTGGCTCACGGTTCCAGGTCCCATTTCCTCCACACAGCACAAGAACACACTCAAACCTGAGTTTCTCACACTCTTTGAGGTGGTGACAAAGAGTATTCTAAGTAATATTGGAAGTCTTGAGCAAGTGAGCTTGCCAAGAATCAGAATAATGGCTCCTGTGATTGATGCCAGTGACAAAGGCATCAAGTTCAACTAGAGAGACTTCATCATGGGGGAATTATGAAAGAAAAGGCCAAATTCAAGGTGAAAACCCACATGAAGGTGGTGATGGAAGGGAAATTGAGATATTGCACAAGGGCAAGTCTCCTGATTGAAAGGTTTTCTCATTATTCCCAAATGCAAACATTTGCCAAGCCCCTTCCTGCCCAAAAGATTATGTTTAGAAAGTTGTCCAAGAAGTCAGAGAAGAGAAAGATGCAGGTGGCCAAACCTGCTGAAGAGGTGATTGAAAAAAAGCCCAAGATGAAGCCAAGGAGAAAGGCAAGGGTTGTAAAGACAAAGAAAATGACCCAAATTCTATCAGAAGAGGACTCTGATACTTCAGCAGAAGTGGAAAAAGTTGCTGAAGAGGGTGTGAATGTGCCATCAGACTCTAAGGAGTTAAGGGTAAAATTCCCTATGGCAGTGGTGCAACAGAAGAAGGGTGAGAAGAAGCAATCTGCTTCAAAGAAGAGGGTCAGAGAAGTTGTCCCAGAAGAGGGCAGTGGGAGCTCTAGGTCAAGCAAGAGAAGGGCCAAGCCTTTTGAGAAAATGCAAGACTTACAGAAGGAAAAGACTTTGAAGATAGCTCTAAGGGAAAGTAAAGCTGAAAGTAGATCAAAGTCAAAATCAAAGTCCAAATCCAACTCTCCTGAAGTTGAAACTCCAGAATCCAAGTTCCCTGAACCCATCACTATGAACCCACCTCCCCTGATACCTATATAACCCCCTAAAACCAACCTATCATCCCCTTGGACCTCACCAAAAGATATTCTCCAGAGGGAGAAACTCAAAGAGGACCCATTGATGTGTTAGTTGATATTGCATTTGATGAATCAAGATTGCTATCACCCCTTGATTCATCTATGCTCAATTATTCCAAATTCCTTGAAGCTGCATTATTATAACCCACTCCCTTAAGTAAAACCCCTTCAGGACCATTGCTCTCAAAAGCACCTGAATTACCCATTGCTGGGCCCAATGTTCCTGAAACTGATCCTAAAGCCAACCCTACTGAAACTAGTGCCAACTCCCCTATAACCCAAAGTCCCCAGTCAGATGGAGATAAGGAGGAGTATACCTTTGAAGGTATGCTCAGAGGTGGAGCAAGGGCAACTGTAGAAAGTTTGTACCCCAATATTGCTGAGTTTCCAAGACTTCAGAAGAATTTCCATGATTTGAGAGCTCTAGTAGAAATCAAAGATAAAACCATCATGGAGATTGCTCAAGCCATTCAAGACAAAGGTGAAAATTGGTGGCATATTGAGGAAAGTAGACTGCTTCACTTTGCTGGTGTGCAAAAGACAAGGTTCCTGACAGATGAGGAAGTCTTTGCAAAGTTGGTGGCAGACAAAGTTGCTGAGGAGAAAGAAATAATTACTATGGGAATCAAGCACCCTGATAGCATTTCAAATGATGATGATAGTAATGATGATCCCACTAATCCCAACCCTTATGATCCTAAAGAAACCACTATCCACTACCTAACCTATCATAGAAAAGGCCCTGTCTCTTCAGAGGTGTTGACCAAATATGGTAACACAGCCAAAGATGCATCAGCCCATGAAGGTTCAACTGAGCCTGAGGCACAACTTAATGATGTTGAGGCCTCCCAAGTAGAAGCTGGTTTGGTTAAAACCTCATCAGTGTCAACAGAGTTGGACACTGGTCAACTTTTAATCATTCAGGATGACTCAGTGGACTTTGAAAGCCCAAGCATTGTGATCTCCCAACAACTGCCTTCTATGAATCCTATTGAGGATGTAGAAGCTGCAGGTTTAGGTGATGGAGTTGAAAAGGAGAATAGTCCTGAAAAACCAGAGGGAGTTGAGAAGGAAAGTGAGGTAGTTATCACTAAGATAGTTAGTGTACCAACTATAGAGGGAGAGGAAGGAATAAGTGAGGAAGGACATGTTATACTTGAGGTCAAAACTGAACTTCAAGAATACCTTGATGAGAGGAGGCCTGACCTTCATGAATGTGAGATTACTTATGAGAAAGGTGGAAAGAAATAGTTGAAAATGAGGAGAAGGTTGTTGATGAGTCAGGGCCTTATGAAAAAGAATTGGAGGGTGATGAGGGTGATTATGATAACAAGTTTATCTTTGTTGATATTGCAGGTATAACCCTTGATAATATTTTTGATGATGACATTTTTACAGATGCTCATGTACAAGTTTAACACAAGTTGCTCTTGAGGAGCATTCAGCAAAGTTGGACACCTTGGTCCAACAAGTGGAAACTGCCCATGCACAGACTTCTGAAGCATTGGATGAACAAGGCAGAACACTGGCCTCAGTAGAAATGAGACTCACTGGATCAGAAGATGTGGTGTTACCCACAATTGAAGCAAGGATCAGTGGTGTTGAGTCTGGGTTGCAGACTATCTCTACTGAAGTGCAAAGGGCCAAGAAAAGCATGGATACATTCACCAAGGCAGTAAAGAAGGATTAGAGGCTGCTGCTTGACAGGCATAACAAAAATGGCAAAGCTCTCAAATTGGTTGTGAAGCAAGCTATTGGAAAGAGGAGTGCTCTTCAGAAGAGAAGGGCAGAGGAAATGAGATTGGCAATGGTGAAGGAAGCATCGACCAAGTTCTCTGATGAAGTGATGGCCAAGATTGTTGAATGTGTTGTGGCCAACCTTACTGAACTACTCAAAGCAAGCCTTGATGCATCCCTGAAATCAACAATGGAGGAGGTTGTTGAGAAAAAGATGAAGCATGTTCTTGCTTTTCTTAGCATGAGCAGTGATAGGATGCAGAACATCCATGATGACAATGTCTACTTGCTTGATGAGATAAAATCCCTGAACCAGGCCCAATCCTTATTGGCTACTACAATGAGTGACCTCAAGCCCCAATGTTTTGATGAAGCCAAAAAGGGGGAAAGAGAAAGAGCTAGAGCCAAAGGTGCCTTGAAGATTGGAGAAGGCAGTAAAGGAAAGGAGAAAGTGCCTGAAAATGAAGGGAAAGACAAAGAGGTGCTGGATATAGAGGATCTTGATGAAGAAGAGCAATTGACAATTGCTATGAAGAACATTATGACCTCTTTGCAAGTAGAAGGTGCAAGAAGGCAACAAGTGCCTGATGGAGAATCAGCAGGATTAGACAAAAGTTCTGAAGTTGTCCAAGTCAGGGGGAAAATCAAGAAAGTAAAAAAGAACAAGAAAAAAGTTGAGACATTCACTGATTTTCCTAACAACATGGACTTGCCTGCTGAATTTAGAGTTGATGAAGAGCCCACACCAAAAAGGACCAAAACTGCTGAAGACTCTACTGAAGAAGAACTAGCCAAGAGCCCTGAAAAGAAGAAGAGAGCTCCAGTTCTTGCTGATGACCCATCCAAATTATTTGAAGAAGGATTTGGAAAAGATGTTGAAACTCAGCATAAACTGTCCATGATGAGAGCTCAAGAGAAGATGGAGCAGTTGATGGAAGCTAATAGAGCAAGAGATAAAAGAAGAGAAAACTTTCAGAAGCCAAGAAGAAGGAGAGCATCATACAACAAGTTGAAGCCACAACTGCTGATTCAGATGGACACCAAGTATCCACATCTGGATAAATGGGTCCCAATTCAGCTGAATGACGAATGGGAGGAAGCAAAGAGAGAATTTTTTTATGACTTTTATGTCATAGGCAGATGGATGGATGAAGACCTTGAATCAATTTTAACTCATTTCATGTATGAGAATCATAGAGAGCTTTATCAGAAACTCTTTGCTACTGCAGATATAGCAAGGGTAGAGTTCAAAGCTCCTGGTCCCATCATCTACATGCCTCCAAAGCAACAAGGCTACATTGATCAGTCTCAGATTTTCCAAGAGTTCATCCAAATACTGAAGATGGAGAAACTGAAGCTGGGACCTAAGGGAACAAACAAGGAGGCTATGGACCTGAAGAAGAGGGTTTGGGCACAGTATGGGATGGTGCCACCTCCTGAAGAAGATCTCTGAAACCGCTAAGTTTCCTTGTCCCTTATTTGCTCATGGCTGCTGAAATTGATGCTTATGATGTGTACTTGCTCATGACTGTGGATATGTTTATGCCTATGTAATTGCTCTATCACATGCTCTGATTAGTTAATTTGACTATCAATATGCTCGGTAATTCTCAAATGATATATGAATTATAGTTGAATACTTTTTGAATCAAGAGATAATTTCTCATTGTCTCAACTTGCCTGACATAAACCTATATGCACTTAAACTGTGATTATACTAACATGCTCTTTCAGGAAATTTGACCTTAGTCACATCTACTGATGTTATATGTAATAATATAGTCAAGTCACCTTTGCATATATAGAATAGGTTTTGGCATCATCAAAAAGGGGGAAATTGTTGGGCATAAAATGAGATTTTGATTAAGATACCAAAACCCCTTAAGACATGCCAAATAGATAAATCAAATTGAATGAACATGTTTCAGGAATGTTGGAACATGTAGATCAGGCTAGTTGAGACGCTGGTATGTTAGGCAGCTCTTAGTGAATTTAGATACATAAGTTGAGGGGGAACACAAGCATAAGTGATTGCAAGAATCAAGTCGCCTCAAGGCTCAGAATCAAGTTGATCCAAAGACTGCTGAAAAGCTTACTGACCAACTGTGCTGATCAAGACAACTCAGTAGAAAGACAACCTCCCTGATGTTCAAATAAGTGGAACACATCAAGAAGTTCAAGTTTGCTTATGTGCATATCAAAATTCAGATGAGTTGTACAACAGGATCAACCAAACACACTTGAACCTGAAATGTTCCAAGGCAAGAGCCAACTGTGTTAACGGGGTCAAAACCACTGATATGGAAGCAAGAATCCTTTAGAACCATCAAGTGATGATCAGTGAAGTTAAATAGCCAAGTCATCTAAAAGAGCTATGCAAACATTGTTGAAAAGCCATGTCTGCTGAAAGTGATAAGCAGACTTATCCAGATGATAAGGAAAGTTGTCCTTATCATAGAACCAATGATCAGAAGTGATGTCCATGTTTGATCAAGTGAATCTTCAAGTCAGACATTGGGAAGAGTGCATCAAAGTCAAGACAAGAAGCTCACATCCGTTTACTTCCCAAATTAAGGACATGTCACTTTCAAGAAACTGTCTTCCAGTTGCAAAGTTCAAGGAAGAAAAATATAGACATTTTGAGGCTGTCTCTCCAACGGACATAACCTCATCTTGCTCTATAAATACAGAAGTGTGGAAACTGATGGTCCCCGAAAAATAAGACGATTCGAGTATAGATCATCTGACTTGATGTCTGCTGATGGTGTGGAAAATAAACTAACTCTTCAAAGTAACTAGTCTATTGATTTCACTAGTGGCCTAGGACTAGTTAGTCGGCTAATTAATTGCCTATCGGAGTTAAGTGCGGAATTTTGTAGTGTGCCCATAAAGATTATACTCGTCTACTACTTAAATAAAGTTTGTAAAACAGTTTATGCACAAATATGTATGAAATGACTTGAAAATATATTGCAGGTAATGTAAATAACACAGTAATTTATAGTGGTTCAGATATACGATCCTACGTCCACTCTCACGATCCCAATCGTGATGTCAATCCCTTTAATCTCCCAAAAATTACAGGGGCTTGTACTTTATAGTCCCAAGAGGAGGACTTTGAGCTCTGAGTAGTTCCAAACTGGTACGGTCTCCACAAGTGAGTTGAGAGCACTTGCACTCTTTACAGTGATGAACACTCAACTTGAATTCTAGGGTTTTATGGTAGAAGGTGGGTTTCGTGTATATGAACTATATGAGAATTTCTCTTACAATCTGTTTTAGCCTCATGCAAGGATTGGGAAATTCTCTCTAAGCTATGGATATATTTGAGTGGCTAAACTGGCTTAGATGTTTTGAGTTCAATCACTGGGGATGAGGTGAGGCGTGTTGAATCTTCATGAACGGTCTTCTTGAGCTCTTCTTATTTATGGAGTTTAAGAACTTTACTCGACCTCTGCATCTCACTCTCTTCACACTCCCCCGTGATGTATGAACTGAACTCATTTATATAGTATTGGTGTTTGAATGTTACCGTTGGATGATAGCAATCAAATCTCCACTAATTCAGGAATTGGCAATCTCTTGGTATGATATGATTGAATATTACCATTGTCATGTAATTTCAATCATATCTTTGACTTTCCTTTCTTGTGCACGTATCTTGTCAAATCCTTGACTTGAACTCTGATTAGTCTTCCCTTAATTGTGTAAGATGACTTCTACTCAACTGATGTAAGATGACTTCTACTCAGCTTGTGTAATATGACTTCTACTCAACTTGTGTAAGATGACTTCTACTCAGCTGATGTAAGATGACTTCTACTCAGCTTGTGTAAGATGACTTCTAATCACCTGATGTATACTCATCTTACTCTTACTCTTCTTATCCTATAAGATGAGTTCAACTCATCTTATTAGGAGACTTCTGGTATTGGTCTTCTCTTCTCTTCTTGAGCATTGACATGTCTTCTCTTCTTACCAGAGTCCTATCTATTACAAGATGTATAATAAAGTTGTCTATACAATGCAACTTATCCTATTAAATGTTTGATTTGGTTTATTAAAACTAAACTAGGGATATACATATCCCAACAGAAACCATTTGAAGGCATCCAACTGAATCCAATAAGCCAACTATCCTACACATCAAAGGAAACTACAAGCCTTCAAGCTTTTTAAGAACATATCCTTTGTTTCCAAAACACTTCATCTAAGCTGAACTTCATTGTACATCATACAAAGCTTAGAGAGATATCATAACCCTTTACACAGTGCTAAATTGTAAAGGATATCCCACCTAGTTGGAACAAACATCAACCCTTAAACCTTTCAAGGAAAGTTAGAAGGATTGTTGTAGTAGAAGTGTAAGGATCTAACTGTTAAGAGAAGAACAGTTCAGTTCTGAGTTCAGAGGGAGTACTAGGACTCTGAACTCCTAGGGATCAAGGCACTAAGGAGTAGTGTGGTTGATCAGTGCACCTTGGCACTATAAAACAAGTTAATTCCAAGAGTGAAGGAATTATCCTATTAAATCAGGGAAAGTGGATGTAGGAGCTTGAGTCTCTGAACCACTATAAACCTCTTGTGTATATGAGCTTTTTGAGAGTTTCTCTCACACACAGTAAAATGTGCGAAAAAACACACTCTTCTTTGCCGTAGTGTGTCACGCTCTCTCTTCCCAGCCGGCCACTTCTGCCGGTGCCACACCTGCCGGCATCCCTCCATTTCCGGCAGCATCAATCTCACCCTCTCCCCCTCGCCCTCCACGAACAGCCTCCTCCCACATTTGGACTGCAATGGCCGCCGCTTGACTACTTGCCGCCCATTTCAAAACCCTATGGTTGTCCGTCCGTCGATTCCATCCCGGAAAGGAAGTCCGTCGGCTTAGCATAACTCTTAGCGGAGCTTCTTGCCGGCGTCCATGGCTTCTCCCGACGCCATCCAGCAGCGCCTCTTCCCGGCGTCCATGGAGACCCATGTCGCAAACCAGGAGTCTTCCACAGCTTGCTCCAACGCCCCCCATCACGACGGCGTTGGCTTTGTCGATCACAATAGGCCTTCAACAAGTCTCGCGTATGCCGTTCTTTCTGAGCCGGCGTTGGTCGGAATCTTCTCTTCGATGATTTCCAGCCAGATCAAAGCTTCCATGCGTCGCATTCTCTCCTTGGAGCCGGCAACGGCCATAAAATTTCAGGCCTCAGGCGGGTCGTCGGCCGTCATCGAACAGGGCCGGCTCTTGGACGTCGCCCTCTCGCCGGCAACTCCTCAAGCGGCGGCAGCCGCCGCACACGTCCTAGGGCTAGGGGAAGGGCTAGGGTTTTCCCCCACTGTTGGGCCTGACATTGGGCTAGGGTTTCATAACCCAGCCATACACCCACCTCTTCACTCAGTACACCCAGAGGCTCACCCAATACATTACTCCATGCACCCACAATTCTCATCAGTACACCCCACAGGGTTTCCTAACTATGCAGATGTGCACCCACTGCATTACTACATGCACCCAGTTGCGCACCCACATCTTTCATACATGCACCCAAACCCTTTGGCCACTACTCATGCAGCCTCAGCCACATCTCAGTCACCACTGCCATCGTCCATGCATGATACGGCTGATGCTTTCGCGGGGTCGCGGATTGGCGCTCACTTTGTCGGGAATGTTGAGCCTCCTCTCGTTTCCGGCCCACCGGGTGTTAATGTCTATTGTTCCATGCCGACGATCTCTCTCGTGGATACTCCATCTCCTGTTGTTGCATCTAGGAAGCTTGGCTATATCTCAGCCGGAAACGACGACCCCCTCGTCTTTCCGGCAAATCGGGTACGTCATATGTTTCTGATTCTGGAATTATCACTTCTTCTATTGGATTTTCTCCTTCCTCCCTTTCTCCACAGGTCTACGTGCATGATGTTCATGCACCTGCTAAAATGAGAGATCCAAGGGATAAACCTCGAGGAAAGGCTCATATGCATGATGATGTTTCTGCCCCTGGGCAGATTGGCGCCACCAACGCCGGACGGGGTGGTCAATCTCATCCCTCCGGCATAAAGGGTACGTCCACTTATCAAAGTGAATTCCCTACTTTCACCCCTACTTCTGGTACTGCTTCGTCTTCCATTCCCTCGCAGGTACGCACTCCCATGGGTATTTCGTATGCCAAGGTCACAGCCAGTAAAAAACAGGGGCCCTCACGGCCTAGTGTCAGTTTGCCAGAATCTATGATGCCAGTTTTAGATGGAGATGTCCTAGTAGTCAATATTGATAAGGACATATTTTTCAGAGCAGGGCTTCCGAATTTGTGAACACGGTGATTGGTAGGGTCATCATCCAGTCAGGGGATAAACCTTATGAGCATGCACACCTGCTCGAGACACTTCAGTCCTTATGGCAGATTACGGACCTCAAGGTTGTGTCTTTGGGCAAGGGTTTTTTCAATATCAGCTTTCCCACTTCAGAGGATAAGGATCGGATATTCGAGACCCGGTCTTGGCAGTTTAGGCCAGGGGTCATTCATCTTATGACATGGTCTCCTCACTTCAACCCGAACACTTTTAGGTCTTCGCTGGCCCAGGTATTGGTTCGTCTTTCGGATCTCCCAATTGTGTTTTAGGACCCTTTGATCTTGAAGTCATTGGCATCTGTGTTAGGTACTCTGGTGCAGATTGATGAGCGTACCTTACAGGGCACGATGGGCCACTATGCCAGATTACTAGTCGAGGTGGATATGCTTTACACCCCCCCAGAAAACATTCCATTTCAGCTGGATGGTCACATATATATTTCGCTCAGGTTCATTTTGAGACTCTTCCTGAATTTTGCACATCCTGTAAGATCGTAGGCCATTCTCTCACTGTTTGTAGGAAATCTGCTAAGCGACTTGAACGGAGGGCTTCTGACCGTCGCGGACGGAGCAAATCTAAGAGGGCTCCAGACCTACTGATGGGGCACATGTGGAGGACCCCAACTCAGCCCTAGTTCCTGTGGGGAACACTTTTGAGGCCCTTTAAGATGAAAACCCTGATTCCGAACAGCATCAGGGTGACGAGTCAGATTCTGGTTCTATTAGACTGAACAACTTTCAGATGGCGCCACCTCCTTTGGTCTCTTCCATCTTGAAGCACGCCCGCAATAGATATGCTAGACCTATAGCATCGTCGCTTCGACGTCCTGTCAGAGGACGGAGTACCCCGGCTCAAGACTCCCTTAGGGATACTGCCAAGGAACCTTTTACGGTAGAGGACTCCAGTTTGACGGAGCAATCGAGTGTTTCGATGCATACCAGACGCTCGTCTGGGGAGGACTCTTGCTATCAGCCGTCGATGCACGGCTTGACGAGTGATCAATGATAGTGTTGTCTTGGAACATTTACGGGGTGGGGCATATTCGGATGAGGAATGCCCTTCATGAGCTTTGCCGCACTCATAACCCTGATTGGGTCGCCATCTACGAGCCTAAGGTTATGATTTCTAGCCTTTCCTCTCGTTATCTGTAGTCTTTGAATTTGGTTGTGTTTACTGTTAACGATAGAGTTGCATCAGCTCTCAATATTTGGATTCTCTGTAAGCCTACTCATGTTCCTACATCTAGAGTTTGTCATAGCTCAGTCCAGATTGTTATGATTGAGACTAGGGATGCCAGTCGTTCTTGGTCTTTTAGTTTTACGCATGCTAGTAATTCTTATATTACTCGTCGTTTGATATGGTCTGATGTTTTAGCTTCTTCTGCTACTAGTCTCTGTGTTTTGGGTGATTTTAATGTGGTGACAGGGACGCATGAGAGAAGTACGGGTTCTGTGGCCACTCCTAGAGCTTCTCTTGATTTCAGGGAATTCATGGATGAGTCGGGTTTGATTGATTTGGATACCGCTGGGTCTCAGTTCACGTGGTCTAGTCGTCGGGGTCCTAGGGGTTTTCAAGCTGCTAGGTTGGACAGAGTGATAGCTAATCAAGATTTTTTGGATCTATGGGCAGGCGTGGAGGTTATTGCTCTTCCCAGACATAAGTCAGATCATCATCCCCTGCTCCTTACTGTCAGATCAGACTGCGTTCAGGTTCGTCGTCCATTTCGGTTCCTCAGTATGTGGTGTCAGCATGATTCCTTCAGATCAGTGGTTGAGTCTTCATGGACCCAACTGTTGATGCACCAAAACCCTATTGTCTGTTTTATGTGGAAGCTGACGAGGCTCAAGTCTGCATTGAAGATTTGGAACAAGACTGTGTTCAGGAATGTTTTCACTCAAATTGAGTCTGCCACCCGTCGCCTGGCTGATATTCAGCATCGTATTGAGTTGGAGGGTGATTCTGAGGCCGCCTTTGCAGAAGAGATTTAAGCTCAGGTTGATCTTGATGGGTTGTTGACGGCCAGGCAGGAATACTACACTCAGAGGAACTGTTTGCAGTGGTTGACTGACGGAGATAGAAACACTAGATTCTTTCACATCTCTCAGCAGACTAGGATAGCTAGGGGGGTATCACGTCTTTGCTCATTGACGACATCATTATTTCGGACTTGGACACCATCAGTTCCTATGTGGTTACTTACTATTCTCAATTGTTTGCGGATGATCAGTCGTCTCCTTTCGATGCTAGTATTCTGGACAACTTTATGGATACCGTTGTGACTGATGACCATAATGGTCTCCTTGTGAGTGCTCCTTCAGCGGAAGAGGTTCGAAGGGTTGTCTTTGATATGGATGCTTCGAGCGCTTCGGGTCCAGATGGCTTTGGGGGCTGCTTTTACCAGGGATGTTGGGACATTGTGGGCCAGGAGGTGGTCGATGCTGTCAGACACTACTTCATTTTCAGACTTTTACCTCCTGGGCTGAACTCCTGTTTCATGACGCTTGTTCCCAAGACGGAAGGGGCCCGTAAAGTTGAGGAGTTTCGTCCGATTGTGATGGGTAACTTCATCTTTAAGGTCATGACAAGAGTTTTGTCTTCGAGATTGGGCACTTTTGTTAGTAGGTGTCTCTCTGGATATCAATTTGGTTTCGTCCCAGGCAAGCGGATTCATACCTGCATCGCTCTTGCATCTGACGCCATTAATACCCTGGACTACCCGAGAGTTCACGGGTATATGGCCTTGAAGATTGATATGATCAAAGCGTTTGACACCATATCTTGGCGATTTCTGGAGGCTGTTATGGCTAGGATGGGCTTATGTACTACTTTCATATCTATGGTGAGAGGAATCCTGGATTCAGCTAGGATTTCAGTTCTCATCAATGGGGAGCCGAAGGGGTACTTTTCTTGCTTCAGGGGTGTTCGTCAGGGAGATCCTCTATCACCATTGCTTTTTTGTATTGCGGAGGAGGCGCTCGGGAGATGGATTGATTGAGAGATCGATAGATGTCGTCTTCGTCCCATCCACTTTGTCCCTCGTTATCTCTTTTATGCGAACGACATCATGATATTTTTAAGGGCCACAGAGTCTAATATCAGGAACCTACATGCTGTTTTACAGGGGTATGGTCATCTTTCAGGTCAGATCTATAGTCCTCTGAAGTTTAGGGCTTTCTTTGGGCGTGCTGTTCCCCAAAGACTTTGTCGTTAGATGCACAGGGTCACAGGCATCATAGAAGGTTCCCTTCCTTTCACCTACCTAGGAGTTTCGGTCTTTCGTGGTTGCCCCAGGAAGGCTCATTTACAGCCTGTGGCAGACGATGTTATTGCTAAGTTTAGTCGTTGGAAGGGTAGCTCCCTTTCCTTGGAAGGGAGATGATGCTTGATTAACTCGAGCATCACGGGTTCAATAGTCCACTCTATGATGGTTTACAAGTGGCCCAGTTCGCTACTTCGCCAGGTGGAATCTACTATGCGCAACTTTCTTTGGAAGGGTGACATCAATCGTAAGAGTGGTTCTTGTTCGGTCTCGTGGAAGTGGGGTTTCTGCTCCCTTTGGAGAAGGAGGGATGGGGGTTCGCTCCATTAGATTGGCGAATGCCTCGTTTCTCTGTAAGTTGAGTTGGGACATTCTTCAGCACAGATCTCCAGATACAGCTCTGCTTCATAGGAGACACTTTTCCTCGGATGGCAGATTGCGTCCCCATGGGAGGATCTCATCTATTGGGCCAGGTATTCATCCTCACGTTTCGAGGCTTTCTGATGGGTCAAGGTGGCTGATTGGTAGGGGTTCGACAGTCAGCTTTTGGCATGATAACTGGTTGGGTTACACTATTTCTGATAAGATTGGCCTCCCGGATTGGTTTGCTGCTACCCTGAAGAGCACGGTTGGGGACTTCTTCTATGACGAATGTTGGCACTTTGTGGAGTGCTTCGTCACGTACTTCATAGATATCGTCAGAGATATCCTTCAGATTCGGGTTCTTCATGGCCCTGACAAACGTATTTGGGAAGGTACTACCTCAGGGGAGCTAACCTCTTCAGTAGCCTATGACATGCTCAGATCTCCTCTCCCTCTCTTGGCTGGTCATCGTGGATTTGGAGTTCCTTCATTCCGATGTGTCGTTCTACGGTTATTTGGAGGGCGATATGGGGCAAGCTCCATACTTCTGATTGGCTGGTCTCATTTGGGATTCACGGTCCTTCGATGTGTATGCTCTGTCGTAGAGACTTTGAGTCTTTAGACCATTTGTTAGCTCACTATCCATTCACTCTAGAGATTCTTCAGCATCTGACTCAGCTTTTTGGAGTTACGATCCACACGTGGATCAGCTTTCTTGATATCTTCCTCCAGGCTACTAGAGTTCGTTTGGGTCCGCAGTCCTTAGAGTTATGGAGAGCGGCATTTGTCACTACAGTTTGGGCTATTTGGGCTCTGCGGAACAAGGTGGTCTTTGATGGGGTCTCTCCTTCAGTCAGACGATGCATGGCGCAAATCGTTGTTGGTATTAGAGAAGCCAATAACATCTCTCGGGGTTACTTTGACGGTTCAGTTCGAGATCTCTTGATTGCCAGGTCTCTTGGTGTCTTGGGCAGGCACAAGCCGACTCGTCAGGGTTCGTCTGTTAGATGGATCCTCCCGGATCCGGATTGGTACAAGATCAACACAGACGGCAGTGCAACATCCTCTCCAGGTAGTTTGCATGTAAGGGCGGTGTTTAGGAATTTCAGGGGGTTCTTTGTTGCGGCAATTGCCCAAGAGGTTGGTTGGGGTATTCCTTTTGAGGCGGAGTTAGCAGCGACACTCATTGCTATTCAATATGCACATTCCCAAGGGTGGCGGTTCTTATGGATCGAGTCGGACTCCAGTATGACTGTTAGCACTTTGATGAGCTTTACTCCTTCTATCCCTTGGCGTCTGCAGGGTCTCTGGAGTCAGGTTCATCCTCTTACCACATACATGCACATTCGGTATTCTCACACTTTTAGAGAGACCAACCAGGCGGCTGACGCAGTGGCCAAGACGAAGATCAACTGCATTTGGAGGGGATACCCTCCAGACTTCTTACTTACTTTCATGCATAAAGATTTGTATACTGTCTTTTACAGACATTGATTGTTAGAGGAGTTTACCTTTTTCCTTTGCCTCGGTTTTGTCCCTAAGGAGGGTTTTCCCAAGCAAGGTTTTAACGGCACTCCGGCCTCTGGCTCGACTTCTGAGCTTATGGTTTTAGGTTTTCTTTTTTCTTTTATATTCCATACCTTTTTATTGGCCTCTTGTGTTATTTACTTTCAAGTATTTTCATACAAACAACACATACCTACATTGCACACAAACTGATCTTCACAAGACAAACATCTCAAGTTGTTCAAAACTGGTTTGGGACAAGTCCCCTGAAAACAGTTAAGTGTTAAGAAAAGATTTCAGAATTAAAAAGGAGTTTAAACATAAAGGCCAACCATAATTCCGCACATATAACTTAATTAGATAGTTATTCAACTAAGTACTTCATAGTGCTTAGTAGTTTGATTATCTTAAGAAAGTTATTCATACTTAGAAGAGTTGTACAGGACAACCTTGCTGAAAGCCTGTTTTGCTTAAAAAGAAAAATATTTGCATATACAAGTGTATTCCCCCCCCCCCCCTAATACACTTGTACCATACTCCTTCCAGGACCAACATGTACTCATTACCAGAAATGGTAATGATCTCGTCTAAGTGTTTAAGCAATTCAATTCCAAACACAACCAAGATTTCCATGTTGAATCCGAATTTAATGAAAACATAACATATTTATTGTAAATGATTAGAAATAAATGAGTTAGTTAGAAGATGTTTTTATCTGGTGTCAGTTGTGTACTAAAAACAGGTGATGAGGTCTTCTGAAATGATCTTTTGTTTTCTAATATCAGCTGAATTCCCCCTTCAGCAGATAACCACTTGTTATCTTTTCTTTGAACACTCTATGTGAGTATCAGCTGAATTCCCCCTTCAACTGATATCCATTTTTTCTTGACACCATTTGTTGAATTCTACTTTCATTCAGTTGATGATATATTAACTGATAACCTGAAATACTTAATAAAATTGTTAGTAGGCGTCAAATAATACTTGATGAAAAGAAATATATATATACACCACTTGTTAAAAAAAATTATCACTTGTTTCAAGAAGGATAAAATGGGAGGGGGTGAATAATCTCATTAAAAAAAATATATGTATATACAAAAAAAGTAGGGGTATCCAATTCAAGGATTTTTAAGAGTTTCAGAGAAATTCCCCTTTAAATAGATAACTCTATAAAAGTTTCCCTCAGCTTTAATTGTTTTCTTCATCGAGAAGAGACTTACCTGATAGATGAGTGTGTCAATTCAACTCATCTGAAGTCTTCTTCTGGACACGATCTGTCATAATATATACTAAGTCTCAGCTAGTGTCTTCCCAGTTGATGGCTTAGAGATGTCTAATTCCGACAAACCTAAAGAATAACACAACTCTCTAAACCTCATCTCAGCCAGAGGCTTAGTAAGCTTATCCGCTCTTTGGATATCAGTGTGTATCTTCTCCATTCTAATATCCTTCTTCTCCACATGATCTCTGATAAAATGATGTCTAATACGAATATGATTACATCTAGTATGAAAAACAGAATTTTGAGTAATGGCTATTGCACTGTTGCTACCAGCAGCCATATATTCGGCTTTAGTAGTGGAGGTAGCAACTAAGGTTTGCTTCTTGGAGAACCAAGAAATCAGCTTACTTCCTAGAAATTGACAAGTGCCAGAAGTAGATTTTCTATCTATTCTGCACCCTCCAAAGTCAGAATCAGAATAGCCACTCAGCTCTAAACTATCACCTGATGGATACCACAAGCCCATATTCACTGTACCTTTCAAATACCTCAAAATTCGCTTAATTCCTTCTAGGTGGCTCATCTTAGGATTTAATTGAAATCTAGCACAGACACCTACATCAAAGGTAATATCTGGTCTACTAGTAGTTAAGTACATGAGAGATATTATAAGGGCTCTATATTTGGATTGGTCTACTAGCTTACCATTCTCATCTGGATCCATCTTAAAAGAAGTCATCATGGGCACCTTACACACTTTACTTGTCTAAGCACCAAATTTGGCAATCAGATTCCTTGTATACTTAACTTGTGTAATGAATATCCTATCTTGACTTTGCTTCACTCGTAGACCTAAGAAGTAGTTCATCTCCCCCATCATGGACATCTCAAATTTGTCTTGCATCAATTTTGAGAACTTATCGCATAGTTCCTGATTGGGTGAACCAAAGATAATATCATCAACATAGATCTGAACCAATAAAATATCATCCCCTTCTTGAATCCTAAACAACGTCCTGTCAATAATTCCTTTTGTGAATCCATTATCAATCAGGAATTGAGATAGTGTATCATACCAATCTCTAGGAGCCTGTTTTTATCCATAGAGAGCCTTCTTTAAACGATATACTTGGTCATTCTGTTCGAAACCAGGAGGTTGTTCGACATAGACTTCTTCCACAAGTATTCCGTTTAAAAATGCACTCTTGACATCCATCTGATACACCTTGAATCTCATTTGGGACGCATAAGCAAGGAATAATCTAATAGACTAAAGATGTGCGACAAGTGCAAAGGTTTCATCATAATCAATCCCTTCTGATTGTGAATAACCCTTCGCAACAAGTCTAGTCTTGTTCCTTGTTATGGCACCATTTTCATTCGTCTTTTTTTTTAATACCCATTTGGTACCAATGGCATTCTGATGGTTAGGACGGTTTACGAGCTCCCATACATCGTTCCTTGTGAACTGATTGAGCTCTTCTTGCATTGCAACAATCCAATTGCTATCTTGAAGTGTTTCCTCTATGCTTGCTGGTTCCTTCAAAGACTTAACAACAATAACAGAATAGAGTTTCAGCTATATGAGCTGATTGGTTAGCTTTGGTCTTTTGCCTTCTAGTCTTGACACCGGAGCTTGAATCTCGTATAATCAGATCAGTTGAATGATCTCTTGTCCAAATATGCTTTGGATAAGTACCATCAGTTGGTTGGCAACCACATCGGGTGTTGTGTCACTAGAATCTTGACATTGATGTGTCTCAGCTGGATCATCAGCTTGAGTATCATCTGTCAGATCAGCATCAGTTGTATTACCAGTGTCAGCTATATTATCAGCATCGACTGTGTTAATAGCATCAGTTGTTCCCCCTACTTGAGTAGGTTCAGTATTTGCTCTAGGAGCATCATTTACTGTATTCGTCTGGGATCTTGTAGTAGGGATCATTGGCTTGAATTGATCAACATCATCATCGTCATCATTTGAGAAGGGAATAGTGACTTCAAAAAAGTTGTCATCATCTGGTTCCTTCTTCTTCAGATTTAGACCTTTAAGCTTTTCAGTCAGGAGATCTACTTTATCAGTTGTTTTCTCAACATGAGGTGTCTTTTCCACTACAAAGGTCCTCTTATTAAAGACTCTAAATGATGTGGATAGAGACTAAGGACCCATTAGATATAATGATCTAAGAACCCAACGTATAAATTAAGCAGCGGATCTTCCAAAATCGAGATTTGAATTGATCTTACTTAGAGCATAAAAAACCTTGACCCATTGGCTATAGAAGAGCCAATAACCTTGGTATGATTGAACGCTACAAGATCTTGCTCAAGATTCTTCATAAGTTCTCAAATAAATTAACCTCACAAAGAGAATAAGCAAACAAAAACTTGTAATTTCGTATTAAACTTGGTGTCCTTTTCCCAAGGGAATACGAGGCCTATTTATAGGCTAGAAAGTAACTCCTAAGAGTAAATACATTCATAACCTACACATATGGTCTTAAAAGGCCACTAAAAATGTAACTCATAACTCTTTGAATTTCCTAGAAAATGTAAATAATCTAAATAACTAATAAAATTAAAAATTAAATGATAAATCTGATGGGCTTCATGTGTGCCACGTTTTTGTAGGCCCATGCACTTAGAATTGTGTCCTTCAGCCTAAATTAGCTTCACGACATCTCTTTATTCGTAGTCCAGCCTAATAACATTCACTACTAGGCCTTCTTCGGGATTGTCTTGCACATTTTCTCCTATTTCAGCAACTAAGCTCATCAAAACCTCATTTATCTTATTAGCTCTTGCCCTTGTAATCGGCCCATCATGTATGATCAAAGGATCCCTTTTGTTTTCATGACTTTGCACTGGTGGCTCCTCATCATTCCCTTCTTCTTCAAAAGGATTTGTCCTCGAATCTATATCATCGGAATAGGGAGAAAGATCAGTAACATTGAAAGTTGCACTTACATTATACTCACCAGGAAGGTCAAGTTTGTATGCATTGTCATTGGCTCGTGCAATCACTTGAAATGGACCATCAACTCTTGGCTGTAATTTTAACTTTCTCTTACTTGGAAATCTCTCCTTCCTCAAGTGTAACCATACCCAATCACCGGGCTCAAAGATGACTCGTTTACGACCTTTGTTAGCTTGCTTGACATATTGCTCGGTTCTCTTTTCGATGTTGAGTTTCACTCTTTCATGCAGCTTCTTAATCATCTCGGCTTTTGCTTTTCCATCAAGACTCGCACGTTCTTCAATGGGTATTGGTAAAAGATCAAGTGGAGTTATTGGATTAAATCCATAAACAACCTCAAAAGGAGAATGATTAGTAGTAGAATGAACACTTCTATTATAAGCAAATTCAGCAAACGACAAACAATCTTCTCAAATTTTTAAGTTCTTTTGAATCAAAACTCTAAGAAATTAAGACAAAGTTCTATTAACGACTTCAGTTTGTCCATCTGTTTGAGGATGACAAGTAGTAGAAAACAGAAGTTTTGTACCCAATTTATTCCACAAAACACGCCAAAAGTGACTCAAAAATTTTACATCTCTATCACTCACAATGGTTTTTGGAATTCCATGCAAACGAATAATTTCCTTAAAGAATAAATCAGCAATATGAGTTGCATCATTAGTCTTATTACATGGAATGAAATGTGCCATTTTTGAAAACCTATCAACCACCACAAACACAGAATCTTTACCTTTCCTTGATTTTGGCAAACCCAAAACAAAGTCCATTGATATGTCTACCCAAGGTTCATTCGGTATAGGTAATGGCGTGTATAGTCCATGCGGATGAGCTCTTGATTTAGCCTGCTTGCAAGTTATGCATCGTTCACAAATTTTTTCAACATCAATACGCATGTTTGGCCAATAGAAATGATCACACAAGATACCCAAAGTTTTATGTACTCCAAAATGTCCCATTAGACCTCCCCCATGTGCTTCCCTAACAAGCAACTCACGCATAGAACATTTAGGAATGCATAATTTTTACTTTCACGAAACAAATATCCCTCATACCTATAGAATTTCTCAAATGCAGCATGCTCACAAGCCAAATAAATGGATGCAAAATCAGAATCATCAACATACATTTCCTTGATAGATTCAAAACCAAGAAGCTTAGAGCTCAAAGTAGTGATAAAAGTATACCTTCTAGATAATGCATCAGCCACAATGTTCTATTTCCCCTTTTTGTACTTAATTACATATGGAAAAGATTCAATGAATTCTACCCACTTAGCATGCCTCTTACTAAGCTTACCTTGTTCCTTAAGGTATTTGAGAGATTCATGATCCGTATGGTTAACAAATTCTCGAGACCACAAGTAATGTTGCCATGTTTCTAATGCCCTCACCAAAGCATACAACTCCTTATCGTAAGTTGGATAGTTCAATTGAGCTCCCTTCAACTTCTCACTTGAGTAAGCAATCAGCTTTCCATCCTGCATTAAAACAGCACATATACCTACTCCAGATGCATCACATTCAAGTTCAAAGCTTTTATTAAAGTCATGTAATGCAAGAATTGGAGCAGTAGTGAGTTTTTCTTTCAAAAGATTAAATGCATGCTCTTGCTTTTCTCCCCAATGAAAACCAACTTCTTTTTTTACAATTTCATTTAGTGGTGCAGCAATGGTGCTAAAATCTCTAACAAATCGTCGATAGAAACTAGCAAGACCATGAAAACTTCTTACTTGAGAAATATTAGTAGGAACTGGCCAATCTAGAATAGCCTTAACTTTATACCTTTCCATTTCAATCCCATTAGCACTTATCACAAAACCAAGAAAAACAACTTTATCCATGCAAAATGAACACTTCTTAAGATTATCATACAAAGATTCTTTTCTTAAGACTTCTAACACTTTATGCACATGACTAAGATGTTCTTCCATACATTTGCTATAGATAAAGATATCATCAAAGTACACAACCACAAATTTTCCAATAAAATCACGCAAAACATGGTTCATTAATCGCATGAAAGTACTTGGTGCATTAGTTAAGCCAAACGGCATTACCAACCATTCATATAAACCATGTTTTGTTTTGAAAGCAGTTTTCCATTCATCTCCTTCTTTGATCCTTATTTGATGATAACCACTTTTCAAATCAATTTTATAAAATAACACAGCCCCATGCAATTCATCAAGCATATCATCTAACCTAGGGATAGGATAGCGATACTTTACCGTGATTTTGTTAACGGCGCGACAATCTGTGCACATCCTCCACGTTCCATCCTTCTTTGGTACTAGAATCACCGGTACAGCACACAGACTCAAACTTTCTTGAACCTTTCTGTTAGTCATCAACTCCTCCACTTGCCTTTGAATTTCTTTTTTTTCCTCCGGGTTAGCTCTATAAGCGGGTCGATTTGGAAGTGTTGCACCCGGAACAAAATCAATCTGATGTTCGATGCCCCTTAATGGTGGTAAACCATTCGGTTCCTCCTCCGGAAAGACATCTTCATAATCCTGCAAAAGAGACGCAAAAGAACTAGGCAAAGAAGATGTTAATTCATTAGTGCTTAAAAAAGTTTCCTTATGTACCAACACCAATACACTCATTTTTTCAACAAAAGCTCTCTTTAGTTCACTCCCTCTTGCAAATAAATTCTCTCTTTTTTTGTCCTCACTTCCATCCACTTTTTTTTCTCCCTCGAAAACACTTAAATCAGCCCTCTTATTTTTTTCTCCACTCTTTTTTTTATCATCTTTTTTTTCCTCAATCTCACGTGCTCTCCTTGCTCGAGACATTTTGATTTGATCATCAAGAACTTGTTGTGGAGTTAAAGATACAAGCATGATTTTCTTATTTTGATGCTTCAATGTGAATTGATTATGATACCCATCATACATTACTCGCCTATCAAACTGCCATGGTCTTCCCAAAAGGATATGACTTGCATGCATTGGTACCACATCACATAGAACTTCATCATTGTAATTGCCAATAGAGAATGACACCAAAACTTGTTTATTTACTCGAATTTCTCCACATTCATTAAGCCATTGAAGCTTATATGGATTAGGATGCTTCGACGTAATTAAACTCAACTTTTCCACCATTTCCATACTAGCAACATAGTACAACTCCCACTATCAATAATTAACATACATACCTTTTCTCGAACCAAACACCTTGTATGAAAGATGTTTTCTCTTTGTTGTTCCACTTCTCCCAACTTTGCTTGCATGTTTATAGATCTTCTTACTACCAAAAGTTCTCCAGATTCAGCGGAGACTTTCTCAACTTGCTCTTCACTCTCTTCTTCACTCTCACCCTCCGACTCAATTTCCCCATTATCTTTTAGGATCATCACTTTCTTGTTTGGACATTGAGATGCAATATGTCCATAGCCATGACAACGAAAACATTTAACATCACGACTACGAGAAGGTGTAGTGACAATACCATTTCCTTTATCAGTCTCACTAGACTTGGCCTTTGACGTCTCACTTTGTGGTCTTGGAGCACCTCCAAAGGTCGCCTTGGGGACCCCTTCTTTCATCTTACTTGAAGATTGCGAATTTGGTGTGTAACTCCTTTGCACATAACCCTTCTTCTTTAATTGCCTTTCCACTTTCATGGCTGTATGTACCATGTCTTCAAGCTCCACGTAGTGTTGAAGCTCCACAATGTTAGCAATATCTCTATTCAGCCCATTCAAGAAACGAGTCATGGTCGCCTCCCGATCTTCTTCAACGTTTGCCCTAATCATGGCAACCTCCATCTCCTTATAGTATTCATCCACAGATTTTGTACCCTGGTTCATAGATTGAAGTTTTTGATACGATTCACGAAAATAATGAGAGGGTACGAATCTCTTACGCATAGCCGCTTTCATTTCAGCCCAAGTGGCAATTGATCTTTCTCCATTCCGTCTCCGATTGTTAACAAACTGATCCCACCAAACTATAGCATAGTCGGTGAACTCAATCGCTGCAAGTTTTACCTTTTTATCCTCCGAGTGATTATGGCAATAAAAAATGAGTTCTACCTTCTTTTCCCACTCCAAATACGCTTCTGGATCGCTCTGCCCATGGAAAGCTGGGATGTGAAACTTTATATTCCCCATACCTCGATTCACTTCGTCGTTTCGCCTTCTTCTACCCCCTCTACCATGTGCTTGATGAACAGCCCCCATATCATCATCCACCTCTTCCTCAATTCCAACTCCTCAAATTGCCTTCTTTGATTTGCATTGGCATTTCTAGGCTCCCTTGGTGTAGGATGTTCCAATCTCTCTATCCGATCTACTAGACCATCAAGAACTGTTCCAAACCTTGAAAATTGTTGTTGCATGGGTTATAGGGTGAAACCTTGATTTGCATTGGCCTTCTTCTTGTTGTTCCAATCTCTCTATCACTCGTGCTTTACTAAAAAAAAATTCCTCGCAATTCACTCTTGTATCACTCTTTTGGCGTTTACCTCCCCTCTAATAATCTCACCACTCTAGCCTTTTACCACTCAAAATTTCAGAACAAAATCAAGTTTGAACAATTTCCAGTAACACTTAATAATCCCTTAGTCATATAGATGTAGGGAACAAGGAATTCTTGAAACTGTAATATGAAGAGGTCACAATTATGTAAAACAAATATTATAACTATTCTCGTCCTTTTTTTTTTTTTTTTTTTATTTGAACTTGCTTCTATAGATATGAAGAAACAGCAAGATAGTAAAAAAAAAATTCTATATATTTTTTTTGGACGTTTTTTTTTTTTTGGACGTTTCTTTTTTAAACGAAATGCTATAAACAACAATAAAATAAAATCAGATCAATATCAAATTGCTCTGATACCAAACTGATGTGGATAGAGACGAAGGACCCATTAGATATAATGATCTAAGAACCCAACGTATAAATTAAGCAGCGGATCTTCCAAAATCGAGATTTGAATTGATCTTACTTAGAGCATAAAAAACCTTGAACCGTTGGCTATAGAAGAGCCAAGAACCTTGGTATGATTGAACGCCACAAGATCTTGCTCAAGATTCTTGATAAGTTCTCAAATAAATTAACCTCACAAAGAGAATAAGGAAACAAAAGCTTGTAATTTCGTATTAAACTTAGTGTCCTTTTCCCAAGGGAATACAAGGCCTATTTATAGGCTAGAAAGTAACTCCTAAGAGTAAATACATTCATAACCTACACATATGGTCTTAAAAGGCCACTAAAGACTCAATTCAAAGCTAAAAATGTAACTCCAAACTCTTTGAATTTCCTAGAAAATGTAAATAATCTAAATAACTAATAAAATTAAAAATAAAATGATAAATCTGATGGGCTTCATGTGTGCCACGTTTTTGTAGGCCCATGCACTTAGAATTGTGTCCTTTAACCCAAATTAGCTTCACGACATCTCTGTATTCGTAGTCCAGCCCAATAACATTCATTACTAGGTCTTCTTCGGGCTTGTCTTGCACATTTTCTATCATTTCAGCAACTAAGCTCATCAAAACCTCATTTATCTTCTTAGCTCTTGCCCTTGTAATCGGTCCATCATGTATGGTCAAAGGATCCATTTTGTTTTCATGACTTTGCACTGGTGGCTCCTCATCACTAAATGCTTTACTAACTTGGGAATATCCTAAGAAAATTTCCTCGTCTAATTTAGCATCGAAAGCATTTAATTGAGATTTCCCATTGTTTTGGATGAAACACTTACAACCAAAAATATGGAAATAAGATACTCTAGGTTTCCTACCATTCCAATTTTCATAGAGAGTATTACCATGTATTTTGTAGATCATGCTTCTGTTCTGAGTGTGACAAGCTGTGTTTACTGCTTCTGCCCAAAACTTCTTTGCGATGCCAAACTCAGCTAGCATGGTACGGGCAGCTTCTTTGAGGGTTATATTTCTCCTCTCTGCTGCTTAGTTTTGTTGAGGTTTATGGGTTGAACTTGTCTCATGATGAATACCATTGTTAGCACAATAAGTGGTAATAAAAGAGTTAAGAAACTCACCACCTTTATCGCTTCTGATTTTGATGATCGTCGAACCCTTCTGATTCTGGATCTTCTTCATCAGCTCTAGAAGTTTGGTCCTTGTCTCACTCTTTTCGAATAGAAAAGTAACCCAAGTGTATTTGGAATAATCATCCACAACCACTAGAGTATACTTTCTGCCACTTAAGGTAGTAGGTGAGATTGGTCTAAACAGATCCATATGAAGGAGTTCAAAAACTCTGCTGGTGGATGATACAAATTTGCTTTTCATGGGCACCTTCGTCTGTTTGCCCTTCTGACATGCATCACACACCTGAAGATCTTTACTAAACACTCCATTAGGCAAGCCAACCACTAGTGAGCTTCTTGCTATAGTGTTAAGAGTTTTAAAGTTCAGATGACCAAGCCTTTTGTGCCATAGCCATCTTACTTCTTTAGAACTCTTAGCCACTAGACAAGTGTCACTAGGGTGGCTATCCTAGTCAGCAACATAAATAGTTCCTTGTCTGCTACTAGAGAGTAGTATGTGCTTACTAATCTTATCCACAACCTTACAGCCGTTAGATGAGAATTCAACACTATAACCTCGGTCACAGAACTGGGAAACAAAAAGTAAATTGTGCTTTAAACCATCAACATAAGATACATCTGTTACTGATATGTTTCCATTGACTAAGGTTCCAATTTCTCTTGTTTTACCAATAGTAAATTGGACCTTTCTTTCTTTGAGATTCGTGAGGAGGTTCTTTGATCCGGTCATGTGACGTGACGCGCTTGGATTTATGTACCATAGTTCAGCTTTTGATCCTCCTCTCTTCAGTAGATCCACTCGACCCTGCAAGCAAATTATTGCTTAGGCGTCCATTTTGATTTGGGTGCAACGCTTTTTTTTTTTTTAAAAAAACTATTAAAATCATGTAATTTAAAAAATTAAAACAAAGTCTTCAAAAAAAAAAAAATTGAAATTAAGTAATTAAAAAAATCTATAAAAAAATCATTTTTATTTGCATTTTTCATGTGTGTTTTTTTTCTTATTGGCTTTTTTGAATTTTTTTTACAGAGTTTATAATACTATTGCTTTGTAAAAAAAAAAGAGGAAAAATTAAAATACCACATAAAAAAGTATACAAAATAATTATTAAATTATGGAAATACTTCAATATAATTTTTTTTTAGAAGTATATGATTTAAACATTTTGGTGTTTTTTAATCCTTACTGATCGATTTTAGTGTAAATCTCATCTCATGTTCTATATTTTTTTTAATGCGAGAGTTGTTGTCCCTTTTTTTTATTTAGATATTATTTAAGAAATGTTAAATATTTTCTGGAGTATTTTAAATTAATATATAGTTATAGTAATTAATTATTCAAAATTAGTTTAAAGAAATCAAAATTGAAGATTTGAAAAATACCTACCCATAATATGTGGGAGAAGCGAAATTTTAAAAATCAATAAAAAAAAGTAATTTTAATAGTTTTGTTCTTTATGTAAATCTTATGTTCCTGAACCAAAAATCTTATATAATAAAAGGAGGAGGAGGCTCTCCTGGTTTTGACACGCGTTCATTTGAGAGCCCTCCTCCTTCTGCATGTCTGCCATGTCATACATTTCTATTGCTGATGTGGTGGTTTTAAAAACAAATAACCGTTCACATTCTTCCCTGAGTAAAACTACACAGTTAGGTTCTTTGTCTTCCAACTTCGTGGCCGATCAAATCTCTCACATTAAAATATCTTTAAACCTCTCCCTGTCAATCGAATTCTTAGGCAGTTATTTGGTTAAGAAATCCTTTTCCAACGACGATGCTGATGAGCGTTCAAACGCCACAAACACCACCACCATCACCATCATCATCGGATCGTGGAGGATGATGGTATGGTGAATTTTGTCAATGAGGATTCGGAGAAGAAGAATTTGCGTTCGGGTGTTGAGTTTGGGGAAACTGAGACGAATGGATGTGATGATTTTAACATGGTAGATGCCTGAATTTGAGTTGATCTTTTCTGATGATTACTGTTTATCTTTGAGGAATGAGTCCATAACTGTTTTAGAAGAGATTATGAGATGTAATTAGGGGATATTCATTAAGTTCGTGTGAGATTGAGTGATGATAAGTGCAGGTTTAATTTAATAATTATCATTTTCCTTTTAGATGAATATAAATGTATAAAATTCCGTTTCTGCATTCCAGTGATTCTTTCTTTCTTTGTTTTTTTTTTTTTTTTTTTTATGTTTGAGCTCAACTTATATCCACATATATTCTTAGTCCAATGAATGCTTACAATATTCATTTTTCGCAATGGGATTAATTAGGAACAATTTTTTGTTTCTTTGAATTCCTTTTTAGGCTATGGGAAATTTCCTGCAAATGATTGTTTAGGACTTTGTTTTTTCTGACTGCAGGAGAAGCTTTATAGTAGGAATTTGAGGCAGCATAAAGATGAGGTTAGACAGGTTTCTCCTTTCACTAATTACCTGAGGTTCTATAACTGTTATTAACCTGTGCAATTTGCATGTTTTTATTTGGTTCTATTTGTTTGGGGTAGCAATGCATTTTGTTAGTGAAGTTTCTTTTTTAAGTATGCCGAGATTTTGAATTTTCTGAATGGTAATCACTAATGAATTAATATTATTTAGCATACAAAATATCACGGTTTAGTGATTTTGACTCCAAGGCCTTTCGTCAACCTGACAAGGAGCAAGAATTACAATCGTAGGGGGTTTGGGCATAAAGAGGAAACTCTCGAGCAAATTGACGTAATGCTTTGAAGGTGAGTGTGTTAAATATATTCAAAGTTTATGGCCTCCTTTCTTTTCTCCATTTTTTGGTTCATTCTCGGTCTTATGGGAATTGATAGATGATCTGGATGAGTGATCACCAGTATTTTGCTTCTCTTTCATTATAAATATTGGGGTTTTTTTTTCATATAGTTGATGGAATGTGTATATATGTAAAAACTTGTTGTGCTTAGAAGCTTACTTTGGTGTTCCTGGGAATGGTGTATGGGTACAACAATGTGTTTGTGTTGGTGTTTTATCTGGTCTTATGATGAAAAAAATTATTTGTAGAAGCCTACTTTGGTGTCGCTGAGTACTTGCCAGAATTTATTGCATTAGTGAAATATTTTTGGCGGATTATATTGTGCTTTTGATGTTTTAACTTTCTAAGATTATAATTTGTGATTTGAACGTTTTTATACATCTGTCAGGGACTTGATTGACATGCGAGGTTGTTATGATAGGCTATTGTTTGTTGCAGCCACAATTGCAAATTTGCAAACAATGGATATGGTATTTTGACTACTTGAAGAAGAAATATTTGTATTCTCAACTCCTTTTTATGGAGTAACTTGCTAAAAGAATTTTTGACTCTGGAATCATCCTGCAAATTGGAAACTTCAGCTCTGAACTCTAGCTTTTTTTTTACTCCCTCCGTCCCATAGAAACTTGCACACTTGGGTGGGCACACAATTTAAGAAATGTGTAAGAAAAGATGTAATGGGTGATGTTTTGAGGGGTAGTTTTGTAAATTTTTATGAATAAAGTAAAGTAAAAAGTAGATTGAGTGTGGAAAAGTAATGGCATATGGGTAAATAAAAGTATATTTTGAGGGTGAGGGTTATGAAGATATTTCCTTTTATGGAGTGTGCACATTGGTATGAGACATCCATTTATAGAAAGTGTGCAAATTTCTATGGGACAGAGGGAGTACTTTTGTTGGTGTTTAAAATAACTATTAACTGGTGTATCCAGTGTAAGCTGACCAACTTTATTATTCCTTTAGAATATAATCAGGCACTCGGAAGAGTGCTTGAAAGACAAATTTAATTTCTTTTGAGGAGTTCGACAAAAGTATTTCTATGAGTTGGCAATCTGAAGTTTCTTTAACATATGCATCCAGTAAAACAAAGTTTAGGAATTTCAAAGCTTTTAGTACATCCAATTTATTGATGAAAGAAACTTCCATCAATGAGAGCAGGATCAAGTATAAATGATTGTGCATTATAAAACCAGCTTGCAAATATTTTCGAAATACCATGTCACCATGTGGCAGATATGCTTCAGTCTTCTTAAGAATTCATGGACTGTTACATAGCCTTTAAGGCAGTGAAAATACATTTATTATACAAGCTATTTGGCAAGAAAGGGTTTAATTTGTACTGTTTTTTTTATTGACTTTAGGTTTATCTATGAATGCAGGAGAAACTATAGAATTGTTGTGAAAGTCACTTCCCAGATTGATAAGTGTTTTTTTGGTGGATTTCCGGCGATAATGCATGATTTCCGGCGAAGTTCCGGCCAGTGAATCTGCAAATGATTTCCAAGTCAATCTTTCCATGTTGAAAGCCATGATTAAAGGTATGTACCTAGTGCATCTCTGCTTTTTACTGAACATATCCAGCACTCCCCTGATTACAAGGAATTACTATATAGCTTCACCTTTGACCCAGTGCCCAGCCTATCTACTCCTAATTTTCTGCGATTCAAATGCATTATTCCCCTACGTATACTACCACCCATCATCTCCCAAACACATCATCTTTACCCCAAAATCTTTCAAAATCACACGATACATCATGAACTACTCTGCCAATGTGGGAGAATATGTCAATGGCCTGCCAATTGAACCCCAACCGAATCCGGTGACGTTCTGCTTCATCGGTAAGCTCATTACGAATGCGCCTGTCTCGATCAACCTAATCCGCACCAGACTGAATACCATTTGGAAACCCCTACACGGGGTGATGATCAGTGACATTGGAGAGGGAAAAATACTGATCCAATTTCATCACCATTCTGATTTCACTAGAGTGGCAGACGGCGACCCTTGGATGGTGGGTTTCCACATGCTAATCCTCCACTCGATTCAGTTGGGCGAAATTCCACATCAGATACCGTTACACCTGGTTCATTTCTGGGTCCAGATATACGATATCCCATTTGGATACTTCTCCGAGGATGTCGGCAAGACTATAGGTATGAGCATGGGCAGATTCATCTGCTACGATGACTCTAACAGAGGGGTTACTTGGAGACAGTTCATGAGAATACGGATCGAGATAGATACTACGCTACCGCTAGTCAAGACCAGAACAGTTCGCCTTGTGGATGGATCAACAACGGAGGTTTCGATGAAATACGAAAACTTCTTCATGTTTTGCTACTTCTGTGGGCACCTAGATCACAACCTCAGTCATTGCACACGGAGAACAGAGGAACCACCGGCCTCATCCGACTTGGAGTGGGGCTCATGGCTAGCCGCCCCAGATCAAACAGTCCCACCGTCTCCAGGAGCGATATGGCTGCGACACGCCCCACCATCTGCTTCAACCGAGGAAGAAGACAACGACAATTCTGACTCCTACACGCCGGTGCCGGGGGAGAATACGAACATTAATGCAGTTTTAATTCGAGGAGGGAATCAAGGGGTTGATGAGGACGTTACAAATTCACACGGGTCTAATGCAAGCATAAATGCGGGAGCCATCAATACAGCTACAAATCGGGTAACGGTGGAAGTTACTTCCTCCAATTTAGTTGCTCATAATGGAACGTATGGATTACAGGACAATGCTAACCGCCCACCCCCAGTAATTAATTCAACCAGCAATCAAGGGGAAGTTACACCAGGATCCGCGACACATGCTTTCATGGGGTCGCCTACTTTCTTCGATCGGGTTCCCCAACGCGCGGAAGGCATGGGCGAGTTTGAAGCCTTGTACGAGGCAACAAAAAGGAGAAGGATAGCCCGCATGCTAGGCAAGCCAAGCGACAAGGCTACACCCAACTCTCCGATTTTTATATCGGCTGGTCCCGACAAGGAGGCCAGCCGAGACTCATGAAAATACTAAGTTGGAACTGTCGGGGATTAGGCAACCCGGCAACAGTTCCTGCTTTATGTGAGCTCATTCGAGTTCGTCGGCCTGATGTTGTTTTCCTTTCAGAAACTCATTCATTCGGTGTTAGACTAGATTTTATTCGTGTCAAGTTGAATTTTGATGCTTGTTTTACTGTTGATTGTGTGGGACGCAGTGGCGGTCTGGATTTATTTTGGAATAATAATACTCGATGCTCGGTTTTGAACTATTCGTCGAACCATATCAATGTAGTGGTACATGATGGTGACGGGGATTGGCGACTCACAGACTATTATGGTTATCCGGAGAGACACCGTAGAAACCTGTCTTGGAATTTATTAAGGACCTTGGCAAGTACTAATACTGACCCGTGGTTATGCATTGGTGATTACAATGATATCCTTTCGGCAACGGAAAAAAGGGGTAGGGTACCACATCCAAATTCCTTATTTTGAGGCTTTAAGGAAGCGGTGGAGGATTGCAGTTGTCGGATGTCGCTCTCCAGGGGTATCCATTTACATGGTTCCGAGGCAGAAACCCAAACACGGCTGTGGAAGAGAGACTAGACAGGGCTAAGGGCACACCCACTTGGCATGACAGATTTCACAGTGCAGAATTACTCAACTTGGTGGCTCCAGTTTCGGATCATAATCCTATCCTACTTGATACCTCACCAACTACAACACGATTCAGGCGCCGGACTTTTCGCTTTGAAAACAGGTGGCTCGCAGAAACCGGTCTCAGGGAGGTTGTCCGCAAATGTTGGGTAGATTCAAGAGATTTGGATATTAACCAACGACTGTTGACGACTAGTGCAACCCTATCAGCCTGGGGGTCTCGGGTGGATTCAAAATTCAGAACCGAAAAGAGAGATCTGGAATTGCTGATTAAAGAGCTACAGGGTAATTTAAGTGAAGCAGGTTTGAGAGCGTACCATGATGCAAGGCGAGATCTTGGAGGCCTCCTGAGACAAGAGGAAATGTATTGGAAACAGAGAGCAAAACAATTTTGGTTAGGAGATGGGGACCTTAATACAAAATTCTTCCACCGATCAGCTACTACTAGACGAAAACGAAGCCGAATAGTAAAGCTCATGACGGATGATGGTACGTGGGTTGCTCGACAGGAAGACTTGTGTGAATTGTTCAAGAATTATTACTCACACGTATTCACTGTAGAAGAACACATCGAGGAGGGTGACCGGTTCCTGGAACCGGTAACACCCATAGTCTCAGGCGTATAGAATGTTCGTCTTACGAGAGGTTTTACGAAAGCTGAATTTGACATGGCCCTCAAACAGATGCACGGGGACAAGGCCCCTGGTCCGGACGGCTACAACCCTGCATTCTTCCAACACCATTGGGATATGCTAGGCTCCGATATTTTCGTTGCAGGGTCAGAATGGCTGAATAGAGAATCCTTTCCTCGAGGGCTCAACGATACAAATATCACCCTTATTCCCAAGCTGGAATCCCCTCAAACGGTAAAAGACTTTCGGCCTATCTCCCTTTGTAATGTGCTATATAAAATCGTCTCGAAAGTTCTCTACAATAGATTGAAGGAGGTGCTCCCAGGCCTTGTTGATCGTGCGCAGTCGGCATTTGTGTCGGGTAGAGCAATTCAGGATAATATCCTACTAGCTTATGAGACACTTCATGCAATGAAGAACAGGAGAAGGGGGGGCAGAGGAGATATGGCCCTGAAAATTGATATCAGTAAATCCTACGATAGAGTGAGTTGGACGTACCTCGAGGCAATTCTGAGGAAACTGGGTTTCTGTGACAAGTGGATTCGATGGATGTTACTCTGTGTCACCACGGTCAGATACGCGGTGCAGGTCAATGAAGATAAAGTGGGTACGATCACCCCGGGGCGAGGTCTTAGACAAGGAGACCCCCTGTCTCCATATTTGTTCATTCTATGTTCGGAGGGGTTGTCGACCGCACTGAATCATGCTAGTGCGGTAGGGGCGATTCATGGGAATAGAGTTTGTCGCCGGGCGCCGGAGATCACACACTTGCTTTTTGCTGACGACAGCCTTCTTTTTTGTCGAGCTACGGAGGAAGAGGGTACAAGACTGAAGGGGATTCTGGATAATTATGAGAGAGTGTCAGGACAAGCGATTAATTACGCTAAATCGGGCATTTATTTTAGCAGGAATGTGACGGAAGAGAGGCGAACAGCCCTCAAACAGATTATGGGAGTGGATAACCCTATAAACACTGGAAGATATTTGGGCCTCCCGTCTCTCATTGGCCGAAAAAAGAGGGAGGTTTTCGAGTATGTGAAGGAGAGGCTTTGGAAAAAATTACAAGGTTGGCGTAAACAGAAAATATCCAAAGCGGGAAAGGAAGTTCTCATCAAATCTGTGGCCCAGGCTATACCCACATTTTGCATGACTACTTTCCTTCTTCCTGTTACCCTACTGAATGAGATGCAGGTTATGATTAACAAATTTTGGTGGGGGAACTCCACAGATGCTTCCCGGGGTATTAACTGGATGAGGTGGGAGAGATTATGCGTGGAGAAAGAAGCGGGAGGGAGAGGTTTCAAGGATCTGCATAAGTTCAATCTCGCCCTCTTAGGAAAAATGGATGGCGTCTCATCACAGATCCACAGGCTCTGGTATGCAAAGTACTCAAAGCACGATACTTCCCAAATGGGGATTTTACCTCCGCGAACCTGGGGTGGAATCCCAGTTTTACCTGGTTGAGCATTCACGTGAGCAGAGACCTTATTAATGCCGGTCTGCGGTGGAAAATAGGAACGGGTAACAACATTCGGGTATGGGATGACCCGTGGGTGGACGGGACAAGGAACTTCCATGTGACTTCAGATAGAGTGGAAGGGTTGGAAAACATCAGAGTTGCAGCGTTTATTGATCAGGAAGAAAAAGTCTGGGATGAGGCCTTATTACATCATATTCTCCCTATGGACGCGGCACGCATCACAAATATGGCTTTACCACCTACAGCGGCCGTCGACAAAATCATTTGGGGCCCCTCAAGTAAAGGGGTTTACACGGTGAAATCGGCGTACAAGCTAGCAGGCACCTTGTATGAGATCAGTAATCTCAGGACGGAAGGTGATTGGAATCTTATTTGGAAGGTGACGGCTCCGCCGAAAGTGAAAGACTTCTTATGGAGAGTGGGGAGGGACTACTTACCGACAAGAAGCAACCTATTATCACGAAATGTAGCGACTGATTCGTCATGTGGTTTGTGTGGTTTGGAAAATGAAGACAGTTGGCACCTATTCCTCACATGTAATTACGCCAAAGACTATTGGGCATCAGCACACATCACCGCGGAGGTGGAGTGCAGTATGCGGGGAAGAGATGCCATAAATGACGTGATTACGGTTATGCTAAGGAACCAGGCAGAAACCATTAAGGCAAGCTTTAGCATGTTACTTTGGCAGATATGGAAGGAAAGAAACTCGAAAATTTGGAACGACACGTGCAAAACACCAACTGAAGCGGTCCATGCTTCAACTGGATTTTGGCATGAATGGAAAGCCGCAGGTAGCCTGAGACAGAGACCGACTCCGACTAATGGAGGCTCAGGAGAGAATCTATGTGCAGCTTGGCACCCCCCGGGTCCGGGATTGTGGAAAGTAAACACAGATGCTGCCTTTTTTGAAGGAGAACAGCAGACGGGGTTAGGAATGGTACTCACGAACGATCAAGGGATCTTCTACTTTGCACGAACACGGGTCGTACGGGGTCTTCTTCCAGTAGATGTAGGGGAGATCATGGGATTTTACGAAGCCCTTTCATGGATAAAAAATCAGGGCCTAGACAATTGCATAATAGAGGGGGACGCGAAACGAGTTGTAGACGCTATAAATGGGGTAGAAACAAACATGTCGATTTTCGGAGACTACGCCCAGGCGTGCAAAAGCCTCTTGGAAGGCTTCTCAAATGTTAAAATTAGATATATTAATAGGGCAGCAAATGAGTGGGCTCACACTTTTGCTAGAAAGTCCCGTTTATTTACGAATCCTTGTACTTGGTTAGACCGGCCGGACTTTGTGGCTGCGCTACCTAATTCTATTTGCCTCTGCAATAATGGAAGCTAATTCTTCTTTGCTTCAAAAAAAAAAGATTGATAAGTTTTTCAAAAGTGACATCATTGTCTCTCCTCCGATTTTGTCTGCTAATTTTCCTAAATTATGAGAGTAGGTAGATTTCATTATATATCTAGCAAAGTTTGTTTCGCCATTCAGTAGCAAACATTTGAAACAGGCACAGGGAAATTTTTTGGATTTGTTTTAGCTAATAATCTGCATTAAAGAATCCTAAAGAAGAAGAGAGAGACAGAGAAATGCCGGAAAAGTAAACGCGCACAATGGATTAAGAGTGAGATTATCCAATTAAATTTTTTTGGCTCTATAGATTTCCTGGGAAGATTGAAGTTTGGTTTCTTTTGAGTAATCTTATGAAGATTGAAGCTGAAGATTTTACCGCTGTAACAAACGTACATTTTCTTCTAGAGAACTTTGAGGTAATTCTTGATGCAAATTTTGTATTTAATTTGGATGTATCATGATATGTACAATGGCGATTGTTAATTTAATTTCAGAAGTATCATTTATTTGCTTAGAGATGTATGGTTGCTAAGATTATAGCTATAAAATAGTTTGATACCAGTGAAAAATGTTTGGGGATAGCAATGAAGAAAAAGTTAAGCTTTGGAGGAGACATGAATTAGAGCATAGATTCACCAGGAAAATGAGGTGATTCGCCCCTTCATCTTGCTGCTAGGGCAGGGAATTTAGGAAAATTTAAAGAGATTATTCAGAAGTTTGATAGTTTGAATGATTGTGTAAAAGATTTTCTATCTCGAAGCAAAATCAAGAAGGCAAGACACCCTTATATGTTGGTGTAGAAAGTGGGCATATCTTGGTCATAAGAGAGTTTTTGAAGCATTAAATGCTGAGACTTGCTCGATTCTTGCGAATAATGGCTTCTATGGTCATCTTGGTCAGTCTATCATCTTATGCTATCCTTTCAAAATCTTGAAAATTATCTTTGCATAGACGTTTTGCATAAATTGCTTATCCTTATTTTCTGTTATTGATAGACAATTTGTGAAAATGTCTTGAAATTGAGTATATCCACTATAGACATTGAAGCAATTGTCTGTTATTTATCATTTGATGATTAGTGTGAAAATGCCCTTATGTTGTGCCAAAACTTCACCTGAGTATGTTTATATTGCTAAGGGCCCGTTTGGCTCAGCTTATAAGCTACTTAAAACAGCTTATAAGTTGTTTAAGAGCTTATAAGTTGTGTAAATGTGTTTGGCAAATATTTTTTTTAAACATCTTATAAGTTGTATAAATAAGCTACTTGAAGCTTATAAGCTCCAAAATAAAAAGTAGGACAACCCCAACTTATTTTTTAGAAACTTATAAGATATATGTAAATTACAAAAATATCCCTAATACTTTTAATTATTTACATGAATATTAATACAAAAAATAACAATTTCATTAATCATAATTTTTTTATTTTCTCTCTCCTCTCTCTCTCTCCCCTCACGATCTCTCTCCTCCTTTTCTCCCTTCTCTGTCGCGCAAAACCCTAATCCCCAATCGCACGGTCTCTCTCCACCCTAATCGAACGAGAGAATTGCAGGAGAAGATTTGATCTCCATATCTCCTCCCTAATCGCAACAATTCCGACGAATCCGCTCTCCAGATCTCCACCGACACCGGGATAACATTTTCCGGCGACGAAATTGAAGACAATCGGCGTTCGCTCTTCTGGAAGAGATTGATTCACTACTACATTTCGTACGGAGCGTTGTCGGCGAACAGAATTCCGTGCCCTCCGCGCTCCGACAGGTCGTATTATACGCACAACTGTTACAGAGCTAGGGGTCCCGTTCACCCCTACACTCGAGGCTGCTCCGCCATTACCCGCTGCCGCCAGTGATTTTGATTGTTGCGCGCGCCGGTAATTGTGAGTTTTCTGCTAGATTTTTTTCAAGTTTTCTGTGTTGGAAATTTATAATGGTTTTGTTTGTGGATTTGAGGCATAGTACATACAGTATATGTTAACGGGCCTTTTTTTCTCAACACACAAAATCCAAAATCCCGTCGGAGGATTCTCTGATCAATACAGTTTATACAGTGATCCAAGTCTCTAATTCTTTTGTAAACTTCTTTTCCTGATATATTAAACGAAAAACCATTTGGAAGGTAATACCTCATGCAGTAACACACTTCTTTATAATTGGAACAGCTTTTAGTTGAACCATCTGAACATTTACTAAATAAAATATCATTTGTTGCCTTTTCTGTAAGAAGCTTCATTGTTAAACACCACTAATAATATGTATGTGTATGTTTGTGTGTATTTGTATATAAGAAGTATCGTCTTGTGCCATAAATATGGGGGAAAAACAAAACAAATGTGCTGCATATTGGGGGAATGGGGGCAGAACTGCAGGGGAAGAAGTTTAAACACTCAAGAGTATAGTTTCCACTAATGATGAAACAAACAATAACTCTACTACATATGTAATGTAATATAGTTGAATTTGAATGCTTGGTTTGTTCGTAATGTAGACTTGCAACCATAAAACTGATACTGCTGGATTGGAAATCTTGAATAGAATTTTGAAATTTTAGATTATCTTGCTTGACTGTATGTGCATTTAGAAGCAATAAAGTGGCTTTAGAGACTGGATAGGAGCTTTTTTTAAGATAGAACCAACCAACAGGATGTTTTAGTTTGTTCTCAAGTGGAATAAGTTTTAGTTTACTGTACAGGATATATATATGCTTCACAAGTTTTCCTGAGCTAGGGAAGAAACTATCATTCTTCTGTATGTTATAATGCCACCTAACAATCGTATATTAATCCTTGAAAATTAACGAGATAATCGTTTATTATGTCTTTTTGGAGGTAAAAGCTTTCTTGTATCTAAGTACAGTATTTAAACTTTTAAAGTTATAATCCTTCAAAAGATGTGTATAGAATTTTGTTTACTTTTCATGTTTTGTCCTTTAGTGTAACTTAACTAAGAATGCAATCAAATATGATTCCTTATTATTACGTCTGCTTTTGTGTTCTTTCAGCCATTGTTCTTGCTCAGTACATTATTTATTCTTCAATATAGGAATCATTCTTTTAATGGAATTCGAAGATATCAGTGAATTCAGTAGCTTAAATTAATTGATGGACATTGAATCTTAAACACGGGAAATAATAACCGGGAGTCATATTTCGTAATATGGTTAAGGATGGATAGTGCAATATTAATTCTATAGTGGAATGAATTAATATTAATGGGCTGGAAAAATGTTGTGGCTCAATATTGATTTTTGGGCCCATTGGGAGGTCCAATCCTAATTCTCCTAAAGGCTCCTCAAGTAGCCCAATAAAAGTCTATTAATTAAGGAAATTAAAAGATAAGGATTAATTTTGTTGCAAGAAATTAGAGAGAGATATTTATGGAAAAGGATATATGGAAATAAGAGATTATTTCTATATTATTCCAAGATAAATTGACCAGTCAATTTTTCTTTCTTGTAAGAGAAGAAACATAGATTCTCTCTTATAAAAGGAGAAGAAAAAAAATTGGTACTCAAGTGACTGAGACTAAGAAAAAAAAAAGATCTGTAATTTTCGAAATTACAGTGTGTGCAACAAGAGAAAATTAATTCTTCCTTGAGAGTTAATAGTTCGTGAGATCTCCCACCGGGTCAACGGACTAGGACTTAGGGAATACTTGAGAAGGCAATTGGGTTGAAGTTGTTACTCTTCTCAACGGTATCTCTCCGATTTAAAGGTAAACACGTAATCTCTTAGTTCCGCATGTTTAGGGATTTAATTATTTTACCGCACATTCATTACATAAATTAGTTGATTTAATTTGTTTAAATTATGAAATTAGATTTATGATAATTCATATTTAAATTACGTCCCAAATAGATCCGGGTAATTTTAAAGGAGTCTCAAAGGATTCCCGAGAGTCTCAAAAGATTCCCGGGAGTCTCAAAGGATTCCTAGCGTGATGGTCCATAACCCACAAGTGCCAATAATTCCCCACAAAGGAGATGGGGAATGTGGTCCCATAATAATTTCCCACAAAGGAGTTGGGGACCACATTGTTGGGGGACTATTATCGGGTATTGGGATAATTTTCCCAAACACAAAATAGGTCAGGTATTCACAAAATTCATGAGAAAACCCCATATGAACTGTGGAAAGGAAGGAAACCTAGAGTATCTTACTTTCATATATTTGGTTGTAAGTGTTTCATTCACAACAATGGAAAAAGTAAGTTGAATGCTTTTGATGCCAAAGCAGATGAGGGGATATTCTTGGGATACTCCTCAACTAGCAAAGCATTTAGAGTATTGAACAAACGAACCCTTCTTGTGGAAGAAACACCTCATGTTGTTTTTGATGAATCTTGTGAAAAGAGTGCAGTACAAATAGACTCGGCTGTAGATCAGATGAAGAAACTAGTGATCAAATCCCGGTCTGATGAGTTTATTGAAGTCAATGAACCATTTTCTGAAGAACCAGAGGAGGATAAACCACATAGACCAGTCACTAGATCTCAAACTCAAGCTGAGCAAACTGTCCAAAATCAAGATGCAACAATCCCAAATGCAAGGGGGAATGATCTCTTTGACACACAAGATACAGTTGATGATCGACCTAATCAAGTCAACCCTCCTGATGGCACTAGAACAGATGAGAATCCAAGCTCATCTAATGCAGATACACCTGTGAGGCATACATGGAGAAACAACCATCCATCAAACCTCATCTTAGGAGGAGCAGACTCAGGGGTCAAGACCAGAAGACAACTGAATCAGAACCCCCAATCATCTATGTTCTGCTGGTGTGCTTTCCTATCCAACATTGAACCAGCTGACATAGAAGAAGCAATGACAGATAGCAATTGGATCACTGCTATGCAAGAAGAATTAAACCAATTCGAAAGAAATGAAGTATGGGAATTGGTAGATCGTCCTGAAAACCACAATGTAGTAGGAACAAAGTGGGTATTCAAGAATAAAAAGGACGAAAATGATGTGATAACTAGAAACAAAGCAAGGCTAGTTGCAAAAGGATACTCACAATCTGAAGGAATTGACTATGATGAAACCTTTGCTCCGGTAGCCAGATTAGAAGCCATTCGACTATTTCTAGCTTATGCATCATATATGGGCTTCAAGGTATATCAAATGGACGTCAAGAGTGCTTTTCTGAATAGTATTCTGGTAGAAGAAGTGTATGTAGAGCAGCCTCCAGGATTCGAAAAAGGAGATCAAGTATATCGTCTGAAGAAGGCTCTCTATGGTCTAAAGCAAGCTCCTAGAGCCTGGTATGACACATTGTCACAATTCCTACTTGACAATGGTTACACAAAAGGCAAAGTTGACAAAACACTTTTCAGAATACAAGAAGGAGAAGACATTCTAATGGTGCAAATATATGTAGATGACATTATATTTGGATCACCCAATCAAGATATGTGCAAGAAGTTCTCTGAACTTATGCAAGGAAAATTCAAAATGAGCATGATGGGTGAGATGAATTACTTCCTAGGACTCCAAGTCAAACAGAGTCCAGAAGGGATCTTCATCAATCAGTCCAAGTACACCAAAAGCCTATTAGAAAGATTCAAAGCTCTACAAAGTAAGACTACAAGAATTCCAATGATGACTTCTTTCAAAATGGAACCAGATGAGTCTAGACAGGCAGTTGATCAAGCTGAATATAGAGCACTTAATGGATCTCTACTATACCTTACACCTAGCAGACCAGACATAACATTTGTTGTAGGAGTATGTGCTAGGTTTCAAGCAAACCCAAAGCAAAGTCATCTAGAAGCAAGGAAGATTCTCAAGTACCCCAGGACTAAAAGGAACAGTCAACCTAGGACTATGGTACCCTGCTGATGACAACCTAGATTTGAGTGGTTACTCTGACTCAGATTATGGTGGATGCAGAATAGATAGGAAGTCCACATCTGGAACCTGTCAATTCCTAGGCAACAAGTTGATATCATGGTTCTCAAAGAAGCAAACGTCAGTTGCAACCTCCACCACTGAGGCAGAATATATGGCAGCTGGAAGTTGTTGTAGTCAGCTGCTCTGGCTAGTTCAACAACTCAAGGATTACAATGTAGAGGCAAGAGAAGTCCCTATCTACTGTGACAGCAGCAGTGCCATTGCCATCACTCAAAATCCAGTCCTACACACAAGGTGCAAGCATGTCGACATTCAACACCATTTTATAAGAGACCACCTTGAAAAGAAGGACATCAAGATGGAGAAAATTCACACAGATATCCAAAGAGCAGACATCTTGACTAAGCCCCTAGCTGAAGAAAGATTCAAGACCCTATGCTATAGCTTAGGACTCTTGGATCCAAGCACATGAAGAGCAAAGATCAACTGAAGACCTCAGCTGATACAATTGCAGCAGACTAGAAGAATCAGATGAGGTGAATAGACACCCTCATCTTCAGGTAAGTTTTTCCCGATGAAGACAAATAAAGCTGAGGGAAAACTTAGAGTCATTTAATCAAGGGGGAATCAATGATACCTTAAGAATCCTTGATAAAATACTCAATCTTCTGCATTGCACAATATATATATATATATACATACAAGAGACATGGACAAAGTTAATTGGTATCTATACTTAAGCAATGTATACCTATATATAATAATAAACTATTCTTCATAAAATACTTTATCATTATACATACATACAGTATACTATTGAGTTATACTTGGTTGGATTAATACACCATTGGCTGGATTAATCCTCACCGACTCAACAATATGCATGCACTGTACGGATTCCAAATAACTCTTGCTCAAATTTATAATTTCTGCATTCCACTAGATAGAGTCTAAATCTCTTTAAATGTGAACCCTTAGATCAAGAATCTCATTGTTGATCTTAAGAAGTAACTTTTCAGAAATTCAGACCTATCAACTCTATAGCTTTTGTCATCTTTTACTCCACCACCTCATTTCTACCTCTATAAAAAGGGTAAGTTATGAGAATACCTAAGAACACAAATTACTAACTACTATTCTTGTTTCAGGTATGGAGAGTATCGAAAGAAGAAATGGCATGGAGATCATCCCTCAACCAAAGTCTTGGGTGAAGGAGATGAAGATTTGTCCTGAAGATGGAGATGATGCAGATCAGCATACTTGGCTTACCCCACATAAGTATGCATATGAAAACTAAAGAAAGAAGAGACGTTCTTGTTGAAAACTAAAGAAAGAAGAGATGCAGAGGACAAAGTAGCAAACAAGCAGAGCTTCTTCTCCAGGGGAAGTTCTACATGGAGTGCTTGTTACCAAAGGCCACTTTGTCAAACCATATCAGGAAAACCAAGTTCCTGTCTCTTTCTTCACACTCCATTGAAGCACCTTTCAATCTTCTCCTTCCCACAAGAGAAGCGAAGAAATTCAACAAGGACACATTAGATGCTACATCCCATCTGATGATGAGGAACATCCGATGGTGAGGAGCATCTGAGCCAGTGGGATTTCATCTAGACTATTCCCACTTGGTTAAAAGAAGGAGCTGAAAGATCCATCAAACCAGGTTGGATCATCACAGTCGAAGGATCCATCCAACCAGGTTGGATCATTACACACAGAATATTTACTCAGCACACTTCAATCCTCTACTCAGCTGATCAGAAGGCCAACTCAGCTGACCAGAAGACTTTCAAGCAAATCTGCAGACTTCTCGAAGAAATCAGAAGACTTCACTCTGCTGATCAGATCACTTTATTTTAGAGCATAATGACTATCTTTGATCATGTAATTCATTCTAGATTTATTCCTGAATGTAATTAAGGAAATTGGTCTATATAAGGAATGAAATTCACTTATAGAAAACGACCTTGATGATCAATTCTTGCTAAAATTCAGTCACAACAGCTAGTTTTGGTAATGATGTCATTAGCACTCAATTACTAGTTTGCCAAAAAATCATCGATTGACACATGGCAAATTTAGCCAGCAAAATTAAAGGAACGAGGCGAAATCAAAGAAGGAAATCTTGGGCTCTACTCCAAACTTGAACCGAATCTGACCGTTGGATCATTCATCTCTCAAGTTCTTGCTGGAGTATATATATAAACCATTAAACCTCTTCCAAACTCCTTTCGCTCACAATACTCAATTACTCTCAAATCACTCTCGTCCTGAATATTCTTTCCAAGCATTCCTACCCTCAAAACTCAACATCCAGAATGGGAATCATCAAAATTTACGACGAGAAGACCAAGAGTACCGGCACCTTAGATACTCAAAAGTGGTCTAAGGAAGGAAAAGTTTTCACTGAGAATGCTCTGTTTTTCAAGGGCAAACATACACCTGCGAACAAGGAGATCCTTCTTCGCTGCATCAATCTCAACCTTCGTGATTTTCTGGAAGCAGCACCAACAAATGTTTATGAACAAGATGTGCTGACGTTCTACGCAAACGTAGTGATGACGGATTCTCATGTTGAAAGTGTCATGGGTGGACACAGAGTTGAGATCTCAAGAGAGATCCTTCAAGAATTGTTCGGCTTATCAAGGGGAGAGATAGACATCTCTACCTACATTATGGGAAGAGAAAAGGAGTATATGGAGATGTTTACTGGTGGAAGGGTCAAGGCTGAGGATGCCTCTGGGCTTAAGAAATCACAACTCGACCCCAAATTCCAAACCTTGATGGATGTTGCACGCAAGATGTTGCTTGGTAACACTTTTAGCCATGATGCTGTTACCACTTTGAAGGTTAGAGTTATGGCTGCAATCTGGGATCAGATTGATGGAGATTGGCAAGGGCTATTCTTGAATAGGATTGCTCTTGAGGCCAAGAAGGTTACATTGGACCTCCAATCAAGAGAATGGAAGGTAACATCGACTGTCAGCTTTGTCAACAAGCTGAGTGTTATCCTTCCAGAAGTACTCCCAAAGAAGTACAAGATGGGTCCTCATAAGACATTCCACACCTCCAAATATTACTTGAGAAAGGAGGCCCTTGCTGAAGCAGCAAGGTTGAAGGAAGAAAAGAAGAAGAGATTGGCGGAAGCATCCTCTAAGGATGTTGTTGAGGAGGCAAAAGAGTCTGTTCATGACTCTGCTGAAGAAGAAGAGGAACCCTCCAAAGAAAAGACTCAAAAGAAGGCTGCTGAGGACGATGATGATGATAATCAGATCTTAGCACAACGCAGAATACTGATCAGATCTGGGCTCATCTCCCCATCTGATTCAGATGCCACTCCAATTGCCTCTCCTTTGAAAAAGGCAGGTACTTCTAATCCCTCTCTCACTATCTCACCTTCTAAACTGTCAGAGGGTCAGAAGAGAAAGAAGAATAACTCCTCTTTCACCAAAAAGACAAAGAAATCCAGGCTTCCTACTCCCATGAGCATAGCCCCTATTGCATCATTCAACCCTTCTGACGATTCCAATCCCTCTAAACCTTCAAACACTGATACCCAAAACCCTGCTGATACTCACACAGCAGAGGAACAAGCCCAACCTCAAACAACTCTTGAGTCACACTTGCCTACCCCTGCTGATACACAAATAGCAGATGACCAAGTTCATCAAACCCAATCATCTACTGATCTTCAAGTAGAACAGAAAACAGACCAGCAGACTCAAAACCCTGCTGATACTCAACCTACTGAAGGTCAATCTCTCTCTCACCCTGAACACATCACTTCCCAAATCCCTGCTGATACTCACACAGCAGAGGAAAGTGCCCTTGCCACTCAATCCCCTATCCTTACTACCCCATCTGCACCAGAAGACTTAGCACCAGCAGACCTGGATCAAGCAGGCCCTTCTCAAACTCAGTATAGCATGGTGCACTATCCTATGTGCACAAGGGAGAAGATAATGAGGATGAAGATAGCCAACCTGCTCAAGTCTTCTATTCCTGGTATTGATGAGGAATCAGTTCAGTTTGAACAAGTACTGAGAGTCTGTACTTGGATTGAGCTCCGAAGAGATGATGTGGATGACCTCATTGAAGTCAGGGAGGGAATGGGAGGAAAGGCTAACTTCCTCGACTGGGAAATGGAGCAGAAAGAGATTGCTCAAGTCAGTTCATTCACTGAGCTGTTGCCCACAGAATCTCTGACCAAGGTATGCCAAAGGATTCTAGGGATCCTCCCAGATGAGAATGAAGCAAAGGAAAGAGAAGTGGTATCTGTTCCCTCTCACTTCTTTCCTAAGCATGAGCTTGATCACTTCATCTATCAACCTCATCAAAGGAATGGTCGATTATTTGCTCGTCTGGTTGATGTTACAACAGACTTTCTTCAAGAAGGTTATCTCACTGCTGAAGAAAAGGGAATGGCCCTAGCTGTCTACAATCCGCCTGTCATCCCTATACTTCCCAAGGAAGCTCAAGGTATTGCCTCTCCCTCTACTTCATCTATAGATATTCGAGCAGATGTGTGTGCTCAGGTCAAGGAAGCAATCGACACACACTTCGCCAAAGGGCTAGGCATGCAACTGGCCAGATTTGTAGAAAAGGCCATTCATGAGCAGAAGACTCGTCTCAGCGAACAAATCCTTGACATAGATGACAAGTTCGGTGAGGCACTCCATAATCAGCTAGAGGAGTATCTCAACTTAGAAATGAAGAAATCAGCGGACATAACCAAGAAGTTTACTGATCTCTATACAAATGAGATCAACCGCTTAGAGAGCTCCTACACACACAGACTAGATGATGCTGAAGCAAGAGCCAATGAAGGTCAAACCCTTCTTAAGTTAGCTGCAGCAGAGAATGAGAAACTGCAGACTCAGCTGAAGGAGACAGCAGCCAAATTGGAAGCACTTACTGCTAAGCTTGAAGTTGCCTCCTCCTCCAACTCTCATGCTCAGATTCCAGAGCACAGCATTACTCATCTGACCCATATTGGCAAAGTTAATCCCATGGCCCTACAGCAGACTCTGAAAGTAGAAATTCTGAACGCCATGAAACCTTTTGCGGCTGCACTTGCTGAAGCCAAAAAGGGGGAAGAAGAATTGATAAAGGCTCTAGAGAAGAGTACTGCACAGCAAGCTGTAATGGTAGTATCTTAAGATGAGCTGAATGAAACATTGGGTGGTTTAAAAAGCAAAATCAAGAGCAGGCAAGGCAAGGCAAAGGCAAAGAAATTGCTCAAGAAGACACCCAAGCTCTCACTCAAGCTCCTACTGCCAAGAGACTACAGATCACTGCCTCTGTAGAACAAGTTCTTGAGAAGAGGATGACAAGGAAAAGAAAGGCAGATGAGCAAGCAGATGAGCAAGCTCAGTCAAGCAAGAAGTCAGCTCCAGCAGAGCCTACTGCCGAAGAGAAAGGGGCTTTAGAGCTGAAGAAAAGAAAAGAGCTTGAAGCTCAAGAGCTTAAGCAGAAGAAGCTAAAAGATGCGAAGGCAGTCAAAGCCAAATTTGAAAGAAAAATAGCCAAACTCAGGAAAGCTCTAAAGGACAAAGCATTGAAAGAAAATGCCCCGGCATTGAAAGATAAGGTCCTGGTGTTTGATAGCAATTATGTGGATTATTTAGCCCTTCAAGATGAGCTACCAAGATGGTATCCCCTGAAGAAAAAGTGGCAAATTAAACATCACATAGTAAGAAAATTTGGTCCTCTCCCAACCTATGAAGATGAATTCTTCCAGTTCAATCAGTTCATGAACATTGAAGATCAAGAGTTCTGGAAAGAAGTAATCAAGACAGCCAAAGAACTTGACAACTGCAGAATCCTAACTCCTGAAGAACCTAAATGGGATCCTCCCACTCTGGGCTCCGGAAGGACAGACTGGATTGAAGTCAAAAGGATTCTGGAGAAGATCTATGAAGAGGAGAATGTTACAGACCTGCAGCACATGGAAGAAGTTCGAGCCCGTCTGTACCTTGCCTTTCGCATCTGAAGATCAGAAGACCTGATGAAGACCACTTTAAAAGTTTAAAGAGACTATCACTTGTAATCTGTAAAAAGTTCTATATATAATCAAGTTTTAGTTCTTTTTGCTTTCAAGACAAACTCTCATTGTCTTCATCAGATACTTCAGTTTTATGAAGTTTATAAACTCTTATCTTATTTATTAAGAGCATTTATCAAGTATAGTTTTGGCTTCATCAAAAAGGGGGAAATTGTTGGGATGTAAATTCACCCTAAGCCCCACTTGTTGTTAGAATAGTTTTGATGGCCAAAACACTTAGAGTTTATAAAAGTAATAAGATCAGCTGATTTTGTATAGAACAGCTTAGACTAGTCTTGTGTAATTAACTGAATGTATATCAGCTGATTAGCACAGTCCCGGCTTACATGCGCTCCCTCAAGATGAGAAGAGTAGAAGATATGAAGACTAGAAGATCCTTGAAGGCCAGATAAGTTAAGGTGCTTGTATACCTACTTATCTGATGGAGTCCAAGTTGAAGATGGCCCTAGCGCAACACAAGTATTTACCAGATCAGAAGAGTTCTACTCGACTGATATCAGAAGATAGATGCAAAAGGCCAGACGAGTAGTCAGAAGACTAGTAGTGCAGATCAGAAGACTAAGTACTCGTCCATGACTCGGCTGATTCCCAAAGTCATCTTGCAATTCGAATGAAAACTTACCTTACTTAGAAGATTGACATGATCCCAGGATTGAAGCAATCAAGCAGCTGGAATCAAGGAATCAAGCCAACATGGAAAGATTGCCCCAACGGCTAGTCAACTCCATCGGCTAGTTGCAAGCAATCACCACTATAAATACAAGAGGATGAGAAATCACAAGTACGAGATCACGACGAGAGAATTCAACAAGCTAAGCAAGCAATCAAGCTAAAAGCCATATTGTTTTAAGAGTTCTCCAAGAGCCAGAATCCATAAGAACAACCCTAGCTCTTAAGTGATTTCTATCCAACCTAAGAACCTGAATCATATTCATACTTGTAAATCCTTTGATTTAGGCATAGTGGTTAAGCATATTATAAGCTTGAACCATTAGTTGGAAACATTCAAAAACCCCAAACCCCCACCGAAAGGTTAAAGTTTTTGAACCCCTGCAAAGTGCAAGTGCTTACAATCACTTGTGGAGACCGTAGCAGTTAGGACTGCTCAGATCTCAAAGTCCTACCCCTGGGACTATAAAGGACAAGCCCTTGTAATTTTTGGTAAATTAAAGGGATTAAATATCACGTGTGGACGTGAGAGTGGACGTAGGATCGTATATCCGAACCACTATAAACCTGGTGTTATTTATCTTTCTGCACTTTACTTAATTGTCATTTCCATACATCTTATATAGTGCATACTGTGACTTAAACAATCTTCAAATCAAGGCCATAACTTTCAAACCAGCATCAGCTGAGTATTTTTCTTAAGTAAACAACTTGGCATTTTCAAAAGAAACAAAAAGAACGAGTCTAAACAAGGCCTACCATAATTCCGCATATAATCTCTGCAATCAGATCACTATAGTCATCTGGACCAGCAGACTTGTAGTCCAGCTGACATAGAGATCAGAAGAGGTTCCCAACTCTCTTGAAATTTTTTTAAAGTCTATTCACCCCTCCCCTCTAGACTTTAATCCCATTCACTACTCGTTCAGGGACCAACACATTACATTAAGCTTTATAACATAGCTTCCTCTTCTTGTTGATCTTCTGCTTCTTCACAACTGCAGTTTCCTCTTCTTGTTGATCTTCAATCACAAGCTTTCTTTTGACTTGTCTGGTCTGAACCTCAGGAGAAGCAACACCTTTGCCTTTCACCTGTCTTATCTCATCAGCCTTAGCTTGTTCAAGATCAGCTGTCTTGACCAGCCTTCCTCTCTTGGGTCTCCTTAACTCTTCTATCGCAGACGCAGCAGCCTTGACTTCAGGTTCAGCACTAGACTTTTCAGCAGCAATAATAACTCTACTCGTCTCTTCCCCCTTTTTGGCTTCATCACTTGCCTTAAGAGTGAATAGACTAGTAAATCGAGTCATTTCTTCTTTCACAGCTTCCATCATTGCTTCTGAAGCTATCTCAATCTGTCTTTGATGTGTCTTATCCTGACTCATCTTGTCTAGTTTAGTAGCAACTAGCTCTAGCTTTTGAGTAAACATATCTAATTCAGTCTTGAAATGAGTAGCAGTCAACCTTAGCAGTCTGTTTTCCTCAGACATATCTCTTAGAAGCTTCCTGGCTTGCACCTTTCCATTTTGCTTGACTCTTCAGCTAATGATCTGGCAAAGTTAACTGACCTTTCCATCACGATTCAATTTCAGCTTCTTTCCACAAAATATACTTAGATATTTAAGCTCCTGTCCTTCAGCATATCTTTCGATATCAATCGATTCGGACGGTAACTTCAAGGATTCAGTAACAAACTCACGAGTAATTTCTACTCGCCTTCTACCAACAAAGGCTTCAATCGAGTCGCCTTGTCGAGTGGCTGTGGCATAAAATTCTAACACCTCCTCTTCTAGCACGACTTCAGGACATGCCTCCAAATAAGGTCTTAAACTGCATCTCAAACATTTCATGAGGATTTCTTTGTTGTCATCGGTGTGATTTCCTTTGAAAAACACCGATCCTTCCACATGCACCTTGCCTTCGGTAGCATACTTCCCTAAATCAAACCTTGCCTGCATGTTAGTGCGAGCATCGAATATCGAAACAATCGACATAATGAAGAAGTTATGAAAATCGAGAGGTTTAGAAAGTGTTGAATGCTTGAGAAGTTATGGAAATCAAGAGGTTATGAAATTGTAAGAAGTTATGAAAGAATAGTTTGGGTTTTGTTAAACCTTGAGTTTTGAATCAATGGTTGAGATCGAAAGGTTTGATCCAATGGACAGATATGAAAGTCCTTTGAAATTCAGTTTTACGGAATCGAGAATATTACGTGATTTGATATTGTAAAATTTTGGAATCCGCCTTTCCTATTGGTTAAGGCAGAGGAGTGTACTTATCTGACCTAGGATAGTAGAGTTTTGGCGCGAACTGGGTATATACACCTCATTAAATGGAGTGTATAAATCCAATACTAGGGTTTTCAAATTTTTCATTAACAAATTACATTTATATCCTTAATTCGTATTGTTTAAACACTTAGAGTATTTAACTCATAAGAACACTTATCTTGTCTGTTTGAGTCTATTCAGAACAAACGAGTAGACTAACGTGCACCAGACGAGTTCCCCCTTCGACTGTGCTTGTCTATTTTGAATATCAAACGACTATTTGAACCTGTCTTATCTTGTGCGACAGATTAAATGAGATACAGGTAGTCGAGTATAATAAATAAGATGAATATCAATCTAAATCAATGGTCAAGGTTCAAACAAGATGCCTGTTACCAAACTTAAGAGTCAACATAAGGATCTTTAAAAAATCAAAGATTCCCCCTTAAATGTTTATTCCCTTAGTATTACCCTCAGCTTTACCGGCTTCCTCATCGGGTTATTTGGTCAAGTTGTCTGACCTTGTATACCTGTCTGTTGGGTGAATAGACGAGTGCTTTGCTCTTTTGTGGTAACTTGTCTGTTTCTCCTTTCTTCTTAGGAATGTACCTGTCTGGTTAGTACATTGCTACATACTAGTAGGGTCAAGATCAATTAGTCCTAGACTAATGCATAATTCACGAAAACGAGCCTCAGCTAATGGTTTTGTGAAAATATCAGCTCTTTGAAAATCTGTGTGAATTTTTTCCATGCGAATATCCTTCTTTTCTACATGATCACGTATGAAATGGTGTTTCATATCAACATGCTTACAACGTGTGTGCAGAACAGGATTTTGTGTAATGGCAATAGCACTGTTACTATCACAGAATATGGGAACATTTGATTCACAGATATTATAATCTCTAAGCTGTTGAATAAGCCACAATAATTGACTACAACAACTACCAGCAGCATGTACTCGGCTTCAGTAGTAGAGGTAGCAACACTTGTGTGCTTTTGCGAAAACCAAGAAATGAGTTTTGTGCCTAAGAATTGACAAGAACCAGATGTAGACTTCCTATCTATTCTACAACCACCAAAATCAGAATCAAAGTAGCCACTTAGGGATAAATCATCATTTGAAGGATACCATATACCACGATTGATGGTTCCTTTCAAATATTTCAGAATCCTTTTAGTGGTTTCCATATGACTCTCTTTTGGATTAGCTTGAAATCGAGCACATACACCAACAGAAAATGCAATGTCTGGTCTACTAGAAGTCAAGTACAGTAATGAACCAATAAGACCACGGTAATGAGTTTGATCAGCACACTTACCATTCTCGTCTGGATCCATCCTGTAGGTAGGTTGCATAGGAACTCCAGAAGATTTACAAGTCTTAATACCATACTTGTCTAGTAGATTACGAGTATACTTTGCTTGATTTATGAAAATCCCATCAGGGGTTTGTTTTACTTGAAGTCCAAGAAAATAAGTCATCTCTCCCATCATTGACATTTCAAACTTACTTTGCATGAGTGTTGAAAAACTTTCACTCAGCTTTTTGTTTGGTGATCCGAAAATGATATCATCCACGTAAATTTGAACAAGTAGGATGTCCTTACCTTCTTGTCTTCTGAACAAAGTTCTATCGACCTTCCCCTTAGTAAAACCATTTTCTAATAGAAATTGAGAGAGAGTATCGTACCAGGCTCTTGGAGCTTGTTTTAGTCCATATAAGGCTTTCTTTAACTTGTACACTTGGTTGCCTTTCACCTCGAAACCTGGGGGTTGTTCTACATACACTTCTTCCGCAAGAATACCATTAAGAAATGCACTTTTAACATCCATTTGATAAACAGTGAATTTCATATAGGCAGCATATGCAAGAAACAATCGAATGGCTTCTAATCTAGCAACAGGTGCATAAGTTTCATCATAATCTATGCCTTCAGCTTGTGAATAGCCTTGGGCTACTAGTCTAGCCTTATTCCTAACGACTACATCATTCTCATCTTTCTTGTTCTTGAAAATCCATCGTGTGCCAACTACATTATGATGTTTAGGTCTATCGACAAGTTCCCAGACGTCATTTCGAACAAACTGATTCAACTCGTCTTGCATAGCAATGATCCAATTACTATCAGCCAATGCCTCTTTAACAGTGGTAGGCTCGATAAATGAGAGGAAACAACACCAGCAAAACAAAGATGGCCTAGGTTGTTCTTGCGACTCAAAGAGTTGTCGTCTAGTCTTTACACCAACAGTAGAGTCACCAATGATATTTTCAGTATCATGAGCAGATTTCCAAGTTTTTCTTGTTTTAGCATGCATACTATCATCATCTAGATCAACTATAGCATCATGCATTTCAATATCATTTACATCAGAAGATTTGATAGGAGTAGACGAGTCGACTAGTTCGGGCATGTCAACTGGTCTAGCAGATTTACCTTGAGCACTTACCTTCTCCTGATCATTAGACTCGAGAGCTTTCATGAACGGGTTATAGGCTTGAACAGATTCATAAACTTCTGATTCTTGGTCAGTTTGGATTGATTGATCAGTTATCTTCTTACTGATCTGGTCGGTAGACGAGTCCTGTAGAGATTCATCGAAAACTACATGTGGTGTTTCTTCCACACATAAGGTAGAGTAGTTGAATACTCCGAATGCTTTGCTAGTCGATTATCCTAAGAATATCCCCTCGTCTGCTTTAGCATCAAATGCATTCAACTTGCTTTTCCCATTGTTATGGATAAAACACTTACAGCCAAATATATGGAAATATGAAACTCTGGGTTTTCGACCTTTCCATACCTCATAGGGCGTCTTACCTAGTGCTTTATTGATAGCACTTCTGTTTTGAGAATGGCATGCAGTATTGATCGCTTCTGCCCAAAACTTCTGAGGAGTATTATACTCTGTCAGCATGGTCCTGCAAGTCTCCTTAAGAGTTTTGTTCCTTCGTTCTGCTACTCCATTTTGTTGTGGTGTCCTTGCTGCACTAGTAAGGTGCTGGATGCCACGATTAGAACAAAATTCTTTAATATAGCAGTTAATGAATTCTGTACCCTTGTCACTACGGATCTTGACAATGGATTGATTCTTCTCAACTTGTATCTTCTTCAACAGATCAGGTAGGAGTGTTTGTGTATCACTCTTCTTGTGTAAGAAGACTACCCAAGTGAACTTAGAATAGTCGTCTACCACAACAAGTGTGTACCTTCTACCGTTCAAGGTTGGAGGAGTTATTGGGCCATGTAGGTCCATATGTAGAAGTTCAAGAACTCTACTTGTTGAGAGGGTTGAAATAGATTTAAATGAACCCTTTACCTGTTTACCTTTTTGACAAGCATTGCATACATGTGATTTGTAATAGACTTCGTTGGGTAAACCTTCAACAAGGTAATCTCTTGCAATCTTATTAATCACCTTAAAGTTCATGTGACAAAGGCGTCTATGCCAAAGCCAACTGATCTCTTTGGGTGTCTTAGTAAGAAGACAAGTGTCCCGCGGACAACTATTCCAATTCACAATGTACACACTGCCTTGTCTTATGCCGACAAGTAGTACGGTATGAGTCCTCTTGTCTATGATTTCGCACTTTTGACTTTTGAACTGCACTTTGTAACCTCGATCACAAAACTGTGAAACAGATAATAGATTATATTTCAAACCTTCTACGTATGATACATCTTGTATCTCTACGTCGCCATTTCGGATATAACCAAAGCCTTTTGTGATGGCTGTAGAGCTATCACCGAATATAACCTTTGGTCCTTCTTGCTCATGGTACCTTGATAGAAGTGCCTTGGTACCAGTCATGTGGTGCGAGCACCCACTGTCTATGTACCAAGTTTCTCCTACTGAGCCACCCTTCTTGTATAGATCGAGTCGACCCTGCATTAGATGATATTTCATAATTTAGGTACCCTCCTTGTCTATTGGGGTCCTGGGGGGTTAGTCGAGTTCAATGAAATCCAAATATACATTGGAGTCCTGAACAAGTTTGATCTTCTAAGCTTTCGACCATATTTGTTGCAAAATAAGACCTTGTTGTCCTTGTCTAACCTATCAGCAGTTCTTGGGTCTACTCGTCTGAGGTAGCCTTTTGACTTAACCTCTACTTGAGTAGGCACTGGTCTGTGATAGTCAGAGTAGGGCTTGTATGCATTGGGGCCATACGGTTTATAGACATGTTTAGGTCTTTCTTCTCCTTCGATATCATATGATTCAGGCGGAGGATATAAGACGGGTTGAATACGATATTTTGAAGCCACATTCCTGGGCCTAGACGAGTAGAGCTGAGACTGCCTTATGAAAGGAGGTCTAGGCTCTTTCCATCTAGTTTGTACTTGTCTAGTACTTGTCTCCTCAGGATACCAGTCCTCGTATCTGACCTGATTAGGTCGTCCACGATTTCTAGTCCTTTGTTGACTCGTTTTAAACAGAACAGGCTTGTTGTTAATATTCTTTTTACCTCCCTTGGTAATTGGAATATTAACTTGAGTCTGTTTGGGTACAGTGCCTTTAGATAGAGTTCCAATATCGTATATCATTGGTCCTTTTCCTTTATCATTAGTCAAAGAGCTTGAGATGAAAATAGTAGGGTTCTTAGGGACTTGAGCAGATGAGCTAGGTGTCTCAGCACCTATGCCTGTCTTGTCAACAGGAGCCCTATACCTATCTGACAATTCAAGGTTAACCTTAGAGGCGTTAACCAGGTCAGTAAGTTTAAGGTCTAGAGTGACAACCTCAGTTTCTAAGAACTTATTACGTTCTTCAAGCTTTTTGCACTTGCCTTTTAAAACATTGAATTCATGTTTCTCAGTAGCATGTGTCTTAAGTAGGTCTTGATACAACTTGTCTTTCAATGCACACTTGTCTTTGAGTTGATTCAAATCTTCTTGCAAGCGTTCATTTAGGACTGTTATATTAGGATCTAGTTTAGAATGAATACCTCGCGGTATTTATAAGCTTCCAATTCAAGAACTTTCAGTTGTGTAACCAACTTTTCTTTGAAAACTAACTTATAACTGATTCTTCTTATCCATCCACGCGTTTCTTTAGTTAATTAGTTATTCCTTAACTAACTCTTTAGTCTTTATCTTCACACGCGTTTTTGTAACTAACTCATTAGTTCTTTGTAGTCTCGCGCACCTGTCTTCTTCTCCAGTAGTAGACTTCGTCTTCTACTTGTCTTGTGCAGTAGACTTCTTCTTCAGATTTCATCAAGAACTAATCTAGTCCTATTATCTAATCCTAACAAGACTATTACATTACATTAAGCTTTATAACATAGCTTAGTCAACTTAAGAATCTATACATCAAATATAAATCGTAAAACACGAGCTTCTATACATCTTTAAATAGCTCAGTATAAAACCTAACAATTATACAAAGTATCAACATATTATAATAACAAATATTTATGCTTTTCTTTCATACTTACCTTTTCAAACTTTTCTTAAGAACTAGTACTTCTCTTGTGAGCTAGTACTTGTCTTGTGAACTAGTACTTGTCTTGTGAACTAGTACTTGTCTTGTGAACTCTACTGATCTGCTCAAGATGACTTCATAACTAGACTAGATCAGTCAACACTTAGAAAATATTCAAGTCTACTTTTGGCTTATAAAAACTTATCTTTTCATCATTTAGGACTTGTCTTTAGGATTCATATCCCAACAATCATCAATATCAGCAGTTTTATTCACTGGAGAACAGTCAACCAGTTTAGGCATGTTAATGGGTCTAGAAGACTTACCTTTGTCTTTTACGTTGTCTATATCATCATTTTTCTTTAGGATGTTAAGGAATGGATTATAGGCTTGTACAAATTCATATACTTCAGTCTCATCATCATCATCATTGGTTTGAATTTTCAGATCATCAACTTTATTACTGAGTTGATGGTCAGCAGAGTCCTGTACAACTTCATCAAAGACAACATGGGGTGTTTCTTCCACACATAGAGTAGAGTAATTAAATACTCTAAATGCTTTGCTAGTTGAGGAGTATCATAAGAATATCCCCTCATCTGCTTTAACATCAAAAGCATTTAATTTGCTCTTTCCATTGTTGTGAATAAAACACTTACAACCAAAGATATGAAAATATGAAACTCTAGGCTTTCTACCTTTCCATACCTCATATGGTGTTTTACCATGTACCTTGTTAAGAGCACTTCTGTTCTGAGTATGACAGGCAGTGTTAATTGCCTCAGCCCAGAACTTTTGTAGTGTGTTGTACTCTGCCAGCATTGTTCTGCAGGCTTCTTTTATAGTTCTATTTCTTCTCTCAGCTTACTATTTTGTTGGGGTGTTCTAGGTGCTCTTGTCAAATGATGAATTCCAGATTTAGAATAATACTCTTTAACGTAAGAATTAATAAATTCAGTCCCCTTGTCACTTCTTATTTTGACAATGGGCTGACCTTTTTCCACTTGCAACCTCTTTAACAGATCTGGTAGTTAGGGTTGTGTATCACTATTTTTGTGTAAGAAGATTACCCAAGTGAACTTTGAATAATCATCTACCACAACTAAAGTGTACCTTCTACCATTCAGTGTAGGGGGTTTTATAGGACCATGAAGATCCATGTGCAAGAGTTCTAAGACTCTGCAAGTAGAAAGAGTGGGAATTGACTTAAAGGAGACTTTTACCTGTTTACCTTTTTGGCATGCATCACACACTTGTGACTTGAAATAGATCTCATTAGGGATACCTTCAACAAGGTAATCTCTTGATATCTTATTAATTATCTTAAAGTTCATATGGCATAGGCGTCTGTGCCATAGCCAGCAGATTTCTTTAGGACTCTTACTAAGAAGGCAAACATCCCTAGGACAGCTATTCCAGTTCACAATGTAGACACTACCTTGTCTTACTCCAACAAGTAGAATTGAGTGTGTTCTTTTATCCCAAATTTCGCATTTTGTGCTTTTAAAGTAGACTTTATAGCCCCTGTCACAAAATTGAGAGACGGATAACAAATTGTATTTCAAACCTTCTACATAGGAGACATCTTGAATCTCTACATCTCCATTCTTGATGTATCCAAATCCTCTTGTCATTGCCATGGAACTGTCACCAAAAATCACTTTGGGTCCTTCTTGCTCATGATAGTTAGAAAGAAGAGCTCTGGTACCAGTCATGTGGTGAGAACACCCACTGTCTATGTACCAAGTTTCTCCAACTGAACCACCTTTCTTGTATAAAGTCCAATCCACCCTGCAAGTAGTGATCTTAATAATTTAGGTACCCTTTCTTTATTGGGGTCCTTGGGGGTTAGTAGTAAGAGGCACCCAAATAAACATTGAAGTTTTGAATAATTGAGACATCTTCAGTTTTCTACCATGCTTATCACAGAACAGTAATTTGTTGAACTTATTAGAGCTATCAACAGACTTAGGATCTATTTTTCTGAGATAGCCTTTCCTTGCATCTACCCCTTTTTCAGTAAGATCAGTATGTCTCTAATAGTTAGAATAAGTTCTAAAAGCTTGTGGACCATACGGCTTATAGATGCGTTTTGGTCTTTCCTCTCCAATTATATCATAGGATAAAGGTGAAGGATAAAGAACAGGTTTGTTATGATAATGAGGCACAAATTTCCTAGGTTTAGTTGAGTACAGCTGAGACTGTATAAAAGGAGATCTAGGTTGTTTCCAACTTAACTGTGCTGAGTTTGCCTCTTCTGATTCCAGGACTGTTCTGCTCTGGTCAGAGGAGTATAACTCTGCTGGTATGGTCTTGACTGTACTGGTCTTAATACATTTTTCTTTTTACCATTCTTGGTAGTAGGAGGAATGTATTTAGACTGTACTTTAAGTTTTGGATCATTATCATAAGTCATAGGTTCTTTTCCCTTATCTAATTGCAAAGAACTTGAACTAGCTCCATTAGTGTTCTTAGTGCCTGAAGTAGAAGAATTAGGCACATCAACACCTATTCCACTTTTATCATTTGGAGCTTTATATCTGTCTGATAATGTTTGATTAATCTTAGAAGAGTTAATCATATCAGACATCTTCAGATCTAAGCTCAGTACTTCAGATTCTAAAAATCTATTGCGCTCTTCAAGTTTTTCACATTTACTCTTTAAATCATTGAACTCATTGGTCTCTTTGGCTTGAGTTTTAAGCATACCCTGTTACAGTTTGTCTATGGATGCATACTTATCTTTGAGTTGAGACAACTCTTCTGATAGTCGTGCATTTAAGACACCTATATTAGGATCCACTTTTAATTGAGCTTCACGTAGACTAATGATTTCTTATTTTAAAGAAATGTTCTCATCACTGATTTCCATGAATGCTTTAGGGAATAAGCGTACTGAATCGCAATGAGAGCCGCTGCAAGCTCCGCCTCAAAAGGAATGCCCCAACCCACCTCTTCTGCAATAGCAGCTATAAAAAAACCCCTAAAATTTCTGAACACAGCCCCAGCATACAAACGACCAGGAGACGAAGTCGTGCTGCCATCCACATTAACCTTGTACCAAACCGGATCAGGAGGAATCCACCTCACAGACTAACTCTGTTGAGGAGGCCTGAACCTACCAGCAACCCCATGCGCTCTTGAGATCACAAAATCACGAACAGAGCCGTTAGAAAAACCTCTGGAAATACTGTCAGCCTCCCTAATACCAGCCAAAATCTGTGCCATACAACGTCTAACTGAAGGAGTAACCTCGTGAAAAACCACTCTGTTCCGCAGAAACCAGATGACCCAGATAGTAGTAACAAAACCCACCCTCCACAGCTCCAACGACTGCTGCCCCAACTGAACCCTAGTAGCCTGAAGAAAGATATCCAAAAAGCTAACCCCAGAGTATATAGTGACCACAAAAAGCAGAGTCAGATGTTGTAGCACCTCCAAAGAAAAAGGGCACTGAGCAAAGAGATGATCAAGGGACTCCGAGTCTCTACGACAAAGCATACATAACGAAGGACCCTACACCCCATAAGATAACAACCAGTCTGAAGTAGGAAGCTTACCCCAAACAGCCCTCCAAACAACCGTAGAACGACACATCGGAATAAACGGTGCCCAAATCCACGAACCCCAACCAAGCCGAAGCATAGGCGATCTGATAAAATCATATGCCACCCTGGAAGAAAGCTCACCCGAGAGCGAACCTTCCCAAACTCATCTAAAGGATGTCTCTAACAATGTCCGTGAAATCTGTAACAAAGCACTCATCAAAGTGCCAACAATCATCAAAGAAAAAATCTCCCACCTTCGCAGTCAACGTCTTCGCAAACCACTCAGGAAGACCAATCCTCTCTAAAAATACATACCCCAGCCAATTATCATGCAAGAAGCTCACAGACGAACCTCTACCAATAATCCATCGCAGCCCATCCACGAGTCTAGGAACATACATTCGAATACCAGGCCCAATAGAGGAGACCCTCCCAGACGAATGCACTTGTGTATGCAAATTCTTTTCTTTTTAAAAAAGTTTGATCTAATCAGGGAGGTTGTCTGACAACTAGCCTGAGTGAACTTCAATAGATACATGTCCTACTGAAAACTTATGAAGTGAACAGTTGGATAAATATCTAAAGGAGTTGTTAAGTGCGAAATGTGGTTGGCCTTTTGAAAGAATACTCCAAGTTAATTTCTGAAAACAAACAGTTGATCAGGGACTTTGTCGAAAACAGTTTTCCTTGACTTACTGAAATTGACTCTTTAAGAATGATTTATTGTAAGCAATGTAAGTAAGAAAATGAGTGCAGTAAGTAAATGACACAGCAATTTATAGTGGTTCAGAGTCTCAAGCTCCTACATCCACTTTCCCTGATTGAACAGGATAATTCCTTAACAATGGAATTAACTTGTTTTATAGTGCCAAGGTGCACTGATCAACAACACTATCTTAGTGCTTTGATCCCTAGGATAATTTGAGTCCTAGTGCTCAATCTCTCTGAGTTAAGACTGTGTTTCTCAATAACAGTCCTTAACTCCTCACTTCTACAACAAACACTAATTCACTCAATGAGGTAAGGGTTTGAGGTTTTGGTTCCAACTAATAGAGATATCCTTTACAATAAGAACAGTTTAAAGGCTTATGATATCTCAATGCTAAGCTTGGGATATTACAAAGAATGGCTTAACTTTTGAAGTGATCAGGAAACTTGGGATTCTTAAGAACAGTTTTGGTTTCCTTTGATTGCTTGATGATAATTTGATAGCAGATAGTTGGATACTTGAATCCTTGGATCACTTCTGAATTTATAGAGCAATTTGATCAACTATCCTTTGGAGAGATAGCATTTTAAATTGTCTATTTGCATCTTCCTTGAAATGACTATGGAGGGCAACCTTCTATTATCCAGTGAGTAAGAGGCTCTCCAATGGTTGCTTGAATGAATGTGTTGACTTCTGAAAAATGCGGTTGTAAAGACTTGTGTCAATTTCCAAATTTGCACACTTCCCAAGGTTGATTGTGGCAGACTTTGTACTCCACCAACGGTCAGATGGGACAAGTGCCCTGAACATTCCTGCTGCAGTTGGAATGTTCCAAAATTCATTCAATTCTTCAATCTTCAATGCTTGTAAGTCTTTTAATGCTTGTTCAGGCTTGTTGGCAATAAATGCTTCATTAATTTTATCTTCTGAGTAAGCATCATTTAATTCTCTTGATCATCAAAACTTCAAAGGCTGATCTGATGCAACTCTTATCAGTTCAATGTAGCTTGTCTTCTTATCTTTGATCACTTAGCCATGTTGTCCTCTTCAGCAAGCTTGTTAAATAGTCAGCAGACTTGTCCTTAGAGACTTATCCCTAACAAGCTGCCTAACATTCCAGCTTTGGACAACTATCCTGAACTATAAATCTCACAATATTCCTGAGATTTAGACTTATGCATTCTTACTGTCTCAACTATCCTGAGACAACTAGACTGATTCATACTTGATTGTATCTCAACAAATCTGATCATCATCAATCAGGGGTTTTGGTATCTTAATCAAAATCATTTTATTTCCCAACAATTTCCCCCTTTTTGATGATACCAAAACCTTATTACAAAGGGAACTTGACTTATACTAAACTTTGTCTTCAGGATGAATGACCTGGTCAACTTTCCTGAAACAAACTGTTAGCACAATAATAAATCAAGTACATAGGTTATGTCAGGTTAGTTGAGATAATGAGTTGTTATCTCTAATGAAAATAGTGATCCTTTAATATATATCATAATGCATTACAGTGCTGGAAAATTAAAAGGACTCACTATGCTAAACAGTAACACAAATTAAAATATAGATAGAAGGGAAAGAGGACTTATGCTTCAGAGTGAGCCATCATCCTGGGGAGCAATCCCATACTGAGCCCAGGCTCTCTTCTTCAATTTCCAGATGTCCTGATTGGTTCCTTTTGGGCTAGGCTTCATCTTCTCCATCTTCATAAAGGAGATAAACTCCTCCAAGATCTTCCCTTCATCAATCATGTTCCCATTGAACTTGGGAGACATGTACAGAATGGGACCAGGGGCTTTGAATTCTATCCTTGCCATGTCAGCTACTGCAAACAGCTTCTGATACAAGTCCCTGTGATTCTCAAACATGAATTGTACAAACACTTCTTCTGGGCAACAATTTCATCAAGTGTTTTGATCAAGCTGCCATACTGAGAAAGGATGTTTTGCATCCTATCATCTGCCATACTTAGAAAGGTATGGACTGGTTTCATCTTCTGGGCAACAATTTCATCAAGTGTGGGCTTCAAGGATTGATCAAGCTTGGCCTGCAACTGATCAGTGAGATTGGCCACAACTTGATCAGAGACCTTGGCCATAAGTTCCACAGTGAACTTCTCTGCAGCTTCTTTCACCATTGCAGCTTTAAGCTCTTCAGCTTTCTTTCTCTCAGCTGCTGTCCTCTGCCTCAAGGCATCCTTGATTGTCCTCTTCAGGGCAATAACATTGTGCTTGTAGCTGTCCCTTAGGCTTTTCTGCTCTTGCTTCACACTCTTTGTAAATGTTGCCATTGCATCCTTAGCCTTTGTGACTTCAGTGGAGACTGTTTGCAGACCAGTCTCAACTCCACTAATTTTGGCATCCAAGGTGGGCAATACTACTTCCTCAGAGCCTGTGAGCCTCATCCCCACAGAGGCTAGAGTTTTTCCTTGGCCATCAAGAGTGTCAGTAGTTTCTACATGAGCGTTGCCAACTTCTCTGACCAGGATGTCCAACTTCTCTGACTGCTCCTCAATGGAGGTTGCAGTCTGTGTAGCAATTTGCAAACCAGCCTCTGTTGCATTTTCTTGTTCAAAGTAGATCTTGTTCAATGTAGACACATTGGTTGAGATTGCTTCAAGGTCAACATCAGTGTCAACTGGAATGTCAGTAAGGGAAGCATCTGCAAAAATTTGTTCAATTGTGACAGCTACTGAATCTGCAAACCTCAAAGGGTTAGGTAAATCTCCCTCAACACCCTCTTTCTTTTCATCTCTCATAATGTCTGATACATCAGCACCTTTGCTCTCATTTTCAACTATATTCTCTTCTTCATTCATATTTGTTGGACTCACATACACTGGAGAATCAGGCCTCCTTTCACCAAGGGATGCTTTAAGTTCAGATTTGACTTGAAGAATAATCAGAAGGGTTGGTTTGGGCTTCAGGAAGGTTGGACTGGGGTTCAGATAGGTTGGATTCAGAAGGTTTGGAAAGGATTTGGGTCTCAGGTGCTGTAGAGAGCAGTGTTCCTGAGGGGGTTATTGAAAGATTCAGAGGCATGGCTTGAATGGGTGGCAAAGTAAGTTGATCACCTTCTTGAAGAGCAGTTTCAAGAAGTTTAGTGTAAGACAGAAGTCTAGGATCAAGGGGGAGAATGGTCTGTCTTCTATATCAGCAAGATCAGCTAATACATCAATACATGTCATGTCAGGGGCACCTTCAGGAGAGTAGGTTTTCTTAGCCACAATTGGAGCATCCTCAGGAGTCTTGCACTCCTCTTCTTCAGGCTTTGGATCATCATGAGCTGGTGATATTCTCTGGGATTGAATATCAGGAGAGTTAGCTCCAGGGCTCTTGGACTTGGACCTGGTTTTGGAATTAGACCTGCTTGCTTGTCTAATTTCCTTGAAAACTCCCTCTTCTGTTTTTCTTCTTCAATCAACTTCTGCTTCTCAGAAGTTTTGATAATCCTTCTTCTTCTCTCAGCTCTTGTAGGCTTTTCAAGGTCCCTGAACTCAGTGACCACTTCAGGCTGCATAGGGACAATCACCCTGAGTTCTTCATCAGCTTCAGGAGGGTTGACCCCTTCTTGTTCAACCTTATCAATTTCTTTAGAAGTGGCACCTCCACTGTAGGACTGGCTGTCTGGAGAAGTTTCACTAAGAATCTGCTTCATTTTCTTCATTTTAGGCTGAGATTTCACTGTCTGAGCCTTCCTTTTCCTTGGAGAAGATCTGGTAACACGTGCAAATGTTAGGGCTTGCTTTGCTGCTGCCCCTTGCTTCTTCTTTTCCGTCTTAGAAGACAGCTTTCTGAACATGACTTTAAGGGCTGGAAATGGCTTTGGTTTGGCTTGAAGGTGGGTATAGTGGGCAAATCTTTCCAAGAGCAAGCTTGCTCTTGTGTAGTACTGAAGCTTTCCATCTACCACAACCTTGTGGTGCTTCACCTCCTTGAACTTATACTTGTCATTCATCATTTTTCCTAGAATGAAAGTTTTCCAATCAAACTTGACTCCTCTTTCAGCAGAGTCAATCACAACAGCCATTACTCTCAATTTTAGCATACTTATCTGCTCAACACTCCCAGAATGACTGAGCAAGCTTTTTACCACAATATCAAACAAATGCTCATATTTTATTTTTAAGGTTTTCTTATTTTGAGCACCTGCAAGCTTTTGAGGTACCTTCATCCATGGGTTTGAAAACTCTTGCTCCTCTCCTTCTCTATAAACTTCAGGATTGAGACCTTCAGAAGGCAGCCCAAAGCTTGCATCCAAATCTTCTGAAGAGAAGATGATGGTGTGTTATGATTCCTCCTCTTCTCCTTCTTCTGCATAAGTCAGTTTGGTGCAGACATAACCTTTCTTGCCCTTCCACCTTAGATAAGCAAAGAATTCAGCCATGTATGGATTGAGGCATGAATCAGGCTTGGTGCCTAAGAATTGTTCCAGCCCTGCATCCTTTAGCCATTGTAGAACAGGATGAACTTCTTTATCTGGGCTGTTAAAAGCTACAATTTTCTCAAACCATAAAGAATTTATGTTGCTTAGGTAGGTAAAATCAATATCCAAAGACGGATCATTGAAGTTTACAAGTTCCTCTCTTTTGATTTTGGGAGCCATGGGGGTTTGAGAGTAAGAAGGTTGTGAAGTCTTGAAAGGAATTCAAAAGAAATGCTTAAGGATTTGAAAATATGGGTGCGTGAAAAATGAGGGAAAAATTGAGGGTTTTTATATCCAGCAGTTTTATTAATGGCTTTGATCATAGGAATTGGGGATGGACAAATCCTAAGGCAAAGTGGATATAGTGGGGTAGTGGCTTGGGAACGGTTGGATGTACGTTAAATGATAATCAATGGCTTTGATCAATAGCACAGTAATTAATGCAATCTTAAATGAGATTTTGCATTAAATGTTGATTTGCCATTTGGGGGCTAAAACCTTAATAGTACACGCCATCCTAAAAATAGGCTACTCTTACCCCAAGAATTCTTTTAAATGTCTAATCAATGCTAAAAATAGCACTTATCAACTCATCACCTTGGACAAACATCCTGATAAGTGTTTTGACCAAAATAACTGACCAACAGTCCTGAGTGGGTCCCATTGTTGTTGACTGGGTCCCACATGGTCAATCGTACTGACCAACATTGCTCAAAACAATATGGTCAATTCTACTGAGTTTCTCTTTTAGCCAGAAAATTTCAGTGAGGTTGGTCAACTTTGCTGAAGTCCAACTTTATGAACTTCCCCCTTCATTTGAGCTTCCTTCTTCATTTCTCCATCTTCCCTGGATCAAGTAAGCCCAATTCAGCTGAAAGTTCCAGAAATCTTTCTTCAGCTAATGGCTTTGTCAAGATATCAGCCTTTTGCTTATCAGTGTGAATTTTGACAAGCATGATATCTTTCTTTTCCACATGATCCCTTATGAAATGATGCTTGATATCAACATGTTTGCATCTGGTGTGGAGCACTGGATTCTGTGAAATGGCAATTGCACTATTGTTGTCACTGAATATGGGAACTTCATTGGTGATGACTTTGTAGTCTTTGAGTTGCTGTCTGAGCCAAAGTATCTGAGCACAACAACTTCCAGCTGCTACATATTCTGCTTCAGTTGTTGATGTTGCAACTGTATTCTGTTTCTTTGAAAACCATGAGATCAACTTGCTGCCCAAGAATTGACATGTTCCTGAGGTGGATTTTCTGTCAATTCTACATCCTCCATAGTCTGCATCTGAGTATCCAGTGAGCTCAATATTGTCATCTGCTGGATACCATAATCCAAGATTCTCAGTTCCCTTGAGATATTTTAGAATTCTTTTGGCAGCTTCAAGATGACTCTTCTTTGGATTTGCTTGAAATCTGACACATACTCCAACTGCAAATGTGATGTCAGGCCTACTTGTAGTGAGATATAGTAGAGATCCAATGATGCCTCTATATTCAGTGGAGTTGGTGGATACTCCACTTTCATCAGGATCCATCTTCCAGTTGGTATTCATTGGAATTCTAACTGGTTTGCTGGAAGCACATCCAAACTTCTTGATCATGTCCCTGGTGTATTTGGCCTGATTGATGAATATCCCTTTCTTTGATTGAGTGACTTGAAGTCCCAAAAAGAAATTCATCAATCCCATCATGGACATCTCAAATTTACTTTGCATGAGTTTAGAGAATTTCTCACACAATTTCTCATTTGGAGATCCAAATATAATGTCATCCACATAGATTTGGACTAACAAAATATCATCTCCTTCACAGATTCTGAACAAGGTTCTGTCAACAGTGCCTTTGACAAAACCATGATCTAGGAGAAACTGTGATAAGGTGTCATACCAAGATCTTGGAGCTTGGTTCAGGCCATAGAGAGCTTTCTTTAATCTGTACACCTTGTCACCTTCTTCAAAGCTTGGGGGATGTTCAACATACACTTCTTCTTTAAGTACCCCATTGAGAAATGCACTCTTCACATCCATTTGATACACCTTGAATCTCATGTGAGATGCATATGCTAGGAAGAGTCTGATTGCTTCAAGTCTGGCCACTAGTGCAAATGTCTCATCATAATCAATCCCTTTAGATTGACAGTATCCTTTGGCCACCAGTCTTGCTTTGTTTCTCAAAATGATGTCATTTTCATTTTTCTTATTTCTATTTGGTTCCAATGACATCTTGATGAGTTGGCCTATCCACCAGTTCCCACACTTCATTTCTGGTTAATTGGTTCAGCTCTTCTTACATGACAATAATCCAGTTGGTGTCTTGAAGTGCTTCCTCAATATCCTTTGGTTCCTGTTCTGAAAGGAAACAATAAAACAAAGCATTTTCTCCATGAAATCTTCTAGTTTTGATCCTTTCACTTGAATTACCAAGTATCAGGCTAGTTGGGTGGTCATGCAACCAAGTCCTTCTAGACCTGATCCCTTCAGGAGGAATATCCTCATCTGAGGTTGGATCACTAGATTCATTAAATTCAGGAAAGTTAATTGAAGGATCAAGTTCAGGATCATAGTCAGGGTCATTGTCCTCATTGTCAGGAATATTGACATTTTCATTGGTTCCCCCTTGAATATTGGATCCATTGACTACCTCAGCAGAGTCTGCTTCTTCATTAGTAGTTGTTACCTGGTTTTGAACTGGGATGGGGTCAGTCAGTTCAATTTCTCCTTCGGGTTGGTTGTCCTCTGGTTGATTGCTATCAGGTAGGTTGTCCAGTTTCTAATTTTCATGGAGTTCAGGCTGGGCAACATCTACAAACACTGTTTCATTGCTTTGAAGCCTTAATCTGGTTGTTCTTTGTGTTATCTCATCAATATTCAGGTTTCTGTCCCTGAACTCATTAATAGATTCATCAAACACAACATGAGGTGTTTCTTCCACAATAAGGGTTTTGCAATTGTACACTCTGTAAGCTTTACTGATTTGTGAATATCCAACAAATATTCCCTCATCAGCTTTGCTGTCAAAAGTTTTCAATTGCTCTTTCCCATTATTGTGAATGAAACATTTGCAACCAAATATATGAAAATAAGCAACAGTGGGACAATCTACCTTTCCATAGTTCATATGGGGTTTTACCTTGAACTTTAGTGATTAAGGACCTGTTTTGAGTGTGGCATGCAGTACTGATGGCTTCAGCCCCGAACCTTTTAGGCAATTTGGATTCAGCAATAAGTGTTCTTGCTGCTTCTTTCAAGGTTCTGTTCCTTCTTTCAGCAACACCATTTTGCTAAGGAGTTCTTGCTGCAGAAGTCTCATGAGAGATGCCATTTTTACTGCAGTACTCATTGATGTATGAGTTTATGAATTCAGTGCCTTTGTCTGATCTGATCTTGACAATACTTAGGCCCTTTTCATTGCTCAGTTTCATTAGTAGTTCAGGTAGCTTGACTTGAGTTTCCTTTTTATTTAGGAGGAATACTACCCAAGTGTACCTGGAAAAATCATCAACAACTACTAAAGCATATTTTCTTCCATTTATGCTTACTGGTATAATTGGACCAAATAAGTCCATGTGTAGTAGCTGGAGAACTCTCTCAGTGGAAATGACAGGCTTTCCTTTGAATGAAGCTTTGATTTGCTTTCCTTCCTGACATGGCTAACACACATGTTCCTTGGTGAACACTTGATTTGGCAGCCCTTTCACTAGAGAGTTCCTTGCCAGTTTGTTGATGGTTTTGAAGTTCAGGTGGTTCAGTCTTTTGTGCCATAGCCAGCTTTGCTCACTTGTGCTCTTGGCAACAAGACAGACTGCTTCAAGGGTTTTGCTCCAATCTACAAAATAAACATTTCTGTTTCTCACCCCTATTAGTAGCACCTGTTGTGTTGATTTGTCTTTTATAATGCATTCATTAGGTGCAAATTCAACACTGTATCCTCTATCACAGATTTGACTTATAGATAGCAAATTATATTTTAGGCCTAGGACATATGAAACATCAGTAATTTTTACACTACCAATATTTAATGTACCATAACCTCTTGTGATCCCTTGAGAGCTATCTCCAAAGGTTACTGAAGGACCATCTTTTTCAATGAATTCTGAGAGAAGCTCCTTGTTTCCAGTCATATGTCTTTAACATCCACTGTCCAAGTACCATGCTGTTCTCTTGTTTATGCTTCTCTTTTTCTTGTGGTCCTTGCAGCCCTGCAAAGTCAAACTTTAGGTACCCTTTGAATGTTGGGTCCTAGGGGGTTAGCTGTACCTTTTGGAACCCAAATCTGCCTAATTACTCTAATTGACTCAAAGTGACTGACTTGGTTTCCATTTACATCTACATACACAGTCCTACCCTTAAATGCCTTGGGTGGTTTCTGTGCATAAGTGTTAGTCTTGTAAGGTTCAGGAGAGTTAGTGAATTTCTTTGGGACATTTCTCCTGAAGTTACTAGACTTAGGTGCAGCTTGGTAAGACCTTTGTGGATAAGTGTTCGGATGGCCTTTTCCCTTTGGCATGAAGGGTCTAGGGTTCCTGAAACTGTTATACCTGTCAGTGGGGTTGGGCCTCAATCTGTTCAGTTGAGGTTGCCTCATTTGAGTTGGCCTCTTCTGAGTAGATTTTGGACAACTCCACTGATGAGTGTTCAGATGGATTGGCCTTCCATTGGTTCTATTCTTCTGAAAATCATTTCTCTTGTGTATAATATCCTTAACCTTTTCATTTGGTTTGGGTTTGGGAGCATTGTTCACTTGAGCAGGTATAAGAGTTTCCTTACCCTTACCCTTGATCAGTGGCTGGTTCACTTCCATTTCATTTTGTTTTTGTTGAGCCACTGACCTTACAAAGGTCATCTTAGTAATGCTTGTTGAAGCAATGCTAAGACCAGGTGAGGGTTCAAATGGATTGTAGCCTAATCCACTTCTTTGAGCCATTGGTCTTTGAAACCCTTGAATTTCCTCTATTGCCTTAGAGGATTTGTTCAAGGCAGACATTTTTAGCTTTAGGCTCCCCTCACTTAATTTAAGAGCATCAAATTCATTTGAAAGATTATAAAATTTAGCTTGAAGAGTTCTAATGTCAAAGTCTTTTTTCTTCAGAGCCAGATTTTGTTCATCTATCAACTTTTGTTGTTCAGAGACTTTGAGGGACATTTCATTATGTTCTCTCACAATCTGCTGATATAACTCAGTTGATCTAATGTCAAACTCAGGTTCAGGAAGGTTGGAGGTTTTGACTTTAGATCTCAATTGTTCATTTTCTCTCAATGCCATATTGCATACTTCTTGTAGTTTGGTGAAATCCTCTAGTAACTTTCCAAAGTTGAGTTTTAAGTGGATTTCACTAGACTCATGTGTGTTATTTGAAGAACTGGAAGATGAACATACCTCTTCATTCTCAAAGGCCATTTGACAGTCCTCATCACTGTCACTGTTGGAGAATAGCCCATCATTAGATGAGTACACACTTTCCTCACTAGCTGACTCTCCTGCTACCATGGCCTTCCTTTTGTTCAGCCTCTTGTCTCTTTTGTTCTGCCTCTCTTTTCTTTCTTTTGAACTTAGGTCAGGATAGTCATACTGAAAATGACCATTTTTCTGGCAGTTGTAACACACATCTTCATCATCATTTCTCTTGCTTGAGGACTCCTTCCTCCTAGATGATGATAGTTCACCTTTGCTGTACTTCTTTTTATTAGCATATTTATCTTCTTTCTTTTCATCAAAGAGTTTGTCCTCTGATTTGCTGTCATGAGAGATGAATCTTCTCCTGGTCCTGTTGTCTTGGTAGAACTTTTTGTATCTACCAAATCTGGAGTTGAGCTTCTCAGATCTCCTAGCCATGAATGCCAGCTCCTCCTTCATCTCAGTTTTGGAGACAGTATGAGATGATCTCTATGCACCTATCTTTTCAGTCTCAGCAGCTTTGAATGCAACACCTTTGCTTGAGGAGGATGGCTCTTCATGCACCTTCTTTTTGTTCAGATCAAACTCATATGCTTTGAGTTCAGAGAACACTTGCTGCATGGGCATGTTGTCAAGGTTGCTGGCGTTCTGCATCATGACTGAGTATATGTCCCACTTGGATGTGAGACTTCTCAAGATTTTTAGAGCAACTTCTCTTTTGGCATAGAATTTGCCAAGAGAGTTTATTTCATTCATGATGTTAGTGAATCTGCCATCAAGATGATCAATAGTTTCATTGGGCTCCATAGTAAATTGTTCATATTTTTGGATGGCCACTTGAAGCTTGTTTTCTTTGATCTTTTGGGTACCTTCACACATAAGTGCTAGGGTATCCCAGATCTCTTTTGCTGTGGTGCAGTGATACACTCTTCCCATCACTGCATCTGGAATAGTCTGGTACAAAGTGTTCATGGAAATGTAGTTCAGGTTGTGTCTTTTTCTTTCTTCAGCTGTCAATTCATCCTCATCCTTTGGCAGTAGTTCCCTTGGGTCTACTTTCTGAGCATCAGTGACCTTGGGATTTAGCTTGGTGAAGGTGAATGGTCCTTTGGTGATGACTTTGAGCATTTCATCATGCTGGCAGGCAAGATGTGCTCTCATCCTGATCTTCTAGAAGTCATAGTTCTCTATTGAGAACATTGGCAGTTTGTGATGTGAAATATGATTCACTTTATTTGGACCCATGTTGTTGATGGTGTTGACAGCATCTCCTGGAACTGCAGTGTTTGCCATTTCTAGATAATTTGGTTAGATAAGCACAAATAAGTTTTTCAGAAATTGGATCAGTTCAGTGACCTCAGAAAATTGTGATTTGGAAAACCAGATGGATTTTCAGAGGCAGTGGTCTTTGAACCCCTGCTCTGATACCACTTGTTGGTCCTAGATGGAGTATGACACAAGTGTATGGGGGGTGGGGGATGCACTTGTGTATGCAAATTCTTTTCTTTTTAAAACAGTTTGATCTAATCAGGGAGGTTGTTTGACAACTAGCCTGAGTGAACTTCAATATATACTTGTCCTACTGAAAACTTATGAAGTGAACAGTTGGATAACTATCTAAAGGAGTTGTTAAGTGCGGAATGTGGTTGGCCTTTTGAAAGAATACTCCAAGTTAATTTCTGAAAACAAACAGTTGATCAGGGACTTTGTCCAAAACAGTTTTCCTTGACTTACTGAAATTGACTCTTTAAGAATGATTTATTGTAAGCAATGTAAGTAAGAAAATGAGTGCACTAAGTAAATAACACATCAATTTATAGTGGTTCAGAGTCTCAAGCTCCTACATCCACTTTCCCTGATTGAACAGGATAATTCCTTAACAATGGAATGAGCTTGTTTTATAGTGCCAAGGTGCACTGATCAACAACACTATCTTAGTGCTTTGATCCCTAGGATAATTTGAGTCCTAGTGCTCAATCTCTCTGAGTTAAGACTGTGTTTCTCAATAACAGTCCTTAACTCCTCACTTCTACAACAAACACTAATTCACTCAATGAGGTAAGGGTTTGAGGTTTTGGTTCCAACTAATAGAGATATCCTTTACAATAAGAACAGTGTAAAAGCTTAGGATATCTCAATGCTAAGCTTGGGATATTACAAAGAATGGCTTAACTTTTGAAGTGATCAGGAAACTTGGGATTCTCAAGAACAGTTTTGGTTTCCTTTGATTGCTTGATGATAATTTGATAGCAGATAGTTGGATACTTGAATCCATGGACCACTTCTGAATTTATAGAGCAATTTGATCAACTATCCGTTGGAGAGATAACATTTCAAATTGTCTATTTGCAGCTTCCTTGAAACGACTATGGAGGGCAACCTTCTATTATCCAGTGAGTAAGAGGCTCTCCAATGGTTGCTTGAATGAATGTGTTGACTTCTGAAAATGCGGTTGTAAAGACTTGTGTCAGTTTCCAAATTTGCACACTTCCCAAGGTTGATTGTGGCAGACTTTGTAATCCACCAACGGTCAGATGGGACAAGTGCCCTGAACATTCCTGCTGCAGTTGGAATGTTCCAACATTCATTCAATTCTTCAGTCTTCATTGCTTCTAAGTCTTTTAATGCTTGTTCAGGCTTGTTGGCAATAAATGCTTCATTAATTTTGTCTTCTGAGTAAGCATCATTTAATGCTCTTGATCATCAAAACTTCAAAGGTTGATCTGATGCAGCTCTTATCAGTTCAATATAGCCTGTCTTCTTATCTTTGATCACTTAGCCATGTTGTCCTCTTCAACAAGCTTGTCAAATAGTCAGCAGACTTTTCCTTAGAGACTTATCCCTAACAAGCTGCCTAACATTCCAGCTTTGGACAACTATCCTAAACTATAAATCTCACAATATTCCTGAGATTTAGACTTATGCATTCTTAATGTCTCAACTATCCTGAGACAACTAGACTGATTCATACTTGGTTGTATCTCAACTAATCTGATCATCATCAATCAGGGGTTTTGGTATCTTAATCAAAATCATTTTATTTCCCAACAATCTCAATGACAGCATCCGCCTTTGGCTGAAGATGAACCCTCCTCGGGCAGCCCCTAAAGATAGGAAAACCCAAATATGTGAAGGGAAGAGACCCCTCAACAATACCCGTCACCCTAAACATTTGCCTGCGGATTCTCAGAGGGACCGCTCTCCCGAAGAAAGCATGAGACTTCGGCGGACTGTAAATCTGACTAGAAAGGAGACCATAACTATGAAGAACAACATATAACCTCCCAATATTAACAGTTGTTGCCTTCAAAAAAATCATAATATCATCTACATAGAACAAGTAACGAGGAACATTACGGGCAGCAATAAGTCGACCCTGATCAATCTCCTAATCAATCCACCTCCCAAGGGCCTCCTCCGCAATACAAAACAGCAAAGGCGACAAAGGATCCCCCTGACGAACGCCTCGAGAACACGAGAAGTAACCCCTCGGCTCCCCATTAATAAGAATCGAAATCTTAGCCGAGTCTAGCACACCCCTAACCATATCGATAAAAGGGGAACAAAAACCAATTCTAGACATGAGCGCTTCTAGAAACCGCCATGAAACAGTATCAAATGCCTTGATCATGTCAATCTTCAAAGCCATACACCCGTGGACCCTTGGATAATCCAGCGTATTAATCGCATCAGAAGCCAACGCAATACAAGTTTGAATACGCTTACCCGGGACAAAACCAAACTGATAAGTAGAGAGGCAACTGCTAACAAAAGTACCCAGCCTCGAAGAGAGAACCCTAGTCATCACCTTAAAGACAAAATTTCCCATCACAATCGGCCTGAAATCCACAATCCTACGAGCCCCCCCCCCCCCCCCCCCCAATTTTGGAAACAAGCGTCATGAAACAGGAATTCAGCCCAGGAGGCAAAGACCTAGTAATGAAGTAATGCCTAACTGCAGTCGTCACATCAGACCCCACAATATCCCAGCAACTCTGAAAGAAGCAGCCACCAAACCCATCCGGCCCCGGAGTACTCGAAGCATCCATCTCAAAAACAACCCGACGAACCTCAGCCTCCGAAGGAACACCCACCAGCAACTCATTCTACTCAACATTGACAACTATATCCATGAAATTGTCCAAGACATAAACATCATAGGGCAATGAGAGATCCTCAGCAAAAAGCTGAGAATAATAGTCAACCACATGCGCACTAATAACACCCAAATCAGTAGAGAGAACCTTATCAATAAGAAGCGAAGAGATGCTCCCTCTAGCATTCTGAATCCGTTGAGAGATGTGGAAGAATTTAGTGTTTCTATCCCCATCCTTCAACCATTGCAAACGACTCGTCTGCGTGAAGAACTCATGTCTAGCCGTCAACAACCCATTCAGATCAACCTACGCCTGAATCTCATCCGCAAATAAAGAATCAGAATCCCCCTCCAACTCAATATGATGCTGAATATCCGCCAAACGCCGGGAAGCAGCCTCAATACGCTCGAACACATCCCTAAACACAGACTTATTCCAAACCATCAGAGCCGACCTCAATCTCTTCAGCTTCCACATCACACAAACAATAGGATTCTGGTGAACCAACGGTTGGATCCAAGATGACTCAACAACCGATTTAAAGGAATCATGTTGACACCACATACTGAGAAAACGAAACGGATGCCGCACCTAAATCCAGTCCGACCTGATAGTAAGGAGCAAAGGGTGATGATCCGACATAAGCATGGGCAAAGCCAAGACCTCCATGCTTACCCAAAGATCCAAGACATCTTGAGAAACCAGCACCCGATCCAACCGCGCAACCGTATAACCCCTGGTACCCCTGCGAGACACCCAAGTGAACTAAAAACCCGCAGTATCCAAATCCATCAAACCAGAGTCATCCATAAACTCCCTAAAATCAAGAGAAGCCCTAGGAGTAGAAACAGAACCCGTACTCCTCTCATGCGTCCCTGTTACCACATTAAAGTTACCCAAAACACAAAGACTAGAAGCAGAAGAGGCTAAGATATCAGACCACAATAAGCGACGAGTAATATAGGAATTACTAGTATGCGTGAAACCAAAAGACCAAGAACGAACAGAATCAATAGTCTCAATCATAACAATCTGATCAGAGCTAAAATAAATCCTAGACATAGGAACATTCAGGCTTACAAAGAACCTAGATATTAGGAACCGACGCACCCCTCTCATTAGCAGCAAAGAGAACCAAATTCAAAGACCGCAAGTAACGAGAGGGAAGGGTAGAAGACATAACCTTCGGCTCATAGATGGCAACCCAGTTTGGGTCATGCGAGCGACATAGTTGATAAAGAGTGTGATGGACCATCTTGGCTTGCTCTGACGAATCCTCCGGATCAACCAAGAAAGGCTTCTTAGTTGTGCTCCTAAGAAAGTCATACTCCGGAAGGCTCCTACCTCTAACAGCCCGACTAACCGCACCCGCAGCCCTAGCATGCCTACGATAAGCATCCAGAATAGGAGGAGCCTCAGACTGAATACTAGACCACCTGGGGGAACCCCTGCCAGAATCAACACCAACATCATGATGTTGACCAACCTCATCATCACCCCTGTCAAAATCACCAGCACAATGCAGCCCAGCCGAATCATCACCATCACAATGCTGTCCAGCATCTAAAACATCATCAGAGACATCACCCTGAAAACCCCTAACAGGATCCTCACCATCACGATGCTGCCCAGCCGAATCATCACCATCACAATGCTGACCAGCATCTAAAACATCATCAGAAAGAGCCTCAGAAGAGTTCCCCAAGGGAACCGAAGAGATAACCAGAGCAGAGTCAGGATTCTTCACGAAACGCTCCCTACCCTTTCTGGATTTGCTTCGAATCCTACTACGCGTTCCCTTTTTTCCCGTCGCCTAGTTGCCTTACGACAGTTTTGAATTGGGCCCAAAGTAGGCCCAAATTATACAAGAGACAGACCAAATGGGCTGGATTGGCCCCAAGGAGAAGGAGTCAAAAGCCCTTCCACCTTTGTAGTGAAGAAGTTGGGCCAAAACCTGGATTCTCACTATTTGGAGCTGAGGAGCTCAGGGACCTCCAGTCCTCGAGGTCCGAAATCCTGAAACTTGAGCTTCTTGCTTTGACCGAGCTGTACAGATGACTAGTGGGCGAGATTATCTCACCCACTCCCCCTATTTTCAGAGTTCAGATGCGGAGTAAGGAGAAAGAGGTTGTGGACTTAGTCCACAAGGTGGGAAGTTGAGAAAAAAGGGGAAGTGGATAACCCTTCCCCAATGAGGTACTATATAAGCATTTTTACTTGAAATATGAACGACTTAAACACTTAACCAACGCCAATATACAGTTTTCCACCGAAAAAGTGCCCTGACATTCTTTTCGGCGGAGCTATAAGAGCCAAACCAAAGTTGACATACCTTGAAATCCTGTTTTCTCTAATTACTACTACTTTGAGCAATATTCCAGCTCCTTATACACGAGGATCCTTCCTCACGGATATTTTCCGACCACCTTTTTTACTTAAGTGTCGGAGGCTCAACGCTGGGGACCTCTCCGACAGGGTTTTTGTAGGTTTTCAAGACCTTTGGAGACGAAGAAGTGCGGTCATTATCAAAGGGACGCTTACGTAATCTTGACGTAAGGTTAGACAACCGTCCCAACCGTTGTGTGTTCTTTTTTGACACATCAATTGGCGTCGTCTGTGGGAAATTTGAGTTAAGACGTGAGTTCTTTACTATAATTTGATTGCTGCCATATTCGGATATTGTGGGGGAATGAATAAATTACCAATTGTAAGGGAAATACCCCCATCGGAAGAGGTGAGATAGACTAAGAGGTCTGAAACAAAACTATCAAAAGGAGAAAAACCCCTTGACGAAGAGATTATGCTCAGAACCGTCCAAAAGTGTTAAATGTGCTGAAAAGGAGGAGTAAGATCAAGACTATATAAAGGATCGAACCTGCAAAGGTGTTGATGGTCATGAGAAATCATCTCGAGATGAAATTCCTCTGCACCGGGGCTGGAGCACCTTTAAAGTAGCTGACCAAAGCACTCTAGGGCAGAAGAGGAGAGAAAGCTTGAGGACAAGCAGATCGAGAAGGAGGAGGCCTCCCAGAACCGGGATCAAGGTCGACCCCCTCAGAAAAGATGGATGATAGGCGAAGAACCAGAAGATTATGGTCCTTCCAAGAGCTGGAGATCCAGTTCCACAACACCCCGATTAGAGAGTGAAGGAGTAATATCCTCCAACTCAACCCAACATGTGAATCCCTGCGAAGGAAAATGAGGTGCATATTAGCCACCAATCCTGACCGAGGAGCAGATAGCTCGCCTATGGAGCCTACATAGCTGGATATTCCCGAGTTGAGATCCGGGAAGAATTTCAGAGCTCGCGAGGACATGAGCACAATAAATGCTACTCCACTAAGATATGATTTATCTTTCTCACTTTAATTATGCGTGAATAATTACTTTAACAAGCTATTGATATTGTTATGCTATTGACGATTCTGCTTGAGCATGTTGTTTGAGATATAACACAAATTAGTTGTCCCTGCGTTGAGAGTTTTCCAGGGATATGTCTAAATGGCTACCACTAAGATTGATATTTCTTACCAAATAAGAGGTTCGAGGACCAAAGAAGCTGCCCCTTCTTAGATTTGAGATTAGAGAAATTAATTGTCTCGTCGAGGCCGGAGGTCCTAGAGAGGGTCCAGGTTTCAGGTTTGAGATAAAGAGATTATTTCATATTTGAATTATATAATTGATACTTATGACGATCATCCGAGCACTTGAGAGCCTGTGTTGGAGGCCCTTTTTGGTGTGCCTTTACAGGATTAATATACGAGTAGACCTAGAGATCTACATGGCAGTCCAGAAGCTGGACCAGAACGTAATGAAGGAGTTTTCTCTTAGGGGCTCCCCATACTTGAGTCAAGTATCAGCACCATGATATAAAAGACGTATAACCGCTGACTAGGCTGGAAGAAAACATTGCCCTAGTTAGAGGAGGGAGCTACTATAGATCGAGGACTTGTAGGTTACAAAGATCAAAATGCCCGAGACGACTACCCAAGACCTTGAGGTCTAGGATCCAGATCAAGAGATGCGAAATGAATGACCAGGACCTAGAGGTCTAGGACCTGGAGGCATATTAGAAATGGACTTACATGAGAACAAATGAGGGATACGAAGTCCCTGAGAAATTAGATGAGTAATTTTACCCTCTCGATGGATGGGGAAACTTAGATTTGGTAATGCGGTTGGCATGAGCCAGGTATGACTTGCATTTATTATTTGTGAATTCAATGAGATATGATGTTTTATGGTATTTCTGATCATTATAATGACATGGACTTGACGTCCTCGTGAATTTTTGTGATTATTTTAACTTGTGTATGATAAATAATGAGCCCATGAGAAAGGGCTGGAAAACCTAGAAGTGCTCGAGGAGCTCGAAAGAGCAGAATTACAGAAGAGAGAGCGGGGTCGGGGAAAACCAGCCAAGTAGCTGGACCATGACACGTAAACCTATTATTGGGCTGATCTCCAAATGAGGAGTACACTGGGACCAACGGTCAGTACAAGTATTTTATAAATCTTGAGAGGTTAGATCTCTTCCATTTATTTGATGTCATAATGAGTATCACATGGATATGTTATGACTTTCATTGAGTTGAAGAAGTTGGTATGTGTAGTTCATATTTACTGCCTTGCTTGGTTAAGTATGATCCTCCTAATTTTACCTATATGTTTTTCCTAGATACTTTATTTGTGATGCTAGAAATTGAGAATGACTTGAAATTATATAAAGCATGAGTAGGCAACTCGCTTATTGAGTTTATGTGATTACTATATACTTTAGAGCCCATGATTGAGGATTGATGATGATCCATGCTTCTAAAACACGAGGCTAACATACTTATCTTTAAATTATGTATGATTGACACGCCTCGATGTTCTATATATGATTTTAGTTTTCAGATTGAGCTTGTCCAAATCCTGCGAGACTTTTGGGCAAACCTGAAGATCAGGTATCATAGGTTGAAACACCTGAATAAGTGCAGATGGCATTGATTGAGCTCTCCTGCTCCGAATGAGCTCGGACATCCGGATGGCTCGAAGGTTGAATTTATCCAGGTACTGAATGCTAAAACACCTGAGAAATCCGAGGCCTAGGAAAGGGCCTAAAAAGATGTCAGAAGACAAGAGACTTGAGCTGATATTGAGGGTCAACCACTTCAGCCCCAGGAACGGAGCATGGTCCAGATTCGAGTGAGATGAATAATGACAAAAAGCATTTGAGGAGCTGAAGCTCCACCGAGCCCAGCTACTGAGCTCCATCGAGCCCAGTAGCTGAAACTCCATCGAGCCCAACTGCTGAAGCTCCACCGAGCCCAGCAGCTGAAGCTAACCAAGCCCTCCTCGGGGTGCTGAGATCCAATGTTAAAAAGCGAAGAAGACTGCTTTGGTTGTTCTTATTACAGCTCGAAGGTTATGCCCTTATTTTTGTCATATAAAATTATTGTTCACACTAATTACCGTTTGAGGCAGGTAATTGGTAGAGTAGATTTATCTAGACAAATAATCAAATGGACCATAGAATTATAAGAGTGCAATGTTTATTTCGAGCCCCAAAGGGCTATGAAAGCTCAAGCCTTGTCGAACTTCATCCAAGAATTCAATAGGCTTAACGAGATCTAATAACAAAAGATATTCGCGGGTGGCTCCATGCCCATGACTGGATGTGGAGCTGGTATTGTGTTGATTGACCCTCGGGGATGGAGATCCAGTTTGCTGAGAAATTGAAGTTCCGGACTTCTAACAACAAAGCTAAGTATTTTGAGCATTTGAATAAAATATTTTAAGTTGTGAAAACCATGATTGAATTGAGAAAACAGATAAAATTTCACAAGAAAGGCTCGACGACCCAAAAGAAATGAATTTCGCACGAGGACCTCTCCACGTACCTGACGAGTGCCGGATGTCCAAAAATTAAAGATTGATGGTCTCTAAACCTGAACCTCGAAAAGGATTTAAGAACTTGCAAATGCCTTACACTTCTGAAACAAAGCTGGTGCGCTGAAACAAACTGGAAAGCTCGAGCCCAACAAAGAAGGGTTTTACCAAGTTACCCAGGTATTGAGAGGAAGAGCATCCAGACTACAGGACTTGGAGGGGAGCAACATAGCTCGTCCGTGGAATGTTTCCCATTGGTTTTACTATAATGAGGTTTTCTGAGAATATCATCACTTTTGAGTATAATCAATAAATCCCATTGGTTTTTACTATAATGAGGTTTTCTATAGCCTACGTTGACATCCGTTAATAATCAATAAATCTTACTTTTTGAGAATATCATCACTTTTGAGTATTAATTATTATGAGTTTTCTGACTGATAACTGAGGTCCCAGTGACCACCTTGAATTGAGACAGGTTAAATTTAACAGGTGTTAGAAAATGTGGGGGACTCCTCATGTACCTCTAGGTCCTTGAGAACTCCCAGAATACATGAAGCTCCACCTCTCAACCGATCGAGCAGGACACCAGGGACTTTCAGCGCCCTTCGGGGTCTAAACTCTTACAGCCCTCCATGGTCCAAACTTGCAGCACCCTCCGAGGTGTGAGCTCTTACAGCCCTCTGGGGTCGAAAATGCCAGCACCCCCAAGGGTCGAAATCGCCAGCACCTTGTGTCTAAATCGCCAGCACCCTCAAGGGTCAAAACTTAACTTCGGGATAGTACAATCCCCAGCCTCTCAAGGAGCCAATGGTCATCTCAAGGACCCAATGGTCACTTCATAAGCCCAATGGTCCTCTCAAGGACCCAATGGTCATCTCAAGGACTCAATGGTCACTTCATAGGCCCAATGGCCCTTTCAAGGACCCAATGGTCATCTCAAGGACCCAATGGTCATCCTAAGGACCCAATGGTCATAGGCCTAATGGCCCTCTCAAGGACCCAATGGTCATCTCAAGGACCCAATGGTCATCTCAACGACCCAATGGTCATTTCAAGGACCCAATGGTCACCTCAAGGACCCAATGGTCACTTCATAGGCCCAATGGCCCCCTTTGACCAAATGGTCCTTGGCCCAATGGCCTATGGAGCTCGAAAGCTCCTCATTAGCCGAATGGCCTCTCGAGCTCTACAGTTCCCCACGGGCCAAATAGCTCCTTGAGCTCAACAGAACATAGAGGTAAATCAATGCTCTACTCCTCGAAATTTTCAGGTCGAAGCTGGCATAGCTGGGACATAAACAAAAGTGAACTACACTCCAAACCTAGAGTCTTATAATATAGGCTTCGAGGCTTGAGGGAGGTGAAGGTGTAATAACCTAATTCTTCCAAGACAGCTAGCCACAAACTCGGGCCAAGTAAGTGAAAACGTACTACTTTTTACTTATTTAGACCACTATTCAAAATCTTTAAGACTATATGTACTCCTGCTATACAACCCACGAGGTTTGAAGCACTGAAATGCTGATGCCCTCAGGGGCCTAAAAATTCAGCACCCTCCGGGGTGTGAAACGTTGATGCCCTCCGGGGCCTAAAAATTCAGCACCCTCCGGGGTCTAAAACGTTGATGCCCTCCAGGGCCTAAAAATTCAGCACCCTCCGAGTCTGAAATGTTGATGCCCTCCGGGTTTGAAAAATTCAGCACCCTCCGGGTCTGGAATGTTGATGCCCTCTGGGTCTGGAATGTTGATGCCCTTCGGGGTCTAAAAATTCAGCACCCTTCGGGTCTGAAATATTAGCGCCCTTCTGGGCCTGAAATCTTAACACCCTCCGAGATCTGAAATCCTAATGCTCTCCGGGGTCTGGAATCATGACACCTTCGAAGTCTGAATCCTTTGGCACTCTGAAGGGCCTAGAAATCTGCTGCTCTCCAAGGGTTGGACAATTTAGCAATACAAAGGTAAACCAAAATAATATTTTTGAGATTTCAGGTTAAGAATCTCTAGATCAAATCTGGAATAGCTGGAATAAAAGTAGAAGTGATCAACACTTCAGATTTAAGTCCTATAATATAGGCTTCGAGGCTTGAGGGGGGTGAAGGTGGACTAACCTAACTCTTCGAAGACAACAGGCCAGAAACTCAAATAAGTGAAAAAGTATTACTTTTTACTTTTTTACTCTTTGATATAATGAGATATTTTGAACCATTGCTTAAAACCTCAAAGCCTATATGTGCTGAGTTTTTCAGGTTTTAAGAAAATTCAGGAGATACAATTGAATTACGTATGACTTTCTACTTGATAAACATCTACGAGCATAACCTCTATGGCATATGATAAGCATTCATGAACATGACATTTATGGCATATGATAAACACTTTGCAAGTAGAATATATATGTGCAAGCATGAAAATGTATATGAGCAGGAAGTGTGTAACATATACGAAGTGTTGTGCAATAATTTGCACGGATAGATTAGATATCCTCCAAGTCAGATATCCGAATTCCCGAACTGATGTGTGAAGAATCCGGGTCTAAAGCCTCCTCCAAAGTGGTCCACCAAGAACCTGCAAAAGACACGCCGGAGGGGAGTCCAGCGCGAACACTCCGACGCTCAAGTCAGTATTGTGATTTAGTCGATAATGGGGACTTAAGAGTCCTTTTTATAATGATAAGGTTCTCGGAGAAAGAATTAGGATGCTTTATAATTGGTGTTAATAAGGTTAAGTAGTAATAGAGATCGTAACCTGTTAATGTACCTAGGCTCGGCTATTTATAGAGGAATTCCACTGAGGGGAAATTAGGTTTTCCCCCTCTTTCGGATCGGCCATCTCCCCTATCTTTGAATCAGTCCGCCTGCTTTCGAATCTCCACTCCCTGCAGAATCGCAACCACTCTACCCTCTAGATTCTAACCGTTTGAGTAAAGGAAGAATAATTCTTCCTTTATCCGTTCTTATCTCACTTTACAGGAGATCTCTCCAAAAATCTAGGCCGACTAACTTCCCTTAGGGCCAGGTCTTCCTGGTATTTTTCGTTTGAGATCCTTAGGTGGAGCTCCCTACGGAGGGACATCCGGAAGGATTTTCTATCCTGGGGAGCCCTCTTCAAGTTCCTATCCTCTCATCAATCTCATCCTCCATACACGTGTCGGCATCTCCTGAGGTGACAATTTTAGGCCGCATCATCTACTCCCCCCTACTCTAATAAAGTGATCATATCTTTGTGAGAGTAAGAAATTTTAGGCCGCATCATCTACTCCCCCCTACTCTAATAAAGTGATCATCTGGAATAAAGGGCACTTCTGGAGAGACAAGTTCTAACTTCCCTTCGGAGAGAAATTTCGAAAATGTTTACCTTCTTGAGCTTTCCCGCCCAAAAACTCGGGAAAACGCTTCGACTTCCGCGTCGGGGTCCCACTTGGATGTGATTTTCTCTTTCTGGCTACTTTCCCAAAGACATACCTCGATTCTACCCCTTTCTGCTCACTTTTTCACCTTTTTGTCTTCTTGGTTCACATTTCCTCTTCTTGAAAACTCCCCCACCATCTTCTTTTCTTCCTTTTGGCGTCCCTCTTTTCTCCGGCTTCTCGTCATCGTCGATCGTCCGGTCCGACCTCACACTTCCTCTGACAAGGTAACCCAGCTATCTTCTATATCCTTTCTTTTTATTTCTGCACTTTTTGTTAATGTCTTCCGGCAAGGCAACCCCATTTGAGTCCTCCAAACCGAATCCTCCAGAGTCGGTACTATTTCCGATAGAGGATCCTCAACTGAGGGATAATATTTTGACCTCTTCTTTAATCGATGATACCCACCTGGCTAGTCTCGTTCAAGCCCAAATCTTTCCCCCGGAGTACATCCCCCGAATTCCTCATTCGGATGAACGCCCCAATTTCTCAGGACCCCGAACCCTAGCTTTCTTCGAAGCCCAGATTAGGGCTGGTCTTCGATTTCCTATCCATCCTTATCTGGCCTCGATATCTACCCGCGTGCAAATTCCCCTTAATCAGTTCACTCCCAACGCCATCCGTACTATGATCGAATTTTACATTTTGGTGAAGGGGAACGGTGGCGAGCCTTCCGCTGAATTATTTCTGAGCCAGCATTCTTGTAAGCTGAATGATGGCTTCTTCTATGTTTGTGGGAGGAGGTCCCGTTCTTGTAAATTCATGAAAAAACTTCATGAAGAAGAGTCGTCTTGGAGAGATTACTATATTTTTGTGACCAAATCCTCTGATTGGCCGTTTCCCCACGAATGTTGGTTATATCGTAATCCAGGAATACCTCTGAAAGCTTACTCCGCCTCAAATCATACTGTTATGACTGGCCTCAATGGTCATGTTCGCCTACACGATTTCTTTGATGTCATTGGTATCTGCAATAACCCTCGTATTCTCTCCCATTTTGGATTTTCCTTTAGAGCCTCATGATGGTAAAAAGAATCCTTACTCTCTTGTTTCGTTCTTCATACATGATTATTTTCCTGAATGTTTCTCGGTCACTTGCAGGTATGAGATGGTTGACTCACATTTCATGGGATGCTCCTACTCTAGGAGTAGTGAAGGCACCTACGGCTACTACCCCTAATAACCCTCCTGAGGCTTCTCCTTCCCCCGCTCCGGTTCCCGAAAGCTCAGTAAAGACCCCTGCTCCAGAGAGTTCTACCAAGGCTCCTCCTGTTCCTAGTTCTTCCGCGCAAGTCCCTGGTTCCATTTCCAAGGGAACCCGTTCAGCTGCCAATGCTTCCATGCTCGATTCCGTCACCTCTAAGAAGAAGAAAGGAAAGACTACTCGTGCCGCTCCTAAGAAGGAAGCCTCTCTTCCTGCTTCCTACGAACCTCTACAGCGTCTCATCAGCCGATGTCCTCCTCCTTCCACCACCGCGCTCTCTTGCAAGCCTCTTCCTGAGGATCTATTGCTCCATGGCGCTCATCTGTTTTCTGAGGTATATCCACTTTTTCTTATGACATTTAATTTCTTTATGTCTGAAATATTACCTTTTCTTGTCACGCAGTTTGGACTTCTCTATACTAAGATATTTGACCAGACCATCGAAATGGTTGCGGAGAATGAACTCCTTCGGGCTGAGGCATCCTGCTCTCAACTGACTCTTAGAGGTCCCACTGCGGAGAGGGACAAGGCTCAGAAGCGAGCTCAAGCTTTGGCTGAGGAGCTGTCTATCCTCCGGGCTCAAAGTAAGCAAGAGGTGGCTAAGACCAGGCATTTGGAGGGAGAGGTAGAACGAATGGAAAAGGAGATAAAGCGGATGGAGGACGAGATGAAGCGAATGGAGCGTGAGCTGCCGGATGTTGGAGTACAAGCCTGCATCAAATCTCTGTTTGCCTCTCCTTTAGGTCAAGAATTTCTAGGGACTCTCCATACTCAATGGCCGTCCAGCTTCTTAAAGAGTTCCAGCTTCTTATGTGCTATGGGGCCACACATCCCTCACTTCATCGACCATGGTTTCAGCAATGCCGTGGCTGAGCACTCAGCTCTAGAATTCGATGGAACCTACTCTCGTGCTTTCCGCCTGGACAAGTTTGCTCCCCCTCCCAAATTCCTAGGGGATCCAGCAGAGAGTGCTGACATCCCCTGGTGGTTGCCCGGAATGGGTCAGGCTATTGCTAAATTGCAGGTGGCCAAGGTGGGCATGGCTGAGTTGGAGCCTCTGGAACAATTGACTTATCCTTACGCCTCTGCCCCTATAACCGGGGTGAAGGTAGATGAGGGAAAGGATGCTGAGGCTGCGCCGCCAGGAGGAGAGGGTCTCGAGGAGGGGGGAGGATCTAGCGGTCATGCCACTGCTGAGGGAGTTGCTGTCAAAGAAGTTGTTTAAAATTCATATTTCCATGAACTTAACAAACATTTTACCTTACTTCTGCTATACTCTTTAATTTATGCTCATGATACTAGTTCTCATCATACTCTTTAGGGGACCCCGCACTCCTGCATATGTGGGGGCTTTTGTAGTAATCGTTTTGGCTTTTTACTCGTTCGTTTATGGCGTATATTTTCCTTCTTGTTTGCGTGAGCGGCCTATAAGACTGGTAAGGGAGATGGTGGAAGAGTTCTCTGGTCCTCTTTTCTTTCCCCTTTTTGGTCTTATAGTCTGCACTAAATACTGTCCGTGGAATCTTTCTTTCGTAACCCACTCAGGTCTCACGCGTGTTGAGGGGCTCTCCAGCTTTCCTCGACCTCTAGGTCTCTGAGTATTTCTCACCCTCATTTTAGAGGATTTTAAGTTGTAAAAAGCCTCCTTTCGTTTTCAAGTGACCCACTTGGGTCTCGCATATAGTGAGGAGCTCTCTGACTCTCCTCGGGCTCTAAGCCTTTGAGTGTCTCTCACTCACGTTCTTAAAACATTTTAATTCGTAAAATCTTTCTTTCGTTTTCAAGTAACCCACTTGGGTCTCGAGTATAATGAGGAGCCCTCTAACTCTCCTCGGCTTCTAAGCCTTTGAGTGTCTCTCACTCTCGTTCTTAATAGATTTTAATTCGTAAAATCTTTCTTTTGTTTTCAAGTAACCCACTTGGGTCTCGAGTATAATGAGGAGCTCTCTAACTCTCCTCGGCTTCTAAGACTTGGAGTGTCTCTCACTCTCGTTCTTAAAAGATTTTAATTCGTAAAATCTTTCTTTCGTTTTCAAGTAACCCACTTGGGTCTCGAGTATAGTGAGGAGCTCTCTAACTCTCCTCGGCTTCTAAGCCTTTGCCTGTCTCTCACTCTCGTTCTTAAAAGATTTTAATTCGTAAAATCTTTCTTTCGTTTTCAAGTAACCCACTTGGGTCTCGAGTATAGTGAGGAGCTCTCTAACTCTCCTCGGCTTCTAAGCCTTTGAGTGTCTCTCACTCTCGTTCTTAATAGATTTTAATTCGTAAAATCTTTCTTTTGTTTTCAAGTAACCCACTTGGGTCTCGAGTATAATGAGGAGCTCTCTAACTCTCCTTGACTTCTAAGCCTTTGAGTGTCTCTCACTCTCGTTCTTAAAAGATTTTAATTCGTAAAATCTTTCTTTCGTTTTCAAGTAACCCACTTGGGTCTCGAGTATAGTGAGGAGCTCTCTAACTCTCCTCGGCTTCTAAGCCTTTGCGTGTCTCTCACTCTCGTTCTTAAAAGATTTTAATTCGTAAAATCTTTCTTTCGTTTTCAAGTAACCCACTTGGGTCTCGAGTATAGTGAGGAGCTCTCTAACTCTCCTCGGCTTCTAAGCCTTTGAGTGTCTCTCACTCTCGTTCTTAATAGATTTTAATTCGTAAAATCTTTCTTTTGTTTTCAAGTAACCCACTTGGGTCTCGAGTATAATGAGGAGCTCTCTAACTCTCCTCGACTTCTAAGCCTTTGAGTGTCTCTCACTCTCGTTCTTAAAAGATTTTAATTCGTAAAATCTTTCTTTCGTTTTCAAGTAACCCACTTGGGTCTCGAGTATAGTGAGGAGCTCTCTAACTCTCCTCGGCTTCTAAGCCTTTGAGTGTCTCTCACTCTCGTTCTTAATAGATTTTAATTCGTAAAATCTTTCTTTTGTTTTCAAGTAACCCACTTGGGTCTCGAGTATAATGAGGAGTTCTCTAACTCTCCTCGGCTTCTAAGCCTTTGAGTGTCTCTCACTCTCGTTCTTAAAAGATTTTAATTCGTAAAATCTTTCTTTCGTTTTCAAGTAACCCACTTGGGTCTCGAGTATAGTGAGGAGCTCTCTAACTCTCCTCGGCTTCTAAGCCTTTGCGTGTCTCTCACTCTCGTTCTTAAAAGATTTTAATTCGTAAAATCTTTCTTTCGTTTTCAAGTAACCCACTTGGGTCTCGAGTATAGTGAGGAACTCTCTAACTCTCCTCGGCTTCTAAGCCTTTGAGTGTCTCTCACTCTCGTTCTTAATAGATTTTAATTCGTAAAATCTTTCTTTTGTTTTCAAGTAACCCACTTGGGTCTCGAGTATAATGAGGAGCTCTCTAACTCTCCTCGACTTCTAAGCCTTTGAGTGTCTCTCACTCTCGTTCTTAAAAGATTTTAATTCGTAAAATCTTTCTTTCGTTTTCAAGTAACCCACTTGGGTCTCGAGTATAGTGAGGAGCTCTCTAACTCTCCTCGGCTTCTAAGCCTTTGAGTGTCTCTCACTCTCGTTCTTAAAAGATTTTTATTCGTAAAATCTTTCTTTCGTTTTCAAGTAACCCACTTGGGTCTCTTATTTTCAGGGTTCACATCCACACATATATATTAACATAAAAGAGACAATCAAAACATAATAACTCTGCATAATTCTTCAAAAAGGAAAGAAGCTTCATTGATTAATATCAGTTCTCAACATAGGCGATAGATAAACTATGCCGGTCTCATTAAAAACCTCTCTACAGAAAAACCCTAGGGGGAAACCCGTAAAGAGGGAAAAAGAGCTCCGGTGAAGCTATTAAATACGTTAAGTAAAAACAAGAATCAATATCAATTCACGAATGGTCTCAAAACCTTACATTTTCTTCAGACAAAAAATCTCTTCAGGTGACAAATATTCCAGGGTCTAGCTATATTGACCCCTTCCATGCTCTGCAATCTATAGGCTCCTCCCTTCAGTACCTCCGTGACTCTGTATGGACCCTCCCAATTGGGCTCCAGTTTCCCTGTGTTCTTTAGTGCATCAGCTCTTCTCAGCACCAGATCTCCCACTCTAAAGGACCTCTGGATCACCCTTCGATCATACGCAACTTTGATTCGACTCTTGTATCTTTCAGCACGTACTCGAGCCATCTCTCTTTCCTCTTCCACTAAATCCAAAGCTTCTCTCATCAGCTTCTCATTTTGATGTTCTTCAAATCGGGCAATTCGGTGGGATTGCAATACGGCCTTTGGAGGTATCACTGTCGCGGCCCCATATACCAACTGGAAAGGAGATTCTCATGTTGCTGTCTTTGGACTGGTCCTATAAGACCACAATAGGTTGTCTAGCTCGTTCACCCATCCTCCACCTAATTTCGTTAGTCTCGTCCGGATACCATCTACTATGGTTCGATTAGTAACTTCCACCTGCCCATTATCTTGGGGATGAGCTACGGGAGTGAATCTTTGCATTATGTTTAGCCTTGCGCACCATCCTCGTACATTCTCTCTGTTGAACTGTTAGGGTTATACTGGCAAGTATGCTTTTAGTGCTACTTATGTATACAAACTGATTCTTGCACTTATAAATGAGAATAATATTTTTATCACTGGTTGCTTTAAATATAATGAATGTTAATTATTTATTGCATAAACGTTCAGATGTATTTTACATTGTAGACAATATGGTGTGTAGAAGATCACAGAAGATCACATTGTCAGTTCCTTGTATATAAGTACAATTGATTCACAACTTAGATGGAATTGAACAATCAATTGGTAGAAGTTGAGGTGTAAGGCTTGGATTGGTTTATCTTGACCAAGAGATTACAATAGTGCATTATGATGTGCTGAATAGGACCTACAGAGAGGTAATTCTTCTAGACTGACTTAAGGAATGAAGAATTAGACCTCAGTGGTTGTTGATTTCTTAATCTCTGTCACTTAAATGGGATTGTCTGTAGTTAAGAAGTATTGCTTTGATTTATTATGGGTAAAGAATCAATTTGATTCAATACTTTGTATTTTGGGCAATATTATTAATTACAGGACAGATTGCCAAAATTAATACAGAGAATCGTGTCTTGGAGTGTCAAGTTGATTATGTCCCCTTGGTGGGCTCAGAAGGTTTATCATATCAAATCTGATCAGTGGAATTTATTTCCGGTATGATAATAATGTTGAGCTGTCCTTACTCCGAGGAATAAAAGATATTAATTAATTAAAGCATTCAGTAGCTTAAATTAATTGATGGACATTGAATCTTAAACACGGGAAATAATAACCGGGAGCCATATTTCGTGATATGGGTTAGGATGGATAGTGCAATATTAATTCTATAGTGGAATGAATTAATATTAATGGGCTGGAAAAATGTTGTGGCTCAATATTGATTTTTGGGCCCATTGGGAGGTCCAATCCTAATTCCACTAAAGGCCCCTCAACTAGCCCAATAAAAGTCTATTAATTAAGGTAATTAAAATATAAGAATTAATTTTGTTGCAAGAAATTAGAGAGAGATATTTGTGGAAAAAGATATATGGAAATAAGAAATTATTTTTATATTATTCCAAGATAAATTGACCGGTCAATTTTTCTTTCTTGTAAGAGAAGAAACATAGATTCTCTCTTATAAAAGGAGAAGAAAAAAATTGGTACTCTTAGAGACTAAGAAAAAAAAAAGATCTGTAAAGAGAAAATTAATTCTTCCTTGAGAGTTAATAGTTCGTGAGATCTCCCACCGGGTCAACGGACTAGGACTTAGGGAATACTTGAGAAGGCAATTGAGTTGAAGTTGTTACTCTTCTCAACGGTATCTCTCCGATTTAAAGGTAAACACGTAATCCCTTAGTTCCGCATGTTTAGGGATTTAATTATTTTACCGTACATTCATTACATAAATTAGTTGATTTAATTTGTTTAAATTATGAAATTAGATTTATGATAATTCATATTTAAATTACATCCCAAATAGATTCGGGTAATTTTAAAGGAGTCTCAAAGGATTCCCGAGAGTCTCAAAAGATCCCTAGGGCATCTCAAAAGATTCTCGGGAGTCTCAAAGGATTCCTAGCGTGATGGTCCATAACCCACAAGTGCCAATAATTCCCCACAAAGGAGATGGGGAATGTGGTCCCATAATAATTTCCCACAAAGGAGTTGGGGACCACAAGAGTTGGGGACCACATTGTTGGGGGACTATTATTGGGTATTGGGATTAATTTCCCAACAGATGGTATCAGAGCCAAGGTTTTGGGCTCTGTAATACAAATTAGAATTTAAATCTATTTACATTAAATTGATATTTGGATGGTAGAATTGTTAGATCTTTTTTTTACAGGTATCCAATTATCATGGTTTTAATGTATGTTTTAATTTATGTTGTTTGAATGTGGTTTTTAATCTGATTCGGTCAGATTTGTTTTTCCCGTGAGAAAATCCACTGGTAGATTAGATTATTTAATTTGTAATAGACTAGTCTAGATGTTAGATCTATTTTTTGTAAATAAATTGTAACGGATCAAAGACGAAGACCGTTGGACGGATTAAAGAATCGGAGGCGCACCCGGACGACCAAGCCAAACGGGCCGGTTGTGGGCATGGCGTGATTTTTTTTGTTGCGGCCGTGGGAGTACGAATTTCATGTTTCTTCAAAATGAGAAAATTAAACCATGATAATTGGACGTGTTTGCCTAATTTGTGTTTAATTTTGTTTTGTTATTATGCTATGATTATTTGTTAATTTTGCATGAGGATTCGTGAAAAACCTCAAGTTTAAAAATTACTAAGTATGTTTTTTTAATCAAATTTATTTAAGATAATAAATTGATTAAATGGCCTCCATAATTTATTTATTTGTGAAGTCTTTTGGCTACGCATTGGCAAGCGCCTCTCTCCCTATCGGATAGGCCAAAGGATGAGTTCACATGAATAAATTCCTTTCAAGATGATTGTGGATTATTACTAGTGGCGGTATGACCCTCCCATCGAGTGGCTTATTCAAAACGAAATAATAGTCATGTATTTAATTATGGTTATTACTTAGGTATAAAATTGATATATTAACTTCCCATCGGAGTCCCTGTCAATTTTATATGGCCAGTTTAAAGCCAACTATTAATTTTGAATTAAAGGTTTGTAACTGCTTTGTTTGTAACCTGCTAAAATGTATTTGAGTAAACGTTCACACTCATCGTGACTTGCTTAAATTAGTTTTAAGATGTTGGCTGATGCATGTTTATATCGGTTTTTGAGGTTTTTGATAGAGTACATGTGATCAAATTATGTGATAATTTTTGTGTTAATAGGATATTAATACAAATTGTATATTTTATTCTCAGTTCAGCATGTCGTCTCCTTTTAACCCATTGTTTAGTATACTTAAAGAAAATAAATTGGAAGGAGAGAATTATGTGGATTGGAAAAGACATTTATTTATAGTGTTGACTGCACAACAGCATAAGTGGGTCCTTGATGAACCTAAACCCCCTGCCCCTACGGATGAGACGAACAAGGAAGATAAGGAATATCATAAGGAGTGGATGAGATCCGATGAAATGGCTAGGTGTACCATCTTGGCTTCAATGTCAGATGTGTTGCAACACCAACACCAGAACATGGAATCCGCTTCAGCTATTATGATGAACCTTAAGGAACTTTTTGCTCATCAGAATCGTACGGCTAGACAAATGAGAGATATGTTATCACAGAAAATGGTCGAGGGAACGCCCGTGAGGGATCACGTTCGTAAGATGATGGGTTTCCTTAACAAACTTGAGATTCTTGGTGCTGAATTCGATGCGGAAACGCAGATCGATTTCGTAATCCATTCTCTACCGAAAAGTTTTGAGCAGTTCCAACTGAACTATACGATGAATAATCAAGAGTATACGTTGGCTCAGCTCTTGCAAGCTTTGGTTACGGCTGAGATGTTAATGGGACCAAGGAACGAGCATACGGCTATGTTGGCAAACGGTTCATCTTCTAATTCTGCACCGAAAGGTGGAAAAAAGAAGAAGAAGACAAATGGCCAGAAACAAGCTAATAATAAGGAAAAGTTACCAATTGAGGGAGGTGTCAAGAAAAAGACCACTAAGGGAAAGTGCTTTAGTTGCGGTCTGAAAGGACATTGGAAGTCAGCCTGTACCAAGCCTAAGAAGGCTGGTAAGCAAGGTAATTCTCACGCACTAGTAATTGAAACTTGTTTAGCGGTGTATTCTTCCCATTCGTGGGTGGTGGATACGGGAGCCACTGATCATGTTTGTTTCAATTTTTAGGGGTTCAAGCTAACCCGACAACTTAGTGGGAGTGAGATCATCATCACCATGGGCAATGCTACGAATGTGGCGGCTGTTGCAGTGGGAGATGTGCAACTATCTTTTAGAGATAGAATTTTAGTTTTAAAAGACGTTCTTTATGTTCCGAGTTTTAGAAAGAATTTGATTTCAGTTTCTAAACTATTTTTGGATGGATATTCAGTTTCTTTTAATAAGAATGTCGTTATTTGTCGTAATGACGAGATTATCTGTTCGGGAGCATTGGTGAATAATCTTTATACTATTAATTGTGCACATTCCACACAAAATGAATCGTATAACACATCGACTATTTCTAAGAAAAGAAAGCATTCTTCAGACATGAACGAAACACTTCTGTGGCATCTTAAACTTGGTCATATTAATCTAAGAAGGATTCAAAGGTTGGTGAATGACGGCTCATTGAAATCACTCCAGGTTGAGCCGTTTCCAACCTGTGAATCATGTTTAGAGGGTAAAATGACCAAAAGAGCTTTTGGGGCAAAGGGGAATAGAGCTAGTGAAGTGTTGGAACTCGTTCATACTGATGTATGTGGACCAATGTCAATTCAAGCAAAAGGTGGTTTTGAGTATTTCGTTACTTTTATCGATGATTACTCAAGATATGGATACATCTATCTAATGCGGCATAAGTCTGAGACCTTTGATAAATTCAAAGAGTTTAAGGCTGAAGCAGAAAAGCATAGGGAAAAGAGTATCAAGTTTCTACGATCAGATCGTGGAGGCGAATACCTCAGCAATGAATTTTTGGGCTACTTATCAGGTGAAGGGATTGTATCCCAATTAACTGCACCCGGAACCCACCAACAAAATGGGGTTGCAGAGCAAAGAAATCGAACTCTTTTAGAGATGGTCAGATCTATGATGAGTTATTCAGATTTACCTAAGTCGTTTTGGGGTTATGCCTTGGAAACAGCGACTTACATTCTGAATTTGGTACCTTCCAAATCAGTTCCTAAAACCCCTACTGAATTGTGGACCGGACGAAAGCCTAGTCTAAAACACATAAGAATTTGGGGGTGTCCTGCATACGTGTTGGACAAGGAAGCTGGAAAGTTAGACCCTCGTTCAGAATTAAGGTTGTTTGTAGGATATCCTAGAGGAACGAAATGGGGTTTATTCTATAGTCCAAAGGATCAGCGAATTGTGATAAGCACACATTCTAGATTCTTGGAAGAAAACTATATGAGTAATAGAAAGCCCAAGAGTGAGATTACCTTAAAAGAATTAAGAGGGCCAACTCCTATACCAAGTGTACAAGTAGATGTACCAAGCGATACACAAACACAACCGGAACCTCGTCGTAGTGGGAGGGTTGTGAGACAACCTGAGCGATTCATGTTCGTGGGAGAGTCTTCGGACTTGGTCCCCGGAGAGGATGAATCTGACCCCTGGACGTACGATGAGGCAATCCAAGATAAGGATGCAGATTCTTGGCAAATTGCAATGGAAGCAGAAATGGGGTCTATGGATCATAACAAAATGTGGGAGCTTGTGGAAACACCCAAAGGCATAAAGCCTATTGGATGCAAGTGGGTCTACAAGAGAAAAAGAGGATCAGATGGGAAGGTTGAAACCTTCAAAGCTAGACTAGTGGCAAAAGGATATACTCAAAAAGAGGGAATCGATTATGAGGAGACCTTTTCGCCTGTAGCCATGCTTAAGTCTATCCGTATTCTCTTGTCGATTGCAGCTCACCTAGACTTTGAGATCTGGCAAATGGATGTCAAGACAGCTTTCCTAAATGGAAGTCTTGAACAAGAAATCTACATGCGCCAACCCGAAGGCTTCATTGAAAAAGGCCAAGAGAATCTTGTATGCAAACTTAAAAGGTCAATATATGGACTTAAGCAAGCATCGCGAGCTTGGAATCAATGTTTTGATCAGGTGATACAATCCTATGGATTTGATCAAAATGAGTTTGAGAGTTGTGTCTATAAGAAGTGTATCGGAAGTGCCTTGGTATTCTTAGTATTATACGTAGACGACATTCTGTTTATTGGAAACAATAAAAAGGTGTTGACAGACGTGAGGGTATGGTTGTCAAAACAGTTTGATATGAAGGATTTAGGAGAAGCTGGTCATATCCTTGGGATTAAGATTATTCGAGATCGCCATAAAAGGATGATATGCTTATCCCAAACCTCATACATAGACACTATTTTGAAACGATTCAGCATGCAAAATTCCAAGAAAGGATTTGTTCCTTTCAGACATGGAATTCATCTATCTAAAGAGATGTGTCCTAAGACACAAAAGGAGATGGATGAGATGAGAAACATTCCATATGCGTCGGCAGTTGGAAGCCTCATGTATGCAATGCTGTGCACGAGACCGGATATTTGTTTTGCTGTAGGCATGGTAGCAAGATATCAAAGTAACCCAGGGAAAGAACATTGGACTGCAGTTAAAAACATTCTCAAGTATCTAAAAAGAACTCGAGATAGAATGTTAGTTTATCAGTCAAACAGTCTGTTCCCTGTGGGTTATACGGACTCAGATTTCCAATCAAACATGGATTCTAGAAAATCTACCTCGGGTAGTGTGTTTTGTTTGGGGGGTGGAGCCATGACATGGAGAAGTGTGAAGCAGAAATGCATCGCTGATTCTACCATGGAAGCCGAATATATAGCTGCTTGTGAAGCAGCGAAAGAAGCGGTTTGGCTTAAGAACTTCTTAGTGGACTTGGATGTGATTCCGAATTTGCCCAGCAGTATCACTATTTATTGCGATAATGCTGGAGCAGTTGCAAATTCAAGGGAACCAAGAGCCCACAAGGCAAGCAAACACATTGAAAGGAAATACCATCTTATACGAGAAATCGTTAAGAGAGGAGATATAGTGGTGGCAAAGATCGCATCGGAAGACAACCTAGCTGATCCTTTCACAAAAGGGTCTGCCTCAGAGTACATTCAAGAGACATGTGGAAGGAATGGGGGTCAAGTGCGTTGCCAAGCTGCTTTGAGTATAAGTGGGAGAATTTAATAGGACATGTAGAACATGGACGTGCTGTAGTATACTTAAAAGCAGACTTTGAGTATAAGTGGGAGATTGTTAGGGTTATACTGGCAAGTATGCTTTTAGTGCTACTTATGTATACAAACTGATTCTTGCACTTATAAATGAGAATAATATTTTTATCACTGGTTGTTTTAAATATAATGAATGTTAATTATTTATTGCATAAACGTTCAGATGTATTTTACATTGTAGACAATGTGGTGTGTAGAAGATCACAGAAGATCACATTGTCAGTTCCTTGTATATAAGTACAATTGATTCACAACTTAGATGGAATTGAACAATCCATTGGTAGAAGTTGAGGTGTAAGGCTTGGATTGGTTTATCTTGACCAAGAGATTACACTAGTGCATTATGATGTGCTGAATAGGACCTACAGAGAGGTAATTCTTCTAGACTGACTTAAGGAATGAAGAATTAGACCTCAGTGGTTGTTGATTTCTTAATCTCTGTCACTTAAATGGGATTGTCTGTAGTTAAGAAGTATTGCTTTGATTTATTATGGGTAAAGAATCAATTTGATTCAATACTTTGTATTTTGGGCAATATTATTAATTACAGAACAGATTGCCAAAATTAATACAAAGAATCGTGTCTTGGAGTGTCAAGTTGATTATGTCCCCTTGGTGGGCTCAGAAGGTTTATCATATCAAATCTGATCAGTGGAATTTATTTCCGGTATGATAATAATGTTGAGCTGTCCTTACTCCGAGGAATAAAAGATATTAATTAATTAAAGCATTCAGTAGCTTAAATTAATTGATGGACATTGAATCTTAAACACGGGAAATAATAACCGGGAGCCATATTTCGTAATATGGGTTAGGATGGATAGTGCAATATTAATTCTATAGTGGAATGAATTAATATTAATGGGCTCGAAAAATGTTGTGGCTCAATATTGATTTTTGGGCCCATTGGGAGGTCCAATCCTAATTCTCCTAAAGGCCCCTCAAGTAGCCCAATAAAAGTCTATTAATTAAGGTAATTAAAAGATAAGGATTAATTTTGTTGCAAGAAATTAGAGAGAGATATTTATGGAAAAAGATATATGGAAATAAGAAATTATTTCTATATTATTCCAAGATAAATTGACCGGTCAATTTTTCTTTCTTGTAAGAGAAGAAACATAGATTCTCTCTTATAAAAGTAGAAGAAAAAAATTGGTACTCTTAGAGACTAAGAAAAAAAAAAAAGATCTGTAATTTTCGAAATTACAGTATGTGCAACAAGAGAAAATTATTTCTTCCTTGAGAGTTAATAGTTCGTGAGATCTCCCACCGGGTCAACGGACTAGGACTTAGGGAATACTTGAGAAGGCAATTGAGTTGAAGTTGTTACTCTTCTCAACGGTATCTCTCCGATTTAAAGGTAAACACGTAATCCCTTAGTTCCGCATTTTTAGGGATTTAATTATTTTACCGTACATTCATTACATAAATTAGTTGATTTAATTTGTTTAAATTATGAAATTAGATTTATAATAATTCATATTTAAATTACGTCCCAAATAGATCCGGGTAATTTTAAAGGAGTCTCAAAGGATTTCCGAGAGTCTCAAAAGATCCCTAGGGCATCTCAAAAGATTCCCGGGAGTCTCAAAGGATTCCTAGCGTGATGGTCCATAACCCACAAGTGCCAATAATTCCCCACAAAGGAGATGGGGAATGTGGTCCCATAATAATTTCCCACAAAGGAGTTGGGGACCACAAGAGTTGGGGACCACATTGTTGGGGGACTATTATTGGGTATTGGGATTAATTTCCCAACATGAACTGTGTCCCATTATCAAAGACTAGTATCCTCAAGAATCTAATCACGTTTTCCTCATCTATTGTAGCTAAGGGGGCGACCTCGACCCACTTGCTAAAATAATCCACTGCTACTATCAAAAAATTTCTTCCTCCTGAAGCTGGAGGGAAGGGTCCCACCAAGTCCACTCCCCATTTGGCGAAAGGATACGGAGAGTTCATGGGTCCCATCTCCTCTGCAGGGGTGCTGATCAGGAGACCATTCCTCTGGCATTTCGCGCACTTCTTCACGAACTCTTTGGCGTCTCTTGTTATGGAGGGCCAGTATAACCCAGCCCTCAAGGCTTTCTTTACCATTTTTTGTTTTATATCCCTCATGGCTGGCCGCCTGGCCTTCATGAATCTCTTTGAGCGTATAAGCCGCCTCCCGGGTTGATATGCACCTCAAGTACGGTTGGGTAAACGACTTCTTGTATAAATATCCTCCAATAATGCAGTATTTGATCCTGAGAGCTCGGGCCTCTCGGGTAGTGGGGGTATCTGTTCCTCTGGTGAGCTCTGTCCAGATATCTTTCCTCCAATCGTCTCCTTCCTCGATGGAACCAATGGGGCTCCCAAGAACCTCTTTTTTTGCAACCACCAAGGTCACCGTTCCCCGTCCCTCCAATTCTGTGGAACTGGCAAGTTTGGAGAGGCTACCCGCCTGTGCATTTTCCTCTCGAGGAACTTGAATCACCTTGCAATCTTGGAATTTGCCCATCATCTCTTTAGCCCGTTCTAGGTAAGCAGCCATTCTGTTGTCTTTGGCTGCGTATTCTCCATTTACCTGTTGAACCACCAATTGGGAATCGGAATATAAGATTACCTTTAGGGCTCCTAACTCGGCTGCCATCTCCATTCCTCTGATCAGAGCCTCATACTCCGCTCCATTGTTTGAAGTTATAAATTGGAATCGCACTGCAAACTGTAGGGACTTTCCTTGGGGATTCACTAGTAATATCCCTGCTCCGCATCCGCTCAGGGTTACTGAACCATCCAAATATACTTTCCACCCCGCTATCTCTTCTGGTTTGGTGGATTCTTGGATAAAGTCAGACAAAGCCTGGGCTTTTATGGCCCTCCGTGGCTCAAAGTCCACATCATATTCTTGGAGCTCTATTGCCCATTTCACCATCCTTCTAGAGAGGTCTGCTCGGCCGATAACCTTTTCTGTCATTTCAGGTCCCAGTTGGGTCCCTATCTTGGTGGCGAAACCAACTTTTCCGGGAAAGAGCTCCACATTCATCAATTTCTCATCTGTCTTAACGCTCACCTGTTCGGGTGTAATCCCTTCCACTTTCTTTTTCTTTAGTTCGGGGTCCTCTTCCTTCGTTCTCTCCAGTCCCCTAATCAACGCTCTATCTGACATCTTTACGGACTCTGCATAGCACTTCCGTGCTTGATATTGGTCTCCCCTTACTTCCCCTACTCCTTCAGCCGTGGGGAACTTCATTTTCATATGGAATGTAGAGATGACCGTTTGGAAAAGATTCAGGCTGGGTCTTCCCATCACCACGTTGTATGACGAGGGGATGTCCACAATAAGGAACTCCACTACGTGGACCTTCCGGGTTGGAGCATCTCCCAATCCTACCTGTAGCATCACAGACCCTAGGGGCTGGATGGCCCCTCCGGAGAAGCCGTACAAGGAAGTGTCTATAGGCCGCAACTTCACGTTCAGTTTCATCCTTTTAAAGCACTCAAAAAACATAATATCGGCTGAGCTCCACGTGTCTACAAAGATTCGGGTGACATCAAATCCTGCTATGATGGTAGTGATCACCAATGCATCATTGTGATTCTCTTTAATTTCCCTTACGTCCTCCGGCCCAAATTTAATGTTGGGTGTCTCTGCTAAGCGTCCTACCTCCTTCGGTTGGCTTCCCTGTCCAGCCCTCAAGGCTCGAACACTTTGTTTTCTCTTTCGGAAGGAAACTCCGTCGGCGGGACCCCCCATGATTATGTGAATTACTTCCTCTTTTTGGCGGCGGAGGGGGCATGTCCTCGGCTGCCTCTTTGGGTTCCTTTTCTTCTGGCTTCCTGTCGTGTTCCTTCCGCTTCTGCCCTCGAGAGCCCTGTCTATCTCGGAATATAAATTCTTTCAGATGTCCCGCCTGGATCATCCTCTCGATCTCATCCTTCAGGTGATAGCATTGGTTCGTGTCATGTCCATACTCGTTGTGGAACCTGCAAAATCGATCCAATTTTGGTTTCTGAGGGCCCCGACTTCTGGAGTAGGGGAATTTCAAATCGGGATGATCCCCTGCTACCTCCAGTACTTCAGAAGGTTCTATTCTTAGAGGTGTATACTTCTCAAACCTCCCTCGAGGGCCAGAACGGGGACCCCCAGAGGGGTTAGAATTTCCCGATGGCCCAGAACCCCTAGGGACCTCTGGGCTGGATCGTCTTGAGGGTGTCTCCCTCCTTCTCTCCCGGTCCTGTGGCCTGACTTCTAGTCTCTTGGCTTTACGAACCTCCTCCAAGGTGATGTATTTCTCCGCTCTGTGTAGTAACTCATCAAAGTTCTGAACTGGCTTCTTGGCCAACGAGGAAAAGAAATCTCCGTCGCGTAACCCATTGGTTAGGGCGTTGATCTACACCTCTGGAGAGGTAGTAGGGACTTCCAGAGCTGCCTTATTGAATCTCCGGAGGAAAGCTCTCAAACTCTCGTTCTCCCTCTGCCTCATATTGAAGAGGGTTAACGTGGCCCAAGGCTGCCTCCGAGCGCTTGCAAACTGATGGAGGAATAATTCGCTAAACTCCTCCCACGATTGAATGGTATTGGGTTCAAGCTGGGAAAACCACTGTTGTGCTGCCTTGGCCAATGTAGTCAGGAATACTCTACATTTGACCCCCTCCCCATATCGATGTAGCAGGGCCGCGTTCTCAAATCTTACCAGGTGCTCATATGGGTCTACAGTGCCATCGCATTCGAAGTTGAGGGGTTTGAAGTTGAATGGCAACTCATCCTGTAATATATTAGAAGAAAACTGACATCCGGTAACATAAGCAGACCTACTCATTCGGTTACTCATCTGTTTACTCATATCTTTCATTTCCTTCTGTAAGGGCTGTTGTTGGTCACTGACTGGGCCTGGATAGGTGTCATCTGTACTCTCCTCTCCTTCGGGGGGGTCTATCTCTCGGGATACCAAGTCTGCATTCCTTCTCACGCCCCGAGAAGGGATACTTCTTTCTGCCCGAGAGGGCGCTTTCTCATCTCCTTCTACTCGTACTCCCTCCTCCTTGGAAAATGCTTGAGAGACCCCAGGGGCCTCGTCCTGAAGTCTCGAAGTAGGCATCTCTGCGTTCACTGGTACAGTTCTCGGGACTCGACCTCCCTGAGCTGCAAAAGCTCTCTCCACAGCTCGGTCAATGAGGGCGTTCAATTGGTCTGGAGAAACCAAGAATGGTTCTGCATTCGGAGCATCCCCACGTTCAGAACCTGAGGCCCGGACCTCTGGGGTTTCGGTGTTCTCCGCCACTCCATCACCCAAGCCCGGGGTTGGCGTGGTGGCTGGTGCTAATGGTGGGTTCGATCCAGAAGGGACATACATAGGGTCCTTTCCGCGGCCTCCTTTTGATGCAGGATCAGAGGGTACGGGGAGGATTTCCCCTGGAAGAGTCTTCTTCCCTGGAGTAGGCGTGATTGTGTTATTTCCTCCGCCCATCGTTCAAACAAATAGAAAATCGTGAGAAGATCCCTTAGACGTTCCCACAGACGGCGCCAGTTGTTGTGCAATAATTTACACGGATAGATTAGATATCCTCCAAGTCAGATATCTGAATTCCCGAACTGATGTGTGAAGAATCCAGGTCTAAAGCCTCCTCCAAAGTGGTCCTCCAAGAACATGCAAAAGACACGCCAGAGGGGAGTCCGGCGCGAACACTCCGACGCTCAAGTCAGTATCTGTGATTTAGTCGATAATGGGGACTTAAGAGTCCTTTTTATAATGATAAGGTTCTCGGAGAAAGAATTAGGATGCTTTATAACTGGTATTAATAAGGTTAAGTAGTATTAGAGATCGTAACCTGTTAATGTACCTAGGCTCGGCTATTTATAGAGGAATTCCACTGAGGGGAAATTAGGTTTTCCCCCTCATTCGGATCGGCCATCTCCCCTATCTTTGAATCAGTCTGCCTGCTTTCGAATCTCCACTCCCTGAAGAATCGCAACCACTCTACCCTTTAGATTCTAGCCATTTGAGTAAAGGAAGAATTAGTCTTCCTTTATCCGTCCTTATCTCACTTTACAGGAGACCTCTCCGAAAATCCAGGCCAACTAACTTCCCTTAGGGCCAGGTCTTCCTGGTATTTCTCGTTTGAGATCCTTAGGTGGAGCTCCCTCCGGAGGGACATCCGGAAGGATTTTCTATCCTGAGGAGCTCTCTTCAAGTTCATATCCTCTCATCAATCTCATCCTCCATACACGTGTCGATATCTCCCGAGGTGACAATTTTAGGCCGCATCACGAAGGAAAGCAGATACAAAAATACGGGGGATGTGAAAATATCCCATTATTCCAAGAGGCTAGAGAACCTCACCAAAACCAGGGAACGAAGGCCCCCAAACCAAAAAAGAGGCTATAAAAACCTCATAAAGTATTCAGGTGTTGCAGCAAAAAGGTAAATTGTTTAGTGCATAAAATAAACAGGAACGAAATGAAACCCTTAATCTTGAGGAGAATGCTCGCTCGTAGCTACCTCCAACTCCTCATGGTCACTTGACCGACCTCCTTCCTCCTCATTGTCCTCACCAGCAGGAACCTCCTTAGGCATATCCACAGGGTACTCAAGGGCCTCCATCGGCTCCAAGGCTTCAAACCCTAGCTTCTGGTCCAGCAACTCTTAAACAACTCTCTGCATGCCAGGAAGCCACCAAGGGGCAATGATCAGCTCTTGTGAGTCGCCTAAGAAAGTGGGAGGAGGAGTCAATCCATCCAATAGAGCACTCATGTCATACACCCCGTCGAGGCCTTCAGCTTGATGTTGAGCCACGACCTTGTCAAACCCATGATCGACAAAGTGGGGAATGAAGCGTTCCATGGCACCTAGAAAGCTGGCGCTCTGAAGGTAAGACTCTAGTCAGCCTTGATGGAGTTTGTACAAAGCTTCAGCCCTGAGAGGGGGAGCTCTTGCTCCTGCTGCTGAATTTCAGATTGGAGGAGATGTACTTCCCTGGTGAGCGCCCGAGCTTGGCCAGGAGGTCATCTACCCAAGTACGCTCCTAGGCTGCTTGAGCCTTGTACACATCACTCTTCGGGACAGAATCCAAAGTATCCTCGAAGAGGCCAGAAAAGAGCAAGCCAAATTGCAAATATGCTGAAGAATCAGAATTTGAGAAAATACTAAAACTGGAGGTCCCGAGATCATGGAGCACATATTTAACGCCTATGCAAAAGGCTACTCAATCCAGCTCCGAACCTAGGATCTCATAAGGACCCCAGGGTCTGTAAGCATGGAAATGCCACATGACGCCCTTGGTAAAGGTTTTATCTCTAATATTATAATGCCCCTTGGGTATATGTTTTGAAATTTTAAACAGGGTCTCCCCGGCACCAGATTCAAAATCACACCTAAGACCTCTGGGTCCTGCGGGTACTGGAGGTATGAAAGATAATCGACACATTTACTTCCTACTCTCATAAGTCTAACCTACTTTACGAGAGTAGGGGGGTGGTTGATGTGGATAAAATGTGTCGTCCTATCACAAATTGGCATGTGGTTTCCGAATTAATTGTACTTAAACTAATCATATATTTATCCTTTATTTGTCTTCATTATTATATTAATGTTGGGCTTTAAATATATTCAATTGGGCCCAAAGTAGGCCCAAATTATACAAGAGACGGGCTAAATGGGCTTGATTAGCCCCAAGGAGAAGGAGTCAAAAGCCCTTCCACCTTTGTAGCGAAGTAGTTGGGCCAAAACCTGGATTCCCGCTATATGGAATTGAGGAGCTCGGGGACCTCTATGTCCTCGAGGTCCGGAATCCCGAAACTTACGCCTCTTGCTTTGACCGAGTTGTACAGATGACTAGTGGGCGAGATTATCTTGCCCACTCCCCCTATTTTCGGAGTTCATATGCGGAGTAAAAAGAGGTTGTGGACTTAGTCCACAAGGTGGGAAGTTGAGGAAAAAGGGGAAGTGGATAACCCTTCTCCAATGAGGTACTATTTAAGCATTTTTACTTATTATTTTTGAATATGAACGACTTAAACACTTAACCAACGCCAATATACAGTCTTCCACCGGAAAAGTGCCCTGACATTCTTTCCGGTGGAGCTGTAAGAGCTAAACCAAAGATGACATACCTTGAAATCCTGTTTTCTCCAATTACTACTACTTTGAGCTATATTCCAGCTCCTTATACACGAGGATCCTTCCTCACGGATATTTTCCGACCACCTTTCTGACTTGAGCGTCGGAGGCCCAACGACGGGGACCTCTCCGGTAGGGTTTTTGCAGGTTTTCAAGACCTTTGGAGACGAAGAAGTGTGGTCGTTATCAAAGGGACGCTTGCGTAATCTTGACGCAAGGTTAGACAACCGTCCCAACCGTTGTGTGTTCTTTTTTGACACATCAGTGTTTATATTGGGCAATCACAACGAGAGTCGGGTAATTCCATTAGAACCCCTTTAATCTACACAAATTATTTGAATGAGAGTTTGAGTGATTAGTGAGGAGAATTTAGGAGTTTGTTTTTTAGTATTCAAGTGAAAAGACATAATTAGGGATTAGATTAGAATAGATTAGATAGAACCCCTAATTGTGTGATTACGCGAGTAAGAACAATTTCATCCGTCCTTCCGATCTTAGGTGTTTATTAAGGTTTATGCCTTAGTGATCGCTCTTACCACACACCATCTAATGAATTAAACGTCAAAGTTGAATTTTAATTGATTTTCACATAATGAAGAACGCATGAACGCTCTCATTCACTATTTGATCTTTGATTACTATTTCACTTGCTTCTCTTAGTTAGTATTTATTTTGTTGAATTTGCATTTAGTTTTAATCACTCAAACCATGCTATTTCACTATACTTATGTGGCAACCCACAACACTAAGGTTACACTAGTTTCGTGGTTCGATAATTTAACCAGGCACTTACTAATACTACAAGGACCCTGTTACAGTTGAGTATTATTAAATATGTCTCATAAGCCTCCCATTTTCTCCCTAAATTTCTGAGCCAGTGATCATAGCAGGAATAAGTGTGGTGCCATTCAAATTCCACGGTTACTTAAGGTCATCCCCAAATTCCAACATATAATAACCCTCTACCATTTGTGTAACACGTAAGGTAGCCTCAGTCCTCCAAATCCTTTTCAAAGTAACCATAAGGTCAGTAGCTGCCCAGTTCTTCTGAATCATGAATCTTCCAAAGAGGGTGTTTCTTGGTCTCTCCCTCTCTTGATCTCCAATCTGGAAATCATGCGAACCTCCAAGCTAGATGCAGACATTGTGACTGTGGTGAAAGTGTTTTGAGACGAAAAAACATGCCATATGATTAAGGCAAGTATGAACTAACAAAATAAAAATGGGGTATAAATAACCTGCTCAAAAGGAAATATCTGCTCATTTCCCCGATAATCTCCTTGGAGAGAAAGATTCTTCTTGGAAATAGCCACAAAATCGGCAAAATCAGAAGAAAGATAATACGTAACCAACGAGTTGTGGCCTTGGAGGAAGAGATGTTGGGATATAAACCCACCCCTTTAGGTTTGATTTGATTGTGATGTAATTAGTTTTGATGGCCAAAACACTTAATCAATTTAGTGATCTGATATGATAAGATGAGATGTATAGAACAACTTATAGTGTCTTAGTCTAGTCTAAGTGAGATCAGTTGTATGTATATCAGCTGAGATCACATTTGGTTTTACACGCGCTCTCTCAAGATCTGAAGAGTAGAAGACTAGAAGACTAAGAAGACCTTGAAGATTGACCAATAAAAGGTATATAATATAAAAGGAAAGAAAAAGAAAACCTAAAACCATAAGGTCACAAGTCGAGCCAGAGGTCGGAGTACCGTTAAAACCTTGCCTAGGAAAACCCTCCTTAGGGACAAAACCCGAGGTCAAGGGAAAAGGTACACCCCTCTAAATAACCAAGTCTAAAGTAGAATAATGAAAGTGCGACAAGTACAAGTGTTCCTTGAAACACCCTCAATCCGTGTCATCCAGCATATCCGACCAACTCTGAAGGGTAGAGTCAATTGAACCATCTGGTGGCTGCTGAGGTGGACCCTTCCCAGACCAACGCCTGATGTGTTGGATAACACCCGCGAGCTCAGTCAAACTAGAATCTTCTACCATAAATGACGCGTTGGCTGTATACCTAAGAGAGTCATAATCTGGAGCACTTTGTCCTTTGTTCAGCTCATCAACGTGAGAAACCTTAGAAGCATTTGTGAAGTCCTGATTGGCTCGTTCCCGAAGGTGGTTGAGAGGCTCACGAGTCTTCTTAATAGTACGCTTCGCCTGAAAAAACACCTTAGTGGTGGTGGAACTCTTCGCTCTAGCGACGGCCTTTCGAGCTGCCACGACCAAAGGTGGAGCCTTCTGTGTGAAAGGCTGATACGTAGAGGTTGATGCCCCAATAGGGTCCGGGTGACCCCCTTCCTCCAGTAAAGCATCCTCCAACACCAACTGTTCTTTAAAGGCCGTGTCTAAGTTCTCCTCTAAGAGCGCCCTAAAAGCGTTGTCCAACGGAACTCAGTAGGTAGCTCCATAGTCGGATCCTGCTGATCCTCTGTTGCATGGCCCAAGTGGGCCTCCCCTTCCACGTGGGCCTCCGGTGGTGGGGTAGTGGTAACTAGAGCGGAAGTGGGGTCCGTAGTGCCTATAGGGGAAAGAGAGCCCTAGCGGCGCTGAGACCGAGTACGACGACGACCTCTCCTCCTCTGGTCCTAACGACCTTGACGATCCTGATCCTTCTGGTTCTGGTGACTAGAGCCGTCAAAACGAGCTGGACCCGTTGGGCCAGCCCGCCCCGCCACTGAAAATAGTGGTTTGGGCTAGAATTTTCCAAGCCCGCTAGGAGGCGGCCTTTGGAGTGCCGGCCTGCCATTTTTGGTTTATTTTATTTTATTTTTTATAATTAATTAAAATAATATAAAAATAAATACATAAACCTAAAAAAAAATGTCTAAAACCCTACGGTAGTCACAGAATTAAAGAAACAGACACATTTCTTATTTTTTTTCCTAAACCGTTCTTTTTCCTTTTCTGCTCCTCCACGGCTCCACCTACGCCACCTACCTTCTTCGCCCGCTGTCTAAATATTTGGAGTATTTCTAATTTGAAAATTATATACTTTTTATTTGGTTGGACAAAAGTAATACGGAGTATATTAATACTCAAAAGCATGATTACAGTAGGATTTAGGACAACCTCTCCCACGGAGTATGAAAAAGAACAGTGAATTAATAGAAAATAACATCTCAAAACCTGTCTTGGGTTTAATTGCCAATCTTTCAAACGATTACCTGTAGCATTCTTCTCATTTTACATAGAACCAACACCATAACCTTGATATTAATTCTGTCATAATCTTCTCAAATGTCGATTCTTCCTTCTCGAAGATCCTCTTATTTAAAGATTTCATACTTATGGTTATGAATGTTAAAACTTAAATTTATGTTTTGTAGGAGACAAATGTTTTATGTTTATGAATTATGATTATAGTTTGATTGATGAATAATATTTAGTTGGATAATATAACTATATTTAATGTCTAATTTAATTAGTTTTGTTTGATTACCTTTAAAGATGAATTTAATAAATATTTTTGTAAAAAAAAAAAGTTTGGCCCGCCGAAACCCCTGGCCCGCCCATTTTTGGGTTGGGTTGAGGTTTTGGCAGCCCGCTTGACAAACGGGCTGGCCCACTTGACAAACGGGTTAGCCCACCCCGCCCTGCCCCGTTGGCCCATCTTGACAGGTCTACTGGTGAACCTGTCCCTCACAGTCCTGACGACCCTGTCCCTCCCCCATCGACTTTCTGCAGACAGCCAGAGAGTGTCAAATAATGTGGCAATGTGTGCAAAACTGTGGGAGCTTCTCGTAGAAAACCGCAGTAAATGAGCAATGACCCGCACGTTGGTACATAATACGGTCATGAGTGGCCTTATGCATATCTATCTCAATCAACAGACGAGCATAGTGCCCCATGGCACGCTTCTGTGTTCTTTTGTCGATCTTGATCAAGTTTCCCAAAGATGAGGCCAATGCCTCCAAAGCAATCGGATCCCAGTATTCCATAGGAAGGTCAGCAAGCCTAACCCAAACTTGAGCCATGCTAGAACGTATATTGTTCGGGTTAAAGTCTGGAACCCATCTCTGAAGGCAAATAACCCCTGGGTTCAGCTGCCACGAGCGTCGTCTGAAAATACAGTTCCTATCCATTTCAGAGTTAATACTGATGTTGAAGTATCCTTTACTCAACGAGACCACGTTAAGGCCCGAAGTTAGACCCCATAAACTGCCCAGTGTGGAATGAAGACGCACGTGATCAAACGGTGTGTCCCCAGACTGAATAGTAACCCGACCAATAAGAGAGTGAGCACAAGAAGCCACCCCCCTCTGATAGACATTATCATAAATATTAACCACATAAAAATCCCCATTACGGACCGGCTTCATCGATTCAAGGATGCCAGATCTAGCAGTCGGAGCAGCAGTGGAGCCAGCAACCGAGGCAAAAGTCGGCCTAGCTTGCTGGAATGGAACTTGTGGAATATGGAAAGCAACAGTAATATGTTCCGGTAGAGCAGGGAAATCAGAATATAGAGACATACCCTGTGGGCCGAATAGACATGCATTGCCTAAGCCGGCTATAGAAGTGCCAAACTGCCGAGTGGCGGCAATAATAGGGGGAGCCTCGTGCGATAGTGGTGCTTGAGACAAAGCCGTGGCTGCTTGAGTAGTAGGTGGGTGTATCGATGTAAACTGCGGGTGCACTTCTAGGTGCATGGAGTAATACAACGGGTGCGCATCTGGGTGTATTGCATGAAACTGGAGGTGTGAAGAATCTGGGGGTATATTAACTGAATCTATGGGTGCACATCCGGGTTGGGAAACCCTAGTCCTAGCCCATTGCAGGGCCCAATAGAAGATGAAACCCTAGTCCTTGCCCCAGGTCTTGAGCGGCCGCCACCTGAGATTTCACCGGCAAGGTGGCCGACCGGCCGGTCGAAGCGGAGCCCACAACATAGCAGCCGATTGTCGGAGCTGGCATCACGTCATTGAGTGACGTAGGGCAATGGGTTGATGGCACGGTTGGACACGCAAAAGTGGCAGTCGTTTTGACGGCTGACGCTAAATGGCTGAATGGAAATACAATTGACGGCGGTCCCGTGGAGAGCAATCGGCCAAGGGAACTGTCGATCTGTGTGGAAATCAGCGCTGAGATAAACGCCCAAGAGTGGGCGTCAAGCAAAGTAGGTGGATGAAGGTCGTGTTCTGCGTGAGGCGTGGTTTCTGGTTGGATGATCGAAGAAGTTGCGTGATGTGGAGAACTCCCATTTTGAGGGGTGCTACGTTTGGCCGGATCGTCGGCGCCGCCATCGGGGAGGCGGCGAGACATCGGGGAGGCAGGGGACTAACCGCCGGCAGACGCCATGTCACTGGGAGAGGAAGATGTAAGATTGAAGATGAGGACTATGTGAAATCGCACCTTCAGTGTGTGTGAGAGAAAAATTTCAAAACTCCAAGAATGAGTGAATCGATTGCTTTGAAGATTAAAGGAAGACTAAAATTGAAGAATCAGATGAGAAGGCCCTTGTATACCTTATCAGCTGATATGGACTTCTAGAGATGTCTACTGATCAAAGAGCCCTCAATACTTAGAATATTTCAAAATAAGATGAGAAGACAAAGATCAAAATCAGATGAGTTGGAATCAGTTGATAATCAAAATCAGATCAGAAGAATACTTCATGACATATAGGCTACTGAACTTACAAGATCAGACTAGATAAATATCAGACGAGATCAAGTACTAAATCAAACGAGTATACAGATTAAACGAGTACCAAGATCAGTCGACTAGAAATCTACATGAAAGCTAAGTGTAAATCTCGAAGACATTGAATTTCCATATCCAAAGAAGGCGAATTCCAGATTTGGTGGAATCAATATCAATCAAGACACAATCAAGAGATTACGTTGCAATCAAGGATAATCACAACGGCTAGTTGATTGATTGATCAATCCTATAAATACAAGATCGAACCAAAGTGAGGAACACGGAAACTATACGCAGTTATCAAGCTTTACAAAGAACATACCTAGCTGATTGAGGCAAACAGTATTCGAAGAAAAGTTCTTCAAGCCTGTTTCAAAATTCATTAGTTTTCCCACCAACAAGAAACCGAACCACGTTTATCATTAGATATATTTATTATTTTAGGCATTAGTTTGAACCATTAGTTTGAGATAGACATCAAGTTTAGTTGAGTAACTTAAATTGGTTAAAAGGTTTTTCAATATTAATGAGCGAGTCTAAAAAAAGGGCCCATACCATTCCGCACTCTATATGCAGCAGATCACTAAGTAAGTTGGATCAGCAGACTAGCTAATCCAGCAGACTAAGCGTATCAACTAAGTATCACACAACTCTGTTTAGAAAAAGTTTTAAAGTCTATTCACCCCTCCCCTCTAGACTTTAAACCCATTCACTACTCGTTCAGGGACCAACAAGTGGTATCAGAGATGTGGTTCTAAGGGACTGTTGTCTCTTGATTATCAGAAGACTAGAGGTAAGTCTTCTTGTAGTCCTCTTGAAAAAATCTTATTTTTTGAAAAACCGTTTTCATAAAATCATACATCATGGAAGCTAATCTTCGTAAGATGCCTAAGTTTTCAGTTGATAAGTATGACTACTGGAAGATCAGGATGAAGGCCAACTTCAGCACAATCCATGATCTTATGTGGTCTATGATAACAGAAGGCCCTATCACAATCATGATTCCAAACACAGCTACTGGTGTACGAGGCGTAGAAGTTGGTGATCTTGTTCCAAAAGATAGAAAGGATCTCACTCTTGATGAATCAAAGCAGAATAACCTTGATAGTATTGGTCAAAGTCTAATATTATCTACCTTGTCTAATGATTATATAGGTAAGGTGGTTAATTTCGAAGCCGCAAAGGAGATGTGGGATACCTTAGCACTTATGTGTGGAGGAACATCCCTAATGAAAGAGAGTAAGCTCACTACTATAATCAAGAAGTTTGAGGACTTCAAGATGCAAACTGGTGAAAACATAGAGAGACTGGATACCAGATTCACCAAGATCATCAATGAGATCGAAGCACTTGGTAAGAAGTACACCAAGCGTGAGGTAAATTTAAAAGTTCTTATTCATTACTTTTAGTTTGGAAATTGAAGAAAACCATCATCAAATGTACCCAAGATATAAGTAATTGGGATCGGCCTACTTTGTTTTCTAATCTAAAAGCTCACGAGTATGATCTCATTAGAGATGGAGAAATAGATGATGTAGAACAGGTCAATTCAACATCCTCTACTAAAGTTGTAGCCTTTAAAGCATCAGTAGGCGCCAAGGAGAAAAGCCAGTCATCTGGTAAGACCTATAAGGTGAGAGAGGACCCTGAAGGATCTGACCTGAGCCTAAAGGAGCAGATGTCACTCCTGGTCAAAAGATTTTATCGAACTAACGCTAAGAACAGTAAGTATTGCAAATTCTATAGAGATTATAGAGGCAAAACTAACAGTGCAGGTACATCCAGAGGAGAAAGAGAGAAAACTCCAAAAAGAAGAAATGAATTTAAAGGTTCATACAAAAGAGAAGTTGAGTCCTCTAAATCAAAGAGGAGCAGGAGAATAGATGACTCTCCTGCACCTAGAAAATCTTCAATGAGCCGAAACAATGGTAAGTGTTTCAATTGTGATAAACCTGGTCATTATGTCTATGAATGTCCAGATCTAAGCTCAGGATATAAGAAGGAAAGAAAGTCCAGAAGAGACAAAAAGTATTCTGATATGAGAGTTATGGTACCTGATGACTCATCTGATTATGAAGATGAGGAACTACCATCCTCTGCCTCGTCTGAATTCCTATCAGAAGGTGACTCAGATGATCTATCTATGATGGCCAAAGGAGAAGAAGTAGAGGTAAAGTCCCCCACTCAAACCATATGTTTATCTTCTTCTTCTTCACAATTGAATGAGCAATGCTCTTCTAATGGAGACTATTGTAGCAATGAACACATGTCTATAGACGAAGTCAAAACAGATCTAGACATTGCAACCAAAGCCTTCTTAGAATTGGAGAATGAGAATGTAGCTCTAAGGATAGAAATAAAATTGTTAAAAAGGGAAAAGTCTATAGTTGATCCTGATCTGATATTAATGAATGAGAGATTGGCCAATGAGCTTCAAATGCTTAAGAAAAGTCACTTGTACACTACCAATCTATATGAAGGACTAGCTAAGACTCAAACCCTTGAGACAATTGAGTATAAGAAATTAGAAGCCAAATTCCTTGATCTTCTCCAAATTAGAAGCCAAATTCCTTGAGAAGAATGTTTTGGATTTTAAGATTTCAGAATTCAATAGATGCTCAGTCATTCTTAAACAAATTTATGAAAATCTAGACCCTAAAGCCGATAAGATGGGTATTGGTTTTCAACCTAACTCGTCACAGTCTTCTCCAATTTATGGTACTGGATGTAATAATCCAAGCATTGGTGTATTTGAGACAGGTGAAAGCTCTAAAAAGCCAACACCTCGTGTGATCACAAAGGTAACTAAGCATGTACAGCCTAAGCTCAATAATTTAAGCCATAGAGGAGGTGGTAGACCAAGTAGAGCTCAAGTTGTACAGCTGAGGCAACCTCAGCTGGGTAATCCAACTCAGCTGATGAATCCCCAATAAGCTCAGAAGAGTAACAAACAACCTGGACCTTCTCGTTTGAGACAGTCCCAGCTGTATGCTACTCATACCAAGAAGGCTAAGAAGTTTTCTAAAGGCAAAATTGTTTTCTATGCGCCACCTATCTCTTATGATATTATGAGAACATATGAGTCGTGTCCATACACTCATATACATACAGCTGATGCACCCAAGTTGAATGATACTTACCAGAAGACAGACACAAATGGAAATTCACTTAAGTCAATTGGAAGTAACATAACTGACACACTTATCAAATCAAATCATGCAATGGCAACAGCTGATAAGATTTGGTATTGCGATGCCCGAGGGAGAAAGCTTAAATGTTCTCGCTTATTCAAGCGAACCATGTATATATGGGTTCCCAAGGGTAGAACTAACACCCAAGGACCCAAAATAAAATGGGTACCTAAACAATAATTTTTTTGCAACATCGCGTGGATCTGTACAGAAAATGAGGGTCAGTGGGAGAGATATGGTACATTGATAGTGGATGTTCTAAGCATATGACTGGTACACAATCTCTTCTCACAAACTATACAGATCAAGAAGGTCCACAAGTATTTTTCGGTGATAACGCGCACGGTAACACAAAAGGTTATGGCACCTTGAGAAATGGTGACATTGAGGTACTTGATGTATCATATGTTGAAGGTTTAAAATTTAATTTACTTTCAGTATCTCAATTCTGTGATAGAGGATATAGAGTTGAATTTCCTCGAAATGAATGTCTTATTATTGAAAAGAAAACTCAAACTATATTACTCAAAGGCTTAAGGCAAGGAAGTATGTATCTTGCCAATTGGAACAGTTGTCCTAGAGACACTTGCTTAGTTGTGAAAAGTCCTAAAGATATCAACTGGCTTTGGCATAAAAGTCTTAGTCATCTGAATTTTAAGACTATAAACAAACTAGCAAGAGACTCTCTAGTTGATGGTCTGCCTAATGAAGTGTTTTACAAGGAACAGGTTTGTGCTGCATGTCAACAAGGAAAACAACTAAAGTCTCATTCAAGACCAAGAAGACTACATCAACCAGCAGAGTCCTATAATTGCTTCACATGGATCTCTTTGGGCCAATCACTCCTGTAACTTTAAGTGGGAGAAGATACGCCTTGGTTTTAGTGGATGATTACTCTAAATACACTTGGGATGTATTCTTATATAAGAAGAGTGATACTCAGTAGATATTCCCAGAGCTACTAAAGAAAATCCAAGTAGAGAAGGGAGAACCCATTGTCAAAATAGGAAGTGACAAAGGCACTGAATTTATCAATTTCTATATTATATCTTATTGCACTAACAATGATATACAACACGAGACCAGTGCAGCAAAGACACCCCAGCAGAATGGTGTAGCTGAAAGAAGAGTCAAAACACTCAAGGAAGCTGCAATAACCCTTCTAGTTGAATTCAAGACACCTCAAAAGATGTGGGCAGAAGCCATCAACACTACTTGTCACACACAAAACAGATATAGATGACACAGAATCAGTAGTGGAAAAGATGATAAAGTTAGTGGTTAGTAAGTCCAAAGAGAAATCAAAAGTGTTTGATTATGTTAAGGTAGATGAACGCTTCCCAAAAGAAGAGCTAGCAGAGTTCATCCCTAGGAGACCAACCACTAGATCTCAAACTCAGAATGTTGTTCTAGAAGAACAAGTAACTCCCAGAGCAGAAGATGGATTTAATATAATTAGGAGGAATGATCTATTTGATTCTGAAGAAGATATAGAAGAAGCTCAAGTGGATCAAGGAAACTCTTTTGAAAACCAAGGACAGATGAGGTCCACAACTCATCTGATGCTCGTGCTCCAAAGACTAATATGACAGGTCATTCTACTAATCTGACAGAGGAGATGCACAAGCCGGTGTGAGAACCAGAAGACAAGTGAACAAAAATGAAGATCAGTCTTCTATGTTTTGTTGGTGTGCTTTCCTATCAAACATAGAACCAACATCCATAGAAGAAGCTTTGCAAGATAGTAACTAGATTACAGCCATGTAAGAGGAGCTGAATCAGTTTACTAGGAATGAAGTTTGGGAACTTGTAGACCGTCCTAAAAACCACAATGTTGTAGGAACCAAGTGGTATTCAAGAACAAGAAGGATGAAAATGATGTTATAACCAGAAACAAGGCACGATTGGTTGATAAGGGATATTCATAATCAAAAGGTATTGATTATGATGAAACCTTCGCACCAGTTGCTCGTCTTGAGGCCATTAGGCTATTCTTGCCTTATGCATCTTATATGAGATTTAAGGTGTATCAGATGGATGTCAAAAGTGCATTTTTAAATGGTGTACTTATGGAGGAAGTTTATGTTGAACAACCTCCAAGCTTTGAAAAAGGCAATCAAGTATATCGTTTAAAGAAGGCACTTTATGGACTAAAACAGGATCCAAGAGCTTGGTATGATACACTATCTCAGTTTCTTCTTGAGAATGGATGTTGGTCCTGAAAGGAGTATATGACAAGTGTATGGGGGGGGGGGGGGGAATACACTTGTATGCAATTCTTTTGCTAATTTGATCAAACCAGAGTTCAGCAAGCTTGTCTTGGACAACTCTGCTGAAGGAGATTAACTCTTCTAAGATAATCAAACTACTAAGTACTATTGAGTACTTAGTTGAATAACTATCTAGGGGAGTTATATGTGCGGAATAGTGGTTGGCCCTTTAAGTTTAGACTCCTTTAATTTCTGAAATCACTTAGTCAATGCAACACAGTCTAGTTTTCAGGGAACTTGTCCAAATAGGTTTTTGCACAGTCTTTGAATGTTTATCCTTGAAAGATCAGTTTTGTGTGCAGTGTTGAGTGTATGAAAGTATTTGAAATGTAAATCAACACAAGAAGTTATAGTGGTTAAGAGACTCAAGCTCCTACATCCACTTTCCCTGATTTAACAGGATAATTCCTTCACTCTTGGAATTAACTTGTTTTATAGTGCCAAGGTGCACTTGATCAAGAACACCACTCCTTGGTGAATTGATCCCTAGGATGTCTAGAGTCCTAGTACCCTCTTCTCAACTCAGAACTGAACTGTTCTTCTCTCAACAGTCAGCTCCTACCACTTCTACTACTACAACCTTCTCACTTTCACTCTTGAAAGATGTAAGGGTTGAAGTAAGGTTCCAACTAATGAGATATCCTTTACAATGAAGATCAGTGTATAAGGATAGGATATCTCTCTAAGCTTGTGTATGGATATACAATTGGGTCAGCTTAGATGAAGTGTTTGAAGACTAAGATAGTCTTTGAAAGCTTTGAAAGCACTCTAGCTTGTAAGAACTGTGAGCTTAGATGGATTGTGTTGAGGTTAGTTGGATGCTTTCAAATGGTCTTCACACTTCTGTATTTATAGACAAAATGGAGGATTTGCCCGTTGGAGAGGCAGCCCCAAATTGCTATAAATGTCTTCCTTGAGTTCTTCAAACTGGAAGACAGATTCTTGATAGTGACATGTCCTCATTTGGGTAATAAACGGCTTGTAAGACTTTGTCTTCATTCTGCAGCACTTTTCCCAATGTTTGACTTCTTGTTAGGACTTGGACATGGCTTCTGAAGGTTGATCCAATGATAGGACAACATTCCTTATCATCTGGACAACTCTCCTTATCACTATCAGCAGTTTTGCCTTTCAGCAAGGTTGGCTTGCTCTTCTTCAGATGACTTGGCTCTTTCCCTCTATTTCACTTCAAGGTGATCTTAGCTTGTTTCTTTGGTGATCTTTAAGGTGTGGTTGTCTCTTTCTCTTCAGCATAGTTGACCTTCAACCTTTAGAACATCTGTTCTGATTCAATCATGCTGAGACAACTCTTCTGATCAGCATATTTGGTCTTTTAGCATCAGAGCACTTTACACATAGAGTTGGCTTCTTTGGACAACTCTCCTGATCAAAAGCCTTTGAGTAGCCTTGTCCTTTTGGACACTTTCTCTGGACAACTCTCCTTATCAGATCATCTTATTGGACTTGTCCTTTTGAGCTTTACAATCTTGTTCTTGCATAAGAACATCTTCTCTGGACAACTCTCCTGATCCAAGGCCTTTGAGTAGCCTTGTCCTTTTGAGCTAGGTAAATTTGTTCTTGCATATGGCTAGCTTCTTTGGACAACTCTGCTGATCAGAGTTATTAAGCTTGTCTTTTGGTTTTTCATAGAGTGTCCTTGCTCTTAAGTGATTGTTCCAGAATTTGAGCCTTGAGGGGACTTGATCTTGATCATCTTCAAAGCATAGGTTCCCCCTCAAATTGTGCATCTAATTGTCTAAGAGCTGCCTAACATTTCAGCTTTCTCATCTAGCCTTATGCTATGTGTTCTAACATTTTTAGAACACTATCAATTTGACTTAGGCATGTCTCAGGGGGTTTTGGTATTAGATCAAAACATATCTCATTTTATTCCCAACAATTTCCCCCTTTTTGATGATGCCAAAACCTACATTATTTAAGCAAAAGTGACTTGTCTACACCTATTACATGTATCTTCAGAAGACATGACTAAGGTCAATATTCCTGAAAAAGTAATGTGTTAGTGTATTCACTGTTTCTGTTGTAAGTAGGTTCAAGATAGGCATAGAGAGATTAGTGTTTCTTGATTCAAAATAAGTTCAACTATCATTCATTCAAAAATCATTACAAGCATGTTGATAGTTGAAATTAACATATCAGAGCATGAATCAATAACACTTAAATACATCAGAGCATTTCATTCTAACAATTAAAGACATAAATAAGATATTCAGCATCAGAGCACAGAGCTTGTATCAGAGCAACCCATAACAGATCAGAGCAACCAGATTAGCACACCACATCAGCAATCTTGACCATATTTTAGCATAGTTGATCAATCAAGAAAGGTCAGAAGACTTAGCCATTTCAAAGATCATCTTCAGGGGGTGGCAGCATTCCATACTGTGCCCACACTCTTCTCTTCAATGCCATGGCTTCTTGGTTGGTTCCCTTAGGTCCAAGAACCATCTTGTTTAGCTTAAGGATCTCAGTGAATTCTCTCAGAATTCTTGCTTGGTCAATCCATCCTTCAAGCTTTGGAGGCATGTATATGATTGGCTTGGGAGCTGTGAGTTCAAATCTTGCAATGTCAGCAGCTGCAAGAAGTTGTTGATACAACTCTCTGTAGTATTCTAGCATGAACTCAGTGAAGGCAGAGTTTGCATCTCCTCCATTCCATCTGTCAATGACATAATAGTCATAGACAAACTCCCTTTTGGCTTCTTCCCATGTGTCATTCAGTTGAATTGGCACCCATTTATCCAAGTGTGGATATTTGGTGTCCATTGGGATTAGAAGCTGAGGCTTCATCTTGCTGTAAGCTGCTCTCCTCCTTCTTGGTTTCTGAAAGTTTGCTCTCCTTTCATCTCTTGCTCTGTTGGCTTCTTCCATCAGATCCATTTTCTCATGGGCCCTCATCATGGCCAGTTTCTGTTGTGTTTCAGGGTCTTTGCCATACCCTTCATGAAACAGCTTTGATGGATCATGGGCTAGAACAGTTGTCTTCTTCTTAGGTTCAGGTCCAAATCCTTCAGCATATATTTCATCAATGTCTTCAGTGGACTTGGTACCTTCAGCAGTTTTGCCAGATTCAGAAGATTTGTCCTTTTCAGCAGCTTTGAGCTCTTCAGCAGTTTTGGCTTTCTTTGATGTAGGCTCATCTTCATCAATTCTGAATTCAGGTGGAAGATCAAGGCTGCTAGGAAAGTCAGTGAATTTCTCAATTTGTCTCTTCTTTCCTTGGGCCTTCTTGATCTTTCCTCTAGTTTGGACACCTTCAGCATCTTTGTCTAAACCTGACACTTCACCACCTGGTCTTTGTTGTAGCCTTACTCTTTCCTCTTGAGCTGAGGCCATTGAGTTTTTCAATGCCAATGCTAACTGCTCCTCTTCATCCAAATCTTCCAAGTTCAGCACTGCTGGCTCTTTTCCCTTTCCTTCAGGGACTTTGTCCTTCCCTTTCACTGGACTCCCAATTACTAAGGCACCTTTTGCCCTTGCTCTTTCCCTTTCCCCCTTTTTGGCAGCATCAAAACACTGGGGCTTGAGGTCACTCATTGTTGAGGTCATCAGGGATTGGGCCTGGTTTAGGGACTTCATCTCTTCCAACAAATACACATTTTCATCATGTATATCTTGCATTTTATCATTGCTCAAGCTAAGAAAAGCTAGAACAGGCTTCATTTTTTGTTGGACAACCTCCTCCAAGGTTGCTTTGAGAGATGCATCCAATTTAGCTTTCAGAAGCTCAGTGAGGTTGGCCACTGCACCTTCAGCAATGTTGGCCAACACTTCTTGGGAAAACTTTTCTGAGGCAGCTTTGACCATAGCTAGCCTTTGCTCTTCAGCTCTTCTCTTTTGCAGTGCAGTCTTCTTTCCAATAGCTTGTTTGACAGTTAGCTTGAGAGCTTTGACATTAGCATTGTGATTGTCTCTCAGCAGCTTTTGCTCTTTCTTGACCTCCTCTGAGATGGCTTCCATGGTTGATTTGGCATTTTGAACTTCAGTGGAGATGGTGTGGAGACCAGATTCCACACCACTGATTCTTGCCTCAAGGGTTGGTAGCACAACATCTTCAGAGCCAGTGAGCCTCATTTCTACAGATGCTAGAGTCCTTCCTTGCTCATTCAATGCTCCTGAAGTTTCAGCATGAGCAGATTGGACTTGATGAGCCAAGGAGTCCAACTTCTCTGATTGCATTCCAAGTAAGGCCTGAGCTGAGCCTGTGTCTACTTGGATAGGTGCATCTGTTAAGAACTCATCTGCAAAAATTTGATCAAGAGAAATACCTGAAACATCAGACAAGTCAAACAAGTTAGGAAATAAGCACTCATCACCCTCAATTTCTTTTGTATAAGACTCTGATACATCAGCAGTCTTCTTCTCATTTTCAACTTGTTCTTTTCTCCCTTCTTTGATAATGTTCACACTCAAGGAATCAGGCCTCCTCTCATCAAGGGATTCTTGAAGTTCAGATTTGACTTCAAGAATAACCTGTCCTTCCTCACTTATTCCACCCTCATATGGTGGTACACTCACTATCTTAGTGATGACTACCTCTCTTTCATCCTCAACTTCCTCTGATTTTTCAAAACTACTTTCCTTTTCAACTCCTTCTCTTAAACCTGCAGCATCTCCACCTTCAACAAGGTTCAAAGATGGCAGTTGTGGGGAGATCACAGTGCTTATATCAGCAGCCACTGAGTCATCCTGAATGATTAAGGGCTGATCAGTGTCCAACTCTTCTGACACTGAATAGGCCTTAATCAAACTAGCCTCTCGTACAGGAACCTCAACATCTTTAGGCTGTGCCTTGGGTTCAGAAGAACCTTCATTGGCAGATGTGTCCTTGGTTGTGTTACCACCCTTGGTCAACACCTCTGATAACACAGAGCCTTTCCTATGGTAGGTTTTAGGAGGGTTAGAGAGTCTATCTGCTACAGAAGACTTGGGTTGAAAGGATTCAGGGAGATTGGCTTGAGGGGTTTCAGGAGGGTTGGGATTTGAAGGGTTTGAGGGATCATCAGGGGAATCATCATCATTTGAGCTACTGTCAGGGTGTTTGATTCCCTTGGCTTTTCTTTCTTTCTCCTCCTCAATTTTATCAGCTACTAACTTTGCAAAAATGTTCTCATCAATGAGAAATCTTGTCTTTGAAACTCCAGCAAAGTGTAGCAATCTGTTTTCCTCTATTTGCCACCAGTTTGCACCCTTATCTTGGATGACTTGTGATATCTCCATCATAGATTTGTCTTTCACATCAACAAGCATCCTCAAATCATGAAAGGCCTTCTGAATTCTTGGAAATTCAGCAAGTTGTGGATACAAACTGTCCACAGTAGCCTTGGCTCCTCCTCTGAGCATACTTTCAAAAGTATACTCCTCCTCATCTCCACTTGAATGGGGACTTTGGGTTATAGGGGAGTTGGCTCTGGGTTCTCCTAATGTGGCTTCAGGCAGATTAAGTTCAGGGATATTGGCTTCAGAAGGGTTGGGCTCAAATGAAGGTATTTCAGTTGCTTTAGAGAGCAATGAATCTGAAGGGGCTTTACTCAGGGGGGTTGGCTCATGGAGTGCATGCTCTAAGAGCTTTGAATAGTTGAGCATGGATGAGTCAAGGGGAGACAGGAGTCTTGTCTCATCTACAGCTAAATCTGCAAGCACATCTATGCCACTTCTTTGCACATTCCCTTCACGAGAATATCTCTTAGTGAGATTTACAGGAGTAATGGGTTGGTTGGAAGGGGTGACATGGGTTTCAGGGGAGTTGGGCTCAAGGTTCTGAGTTTCAGGGAGGTTGGCCTCTATAGGTTGACCTTCAGGGACTTTGGATTCTGGAGTTCCAGAACCAGATGAATTAGTCCTTGACATGGATTTGGTCCTGCTTTCGGCTCTGCTCTCCCTTAGAGCCAATTGAAGAGACCTTTCTTCTTGAAGCTCCAACACCTTCTCAGTAGGCTTGGCCCTTCTCTTGCTGGCCCTGCTGCTTCCACTTCCTTCCTTCTCAGGGACAACTTCCCTGATTCTCTTATCACCCTTCTTCTTTTGCCTAGTCTCATTGTACTTCCTCCTCAACTCTTCTGAGTGGTCAGAAGGCACACTCACTCCCTCTTCTGCCACTGCATCAACTTCAGCTGAAGCTCCTGAGGCTTCTCTTGAAGACAATTGAGACATCTTTCTTGTTTTGACAGCCCTGGCCTTTGTTCTCTTTTTCATCTTGGGCTTCTCTTCCTCCTGTTCTTCAGCAGGCTTGGCCATTAACATCCTTCTTTTCTCAGTTTTCTTGCTGAGCTTTCTGAATAGGATCTTTTGGGCTGGGAGGGGTTTTGCAAAGGTTTGCATCTGGGAATAGTGGGAAAACCTCTCAATCAACAAGCTTGCCCTGGTGCAATACTTGATTTTCCCTTCTAGCACCACCTTATTGTGGGTTTTCACCTTAAATTTAGCCTTCTCCTTCATCATCTCAGACATGATGAAGGTCCTCCAATCAAACTTGATGCCCTTATCACTAGCATCAATAATGGCAGCCATGATTCTGATCCTTGGATGGCTGACCTGCTCTAAGCTTCCAGTGTTGCTTAAGAGGCTCTTAGCAACTACCTCAAAAAGATTGAGAAACTCTGGCTTGAGAGTTTTCTTGTTTTGAGTTGAGGAGAGAGGGCCTGGAACTAATAACCATTCTTGGGCTATTTCATCTTCATGCCCAGTACCATAAACCTCTGGATTCCTTCCCTCATAAGGCAATCCAAAAGCTCCTTCCAGATCTTCTGAGGAGAATTTTACTCTGTGGAATCTCTCCTCTTCCTCTCCTTCAGCTGTGTAGGATAGTCTGGTTGATACTTCACCATCTTCAGGCTTGCCTCTCCACTTGAGGAAGGCAAAGAATTCTGCCATGTAGCTCTCCAAGCAAGAGCTTGGTCTTTCCTCCATGAACTTTTGAAGTCCAGCTCTTCTCAACCACCTCAGGGTTGGAGTAATCTCAGAATCTTCACTTTCAAAGGAAACTATTGGCTCAAAGTGAAGATTGTTTTTGTTGCTAAGGTAGGCAAAATCCAGGTCTAGATCCTTGTTAGAGAAATCAACAAGCATCTCAGGTCTAACTTTGGGGGCCATTGAAATTTGCAGAGAGAGTTTTGAGAGAGTTTGAAGAAAATTAGAGTTAGGGTTTCGAATACTTGGGGAAGAAGTATTTGTGGGTATCTTAAGACTTGTGAATATTCTAAAAAGAATGTTTGTCAATGAGTTGGTAAGGTCTTGAGACAATTCAAAGGTGAACAAAAATGGAAATCCAAAATGGACGGCTAGGATTGATTTCAGGGGAGTTGTCCATTTTTGATCCAATGGTCAAAAACCAATGTAACAGTGAAATAACTGTTTTATTCAAAACGTGGGTGGTTTTTAATGTTTGTTTAAGGCTGGGGGTTTTTCGAGATAGATCATGTCCCAAAAAGTTTAATGCAAACAAGAGTTAAATCTTGGCATTTAATGCATGGAAAGTGACCTTTTGGGTGGGAGACAAATTAAATCCCAGAAAGGTGAAAACTGTATTTCAAGGGACAGATTTCGAGATAGGTATTGATCACCAAAAATAGGTGCTTATCATACCAAGATTTGGTTTGATAGCTGGGACAACTTATCTGACCCTACATGGACAAGTGTCCTGAAAGACTATGGACAAGTGTCCTGAATTTCAAAGGACAAGTGTCCTGAAGAAGTAAGGTCATGTTTCTGAGTTTCAGTAGACTTGACCAAGTCTGCTGAAGTTTGAGTTTGTTTCCCCCTTAATCAATGAACTTCTTTGGATTCATTTGTCCAACTTCCCTGGATCAAGAAGTCCCAACTCTGCTGATAATTCCAGGAACCTTGCCTCTGCAAGTGGCTTAGTTAGTATATCAGCTTTTTGATGGTCTGTGTGAATTTTCACTAGCTTGATATCCTTCTTCTCCACATGATCTCTAATGAAGTGATGCTTGATGTCCACATGTTTGCATCTTGTGTGCAAGACAGGATTTTGTGATATAGCAATGGCACTATTGTTATCACAGAAAATTGGCACTTCAGTAGAGTTGACTTTGTAGTCTCTGAGTTGTTGTCTTAGCCAAAGTATTTGAGCACAACAACTTCCAGCAGCAACATATTCAGCTTCAGTGGTGGAGGTGGCTACTGTATTTTGTTTCTTGGAGAACCAAGATATGAGTTTGTTGCCCAAGAATTGACAAGTCCCTGAGGTGGACTTTCTGTCAATTCTACATCCTCCATAATCAGCATCTTAGTAGCCAGTTAGCTCAATATTGTCATCAGCAGGGTACCAAAGGCCTAGATTCTCAGTGCCTTTGAGATACCTCAAAATCCTCTTTGCAGCCTCAAGGTGGCTTTTCTTAGGATTTGCTTGAAACCTTGCACAAACACCTACTGCAAAGGTGATATCAGGTCTGCTGGCAGTGAGATAGAGGAGTGAACCAATTATTCCTCTATACTCAGTGGAGTTGGTTGGCACACCACTCTCATCAGGATCCATCTTCCAATTGGTGTTCATAGGGATCCTTACTGGCTTGCTAGTTGTACACCCAAACTTTTTGATCATTTCTCTGGTGTACTTAGCTTGGTTGATGAAGATTCCTTCTTTAGATTTCTTGACTTGTAGACCCAAAAAGAAGTTCATCAACCCCATCATGGACATCTCAAACTTGCTTTGCATGAGCTTGGAGAATTTTTCACACAGCTTCTCATTAGGGGATCCAAAAATTATGTCATCCACATAAATTTGGACAAGCAAGATGTCCTCTCCTTCAGAGATTCTGAAGAGAGTTCTGTCCACAGTTCCCTTGGTGAATCCATGATCCAAGAGGAATTGTGACAGTGTATCATACCAAGCCCTAGGGGCTTGTTTGAGTCCATATAGAGCTTTCTTGAGTCTGTAAACTTGGTTTCCAACTTCAAAACCTGGTGGTTGCTCCACATAGACTTCTTCTTTCAAGACTCCATTCAGAAAGGCACTCTTGACATCCATTTGGTATACTTTGAACCTTTTGTGAGCTGCATAGGCTAGAAAGAGCCTTATTGCTTCTAGCCTTGCCACAGGTGCAAATGTCTCATCATAGTCAATGCCTTCATGTTGGCAATACCCTTTTGCCACAAGTCTTGCTTTGTTTCTGACAATCACATCATTTTCATTTTTCTTGTTCTTGAACACCCACTTTGTTCCAATAACATCTTGATGTGAAGGCCTATCCACCAGCTCCCATACTTCATTTTTGGTGAATTGGTTCAGTTCTTCCTGCATGGCTGTGATCCAATTGGCATCTTGAAGTGCTTCCTCAATATCACTTGGTTCTTGCTCTGACAAGAAACAACAGAACATAGCACTTTCACCATGGAACTTTCTGGTTCTGACTCCTATACTTGGATCACCAAGTATCAGATCAGTAGGATGGTCAGATAACCAAGTCCTTCTTTTCCTGATTTCTTCAGTAGAGTTGTCCTCTACTGAAGGTGAGTCATTTTGATCATAGAATTCAGGATAATTTAATGCAGGATCTAATTCAGGATCATAATCAGGGGTGTTGTCCTCAATGTCAGGGACATTGGCATTTTCAACATTTTGAGTTCCCCCTTGATTATTTGACCCATTAACTACCTCAGCAGGAACTGCTTCTTCATTGGTAGTTGTTACCTGGATGTGAACTGGGATTGGTTCATTCAGTTCACCATTTCCATCTGTAGGATTTGTCTCAGGAAGGTTGCCTTCAGGATTGTTGTCCAATGTGGGTTTTTCAGGCAGATTGGCTTGAACAACATCTATGAATTCAGTGTCTTTGTCTTTTAGGCTTAATCTGGTTGTCCTCTGTGTTATTTCTTCAGGTTCTAAATGATCATTCCTGATCTCAAGGATAGATTCATCAAACACAACATGAGGTGTTTCTTCCACTATAAGGGTTTTCTTGTTGTAGACTCTGAAAGCTCTACTGATTTGAGAGTATCCAAGAAATACTCCCTCATCAGCTTTGCTGTCAAAAGCTTTCAACTGTTCTTTCCCATTATTGTGAATGAAACATTTACAACCAAATATATGAAAGTATGATACTTTAGGCATTCTTCCTTTCCAGAGTTCATAGGGGGTTTTGCCTTGCCCCTTAGTGATCAAACATCTATTTTGAGTATGGCATGTAGTGTTTATAGCTTCAGCCCAAAACCTCTTAGGTAAATTTGAGTCAGCAATTAGAGTTCTAGCAGCTTCTTTTAAAGTTCTATTCCTTCTTTCTGCAACTCCATTTTGTTGGGGAGTTCTAGCTGCTGAGGTTTCATGAGCTATTCCATTTAATGTGCAGTACTCATTGATGTATGAATTAATGAACTCAGTGCCTTTATCAGATCTTATCTTGATAATGCTAAGGCTTTTCTCATTTGACAATCTCTTGAGAAGTTCAGGTAGTTTGACTTGTGTTTCCTTCTTATTAAGGAGAAATACTACCCATGTGAACCTAGAGAAGTCATCTACTACCACTAATGTGTATTTTCTACCATTTATGCTTGAAGGGGTAATTGGTCCAAACAGATCCATATGTAGAAGTTCAAGTACCCTTTCAGTGGATATGACTGGTTTTCCTTTGAATGAGGCTTTAATCTGTTTTCCTTCTTGACAAGGCTTACACACATGTTCTTTAATGAAAACCTCATTAGGTAGTCCTTTAACTAATGCATTTCTAGCAAGTTTATTCATAGATTTGAAGTTCAGGTGGTTTAGCCTCTTGTGCCATAGCCAACTTTGTTCACTAGAACTTTTAGCAATAAAACATGCAGCATCAGTAGACTTGTCCCAGTCTGCAAAATACACATTTCCCTTCCTAGTTCCAGTCAATAGGGTTTGTTGAGTTTTATCCTTAATTATACACTTTCCACTTGAGAACTCAACATTAAAATCTTTATCACAGAATTGACTGATACTTAGGAGATTATATTTGAGACCAGCCACATAAGATACATTGGTTACTTTGATGTTACCAATCATCAAAGTACCATAACCTTTTGTAGTTGCTTGTGAGCTGTCTCCAAAAGTAACATTTGGGCCTTCTTTTTCAATGAAGTCAGTGAGGAGTTCCTTGTTTCCAGTCATGTGCCTTGAGCATCCACTGTCAAGGTACCATGCTGTCTTTTTGTTCATGCTCCTCTTCTTGTGGCCCAATGGTACCTCATCATCCTCAAGAGCCATGTTGCAAACATCATCATCATCATCACTGTTGGAGAATAATCCATCAGAGGAGTTGAAGCTTTCAGCACTATCAGATTCTTCACCAGCCATCATGGCTTTTCTATTGGTGAACTTTCTGTCTCTTTTAGCTTGTCTCTCTCTTCTTTCTTTAGAGCTCAATTCAGGGCAGTCATACTGAAAGTGCCCTTTCTTTTTGCAATTATAGCACAGGTCTTCATCATCATCCTTCTTGGATTCTTCTCTTCTCTTAGATGAAGAAGGATCAGCTCTACTGGATCTTCTCCTATCAGAGGACTTGTCCTCTGATCTTTTCTCTTCAGGCTTTTTGTCCTCAGCCTGATCTTCAGGGGAGTTGTATCTTCTCCTGAATTTGTTGTCTTGGTAGAATTTCTTGTATCTACCAAACCTTGTGTTGAGCTTGTCAAACCTTCTAGCCATCAAGGCTAGTTCTTCCTTCATTTCAGTCTTAGAGACTGTCTTTGATGATCTGGGAGTGGGTTGCATTTCAGGTTCAGCAACTTTGGCTTTGAATGCCACTCCCTTAGTAGGATTTGAAGGTTCCTCAACAGGCTTTCTTCTATTGAGGTCAAACTCATAGGCTTTAAGTTCTGAGAATATTTGTTGCATGGGCATGGTGGAGAGATCTTTGGTATTCTGCCTCATTACAGCATAGACATCCCACTTTTGAGTGAGACTCCTTAGGATTTTCAGTCCAACCTCTCTCTTGGTGTAGACCTTGCCCAATGAGTTAATCTCATTCATCACATCAGTGAATCTACCAGCAAATTTGTCAATGGACTCATCAGACTCCATTGAGAATTGTTCAAACTTCTGCACAGCAACTTGGAGCTTGTTCTCCTTGATTTTTTCAGTGCCCTCACACATTTCAGCAAGGGTATCCCAAATTTCTTTAGCTGTGGTGCAGTGGTAGACTCTACCCATAACTGCATCTGGAATTGTTTGATAGAGGGTGTTCATGGCAAGATAATTCAAATTATCTTTCCTCTTTTCATCAGCAGTGAAGTCATCCTCATCTTTGGGAATCAGTTCCCTTATATCTGCTCTTTGCTCATCTGTCAATCTGGGGTTAGTTTGAGTAAACACAAAAGGTCCTCTTGTGATTACTCTAAGCATATCAGTATGGAGAGATGCAAGATGAGCCCTCATTCTAATTTTCCAGAAATCATAATTGTCTATTGAAAACATGGGCAGTTTGTGATGAGAAATATGGTTGACTGGATTTGTGGCCATATTGTCCAAACCTTGGACAGCAGGTGGAGGAACAGCATTGTTGTTGGCCATATCTCACAAATAATCAGTTAGTCAACAAGTGATGGATTTCAGATAGAGATCAGTTCAGTGACCACACAAATATGAGAGTTTTGAAAATCAAGATGGATTTTCAGAAGCAGTGGTCTTTGAACCCCTGCTCTGATACCACTTGTTGGTCCTGAAAGGAGTATATGACAAGTGTATTGGGGGGGGGAATACACTTGTATGCAATTCTTTTGCTAATTTGATCAAACCAGAGTTCAGCAAGGTTGTCTTGGACAACTCTGCTGAAGGAGATTAACTCTTCTAAGATAATCAAACTACTAAGTACTATTGAGTACTTAGTTGAATAACTATCTAGGGGAGTTATATGTGCGGAATAGTGGTTGGCCCTTTAAGTTTAGACTCCTTTAATTTCTGAAATCACTTAGTCAATGCAACACAGTCTAGTTTTCAGGGAACTTGTCCAAATAGGTTTTTGCACAGTCTTTGAATGTTTATCCTTGAAAGATCAGTTTTGTGTGCAGTGTTGAGTGTATGAAAGTATTTGAAATGTAAATCAACACAAGAAGTTATAGTGGTTAAGAGACTCAAGCTCCTACATCCACTTTCCCTGATTTAACAGGATAATTCCTTCACTCTTGGAATTAACTTGTTTTATAGTGCCAAGGTGCACTTGATCAAGAACACCACTCCTTGGTGAATTGATCCCTAGGATGTCTAGAGTCCTAGTACCCTCTTCTCAACTCAGAACTGAACTGTTCTTCTCTCAACAGTCAGCTCCTACCACTTCTACTACTACAACCTTCTCACTTTCACTCTTGAAAGATGTAAGGGTTGAAGTAAGGTTCCAACTAATGAGATATCCTTTACAATGAAGATCAGTGTATAAGGATAGGATATCTCTCTAAGCTTGTGTATGGATATACAATTGGGTCAGCTTAGATGAAGTGTTTGAAGACTAAGATAGTCTTTGAAAGCTTTGAAAGCACTCTAGCTTGTAAGAACTGTGAGCTTAGATGGATTGTGTTGAGGTTAGTTGGATGCTTTCAAATGGTCTTCACACTTCTGTATTTATAGACAAAATGGAGGATTTGCCCGTTGGAGAGGCAGCCCCAAATTGCTATAAATGTCTTCCTTGAGTTCTTCAAACTGGAAGACAGATTCTTGATAGTGACATGTCCTCATTTGGGTAATAAACGGCTTGTAAGACTTTGTCTTCATTCTGCAGCACTTTTCCCAATGTTTGACTTCTTGTTAGGACTTGGACATGGCTTCTGAAGGTTGATCCAATGATAGGACAACATTCCTTATCATCTGGACAACTCTCCTTATCACTATCAGCAGTTTTGCCTTTCAGCAAGGTTGGCTTGCTCTTCTTCAGATGACTTGGCTCTTTCCCTCTATTTCACTTCAAGGTGATCTTAGCTTGTTTCTTTGGTGATCTTTAAGGTGTGGTTGTCTCTTTCTCTTCAGCATAGTTGACCTTCAACCTTTAGAACATCTGTTCTGATTCAATCATGCTGAGACAACTCTTCTGGACAACTCTTCTGATCAGCATATTTGGTCTTTTAGCATCAGAGCACTTTACACATAGAGTTGGCTTCTTTGGACAACTCTCCTGATCAAAAGCCTTTGAGTAGCCTTGTCCTTTTGATTTTACCAATCTTGCATATGGACACTTTCTCTGGACAACTCTCCTTATCAGATCATCTTATTGGACTTGTCCTTTTGAGCTTTACAATCTTGTTCTTGCATAAGAACATCTTCTCTGGACAACTCTCCTGATCCAAGGCCTTTGAGTAGCCTTGTCCTTTTGAGCTAGGTAAATTTTTTCTTGCATATGGCTAGCTTCTTTGGACAACTCTGCTGATCAGAGTTATTAAGCTTGTCTTTTGGTTTTTCATAGAGTGTCCTTGCTCTTAAGTGATTGTTCCAGAATTTGAGCCTTGAGGGGACTTGATCTTGATCATCTTCAAAGCATAGGTTCCCCCTAAATTGTGCATCTAATTGTCTAAGAGCTGCCTAACATTTCAGCTTTCTCATCTAGCCTTATGCTATGTGTTCTAACATTTTTAGAACACTATCAATTTGACTTAGGCATGTCTCAGGGGGTTTTGGTATTAGATCAAAACATATCTCATTTTATTCCCAACAATGGATTCACCAAAGGAAAGGTGGATAGGACATTGTTCAGAATCCAACAAGGAAATGACATTCGCATGGTACAAATCTATGTAGATGACATCATATTTGGATCTCCCAATGAAGATATGTGCAAAGAATTCTCAAAGTTGATGCAAGGCAAGTTTGAGATGAGCATGATGGGTGAGATGAACTACTTTCTAGGTCTTCAAGTCAAGCAGATGTCAGATGGGATATTCATCAATCAGTCTAAGTACACCAAGAACATCTTAGAGAAATTCAAGGTTCAGCAATGTAAACCAACAAGAATTCCCATGATGACATCGGAACCAGATGAGCAAGGACAATCAGCAGATCAATTAGAGTACAGAGCCCTGATAGGATCTCTTCTATACCTTATAGCCAGCAGACCTGATATAACATTTGTTGTAGGAGTATCTGTTAGGTTCCAAGCCAATCCTAAACAAAGTCATCTAGAAGCAGCCAAGAAAATTCTTAAGTACTTGAGAGGTACAATCAATCTAGGATTATGGTATCCTGTTGATGATGACATAGAGCTGAGTGGATATGCAGATTCTGACTATGGAGGATGCAGAATAGATAGGAAATCTACTTCTGGAACATGTCATTTTCTAGAAAATAAGTTGATTTCATGGTTTTCAAAGAAGCAAACATTTGTTGCAACATCTACTACAGAAGCTGAATATATGGCAGCTGGTAGTTGTTGTAGTCAGCTGTTATGGTTAGTTAAGCAGCTTAAGGATTATAATGTTGTAGCAAGAGAAGTTCCTATCTTTTGTGATAGTAACAGAGCAATCACTCAGAACCATGTTCTCCATACCAGATGATTCGGTTGTAAATTGCATAAGATTTCATGTGTTTTAGTGATAAACATTGAGGGTTTTTCATGCATTTTCACACTAATATGCTTGATTTAATTGAGAAAGGTGTTTGAGCTCGTTTTGTAGGAATACGATGTGAATTAGGCAATAAAATCACAAAAACGAGTGTCCAATCATCATTTGCACTCACTAGACTGAATAGAGGATTCCACCATTAGATTCGTCTCGAAAAATGGAATGGAATGAAACAAAGAATCAAGTTAAGCGGAGGTTGGAACCTCAAGATATGAAGGGATGAAGACGGAGGACGGAATTTGGGCCGAAGCATCCGACAAGCCCGGCCACAGTATATGCACCCACCTTTTTTATAAGTACACCCCCTGCGCGTATTTTAGCAAATTTCAACTTACGAAAGTTCCGCCCATCCGGGCCACCTGTTTCCATCCCGTTTCGCGCACCCAACTTGTCCGCCCGGCCACGCCACTTGTCCACCCGGCCGGGTGGACCCTTTTTCGGGGGTTATGGCCCATTTTCTCCATATTTCAAGGGCCTAATTGCAAAATTAATTCAAGACTTCTACCCCAACTATAAATAGACCAAATTTGAGTTTTAAAAAAAGTCTTCCTCCTTTTACAAGCTTTCCACACACACAAACACATAGTTAGTAATGTTCTTCATTTTTAGTTTAATTTCTTCATTAGATTAGATAGAATAATGGTTTTTACTTCGAATCAAGCTACGATTATCATCGGGCATCGTCTATTACATTGGTTTGTAGCTAAATTCTAATGATCAAGGTGATATTACTCTATTTTGCAATTCAATTTGATATTTTCTTAATTTGTTCAATCTCTTGTTTTTCTACTATAAGTTTGATGTTATTTGTTGTTGTAGCCATGGGATTCTATTCTAGAACCATGGGCTAAGTTCTAATTGCCTAGGGTGTGAGAGTTTTGGTGGTGAATTGGTGTAATTATGGATTCATTATTGAATTGACCTAGGTTTTGGGTGTTTAGGTTTCTAGTGTTGTGATTTTCATGATTCAATTGATTAATTCACCCTATTACCTAGCATTGTTGGTTTTGTCGACTTCAACGACCGTATTGGGTTGCATGATTAAGAGTGTGGGTGTGAACTTGGATTAATTGATTAGAATTCTCATAGTAATTGACTACACCGACCGGGGGTTGATTGCTTAGATCGACAACACTAGACACTAATCGATTAGAGGTCGTCTATTATATAAGTGAAAGGGTGTTTCATAAACATTAGTAACTGTGTTGAACATTAATTAATGCACGTGTTCACCTAAGCCTCACGAGGGATTGGTCTACACACACGAGTGATAGCCTGTAGCTCAATCCAACACCTTAAGTTTAATTTGTATAATTGGTTCGTTAATTCACTATATCACCTACATAATGGATGCACCCGAGGCAATACTCTTCTCTTGCACTTTCTCTCGAAAGTTAGATAGGTTGCTATTTCTTTTGTGTTATTCTTGTTATCTTAGTTAATTTGGTTTAATATTTTTGTTCTAATTCCCAAAAATCCAACAAACAAGTTTAGTTATTACAAATAACATGTATACTTTTAACTTTAGGGATTCACTAGCACTTAACTAGAAACTTGGACGAACAAACTACTTGGTCGTACTTACGTACTACAAACAGACCCATATGCTTGTGGGGATTGTATTGTGACGTACTTAAAAAGTGTTAAAAAACGATACAAGTCAATGGCGCCGCTGCCGGGGATCTAAGCGAGTGTTGTTAGTGAAACTTAGAGTTTCTTTAGTGTTATTGCTATAGCATTTATTTTTCGTTATCTTATTTTTCGTTTCTCTTTGTGGACTTTGATACTTTCCTTTTGTAGGTGTGTATGATCACAAGATCCCGTGGAGGCAATTTGGAACCGTTGGATCTTGAGATTGAAGCTCACGCATGAAGAAGGAATCGTAGTTGAAACCGACGAAGAGTTATAGAGGAATCACTTGAGATGGAAGATCACCAAGAGAACATGAATCCTCCACCACTTGGAGATGATGAGCTTCGAAGAGAGAAACCCCATGTTGGGAATCAACAAGGAGGTAATCCACCTCAAAACCCTCCACCAAATCTCCAAAATCCCAATCCACAATATCCACCTCAAAACCACCTTCCATATTAAGGATATTATCCTTACCCTTACCCACCTCCACAACAAGCTTACTATCCACCACCTCCACCACATCAATACCTACCACCTCCGCACCCTTACCCTCCTTACCAATATCCTCCACCTCAACAAATTCAAGAAGAGTACATCCCTCCTCCTCCTCCACATATATAAGAGCCTCAACATGTATACCATGGAAGGCCAATAAAGGAATATTTTGAGCCTCAACCGAGAGAGTACTACGATGGGTTAGCAAGACCAAGAGTGGAGGCAAACAACTTTTAGATTAGTGCCTCTCTACTACGAATGTTGAAAGAGAAAAAAATTTAAGGAAGAACGGAGGAAGGATTTGAGGAAGACCCGAATGAACATCTTTCTCAATTCTTATAGGTCGCCGACACTCTCAAGCAAAATGGAGTATCAGAAGATGCTAAGAAGTTGAGGTTATTTCCATTCACATTGTCAGGCAAAGCAAATGCTTGGTTACAATCAAGTTCCCGCCGGAGAAGTGAGGACGTGGGAAGAATTGAAGAAGATATTTCTATTGAAGTACTACCCTCATTCTAAGACGATGGAAGCCAAACAAAAGATCTCTACGTTTCAACAAGGGGTAAATGAGAGCATTAAGGAAGCATGGGAAAGGTTTACGAATCTTCTCATAACATGCCCCCATCATGGATTTCTATTAGAACAAACCACATGTTGGTTCTTTTGTGGGTTATGTGCAGATGATCAACAACACATTGATGCTTGTGCGGGGGGTTCAATTTGGTAAAAATCAGCGGAAGAAATCAAAGACATAATGGAAGGGATATCAAACAATACTTTTAAAATGAGAGTAGACCGTGGAGCAAGACACCGGGTAGCCCAAGTAGATGACATGGAAAGTATGAAGGCGATGATGGCCACACTAATAGAAAAGGTGAATGGTATATATCAACCGAGAGATAATCATTCGTCATTTGGTCAACCACTACATAAAATTGTGTTAAAGGATATCAAGCCCCTCCTCAAAACCGATTCCAAGGACATCAAGGACAATCTTCATCTTCTCAAGGTCAAGGGGGCCCTTCCCCTCAATACCAAGGAACTCAAAACCCAAATTTTCGAAGGAATAAAAATTTATCCTACTCTAATCCTAAAAGTGTTATTCAATATCCTCCCGGATTTGATCCCGGAGCAAAACTTCCAAGTGGAGAAGGAAAGTCCCCCACGGATGAGCTTCTTGCACTCATCTTGAAGAGAATGGATATGAGGGATTAGAGGATAGAGGTGAGTGAGAAAAGGATGGAGGCAAGTGAGAAGAAATATGAAGCAACCGACTTCATCCTTGCTCAAATTTTGAGTAATAAAAAATCAATGGAATTCCAAATGGGGCAATTGGCAACTTCAATCGGATCTCAACCAAACAAGGGTAAGTTTCCATCGACCACCGATGTGAATCCACGTGAACATTGTAATGCTATTACAATTGGAAGTGGTGAACAATATGGAAGCTCTTCAATGTCGATTGAATTCGAAGAGAATGAAGTGGTGAAGGCAAAAGAAAGGAAGGAAGAGAAAATGAAGGAGGTAGAAAAAGTTGTGAGTGGAGAGATTGCTCCAAGAATTCCAAAGTGGAGAATTGTCAAAGATTTGAAAAGAAGAAGCATGAGGTACCTTGTGATAAATGGGGGGTGCCCATTACATATGAGCCACTTCCATATCCGGGAATATATATGAGGAAGAAGATGGATGAAAATTTTGGGAAGTTCTTGGAGATCTTCAAGAAAATCCACATTGCATAAGATTCGATTGTGAATCAGTTGTAAATTGCATAAGATTTCATGTGTTTTAGTGATAAACTTTGAGGTTTTTTCATGCATTTTCACACTAATATGTTTGATTTAATTTAGAAATGTGTTTGAGCTCGTTTTGTAGGAATACGGTGTGAATTAGGCATTAAAAATTGCAAAAACGAGTGTTCAATCATCATTTTTACTCACTGGACAGAAGAATGGATTCAATCATTGGATTCATCTCGAAAAATGGAGTGGAATGAAAAAATGAATCAAGTCAATCGGAGGTCGGAAGCTCGAGATATGAAGGGATGAAGACGGAGGACGAAATTTGGACCGAAGAATCCGCCCGACCGGGCCGACCCGCCCGGCCACAGTATCTGCACCAACCTTTTTGATAAATTCACCCCTGCGCGTATTTTTGCAAATTTCAACTTACGAAAGTTCCGCCCGGTCGAGCCACCTATTTCCAGCCCGTTTCGCACACCCAACTTGTCCGCCCGGCCATGCCACTTGTCTACCCGGCCGGGTGGACCCTTTTTCGGGGGTTATGGCCCATTTTCTCCATATTTCAAGGGCCTGATTGCAAAATTAATTCAAGACTTCTACCCCAACTATAAATAGACCAAATTTGAGTTTTAAAAAGAGTCTTCCTCCTTTTACAAGCTTTCCACACACACAAACACATAGTTAGTAATGTCCTTCATTTTTAGTTTAATTTCTTCATTAGATTAGATAGAATAGTGGTTTTTACTTCGAATCAAGCTACGATTATCATCGGGCATCGTCTATTACATTGGTTTGTAGTTAAATTCTAATGATCAATGTGATATTACATTATTTTGCAATTCAATTTGATATTTTCTTAATTTCTTCAATCTCTTGTTATTCTACTATGAATTTGATGTTATTTGTTGTTGTAGCCACGAGATTCTCTTCTAGAACCATGGTCTAAGTTCTAATTGCCTAGGGTATGGAAGTTTAAGTGGTGAATTGGTGTAATTATGGATTAATTATTGAATTAACCTATGTTTTGGGTGTTTAGGTTTCTAGTGTTGTGATTTTCATGATTCAATTGATTAATTCACCCTATTAGCTAGCATTGCTGGTTTTGTCGACTTCAACGACCGTATTTGGTTGCATGATTAAGAGTGTGGGTGTGAGCTTGAATTAATTGATTAGAATTCTCATAGTAATTGACTACACCGACCGGGGGTTGATTGATTAGATCGACAACACTGGACATTAATCGATTAGAGGTCGTCTATTAGATTAGTGAAAGGGTGTTTCAGAAACATTAGTAACCGTGTTGAACGTGTTTATGATGCACTATCTTAGGAGCTTATGGTATTGATTAGACCATATAGTTGCTAATTAATGCACGTGTTCACCTAAGCCTCACGAGGGATTTGTCTACACACATGAGTGATAACCTTAAGCTCAATCCAACACCTTAGGTTTAATTTGTATAATTGGTTCGTTAATTCACCATATCACTTACAAAATGGATGCACTCGAGGCAATACCCTTCTCTTGTATTTTCTCTCGAAAGTTGGATAGGTTGCTATTTCTTTTTTGTTATTCTTGTTATCTTAGTTAATTTACTTTAATATTTTTGTTCTAATTCCCAAAAATCCAACAAACAAGTTTAGTTACTACAATAACATGTATACTCTTAACTTTAGGAATTCACTAGCACTTAACTAGATCCTTGGACGAATAAACTACTTGGTCGTACTTAAGTACTACAAACGGACACATACGCTTGTGGAGATCGTATTGTGACGTATTTAAAAAGTGTTAAAAAATGATACAAGTCACCAGATGCAAGCATGTGGATATAAGGCATCACTTTATAAGAGATCACTTGGAGAAAAAGGATATTAGGATGGAAAAGATCCATACAGACATTCAGAGAGCTGACATCTTCACTAAACCATTAGCAGCGTTAAGGTTTAGAGAGCTATGCATCAGCCATGTCTATTGGATCCTGAGTTTTGAAGAAGACTCTATCAGTTGAGTGGTCATCAGCTGATATCATGTTTCAAAAGGAATCAACGAAGTAGACCATGAAGACGTATCAAATAAGGTGAATTGATACCCCTATCCACACGTATGTCTTTCCCGATGAAGAGGCTTGTAAAGTTGAGGGAAATTAAGAGTTATTCACTTAAGGGGGAATCTATGATTTCTTAATCATCCGTAGTGATGACACTCTTCTTATATATATGTATATATTCTATGTATATATATTTTCTTCTAACATTACTTTTTTGTACTAATAGATTTCCAAGATTTCTTATTGTTTTGTAGATGATTAGAAGATTAGCACAACTGAAGGGAGAAATCAGTTGATGGCTACCAAGATGAGAATTCAGAAGAGAATTCAGAAAGTGAATTCAGAAGACACATATCAGCTGTTCACAGAACACAGCTGATCGGGTTCGAAATTTTCAGATTTAATTAACAAGTTATTGAAATACTAAATCTTAAATATGCAATCAGTAAGAGTAAATAACTTAGAAGATATACTCTTTGTAAAGTAATTTGTCTAAGTTATTTCCACCAAATCTTTGGCACAGTCTGGGCTGGATTTACACACTTCCCAAACTGATCAACATTGGTCAAAAAGCATTGAATGCGGACGACAGATTTATTATTTCAAATATAATGTTTGTCTGAAGTCCATAAAGCCTACTTTAAATTTGGACCCTCAGTTCAAATAGTAACTTGAATCTTAGCCCTTTATGCAAAAGTTTTCCTTTTTCTTTTTTTTTCTAAAACTACAGAAGTTACTACATCTATCACTTTTATTCAAAAGTACACGCAACCTCTCTATAAAAAGGATAGTGTTGGTCCTTGGTGGAGTATAACACAAGTGTATGGGGGGGGAATGCACTTGTGTATGCAAATTCTTTTCTTTTTGACAAATTGGTCTTTTCAGGCAAGTTGTCTCACAACTAGCCTGAGTGAGAACTTTGATAGATACTTGTCCTACTGATTACTATTTAGTGATCAGTTGGCTAAATATCTAAAAGAGTTGCTAAGTGCGGAATGTGGTTGGCCTTTTGACTTAAAGAGATACTCCAATTTAATTTCTGAAAAATACAGTTATCAGGGACTTTGTCCAAAACAATTTTTTCTTGGCTTACTGAGTTTTGCTCTTTAAAATAAGTTAGAATGTAAGTGAATAAAGAATGCAGTAAGTAAATAGCACACAAGTTTATAGTGGTTCAGAGACTCAAGCTCCTACATCCACTTTCCCTGATTGAACAGGATAATTTCTTCACAATGGAATTAGCTTGTTTTATAGTGCCAAAGTGCACTGATCAACAACACTCTCTTAGTGTTTTGATCCCTAGGATAATCTAAGTCCTAGTGCTCAATCTCTCTGAGTTAAGACTGTGTTTCACAATAACAGTCCTTAACTCCTCACTTCTACAACAAACACTTTCTTCACTAAATGAGATAAGGGTTTGAGGTTTGGTTCCAACTAGTAGAGATATCCTTTACAATAAGAGCAGTGTAAAGGCTTAGGATATCTCAATGCTAAGCTTTGGATATTCTACAAAGATTGGCTTAGCTTGATGAAGTGATTCAGGAAACTTGGGATTCTAGAGAACAGCTTGGTTTCCTTTGAAAGCTTGATGATAGTTTGATAGCTTGTAGTTGGATTATTGAATCCCTTGATCACCTCTGTATTTATAGGCAAGTTTGAGCAGCTAACCGTTGGAGGGATAGTAATTCAAACTTGTCTATTTGCAGCATCATTGAAACGGCTATGAAGTTTGGCATCCTTTTATCCACTGTGTAAAAGACCTCTTCAATGGTTGCTTGAATGAATGTGTTGACTTCTGAGAAATGCGGCTGAGAAGACTTGTGTCAGTTTCCAAATATGCACATTTCCCAAGGTTGATTTGTGGCAGAAGCTACACTCAACCAACGGTCAGATGGGACAAGCTCCCTGAACATTCCTGCTGCAATTTAGAATATTCCAACATTCATTCAATGCTTCACTCTTTAATGCTTCAAGTCTTCAATGCTTGGTTCAGGCATGATTGGCAATAAATGCTTCATTGATTTTGTCTTCTGTGAGTTTTGGCTTTCAATGATCATTTGCACTTTAATTGTTCTGATCATATGCATTTATGATCATTGCCTTAGCATGCTTGACCTCTTCAGCTTAGTTGTCCACTGTTATAGCTTGTTTTGCAAGATCAGCAACTTTGGCCTAGAAAACTTAATACATATCAAGCTGCCTAACATTCAGCTTTGGACAACTATCCTGAACTCTAAAATCTCAACAACATTTCTGAGATTTTTGACTTAAGCATTCTACTTACTCAAGTGTTCTGGGACAACTTGTCTGAACTTAGACTTGAGCATATCTCAACTAATCTGAACATCATCAATCAGGGTTTTTGGTATCTAAATCAAAATCATTTTATTCCCAACAATTTCCCCCTTTTTGATGATTCCAAAACCTATTACAAAGGGAACTTGACTTATACTATACTTTACCTTCAGGAAGAGTGAACTGGTCAACTTGCCTGAAAGAAACTGTTAGCACAATAAATCAAGTAAGATATGTCATGATAGGTTAGTTGAGATAATGAGTTGTTATCTCTTGATAGAAACATAGTGATCCTTTTATATAAATCATAGAGCATTACAGAGCTGAAAATTAAAAAGGACTCACTAGTCTAGAACTGCAAAATAACAACAGACATAAAAATCATAACAGTAAATAGGAAAGAAGTGAACTTATCCATCAGAGAGTTCCATCATCTTGAGGAGCAATGCCATACTGAGCCAATACTCTTTTCTTCAGTTCCCGGCCAGGCTTCAACTTCTCCATCCTCATGATGTTGATGAATTCTTCCAGTATCTTCCCCTCATCAATTAAGTTCCCATTGAACTTAGGAGGCATGTACAGAATTGGACCAGGGGCCTTGAATTCAACTCTAGCCATCTCAGCTGCTGCAAACAACTTTTGGTAGAGGTCCCTATGGTTCTCAAACATAAACTGCACAAAGACTTCAACTACACTCTCTTCAAGCCACTTTCCAATGACATAAAAGTCATATACAAAACTTCTCTTGGCCTCCTCCCATGCATCATTCAGTGAGATTGGAACCCACTTATCATGGTGAGGGTACTGAGTGACCCATCTTTGCAGCATTTGTGGTTTGAGCTTTCTGTAAGAAGCCCTCCTTCTTGGAGCTTTGAAGTTTACCCTCCTTCCATCTCTTGCCTTGTTGGCCTCAACCAACTGATCCATTCTCTCTTTAGCTCTTAGAAGAGCTAGCTTCTCCTGTGTCTCAGGATCCTTTCCAAATCCTTCTTCAAACAGCTTAGAAGGATCATCAGCAAGCTTGGGCACAGCAACTTCAGGCTCTCTGTCTTGTTCAGCTTCTTCAACTTCTTCTTCTTCAATGGCAGGCAGCTTGGCTGTTTTCTTCATCCTCTTGGATTTCTTCACTGGAGTTGATTCTTCAGACTGAAATTCTGAAGGCAAAGTCAGGCCGGTTGGGAATTCATTGAAGGCTTGCAATTCCTTCCTCTTTCTTTCAGAAGCTCTTGTCACTTTCCCCCTAACTTCAGCAACCTTCTCTTTGGGGTCAAGTCCTGCAGACTCACCACCAGGCCTTTGAAGTCTCCTTGCCTGACTTTCCATAGCTGACATCATAGATTCCTTGACAGCAATTTGAATTTGCTCTTCTTCAGTCAAATTCTCAATGTTCATTGGGCCTTTGCCTTTCCCAATGTCTTCTACTGCCTCCTCCTCAACATCAGGGACCTTCTCCTTTCCTTTGGATTCACCAATAACCAAGGTTCCCTTTGCCCTAGCTCTCTCTCTTTCCCCCTTTTTGGCATTATCAAAACACTGGGGCTTTAAGTCACTTATAGTGACAGAGAGATGTGAGTGAGCATGAGTGAGGGACTTCAACTCCTGCAGTAGGTAAACATTCTCATCATGAATGTTTTGCATTTTGTCATCTGCCATGCTCAAGAATGTGTGAACAGGTTTCATCTTTTGAGCAACAATGGCATCTAAAGTGGATTTCAGTGATTGATCAAGTTTGGCCTGAAGTTGATCAGTGAGGTTGGTCACAACTTGATCAGACACTTTGGCCATAAGTTCAACAGTGAACTTCTCTGCAGCCTCTTTCACCATTGCAGCTTTCAATACTTCAGCCTTCTTTCTCTGTGTAGCAGTTCTTTGCCTTAATGCATCTTTGATTGTCCTTCTCAAGGCTCTCACATTATGCTTGTACAAATCTTTAAGGCCCTTCTGCTCTTTCTGCACAGATTTTGTGAACTTCACCATTTCTTCCTTTGCCTTTGTTACTTCTGTTGAAACTGTTTGCAGTCCAGTTTCAACACCACAAATCCTTGCATCCAGTGTTGGCAAGATTACTTCCTCTGAGCCAGTAAACCTCATCTCCACAGAGGCAAGAGTTTTGCCTTGGTCATCAAGGGTGTCTACTGTTGCAGCATGAGTTTTCTCAACTTCCCTGACCAAAGTATCCAACTTCTCTGACTGTTGCTCAATGGATGTTGCAGTTTTTGATGCAATTTGCAAGCTAGCCTCAGTTGCATTTGCTTACTCAAAGTAGATCTTGTTCAAGGTGGACACATTTGCTGAGACTGCTTCTAAGTCTATGTCAGCATCAACTGGGATTTCTGTAAGAGAGGCATCTGCAAAAATTTCCTCAATGGTGACAGCTACTGAATCTGCAAAACTAAGAGTGTTAGTAAAAACTCCCTCAACACCCTCATTCTTTTTATCTCCCAATAGGCCTGATCCATCAGCACATATACTCTCATTTTCAACTTCTTTCTTTTCTTCATTTTCAATAGATAAGCTCACATTCACTGGAGAATCAGGCCTCCTTTCACCAAGGGATTCATCAAGTTCAGATTTGACTTGAAGAATAGCCTGACTCTCATATTGGGCTGCACCCAATATTTCTACTTCATCTCTCTCTATAATTGGTGCACTCAGGGAACCAGTAATCATACACTCATCCTCACCTCCTCCCTCTGATTTTTCATCACTATGTGCCTTTTCAACTCCTTCTTTTCCTAAACCTGACACCTCCATATCCTCAACATGATCCACAGAGGGCAGTTGTTGGGAGATCACAGTGCTTGGGCATCCCAAGGCCACTAAGTCATCCTGAATGACTAAAGGCTGGTCAATGTCCAACTGTCCTGACATTGATGAGGCTTTAGCCAAACTAGCTTCTCCAATGGAAGTCTCAACATTGTCAAGCTGTGCCTCAGGTTCTGAAGAACCATCCTTGGCCAATGCATCTTTGACTGAGTCACCTTCTTTGGTCAACTCCTCTGAATGGTCAGAGTCCTTAAAAGAATTATAGGTCAAGTAATGTACCTGAGCAGAGTTGAGGCATGGAGGGTTGGGATTGGTGTTATCATCATCATCATCATTATCATCATTATCATCATTAGATGGACTATCAGGGTGCCTGAGTCCCTGTGCAATTCTTTCTCTCTCAGCAAGCACCTTCTCATGAACAATTGTGCAGAACAAGGCCTCAGTGGTCAACACACTGGATTTCTTCACATTTGCAAAGTGCAAGAGCCTGTTCTCTTCAACCTGCCACCAGCTTGCTCCTTTATCCTGAATAGCCTGAGTTATTTCCACCATAGTCCTATCCTTGATCTCAACAAGAGCTCTGAGATCATAGAACTGTTGTTGCAGCCTAGGATAATCCTTCAACCCAGGATATAATTCATCCACATTGGCTTTGGCAATCTGCCTCAGCATCCCCTCATAGGTGTACTCATCACCACTTTCATCTCAAGAAGAGTTGGCTTGGGATTCAGGAGGGTTGGATTGGGATTCAGGTAGGTTGGGTTGGGATTCAGGTTGGTTGGGTTCAGAAGGGTTTAAAACAAGTTGGGATTCAGGTGCTTTTGAGAGCAATGTTCCTGAAGAGGTAATTGGAATGGCTGGAATGGGTGGGAGAGTAAGTTGATCACCTTCTTGAAGAGCAGTTTCAAGAAGTTTGGTGTAAGACAAAAGTCTGGGATCAAGGGGGGAGAATGGCCTATCTTCAATGTCAGCTAAATCAGCTAACACATCAATTCCTGTCCTATCAGGAGCACCTTCAGGAGAGTAAACTTTCTTTGCAATAATTGGGGCATCTTCAGGAGTTTTGCACTCCTCTTCTTCATGCCTTGATGGAGATATTCTTTGAGACTGAATATCAGGAGAGTTGGCTTCAGGGCTGTTGGGCTTTGATTTGGACTTGGAGTTAGACCTACTTGCTTGTCTAATCACCTTGAAAAATTCCTTCTTTTTCTTCTCCTCTTCCATCAACTTCTGCTTCTCAGAAGTTTTGATGATTCTCCTTCTTCTTTCTGACCTTGTTGGCTTATCAAGGTCCCTAAACTCTATTACAGACTCAGGTTGCAAGGGGACAACCTCTCTGACTTCTTCACTTTCTTCAGGAGGATTGACTCCTTCTTCAGCAACCTTTTCAATCTCTTCAGAAGTGGCTCCTCCAGTTCTTGACTGGCTTTCTGGGGGAGATTCACTCAGAATCTTCTTCATCTTCTTCAACTTTGGCTGAGCTTTTGGTGGTTGAGCTTTTCTCTTCCTTGGAGAAGTTCTGGTTGTGGGAACAACAACACCTGCTTTCTTGGAAGCTGCATCCTGCTTCCTCTTTTCTGTCTTAGAAGACAGCTTCCTAAACATCACCTTTTGAGCTGGAAAAGGCTTTGGCTTGGCTTGGAGGTGGGTGTAATGTGAAAATCTTTCTAAGAGCAGGCTAGCTCTTGTGCAAAATTGGAGTCTCCCATCAACTACCACCTTGTGGTGCTTCACCTCTTTGAACTTAAACTTTTCATTCATCATCTTGTCTAGAATGAAATTTTTCCAGTTGAACTTGACTCTCTTCTCAGCAGAGTCAATCACAGCAGCCATCACTCTCAATTTATGCACACTTATTTGTTCAACACTCCCAGAGTGGCTTAACAAACTTTTCACCACACAATCAAACAAGTGCCTAAACACTGGCTTCAAAGTGTTCTTGTTCTGAGCACTTACAACTTTCTTAGGTTCTATCATCCATGGATAGTAGAACTCCTGATCATCTTCTTCTTTATACATCTCTGGATTCTGGCCTTCTGAAGGTAGCCCAAAGCTAGCATCCAGATCCTCAGCAGTGAAGATGATGGTGTGCTGGCTTTCTTCTTCTTCATCTTCTTCAGCATATGTCAGTTTGGTGCATACATCACCCTTTTTTCCCTTCCATCTGAGATAGGCAAAGAATTCTGCCATGAATGGATTCAGGCAGGAATCAGGCTTGGTGCCAAGGAATTTCTCAAGTCCTGCCTCCCTTAGCCATTGAAGGACTTGATGAACTTCTGTGTCTGGGCTGTCAAAAGCAACTAGCTTTTCAAACCAAAGTGAGTTTGGATTGCTGAGATAGGAGAAATCAATGTCCAAGGAGGAGTCATTGAAATCTACAAGTTCTTCTCTCTTGATTTTGGGAGCCATGGATAATTTTGGGAGATAGAATGGTTTTGGAGAAAAGTTGCAGGTTGAGAGGTTTTGAAAATCTTAAGAGTTTGGAAATATGAGTGCGTGAGGAAGAAAGTAAAAATCGAGGAGTTTATATATGAATGGGATTTATTAACCGTTGGTTAATAGAATATATCAGTGGGTAATTATGAAGAACCAATTGGATAAAGTGGGGTAGTGGGCTTTCAGTGTGTAAGATGGAGTTTTAATGCAAATCAATGGCCTTGATGATGGCTCAAGAATTCATGAAATCTTAATTAAGATTTTGCATTTAATGCTGATTTGCCATTTTGGGGGCAAAGATCTTCATAGTACACGCCATCCTAAAATGGCCTACTCTTAGACCAAGAACCCTTTTAAAGGTCTAATCAATGCTAAAAATAGCAATGATTATCCAATTAATTCGGACAATCGTCCTGAGATGTGTTTTGACTTCTCTCTTGGTCAACCTGTCTGACTAACATGCCTGAGTGGGTCCCAATGTTGCTGACTGGGTCCCACTAGGACAAAGCTCCTGACCAACATTGCTGAACACCATAAGGACAACTTTGCTGAGTTTCCCTTTTTAACAGATTGCTTCAGTGAGGTTGGTCAACCTTGTTGAAGTTCATTTTAATGAAATTCCCCCTTCATTTGAGCTTTCTTCCTTCATTCCTCCATCTTTCCTGGATCAAGTAACCCTAATTCAGCTGAAAGTTCCAAGAACCTTGCTTCAGCCAATGGTTTAGTCAAGATATCAGCTTTTTGCTTATCAGTGTGAATTTTGATAAGCTTGATATCTCTCTTTTCCACATGATCCCTTATAAAATGATGCTTGATATCAACATGCTTGCATCTGGTGTGGAGCACTGGATTCTGTGAGATAGCAATTGCACTATTGTTGTCACAGAATATTGGCACTTCATTTGAGATGACTTTGTAATCTCTCAATTGTTGCCTGAGCCAAAGTATCTGAGCACAACAACTTCCAGCTGCTACATATTCTGCTTCAGTTGTTGAAGTTGCAACTGTATTTTGCTTCTTGGAGAACCATGAGATAAGCTTGCTGCCCAAGAATTGACAAGTTCCAGAGGTGGATTTCCTGTCAATTCTACATCCTCCATAGTCTGCATCTGAATATCCAGTGAGCTCAATGTTGTCATCAGTTGGATACCATAATCCAAGATTCTCAGATCCCTTGAGATATCTTAGAATTCTCTTGGCAGCATCAAGATGGCTCTTCTTTGGATTAGCTTGAAATCTTGCACATACTCCAACTGCAAATGTAATATCAGGCCTGCTTGCAGTGAGATATAGCAAGGATCCTATGATTCCTCTGTAGTTAGTGGAGTTTGTTGATTCTCCACTTTCATCAGGATCCATTTTCCAGTTAGTATTCATAGGAATTCTGACTGGCTTGCTTGAAGCACATCCAAATTTCTTGATCATGTCCCTTGTATACTTGGCCTGATTGATGAAAATTCCTTTCTTAGACTGTGTTACTTGAAGTCCTAAGAAGAAATTCATCAATCCCATCATGGACATCTCAAATTTGCTTTGCATGAGTTTGTAGAACTTCTCACACAGCTTCTCATTTGGAGATCCAAATATAATGTCATCCACATAGATTTGGACTAACAAAATATCATCTCCTTCACAGATTCTGAACAAGGTTCTGTCAACAGTGCCTTTGACAAAACCATGATCTAGAAGAAACTGTGATAAGGTGTCATACCAAGCTCTTGGAGCTTGCTTTAAGCCATAGAGGGCTTTCTTCAATCTGTACACCTTGTCTCCTTCTTCAAATCCTGGGGGCTGTTCAACATATACTTCTTCTTTGAGCACCCCATTGAGAAATGCACTTTTCACATCCATTTGATACACCTTGAATCTCATGTGAGCTGTATATGCTAAGAAGAGTCTGATTGCCTCAAGTCTGGCCACTGGAGCAAAAGTCTCATCATAATCAATCCCTTCAGATTGACAATATCCTTTGGCCACCAGTCTTGCTTTGTTTCTCACAATAATGTCATTTTCATTTTTCTTATTTTTGAACACCCATTTGGTTCCAATGACATCTTGATGAGTTGGCCTATCTACCAGCTCCCAAACTTCATTTCTGGTAAACTGGTTCAGCTCCTCTTGCATGGCTATGATCCAGTTGGTATCTTGTAGTGCTTCCTCAATGTCTTTTGGTTCCTGTTCTGAAAGGAAACAACAAAACAAAGTACTTTCTCCATGAAATCTTCTAGTTTTGATCCCTTCACTTGGATTACCAAGTATCAGGCTAGATGGGTGGTCTTGCAACCAAGTCCTTCTAGACCTAATCCTTTCAGGAGGATTGTCCTCATCTGAAGTTGGATCACTAGATTCATTAAATTCAGGAAAGTTAATTGAAGGATCAAGTTCAGGATCATATTCAGGGGTGTTGTCCTCATTGTCAGATAAGTTGACATTTTCATTGGTTCCCCCTTGAATATTGGATCCATTAACTACCTCAGCATTGCCTGCTTCTTCATTGGTAGTTGTTACCTGGTTTTGAACTGGGATGGGGTCAGTCATTTCAATTTCTCCTTCAGGTTGGTTGACTTCTGGTTGATTGCCATCAGGTAGGTTGTCCAGTTTTTTATTTTCATGAAGTTCAGGCTGGGCAACATCTACAAACACTGTTTCCTTGCTTTGAAGCCTTAATCTGGTTGTTCTTTGTGTTATCTCATCAATATTCAGGTTTCTATCCCTGAGCTCATTAACAGATTCATCAAACACAACATGAGGTGTTTCTTCCACAATAAGGGTTTTGCAATTGTAAACTCTGTAAGCCTTGCTGATTTTTGAATATCCAACAAATATTCCTTCATCAGCTTTGCTGTCAAAAGCTTTCAATTGTTCTTTCCCATTATTATGAATGAAACACTTACAACCAAATATATGGAAATAAGCAACAATGGGCAATCTACCTTTCCATATTTGATATGGGGTTTTACCTTGTCCTTTGGTGATTAAGGACCTGTTTTGAGTGTGACATGCAGTGCTAATGGCTTCAGCCCAGAACCTTTTAGGCAATTTAGATTTAGCAATCAATGTTCTTGCTGCCTCTTTCAAGGTTCTGTTCCTTCTTTCAGCAACCCCATTTTGTTGAGGTGTTCTTACTGCTGAAGTTTCATGAGTGATGCCATTCTTGCTGCAGTACTCATTGATGTATGAGTTTATGAATTCTGTGCCTTTGTCAGATCTGATTTTGAAAATGCTTAGGCCTTTTTCATTGCTCAATCTCATCATCAATTCAGGTAGCTTGACTTGGGTCTCCTTTTTGTTTAACAAGAATACTACCCAAGTGTACCTGGAAAAATCATCAACAACAACTAATGCATATTTTCTTCCATTTAAACTTACTGGAATAATTGGGCCAAACAAGTCCATATGCAGCAGTTGAAGAACTCTCTTAGTTGAGATGACAGGTTTTCCTTTGAATGATGCTTTGATCTGCTTTCCTTCCTGACATGGCTGGCATATATGTTCTTTGGTGAACACTTGATTAGGCAGCCCTTTAACTAGAGAGTTTCTTGCAATCTTGTTGATGGTTTTGAAATTCAGATGATTTAATCTCTTGTGCCAGAGCCAGCTTTGCACATTAGTGCTTTTGGCAACAAGACAGACTGCTTCAGGGGTTTTGCTCCAATCTGCAAAATAAACATTTCCCTTTCTCACCCCTGTTAGTAGCACCTGTTGTGTTGAATTATTTTTGATAATACATTCATTTGGTGCAAATTCAACACTATATCCTTTATCACAAATTTGACTTATAGACAGCAAGTTGTATTTTAGGCCTAGGACATACGAGACATCAGTAATTTTGACACTACCAATGTTTAATGTACCATAGCCCCTTGTGATTCCTTGAGAGCTGTCTCCAAAGGTTACTGAAGGACCATCTTTTTCTATAAATTCTGAGAGAAGCTCTTTGTTCCCAGTCATGTGTCTTGAACATCCACTGTCCAAGTACCATGCTATTTTCTTGTTGATGCTTCTCTTCATCTTGTGGTCCTTGCAGCCCTACAAAGTCAAAATTTAGGTACCCTTTGAGTGTTGGGTCCTAGAGGGTTAGCTGTACCTTTTGGAACCCAAATCTGCCTGATTACTCTGATTGACTCAAAGTGACTGACTTGGTTTCCATTTACATCTACATACACAGTTTGACCCTTAAATGCCTTGGGTGCCTTCTGTGTATAAGTGTTGGTCTTGTAAGGTTCAGGAGAGTTGGTGAATTTCCTTGGGACATTTCTCCTGAAGTTACTAGACTTAGGTGCGGCTTGGAAAGACCTTTGTGGATAGGAGCTTGGATGGCCCTTTCCTCTTGGCATGTGACGTTCAGGATTCCTAAAAGTTTTATACCTATCAGAGGGGTTGGGCCTCAGTCCATTCAGTTGAGGTTGCCTCATTTGAGTTGGCCTTTTCTGAACAGATTTTGGACAACTCTTCTGATGAGAATTCAGATAGGTTGACCTTCCATTGGTTCTACCTTTCTGAACCTCATTTCTCCTGTAAGCAATGCCTTTAACCTTTTCCTTAGGTATGGGTTTAGGGACATTGTTCACTTGAGCTGGTATAAAAATTTCTTTACCCTTATCCTTGATCAGTGGTTGATTTACTTCCATTTCATTTTGTTGAGCCACTGATCTTACAAAAGTCATCTTAGTATTGCTTGAGGAGGCAATACTAAGACCAGGTGAGGGTTCAAATGGATTATAGCCTAATCCACCCTTTTGAGCAAATGGTCTTTGAAACCCTTGAATTTCCTCTATTGCCTTAGCAGATTTGTTCAAGGCAGACATTTTCATTTTTAAGCTCCCCTCACTTAATTTTAGAGTATCAAATTCACTTGAGAGATTGTCAAATTTAGCTTGAAGAGTTCTAAAGTCAAAATCCTTTTTCTTTAGAATCAGACTTTGTTCATCAATCAACTTTTGTTGTTCAGAGACTTTGAGAGATATTTCTCCATGTTCTCTCACAATCTACTGATACAACTCAGATGATTTAATGTCAACCTCAGATTCAGGAAGATTGGGCATTTTAACTTTAGACCTCAACTGTTCATTTTCTCTCAGTGCCATATTGCATACTTCTTGCATTCTGGTGAAACCTTCCAACAACTTTTCAAAGTCAAGGTGGATTTCACTAGATTCATGTGTGTTAATTGAAAGATTGGAAGATGAACATACCTCTTCATTTTCAAATGCCATTTTGCAGTCATCATCACTGTCACTGTTGGAGAACAGTCCATCATCAGAAGAGTAGACACTCTCTTCACTTGCTGATTCTCCAGCTACCATGGCCTTCCTGTTGTTCATTCTCTTGTCTCTTTTGTTTTGCCTTTCTTTTCTTTCTTTGGCACTTAGGTCAGGACAATCATACTGAAAGTGACCCTTTTTCTGGCAGTTGTAGCACACATCTTCATCATCATTTTTCTTGCTTGAGGACTCCTTCCTTCTTGATGATGATGGTTCACCTTTGCTGTACTTCTTTTTATCAGCATATCTGTCTTCTTTCTTTTCATCAGAGACTTTGTCCTCTGATTTGTTGTCAGGAGAACTGAATCTCCTTCTGGTTCTGTTGTCTTGGTAGAACTTCTTGTATCTACCAAATCTGGAGTTGAGCTTCTCAAATCTCCTTGCCATGAGTGCCAGCTCCTCCTTCATTTCAGATTTTGAAACAGATTGAGAAGATCTTTGAGAATTTTTCTTCTCTGTTTCAGTGGCTTTGAAGGCAACACCTTTGCTTGAGGAAGATGGCTCATCATGCACCTTCTTTCTGTTGAGATCAAACTCATATGCTTTGAGTTCAGAGAATACTTGTTGCATTGGCATGTTGTCAAGATTGCTGGTATTTTGCATCATGACAGAATATATGTCCCACTTAGATGTGAGACTTCTCAGAATCTTCAAGGCAACTTCTCTTTTGGCATAGAACTTGCCCAAAGAATTCATCTCATTCATGATTTCAGTGAATCTGCCATCAAGATGATCAATAGTTTCATTTGGCTCCATAGTGAATTGCTCATACTTTTGGATAGCCACTTGAAGCTTGTTTTCCTTTATCTTTTGGGTACCTTCACACATAAGTGTTAGGGTATCCCAGATCTCCTTTGCTGTGGTGCAGTGATACACTCTTCCCATCATTGCATCTGGAATAGTCTGGTACAGGGTGTTCATGGCAATGTAGTTCAGATTGTGCCTTTTTCTCTCTTCTGCTGTCAGCTCATCCTCATCTTTTGGCAAAAGCTCTCTTGGGTCTGCTTTTTGAGCATCAGTGACCTTGGGATTGAGCTTGGTGAAGGTGAATGGTCCTCTAGTGATGACTTTGAGCATTTCATCATGATGGCAGGCAAGATGTGCTCTCATCCTGATCTTTCAGAAATCATAATTCTCAATTGAGAACATTAGCAATTTGTGATGAGAAATATGATTGACTTGGTTTGGACCCATGTTGTTGATGGTGTTGACAGCATCTCCTGGAACTGCATTGTTAGCCATTTTTATACAGATAGACAAAGGAAAATACAAGTAGATTTTTCAGAAATTTGGATCAGTTCAGTGACCACAGAAGTAATGTGACTTTTTGAAAAACAGTTGACTCTTCAGAGACAGTGGTCTTTGAACCCCTGCTCTGATACCACTTGTTGGTCCTTGGTGGAGTATAACACAAGTGTATGGGGGGGAATGCACTTGTGTATGCAAATTCTTTTCTTTTTGACAAATTGGTCTTTTCAGGCAAGTTGTCTCACAACTAGCCTGAGTGAGAACTTTGATAGATACTTGTCCTACTGATTACTATTTAGTGATCAGTTGGCTAAATATCTAAAAGAGTTTCTAAGTGCGGAATGTGGTTGGCCTTTTGACTTAAAGAGATACTCCAATTTAATTTCTGAAAAATACAGTTATCAGGGACTTTGTCCAAAACAATTTTTTCTTGGCTTACTGAGTTTTGCTCTTTAAAATAAGTTAGAATGTAAGTGAATAAAGAATGCAGTAAGTAAATAGCACACAAGTTTATAGAGGTTCAGAGACTCAAGCTCCTACATCCACTTTCCCTGATTGAACAGGATAATTCCTTCACAATGGAATTAGCTTGTTTTATAGTGCCAAGGTGCACTGATCAACAACACTCTCTTAGTGTTTTGATCCCTAGGATAATCTGAGTCCTAGTGCTCAATCTCTCTGAGTTAAGACTGTGTTTCACAATAACAGTCCTTAACTCCTCACTTCTACAACAAACACTTTCTTCACTAAATGAGATAAGGGTTTGAGGTTTGGTTCCAACTAGTAGAGATATCCTTTACAATAAGAGCAGTGTAAAGGCTTAGGATATCTCAATGCTAATCTTTGAATATTCTACAAAGATTGCCTTAGCTTGATGAAGTGATTCAGGAAACTTGGGATTCTAGAGAACAGCTTGGTTTCCTTTGAAAGCTTGATGATAGTTTGATAGCTTGTAGTTGGATTATTGAATCCCTTGATCACCTCTGTATTTATAGGCAAGTTTGAGCAGCTAACCGTTGGAGGGATAGTAATTCAAACTTGTCTATTTGCAGCATCATTGAAACGGCTATGAAGCTTGGCATCCTTTTATCCACTGTGTAAAAGACCTCTTCAATGGTTGCTTGAATGAATGTGTTGACTTCTGAGAAATGCGGCTGAGAAGACTTGTGTCAGTTTCCAAATATGCACATTTCCCAAGGTTGATTTGTGGCAGAAGCTACACTCAACCAACGGTCAGATGGGACAAGCTCCCTGAACATTCCTGCTGCAATTTAGAATATTCCAACATTCATTCAATGCTTCACTCTTTAATGCTTCAAGTCTTCAATGCTTGGTTCAGGCATGATTGGCAATAAATGCTTCATTGATTTTGTCTTCTGTGAGTTTTGGCTTTCAATGATCATTTGCACTTTAATTGTTCTGATCATATGCATTTATGATCATTGCCTTAGCATGCTTGACCTCTTCAGCTTAGTTGTCCACTGTTATAGCTTGTTTTGCAAGATCAGCAACTTTGGCCTAGAAAACTTAATACATATCAAGCTGCCTAACATTCAGCTTTGGACAACTATCCTGAACTCTAAAATCTCAACAACATTTCTGAGATTTTTGACTTAAGCATTCTACTTACTCAAGTGTTCTGGGACAACTTGTCTGAACTTAGACTTGAGCATATCTCAACTAATCTGAACATCATCAATCAGGGGTTTTGGTATCTAAATCAAAATCATTTTATTCTCAACAGATAGATACATAACTTCTCAAATACACATCTTCTCATTCTTATCTTTCTTAAATGATAGATACTCACATACTCAAGCTCGAATGGGAACTCAATGGCGAAATATCAGACTTATGGCTACACTCTGTGGAGATGACCATAAACCAACTATCCTAAGGTTACCTCTAGGAGTTGAAGCCAAAAGTAAGTCTCTCTCGTATAAATCGGATAAATCCCAACAGGAGAGTGAAGCAGCTGAGATAAAAACAATAGAAAGAGAAGAGGAGTTTGATGTGAAGAAGACAACATCATCCTTCGAATCGGACGACCTCATCCTGCTCTCCTATATTTCAATCCTATATGCCCCAAGTAACCAAAACCATGTTATATCTCATAGAAGAAATAGTAATCACTCTCATATCACTCTTCCTGAAATCTCTTCTAAAACCATCTTCTTCTCACTCTCTGAGACCCTTTTGATGTAAGATACTCAGTAGGGACCTGAATACTACCCATGCAATGAAACATAAGCACAGGTGTATAAAGGCCCCCATGACACGTTTTGATGAAGTCAAAAAGGGGGAAAGTAGGAAGATAGAGGTTGGAAGGAGTCCAGTGGAGATTAATGGGGACAAAAGGAGATGGGGTGATAAATAAATAAATCACCCAGTGTTTAAGATATGAAGAAAAGACTTATATTTCAAGGATCAGAAGACCAGAAGCAGATGAAGACAACCTTTTTGGTAGCTGATAGAAAAACTTGTAATATGTACTCATTGCATATTATTAATACAAGTACTTTTCTCCGACTTATAAGACAACCTCTCATTGTCTTCATCTAAGCCTTCTGTGTGCAAAATAATATAAACTTCTTTAATTTATCTTTCTTTAATACGATTAGATATATTAGATTAAGTGGTTTTGGCTTCATAAAAAAAGGGGAAATTGTTGGGATATGAACCCACCCCTTTAAGTTTGATTTGATTATGATGTAATTAGTTTTGATGGCCAAAATACTTAATCAGTTTAGTGATCTGATATGATAAGCTGAGATGTATAGAACAGCTTATAGTGTTTTAGTCTAGTCTAAGTGAGATCAGTTGTATGTGTATCAGCTGAGATCACATTTGGTTTTACACGCGCTCTCTCAAGATCTGAAGAGTAAAAGACTAGAAGACTAAGAAGACCTTGGAGATATAAGGAAGACCAAGATTGAAGAATTAGATGAGAAGGCCCTTGTATGCCTTATCAGCTGGTATGGACTTCTAAAGATGTATACTGATCAAAGCCCTCAAGACTTAGAATATTTCAAAATAAGATGAGAAGACAAAGATCAAAATCAGATGAGTTGGATTCAATTGATAATCAAAATCAGATCTGAAGACTACTTCATGACAGATAGGCTACTGAACTTACAAGATCAGACCAGATAAATATCAGACGAGATCAAGTACTAAATCAGACGAGTATACAGATTAAACGAGTACCAAGATCAGACGAGTACAAGATCAGCCGACTAGAAATCTGCATGAAAGCTAAGTGTAAATCTCGAAGGCATTGACTTTCCATATCCAAAAAAGGCAAGTTCCAGATTTGGTGGAATCGGTATCAAGCAAGACACAATCAAGAGATTACACTACAATCAAGGATAATCACAACGACTAGTCTCTCCTAACGGCTAGTTGATTAATTGATTAGTCCTATAAATATAAGATCGAGCCAAAGTGAGGAACACGGAAACTATATACAGTTATCAAGTTTTACGAAGAACTTACCCAGCTGATTGAGGCAAACAATATTCGAAGAAAAGTTCTTCAAGCATGTTTCAAAATTCATTAGTTTCCTCACCAACAAGAAACCGAACCACGTTTATCATTAGATATATTTATTGGTTTAGGCATAGTGGTTAAACAATCTGTTGCTTGAACCATTAGTTGGAGATAGATCGAAAACAACCCAAACCCAAACACTCTAGCCAGTATAAGGTTTAGTTGTTCAAAATTGTAAGAGTACTAGTGTTCATAAACACTTATGGAGACCGTAGCAATTTGGGTGATTGCTTGGAGCTCAAAGTCCTCCACTTGGGACTCAAAAGGACAAGACCCTTTGATTTGGTGATTAAATGATTAACATCACGAGTAGATCGTGAGAGTGGACGTAGAATCGTATATCCGAACCACTATAACTCCTGGTGTTATTTACTTTACTGTCATTTCAATTTAGTACTCAATACTTCTATTATTCATATTGCATCTTGCTCTCAAAAGTGTTTTTAAACAAGGCCAATTAAACAAAATTAAAAAACAGCAGACATGAAGTCAGTTGAGTGTCTTAAATTGATTAAAAGGTTTTTCAATATTAACGAACAGGTCTAAACAAAGGGCTCATACCATTCCGCACTCTATATTCAGCAGATCACTAAGTAAGTTGGATCAGCAGACTAGCCAATCCAGCAGACTAAGTGTATCAGCTAAGTATCACACAATTCTGTTTAGAAAAAGTTTTAAAGTCTATTTATCCCTCCCCTCTAAACTTTAAACCCATTCACTACTCGTTCAGGGACCAACAAGAGATTTCCATGAACCTCCGAATAATCCTCGCACTTTTCATTTTCTCGTGCACTACCGCAATCATATGATTGATATCTTCACGCTTACCATGCGAAACCCCTTCGTTTCCCCCAAATTTTGATGAGAAAAAATCTACTAAAATTGCACCTATTCAAGCGTGCTTTCACCCCTAGTACGTTCATGTCATAGCGCGTGTTCATTTGAAATTGAATTAGAATTACTCCTTAAAAATTTCTAAACATTCTACATCCAACACATATTTCATGTAAAAAGGTTAGGACTACCTTTCTTCGTTGTCTAATGAAAAAAAAGGTGAGACGACCTTTCTTTATCTATTGTCTAATTCAACATATATTTATTTAATTAGAATAACGTTTTTGAAGCACTACAAAAAAAACACGTTTTAGAGACGGATTTACCGACTGAATATCCGTCGCCCGCCGAGGTTACCGACGGAATTACCGACGAAAAGTTGTCCGTCTCCTTTTTCGGCGTCGGCATTTTTTGCCGACGGATTTTTGAATTCCGTCGGTATTACCGACGGAAATACCGACGGAATGTCCGTCGGTATTCCAGACAACTCGTTTAAACCGGGTCAACATTCCGTCGGTAATTCCGTCGGGAAAGAATGAATTAAAATAATTATAAAAGAAATTAGAATGAATTAAAATAATTATAAAAGAAATTAAATTCCGTCGGTAAATTCCGTCGGAAATGCCGTCGGATAATCGGTCAACATTTCCCGTCGGAATTTCCGTCGGTATTACCGACGGAAATCCGACTAAAATAATTTTGAATTTATTGATTTCGCAAATTCACATAGTGACGGAATATCCGTCGGCATTATACCGACGGAATATCCGTCACTAAAACAAAATAGTAATAAAAAAAATATGGGTGGGACCGGAGAGGCCCCGACCCGCAGCATTTTTTAATAAATTAAATTGGTGTATATACTAGCAAAGAAGAAACAACAACTAAATTAAATTGGTGTATATACTCAAAATGCATACGGACATTAATATCGATGAGTTTTGTAAATTAAATCTCTCAAATACAATTAATAAGCACCGAAAAGCATGTAAACAAGATAACAAGTCACCGGCGACGTACAAGTCCATAGCGATGGAGATTCGTCTTCTTCCAGTCTCCGGCGACGGTGGCTTCGTCTTCTTCCAGTCTTCGGCGAAGGGCGGCGACTTCGTCTACTTCAAGGAAACAACCAAAAAATTAATTTAAAAAAAAAATCGATCTTGAAGTTCAAAATTTTTCAATCTAAACTCGAAATCACTTACGTTGGAGTCGGGGATCGGTCGTCGGCCTTCTTTTTCTTAAAAAAATAGCGGCGGCGACGATGTCGGTGATCGGCCCACTTATTCAAACGCCGGAGAAGCAAGAATGGAGACGATTGTAGAAAAAGAAGACGGTTGTGGTTGAACGGCGTCGACGAGGCAATGGAAGCGGAAGGTCGGCCGGAGGAGCACAGATCGAGTGGGCGGCGGCCATGGATCGGAGCTTCACGGTGGAGAGAAATCGGCGCGGGAGAGACGGAAATAGAGAGAGAAGAGTGAAAGAAATCCTAGGTTGAGGCTTTATATAAGGCCTAATATCCGTCGGCATATATGAATACCGACGGATATTCCGTCGGTAATCTTCAAATTGTGAATTTCGACGGTGGTATATATAAATACCGACGGATAATCCGTCGGCATTTATCAAATGGTAAATGCCGACGGAAAGTTAATTCCGTCGGCAAATTGGCAGTTTTTTTTTATTTTTTATTTTTAATTAATTCAATTTTTTCTATATACTAGACCTACTAAATTACCAAAATATTTTTAAAAAAAATCACGAAATTCATTTCTTCCACATATATTAATAAATATATTGGTTGTGGCTTATATTTATAGTAAATTTAATTTTTATAATTTGTACCTAAATGATAAATAATTAATTAACTTTTATAAAATAAAAATAAATACATTACATTAATTAATTGAATTAATTTTCATCTTCATCGTCTTCATCCTCCTCTTCATCATCTTCCTCATCCTCCTCATCATCATCCTCCTCCTCATCCCCATCTTCTTCATTCTCCTCTTCATCCTCCTCTTCATCCTCATCTTCATTCTCCTCTTCATCCCCCTCCTCTTCACCTTCAATTTCGATTAATTGGGGATTTGCAGCCGTCAAGGGTACAGAAAGATTGAAATCTCCCGTAAAGACTTCAGTTGGAGTCTCTATTTGTTCTGTTTGAAATGGAGATTCATCTTCAGTATTTTTGTCCTTTTTAGGGACTTCTACCATTGACCTTGCCTTTACTTTGCAAACAGCGTGCCATTCATAACCACGTGGAGCTCCCGGATATGTGCAGTAGTATACTTGAGATACTTGATGGGCAAATACAAATGGATCATCCCCAACATACGTCCTTTTCGAACTAACATCAACGAGCTTGTACTCCGGGTGAATTCTTGTTCCTAGATGGCCTGAATCAAACCAATGACACTTGAACAACACTACAGTCTTTGTTGGATATCCTGGATATTCTACTTCGACGACTTCCCGTAACACCCCAAAGTAATCACTTGCATTTGCATTGTAATTCGCACTGCTAACGCAGACGCCACTGTTGGTAGTTGCCTTTGTCGATGCATACCCAGACGTATGAAATCTGTAGCCCTTCACAATATAACCGTTGTAAGTCTTTACACGACGTAGTGGTCCCTTGCTGAGATCTCGTAAGAATCGACTGTCAAGAGCGTTATCCCGTCCCTATACGGCTCAATTTAAAATTGATTAAAATAAATATTAATTTATTTACGTAAAACATAATTAAATGGTACTCACATAACGTTCGAACCATCGGGAAAATTCACGTTGAATACGAGCATCTATATATGCATCTGAGATGTTTGGTTCTGCTCGTCGTAGTTCTTGAGTGTACATCCTAATTCACAACATTCAAAAACTTGGTTAATATTAAATGACATAAATGAAGTGTTATTTAAATAGACGATTTATATATGAAATACTCACTCAATGTATGGCTGAACTTCATCACAATTCAATAACACATACGTTTGTGCTATTTCCGCCTCCGAGTTCGTCTCCCAATATCGTTCAGTGGGTTTTCCTATTGGTCGTCCCTTAGACTTGAATATGGAGAGCATTCCATCGACCTCTTCACTGATATCGTCAGCGGATGTACCACCGAAGTTACGTGGAGCACTTCTTAACTTTGTGTTGACGTGATCTTCAAAGTAATAAGAACAAAACATGCCAACCTCTTCATTCAAATATGCATTCACAATCGATGCTTCAACGTTTGCCTTTTGTTTAGCATTGCGTTTCAAGTTGTGGAGATACCTGATACACACACACACACACACACACATATATATATATATATATATAACTTATAAGAATGCATGCATGTGTAATTGTAATGAAATAAAATAAGTAAGATTTTACCTTTCAAATGGGTACATCCACCTGTATTGCACCGGACCACAAATTCTCGCTTCATACGCTAAGTGAACGGGTAAGTGTTCCATCGAGTTAAAGAAGCTAGGTGGAAAAATTTGTTCCAACTTACACAAAATCACTGGAATGTCTTCATCTAAACTAATCATATCATCGATCTTGATCGTTGTAGCCGTTAAATCTCTAAAAAAGAGACTTAATTCAGTGATAGCCCTCCACACATTGTGAGGAAGAAGTTCTCGGAACGCAATCGGTATCAAGCGTTGCATAAATACATGACAATCATGACTCTTCATCCTTGTAACCTTACCCGTTGTTGTGTCTACGCATCGACTCAAGTTCGACACGTAGCCGTCCGGAAAGTTCAACTCCTTTATCCACCTACACAATCTTTGTTTTTGTGGCTTATCCAGTGTGTAGCTAGCCTGTGGAAATTTACCTGTACGCTCATCCTTTTTCAACTCTGGACGGCGACAAAGAGTGTCCAAATCCTCCCAAGACTTTGGAGTGTCTTTCGTCTTGCCTTCCGTGTTCATGATTGTGTGGAACACATTGTCAAACACATTCTTTTCAATGTGCACCACATCCAAATTGTGTCGTATCAATAGTGAACTCCAGTATGGTAAGTCCTAAAAAATACTCCTTTTGTTCCAACCACCCTCAATTCCTCTGTTGTGTTCCGCTGCATTTTTCTCAGTACTTTTTTTCAACCCCGTCCACTGAACCTCATATAACAACCTACGTCCTGTACGGAGAGTAAATTATAAGTGACACTAAAAGCAATAGATAAATATACGTTTAGTACTCGATCATTAAATAAATGTATAAAATACCATCTCGAAGTGGAGGCCGATTGTTTGTGACTAGGGGTGAGCATCGGTCGGTTCGGTGACCGAACCGAACCGAATTAAAACCGAAATCCAATATTACTAACCGAAGCCGAACCGAATTAGGACAAAACCGAATACAACCGAACCGAATTATTCGGTTCGGGTTCGGTTAAAAACCGAAATTCTAAAGTAAAAAAAACTGAATTTTAAAAAATCTGAAAAATTACATTTAAATAACAAATATCACATATTCATGATCCACAATTCAATTAACGGCTGAAATAGTTCAAATAAACTAATGAAATTGTCCAAATAACATTCCAACTTTCAAAGACTCCAAATAAAATAACAGTACAATTTTACAAAACTACAAATAAACTGATGAAATAAGTTAAATATCAGTCCAATATATAGTCCAAGTCTCCAAGACTCTAAACAACTCAATAGTCCAAAATAGCAGTTGGTAAATAATCAGTGCAAAATAGTTCAGTCCTAAATAACAGTGCAAAATAATAGTCCCAAATGCAAATAGTTCAAAAAAAAAAAAAAAAAAACACTCCATCTTTCAACATCCAAGCTCCGTGCAATCTTTAGCTCTTCCGGTCCAATTCATTCCTCCTCGGGGATGGGAGATAATGGTGCACCAACTCCTTGATTTCCAGCTACTGTTGGTAAATCTAAAAAAACAAAGATAAGAAAACATGTTAATGTAATGTAAGTATATATTGAAATTAACAACATTAAGAAAAAAATTAATTAGTAACTCAATTACCTTTCTCATGTTTCTCAAGTTCTTCAATTAGTTCTTCATAACAGAGAGGCTGTGTCGAATGTCGTAGCCAATCTTGCCCACAAATCAAGGCTTCAACTATTTTAGGAGTTAAAGAACTCCTAAATGCATCAAGTACCCTACGACCGGCACTAAATGCGGACTCCGAAGCAACCGTTGAAATTGGAACGGCTAAAATATCTCGAGCCATTCTTGAGAGAATGGGAAATCTGCTGGAATTCACCTTCCACCACCCTAAAACGTCCAACTTCCCATCTAAAACAGCTTCACTCAAGTATAGTTCGAGCTCACTTTGTTTTTGTTCAGCCATCCCATTCTCAATTCTTGACCTCTTATATCTTGCTTTAGACACCGACACCTCCCTATCCTCTTCACCAATAAACAGCTCACTACTAGAACTTGATGTGCTATCATTTGCTTCATTCACCAACCGATACTTAGCATTATATTCGTTGAACACATCAAAAAGTCCAGTCCTCACAGATTGAAAGATAATACCACCCTTTTCAGACCCATACATCTCACCCAACGAGTACTCCAAGTATCCCAACTTATCACGGGGATCAAAAACATTAGCCCAAAATATGATTTTGTTCATTTTCTCCGCATCTCCCCAATATTTATCAAATTTCTTTTTCATAGAATCCCCCAACCTTTTAGTCCCACAATCTGAACTTGCCATCCAATCGTTCAAAATACAACATAAATCACTAATCTCACTTAAAAAGGAGTTAGAAGTGACATAAGATGAACCCGAAATGCGCACAGTCAACTTATAAAAATGCTTCAACAAACTAGCATATTTACGAACACAAATCCAATCAATAGAACTTGGAACATTTAAGTCACCCAAATCAACCTTATAACATGGATCTAAGTCATCATACTTCTCAAATGCTCTTGTAGGAACATCCAAACACAATGAACTCTTGCTTTCTATTCCCTCCAACTTCACACAATCATTAAATCTTTTTAATCTAGCAGGTGAGTTCCTAATGTAACTAATTGCATCCCTCACACGCTTGACTGAAGGATCAATATCTTTCAAACCATCACTTACCACTAAATTAACTACATGTGCAATACATCTCATATGAAGATATTTACCACTTGCAATTGCAGTTCCCCAATTCACAATTTTTCTTTTCATAAACTTTATAGCCCCATCATTTGAACTTGCATTATCCACAGTTATAGTAAACACGTTTTTCAATCCCCAATCAAGAAGGCAGTTCTCTAAGGCTCTACCAAGGTAATCACCCTTATGTTTAGAAACAGACACAAAGTTTATAATCTTCTTATGTAACTTCCACTCGTTATCAATGAAATGAGCAGTAATGCACATGTAATTAATCCTTTGCAATGAAGTCCAAGTATCAGTGGTAATGCACACTCTTTCACAGTTTGTTTTCATAAAAGATTTCAGTCTTGACCTTTCATTAAGATACAATTGATAGCAATCTCTTGACACTGTCCATCTAGAAGGAATACGAAACCTAGGACATGCTTTACTCATAAAATCTCTAAATCCCTCACCTTCCACACACTTAAATGGCCATTCATCAATCACAATCATTCGTACAAGAGCATCCCTAATCTCATTTTGATCAAACTTCCAAGTACTAATCATAGCACTACTACCATCATCTTTGTTTGATTGCAAATTAATTATCCCCTGTCTTGTTTCTTGATTTTTAGGATTCTTCATGCAAGAATTTGTGTGATTATTTAGTGATGAAGTGCCATTTTTTGAAGTATTTGAACAAAAATATTTGTCACAATACTTACATTTAGCTCTATCAACACCATCCTCGTCCTTGATTTTCTCAAAGTGCAGCCATACTTTCGATCTTGGTTTCATCGGTTTTCTCTTTATCTTTATTGGTCTGGAATTCACTACAGTCTCAGTTGTTGATGATTGAATCTGTGGTTGCGTGACTCGCGTCTCAGATTCAATAGCATTGCTTCCAATATCTCCTTCTAGAGTATTTGAATTTGACATCTGCATTAATATCAAAATTAAAATGAGTAATCTGCAATTCTGCATAATCTAAAAAAACTCAAATAATCTGCAAAAACAGAAGCAGACAAATAAACTATAAAAGAAGCAAAAACAGATGCAGGCAAAACTATAACATACCCAAATAATTTATAACCTACTGACTACTGGCTATTGTATATATGAATCATATCTGCAACTCTGCAATTCAAAAAAAATCTAAAATATGTGTGAATCTTGTACACTACACACACTGAATTAAAAAAAAAATTAACTAAAATCTACTAATTAATAAATTTGTGTGAATCTTGTGAATCTAAAATCTTGATTAATAAAATTAAATACTAACCATAAACATCAAAAAAAAATTAATTACTAATTACCATATCTGCAACTCTGCAAGTCTACAAATGCATGTACACTACACACACTGAATTAAAAAAAATTAACTAACCTTAAATAAATACTAAGGGAACAGTGGGTCGTGGAGGTGAGAGACTGTGGAGGTCGTCGCCGACCGATGAGTGATTGTGGAGGTGGGTGACCGTAGAAACAGAGTTGTGGAGGTGGGAGATGTGAATGGCCGTCGCCGTCGCTGTGGACGGACGTGGCCGACTGGCCGGCGTGAGTGAGGCAGTGACTGCGGTGGCCGGCGTGAGTGAGGCAGTGAATGCGGTGGCCCGCGTGATTTTGAGATGAGAGGTGAGAGAGATGAGAGAACTAGAGAGGCGCCGCTGGTTAGATTTGGGAATTAGGGTAATAGGAAAATAGGATTTAGGGTTTGCCCTTTATATATGTGTAATATTTCGGTTTCGGCTAACCGAAATAATTTTAATAAAACCGAAACCGAAACCGAACACCGAAATTAAAAAAAATTGCCACCGAAAACCGAACCGAAATTTTCGGTGACCGAACTGAATTCATATTTCGGTTCGGTTTGGTTCGGTTTTCGGTTAAAATCCGAATACTGCTCACCCCTATTTGTGACTGCTCTGTTCTTTACGAAGTTCTTCTTATTTCTTCGAAACGGGTGACCTTGAGGTAAGAACCTACGGTGATTATCGAACCATGAAACTTTTCTACTCACCGGGAGACTGAAAGCTTCAGAATTCTCCATACAATACGGACATGCTTTCTTTCCGGTCGTACTCCACCCGGACAACATACCATATGTAGGAAAGTCGCTAATGGTCCATAAAAGAGCAGCACGCATCGTGAAGTTCTGCTTTCTAAAAACATCGTACGTTTGGACTCCATTCTCCCATAAGAAGATCAAGTCTTTTATAAGAGGTTGGAGATAAACATCCAGTTTGTCCTTTGGATTCGTTGGTCCAGGCACCAATACAGTCAGAAACATTGTTTGAGGTTTCATGCACATCCACGGAGGAAGATTATACGGAGTCAGTATCACCGGCCACAAAGAATACTGCTTCCCATGCATCCCAAACGGTGCAAAACCATCAGTACACAAACCTAATCTCACATTCCTCGGTTCACAAGCAAAATCTGGAAACACGTTGTCAAGATGTTTCCAGGCCTCTGAGTTTGCCAGATGTCGCATCTCCCTCAACTCAGCCGAAGAGGAATCTGTAGCATGCCACGTCATGTGTTGTGCAGTGGCACTTGATTGATATAATCTCATCAAACGAGGAATGATAGGAAGGTAGTACATCTTCTTATATGGCACTTTCTTCTTTGTCTTCTTCGATTGACCACCAGGTCCCTTTCGACGTGCCTCTTTGTACCGGGGATGGCCACACAATCTACACATATTCAGACTGCTATCTTCGTCACCCCAATATAACATGCAACCCTTCACACAACAATCAATCTTCTCAACCGGCAAACCAACATTCTTCAACATTTGTTTGCTTTGATGAAACGTCGTAGGCACCTTATTATTTTGAGGACAAATTTCACTGCATAACTGTGTCACTTGCTCATATGCCCTGTTAGAAAGCTTGTTCTCGGTCTTAATGTTCATGAGTCGTGCATTAAATGACAACTGTGAGTGAGATTCACAACCCGGATATAAATCTTCTTCGACTAATTTGAGCATCTCATAAAACCGAAATGCCTCATTCGTCGGCTCCTCTTCCATGTTTGAAAAACCAGCTTCCCTGATCATTGTTTGATACATATTCGGTTCTTCGTCCCCAAACTGTTGTTCTTCGTCCCCAAATTGTTGTTCTTCGTCCCCAAACTGTTGTTCTTCGTCCCCAAACTGTTGTTCTTCGTCCCCAAACCGTTGTTCTACCTCGTTACTAGTGCCAACATGATCGAAATTTGCTTCTTGTTGATAGATTCCAACAGTGTAATAGTAGAACACTTCATCAAATCTATAAGGCCAACGTGTTTCGCCATGACTAGTCCAATTATAATAATTATCAACGAAACCATTCTTCACAATATGTAATAAGACCTCATCAATCTCTTTATATTGCTTATTCTGACATTTCTTAGCATTACACGGACACCTAATGCAATTTCCACTCATGTAATGTGGCTGGCTTTTTGCAAATTCAACAAATAACACGAGTTCATTATAAAATTCCACATTCACATTTCCTCTAATCATTCTAGGAGTACAGTACATCCAACGACGGTCAGGCAAATCCATCCGCTAAACATTTAAGTGGAGCAACACATTACTAAACTAAACTTATAATAAATTCAAACAAAACTTATGATATATATAAAACATGTAATTACATTATATTGAATTTTATGTATAGAGTAAATTAAAAATGGTAGAAAATGTACCGTAATCGTAATTTGATGTTTCTGAATACACGAGCATGAGCATAAAAAATTTCGCAGTATAAAGTTTTGGTGTAAATTTGCAATACGAAAGTGAAGTGGGAGAAAAATTAGACAGTAGAAAGTTTTGGGGTAGATTTCCCGACGGAAATGCCGACGGACTTATCTTTTCGTCGGCATTTCACCCGCCCAAATTTCCGTCGGCAAAGATAATGCCGACGGATAATCCGTCGGCATTTATCAAATGGTGAATTCCGACGGAAAGTTAATTCCGTCGGCATTTCACCCGCCCAATATTCCGTCGGCATAAAAAAATACCGACGGATTATCCGTCGGTATTTATCACATTGTGAATTCCGACGGAAAATGTATTCCGTCGGCATTTGGCGGTTTTTTTTTTTTTTTAATTAATTCAATTTTTTGTATATATAGCACACACAAAGCAACACAAAGCTCACACCATATTCGATTTTTTCTATTTTGCAAAGAAATATCATGTCTTCTTCATCTTCTATTCGATTTCAGCAAGGCCTTATTTGTTATTGTGGAAAGGCATGTCGTACATATGCTTCTAAACAACCTAGAAGTAAAGGGAGGATATTTCATAATTGTCCTGACTCCCTAAGTGATGGTTGTGGTGGTGGATGTGGTTTCTTTGTATGGGCTGATACTCTAGAAAACTGTGGTGTTGACAAGAATCAAGGATCTAATCAAAGTGACAAAGAAACTGAAGAAATGAAGAAAATGACTCAAGAGATGAAGAAATTGGTTATAGAGATCAAGAATTTGGCTGAAGAAATCAAGGATTTAATCAAAGTGAACAAAATCATTTTGATTGTGCTAGTTGTCATGGTTGCATCTACCACCTTCAAGTGGTTTGGTTAAATATATGTAAAATGCACTCTATATGAGGCTATTTTGTACTAGAATGCACTGTTATTTGTACTCAATGAAACAAATGAATGCACCTTATTTTCATTTATACACCAAATGCATTATTCCACCAATAAACTACACAAATAAACTGCAATATATAGTTCAACATATAGTTCAACATAAAGATAAATATATAGATCAACATAAAGATAAATAAGTTCAACAGAAAAGTAAATAAGTTCAACAGAAAAATAAATTAGTTCAACACAAAATTAAATTGTTCAACCACGATAGTTAAAAAACTGATCAACCACATCGTCAGTACTCAAGTTGACGTCGTCATCGTCGGCCTGAGCTTGATCTGGAGCTTGAACTGGAGCTTGATCTGGAGCTGGAGCTGGAGCTGGCGGGGCTTGCCCCATCGTCTGTTGATAGATGGCCTCGATCTGCTCAGCAGACATCCCCAACGTCCGACCCGCGTTGGCACTCCAGAGGCGGAAGTAGTTCTCGAACGTTGCCATGACGTTCGGATCCGGGACGGCAGTGGAGGATACGGACGCCTGCGATGCACTCCGGGCTGACCGACCACTTGGTGTCCTCACGGCGTTGCTCATCCCACCAAGGCCAAGAACCCTTCCCTTGGAGGTCGGGGAAACGTCAAGGTAAAGCTGGTCCACGTCAACAGCCGGAGGGGGATCGCTGCTTCCGGATTCAGCAGTAGTCGCTGCGGCTTGCGTCTCGGCCTCTTCAATCCTTTGTCGGACGCTCAACTACATAATTAAAAAATTAAAATTAATTTAATTATCTATATATATAATTTAATTAATACATAAATTTAATTAAACTTACGTGGAGGTCAGTAGTGCGCCCGTAGGTGGACGTCAGTGTATCGGCATTAAACGGATGAATAAGACTCATCCGATCCAAGTGGGTGTGTGAACGTCCAGTCGCCCGCTCCTATTACGTATCAAATAAACATATACAAATTAATTTAGATAACTAATATAAAATAATTAACTATAATTATTTAATTTTTAAAATTAATGAAAACTTACGATAGCAAGTGATTGCTCGAGGACGGACCGAGCTCCCCCCCGATGCACTGCCATCCCGTCTCCAACGTCGGTTCTGCGGTTGGCCCGAGCTTTCTCACACTTCTCTTGGTAAGCCGGGTCCATCCACTTCTCAACCAACGACTCCCACAGGTCAACACCATCCTCGTCTTTCCCCAGATCAAGATTCGTGTCACTATCACGCCAGGCCATTCTCCAGTCGTACATCATGTTCGTGTACCGAGTAGAACAAACACCGTACCACTTCTGGTAAATAGCGTCGTCCGAGTAGATCGCCGTATCCCAACAGGCCTTTTTCTATACAAATATTCAACATATTTATCAAATAATATGTATAATTAGTTATTTAATAAACTTTAATTATTGTAATTATATACCTGGAACTCCTCGAAGTATTCATCCTTTTTAGTTTGCGGCACCGCCAACCAAGTGATAGCACCCTTAGAAATCTTGCACTTCTTAAAGGATTGTGTGCAGATCCTGGACACCTCATTACCGGATAACAACCTGTAAAATTATTAACAAATTTATAAACTAACACATTATAAATAAATAAATAAATAAAGTTAATTGTTATTGAATACTGTTAAACATTATAATTATTGACTTACTCTCCTTGAACGATTTCAACGGGTTTTCTTTTGTCTCGAACGGGATGCTGACGAGAAGAGGATCCTACGGCTGTCGACGAAGTAGACGACATCGTAGTCGGCGGCGGCGACACTGCCACAGGAGGAGGAGGAGGAGCCATCACAGGTACTGATTCACCCCGAGACCTCCTTGAACGTGACCAAAATGACCTACGTGAACCAGAACCCTGATTCGGTACTTGTTCACTCATCTGTTTCAATCAATAAAAAATACATAATTTTACTAATTATCAATTTAATGAACATATTGCTAATTTAAAATTTTTACTAATATAGCATATTCCTAATTTAATCAATTCCTAATTTAATCAACATATTCATAATTTAAATCAAAACAATATATATATAACCTAATTACAACGTGATACCACCGTCGAACCATCTAATTAACTAATAATTTAAACAATTGATTGAAACATGCATCACCTACATTAAAAATATTTCTAAATTAACATATTTCTAAATTAACAAATCTAAACATAATTAAAATAATAGTTTTCTAATTGGAGTTTTCTAATTATCAATTAAATGAACATATTCCTAATTTAAATTTTTTACTAATATAGCATATTCCTAATTTAATTAATCAACATATTCCTAATTTAATTATTATTTTTGTAACTAACTTAATTAATAATAAAAAATTGAACATATTCCTAAATTAACAAACCTAAAACTAATTAAAATAATAATTTTCTAATTGGGTCAATAATTATAAATGTAATGAACATATTTCTAATTTAATTTTTTTATTAATATAGCGTATTCCTAATTTAATCAACATATTCCTAATTACAAAGTGATCCAACGGTCGAACCACTATATCTAAACTAATTTAAACAATTGATTGAAACATGCACTACCTACATTAAAAATATTCTATATCAAAATTACACCATTAAATTAAACTAGTAATTAACTATACATGCATATAACAATTAATTAATTAACCTTAAAAAACTATTATATCAAAATTATTCTAGCTTAATCAACAAATTAAATAACATACGTACTAATTAACATGATCATAATATTTTAACAACTAACCAAATCAATAACATGCAAATCAACATTAAATTATTCATATTTACATATATCCATGCATAAACATATATAAGTATTAAAACTAAGTAATAGAACTAATTAAGAAAACGTAACGTATCAATGTAATCGGAGAAATTTGCTTCAATAGCCTCGTCCTCGTCTTCGTCTTCCCCCCCGAATCGACTCACTCACGCACCCCTTTTTTTTTTTTTCTAAAACGCATTCTGTGAGGCCCTTATATATATAAAAAAAAAAAATACCGACGGATATTCCGTCGGCATTTCCCTCGGTAACCACCCACTTTTAATGGTAACAGTTACCTTTTTGGAAAACGAGGCGGTGCAAAATTAACGTGTCCGAAGCCGACGAATTATCCGTCGGCATTTCCGTCGGCATAAATATTTCAAAAGATCCGTCAGCATTTTTCCTCGGTAAATGCTGACGGAACGGAAATCCGTCGGCAAGCTTGTTGACTTTTCAAACAACAGTAATCCGTCGGCATTCCGTCGGCATTTCCGTCGGAAATGCCGACGGAATATTATCCGTCGGCATGTGTCCGTCCTTATGACGCGCGTTTTTTGTAGTGAAGGGTATATTTGCAAACACGAATTAAATATGAAAGCAAGAGCAACATACAAACTACCATGAGATTATGGGTGGGAAGGGGGATTGTTCGTGATGCAGGGAAACGTCTCAACTAAAGTGAGGACAGTTAATTTCGATAACGAAATATCCAGAAAACACAATATCGATTAAGGATGAAACCTTAGTTTGTGTTTGTATGAAGGGATTTGATTTGACGAGATATTTCAAATGAAATGATTTAAAATAGATGGATTTCAAATGACATGATTTTAGTGAGAATTTAAAATCCTCTCAAGTATTTGAAATTCATTCATTTACTTTTTAAACCAAACAAGTGTAGTGGATTTATATTATGAATTTAAAATTCATATTTGTTGATGTTGAAATAAGTGTTTTGTAAAATGATCCAACACTAACAGCCGAGTGTTGTAACAAATGTTCTCAACACTTATGACAACATCAGAATTTGCTCTTCCTTCTTTCACTAACTCCGATCTTACACTTGTTGTTTAGTAATGTCCCCAACGCAACTAGAAGACATGGACAACACCAGGTCACGCAGTTGTATGAGAGTGAGAAGTTACTAGGCATAATATAGCAAATTCCTATATTCAAGGAGATGTGAAGAGAAGTTCCATAACCGCTTGATCTCACGGTTGTGATGATCATAGGAGTTGAAGGCATTTCGTCCATGATGCCTATAAATACCGTAGTTGTCTCAACACAAGATACACAAGAAGAAAAGCTAAATCTTGATTACTAGACTATTGAATGTGTATACGCTTCTAGTTAGGAAAATTGTTGTTTCTTCTTGTAGATCATCACAGTTTTGTAAACCCGAATAATAGTGTGTTGATCATGGTCTTATTTACTAGGTTATATGCATAGATCTATGAGGGAGATAATTTTGTAGGATCTAGTAAATTCTATACACTCATTCGTAGTGTTTTTGTACACCTCTAAGAGGTTGTAATCCGTTTCACATATTTTTATATAGTGAACAGTGTAGATTATTTTATAATCTACGCAAATTTTGAATACTTCAATTTTCCAAAGTGCATTTTAATTTTTCCTGCTTAATGTCGTCAGGACAGTGTCAATACGACTGACAACATCTCTGATTTCGCACGCACACACTTTCGATTCCTAAATCCCTCCATCCAAACACAACCTTAAGGATTTTCATATAATTTTCTAAGTCCTTTGAAACAACATAAACACCCTCTTTTAAAAGGATTTTTATAAATAATGGTCATAGTGCTTTAAAGACAAATAGAACTTTAAATAAAAACATTCGGACTCAAATTGAATAAATGGATAACAGATTTTGATAGACTTTTCAGTCGCTTATATTCCCCATCAGTTCTTCAATCAGCTTTGAAGAAGTTCTTCTCAATCAAGCTGTCAACAGTTTCCTTGAGGCTTTCCTTTAGAGGAGTGAATTCAACACCAATGCTTTCAGCTCTCTCTTTCGAGACTTGATACCTAGGCTCAAATGGCTTGTCATCCGCACATCTACAAACACATTAAATTTGGAATTAATTCTTACGCAAAGTCTTATATGGACAAATTAGCTAGTCTTTGGGCAGCCTTTCGATCTGCCAGTGTGTGATGTGGCTTTGACGACATGACACCTCCTAATCAAACAATGTTGTTTATCAAATGTGGGGGTCACGTCTGCAAGTCACACCATACATGGGTAAAAAAAGATTATTCAAAGTTGTGGATTTATTTGTATTTATTCAAAGTTGTGGATGAGATAATTTGAATTAAGAATTCAATTATTTATAATTTATAACCCAGTGTAAATAATATATGAAGTAGTAGGAGTGCACAACAATATTTATTCAAAATATATATTATGATTCGTTGAATCGAAAATTTGCCCGTCTTACGTTGTTTTGAAAATAACTGACTAAATCTTAATCGCTGGTAGCTATGCAAATTTACCTCCCACACAAACTACAATACGAGTTTTTTTTTACTAATATATAGGAGTTACTTAATATGTAAAATTAAAGACAATACAAATAAATAGTTAAAATGAGATCGAGTAGAAGAGTAGTTACTTTTGAGGAAGTGGAAGAGCAGGATACAACTGATGGAGTATTTCGATGACGTCGGAAAGGTGAGCAACGGTCTCAGCCGTAATGTATCTTCCGTTGGCCGAAGGATTCTCAAATGCGAGTATATGCGCCAAAGCAACATCTTTCACATTTACAAATGCATACGTAGCATTCTTGTATGTTTCTGCCCCTACAAATTCAAAAATATTTCGAGTAGGTCTCTTGGGTAACAGTTACATAGTATGTACGGTCATTTTCGACCGAGCGTCATGCTTAGTATTCAACTACTTCGATCAAACGTTAAACTTAGTGTTCGAACACTAAGCACGACTGAGGTGGATCCAAGGGCGGAGCCAGAAATTTTTTTTAGGGTGGGCTAGAATGAATGCAATACGAAAAAATAAAAGATATATTTTCTTTTACAAAAGTTGTAGCATACGATTTTTTATTTGATAGAATTCATAAGTTTTCGAAAATAATTCTCTTTTAATATTGACAACTATATAATCTGATAAATTAATAGTTTTGAATAACACTCTTAACATGGTTCATTGTTGAAAATGTTCATTCGTTCGTGACAGCGATAACAAGAGGTATCAAAACAAGGTGAATCAGTATCATAATCAGAGCATACGATTGCACCTTGTCTGTCTCGACTAACTTTTTAGGTAGTTCAAATAGTTGATATATTCTGAATTTTTTTTAGAGGTTATTTAATTGAAATTTTAAATTATATAAAGAGTTAAGTATGTATATTTTACAAATAGTTTAACAAAAACTAATATGGATTGATGGTAGGTGTAAAGTGGATTTGATGATGTTTGAAGTAAAATGTAGATAAAAAAAAGAGTGACAATTTGAAAATAAAATAATATTGGGAGGATATTAATTTTGTGGGGGCATTTTCATATATTAAGAGTGTATAAGTAATTTTGAAATGTCTCAATAAAAAGTGTGCAAATAATCACGAAACAGAGGATATATATAAAAGAAAACCCCCCAAAAAATAGGGTGGGCTGGAGCCCTCCTTAGCCATAAGGAGGCTCCGCCCTTGGGTGGATCCATTGAGGTATTGGAATAGAAGGTACGTACCATTAAGCAAATTGAGTATGATAGCAGAACTGGTGTTAAGGGTGGGCTGCAATAGAGGGCCAATAACCATTGAAGGGTTTATAGCCACCAAGTCTAAGCCCTTCTCTTTTGCAAACTTCCAAGCAGCATCCTCCGCCACTGTCTTTGATAGCACGTACCATTGCTGCTTAATTCACCAAATTCTATATTATATATATAAAATAGTGTTTGGATCAGTTATAGTTGGTGTCACGCTTTAATTTACATGTACACTTTTATATAAAACTAATTAATATCGTTCAAGTTATATTTTAAATTTATAATCTAAATTCATTTCACTTGTTTGGATTAAAAAGTAAATGAATAAATTTCAAATACTTTAAAAAATTTTAAATTCTCACTAAAACCATGTCATTTGAAATCTATCTATTTTTAAATCTTTTCGTTTGAAATATCTACTCAAATTAAATACCCTCATCCAAACACAACAATAAGGTAATTAGTGCCACGTTTTAGTTAAGTAGAAGAAATTAGGTAAAACGGACCTGAGTGCGTTTGCAGAAGTCGGGATCGGACCACCAAGTCTCATCAACAATGACATCGGGTGCAAGTTGTTTGCCATTAAAATAAACTGAAGCAATAGATGATGTCAAAACAACCCTCTTTACACATGCAGCTTTTGCACATGATGCCATTACATTCAGTGTCCCTTTCAATGCTGGATCTACCAATTCTGCCTGCACAAACGCTAATTAATTAACTAGCAATCTTTTCGTTTCCTCCATCCTAGTCTAATTGTCTCATTTATTTTTTGAACATTTATCAAAATGAATAATAGTATTAAATGGATAGAAAGATATATGAAATGAAAAAGATAAGGAGAAAAATAGGAAAGAGATCAAGACATAGTCAAGTGTTGATAAAAATGAAAATAAATAATTTAGTTTGAACGTTCTAAATAGTAAAATTGAGCACTTAGCCTATGACGGAGGGATTATATATTAACGAAACCATTTACAAATAAATGAATCGTCTAGCTTAAACAGTATGAGTGCTTCGATGAAGACTACACACCTAGAGCTGTTATTCGAATCGAGCCTTAACGAGACTCGGCTCGATCGACTCGATAAGGCTCTTTAAGGCTCGACTCGTTTAGCTACTCGAGTCGAGCTCGAGTTGTATAAAAGCTCGATAACTTATCGAGCCAAGCTCGCCTCGACTCGCGAGCTACTCGCTAGGTTCGAACTCGAAGAGTATACTTGTAAATTCCAGAAATAGGCTTTAATCCTTAGTACTAATCTTCACTACAGCCTTCATTTCTCATTTCAGCGAGAAGCAGCCTAACCCTAATTCCCAATTTCCCACCCCACCCCACCATTGCACGCAGTCGCGCTGCCAAACACCACAGCCCCAACTACCGAGCCGCCGGACATCACAAGCCCTAACCACCATGTTGCGGAACACCGTCTCTAGCCCCGTTACCACCGAATCCCGTCAAACTCGTTGTCGTCGTTGAATCCCGCCGAGTTACCACCAAATCTTTCTTTCCCTACTTCAATTACTTAGGGATACACCAACTCACTATTTGTAAGAATTTTTCTTTGCTTTTGTAAGAATTTTTTTCTATAACTTTTGTAATTTGTGTGTTATGTGAAATAATTCCGTCTCATCTAAAAGTCCGAACTTGTAGAGAGGGTGGAAATTAATTCTTGTATATTAATTCCTAACACTCCCCCTCACTCGTGGTCCGGATTAACACGTCTTACCCTTTTTGGGGAGGAAGCCCATCGAGTGGACAATTTAAATGGGTGGAGTGCTTTCAACAGGAATCGAACCCAGGTCGTTTGCCTGGTTTGCTCTGATATCATGAAATAATTCCGTCTCATCTAAAAGTCCGAACTTGTAGAGAGGGTGGAAATTAATTCTTGTATATTAATTCCTAACATTATGCGTGTATTTTTTAATTGCTTGACTGTGTGATATGTGTATTATATGTGTGAGAGGGCTTTTGTAATTTGTGTATTATGTGTATATTATCCTGTGTTTTTTGTTTTTTTGAGCTATAATTTTGGTATTGCATTCCAAAAAATAGGCCAAGCTTTATTGGTAATATAGTTTTAAATCTTGGTGAACTAGATTTGCTAGGAAAAAAACTTATTTGAATTGGTGATATGTGTATTATATGTGCAAGATGCCAAAACTATGTCCCTTTTTCTCTGACTTCTAATATAGTTAAATCTTGTTCATAAACCATCTGCTCTTCTGAAGTGGACAAACATTTATTGGTAACCTCCAAATCATGTTTTGTGAAATAGGCAAAACACCTGCTCTTTTGTGAAATAGAAAAATCTTGTGAATGAGCCATATGAAAATTATTTGTTGTAGATGTAGTGTTATTGTAAATGTCACAAAGAAAGCTACATTTTGTTTCAGTTTTCTCTGAATAATAATATATTGTCTCAAATTGGAGGAACATATTTCCCACTAACATCTTAATTTAAAGAAAATATCTTAGAAATGCATTTAATTCCACAACCTCTCTATTAGACTATTACTGATAATATACAGCTCAATACAGCTCAAGTTTTTTTTTCTTTCTCTGTTTAAGCAGTAAAAGCTAACTTTTTTTGTTATTTTATTACTACACAAGATGTATTCACACAAAGGTTCATACTCAAAAGGTTCATGCTCAAGTGTTGATATGGACCAAATTGATGGTGGTCAAGAGTTAGAGATTAAAAAAATGTGGATGCGAGTGAAGAAGTGCTCCAAACAACAGGAAACCAACCTAATGAAGTATAAGGAGAAAAAGAATGATCTAGTGATCAAGATTGAAAAATGAACTTTCAGAATCATCTACTTTCTCATTTGCTTATTTGATGTAATATTTTAGTTGTATGTACTCTTACATTGTGTTGATGAAATTGATGTAATGTTTTAGTTAAATATGTGTTTTTACAAGAATTTCAATATTTTAGTTAAATATATATGTATTTTTACAAGAATTTTAATATTTTAGTTAAATATGTGTTATTACAGAAATTCGAGCTTGAGCTCGAGTTCGAGCTCTGTCGAGCTCAACTAAGTTAGTTAAACGAGTCGAGCTCGAGTTCGAGCTCTATCGAGCTCAGCCGATTTTGTTAAACGAGCTCGAGTTCGAGTTCGAGCCCTGTCGAGCTCAACTCATTTTGTTAAACGAGTCGAGCTCGAGTTTAATAAAATAAAAAACGAGTCAAGTCGAGCACCATTTTCAACTCGATAGTGTTATCGAGCGAGCTCGAGCCTAGATCGAAATATGCTCGAGTCGAGTTCGAACCCTAGGTAGTCGGGCTCGCTCGGCTCGAATAACAGCACTATACGCACCCAATGCATGCGTCCAAAACTCGTGACCCTCAATTCGCAAATTCCTTCAGAAATTGAATAAACAATACATTTCCACATAGAAATGAACAAATCACCCAAAACTAATGATGAAAAAAAAAAAGCAAAAGCTTAAAATCCCAGCAAGATGCCCTTGGACACTAATCATTCGGTGAGTTGCGCACAAAAATGATGAAAAGTTAACTCCCACATTAATCACAATGACAGAAAATCTGGAAGTCTTCAACAAACTGAAAATTGCCACCAAAATTTTCTAATTATCACCAAATTTTTCTATTTTATCAAACATATTTACATTTAAATTAAATTAATCAAACAAATAAAAATAAAAATATATATATTTAAACCAAAATAAAAATTAATTAATTTCAATGAAACAAAACAACAAATTCCATTTACATAAAAAAAAATTGATTTATTATTTAATTTACAAAAAAAATACTCCGTAGTAAACTTTTTTTTTTAAATAGTAAACTTCTTAATTACACAATTAAGATAATAAGAATTCATTTTTAAAAAAAAAAGGTAAGGGCGTAGGGTGGTTTGCGTCCAATTTTGAGTTGATGGCTAATTGGCCACAAAAAAAGTGAATTGTGATTTGTGGCAAATTGCCACTAATTTAGACTAGAGTCCGCATTAGAGATCAATTCAACCTTATTTCGTATTTTAGTGTACATTAGAGATGCTCTAATAACCAACAACCCCAAAAAATGACACAAAATGGGCTTATATTGTCCATAGACTATGTATTTCAAGTATCAATAAATAAGAACCTCAACTATAATAAATTGAATGAATATACATTTATTTCCGTGAGTTCCATTTTTTTAATTTGCAAATCAAATGGTGTTCTTTCAACTACATAATTTCGTCACCAAAGTAAAACGTTAAGAATGAATTTCAACTACATAATTTCATCATTAATGCAATCTCCAAGAAGTTAGGAAAACAATGCATGATTTGAACAAAAACTATTGGCAAACTCTCCAATAAGTGGGTGTTTACTTTGAGCTTTGGGTGGTTTTAAAAACTGGATTTTTGAAATCCTGATTTTTGAAATCCTGATGAATAGTTATACGAGTGTTTCTTTTAGGTTTTGGAATAGTGAAGAATTTAACTTTATGTCAAATCAAGTTGTAAGATTGAATGAGTTTGTATTATTATATTATTGTTTGATAAGATTATAATGATTAGTTAAGTGTGTAATGATTAAATGTATTATATTATTGTATTATTATATTATTATAGTATTATTATATTATTGTTGAGAAAGAATATAATGATTGGAGTAATATTATATAGATATAACTTTATCTCAAATCAATATGTTTGATAGGGGTGGTTTTGAGTGAATTTTGAAAACCGATTTTTAAATCCCGAAGTAAAACGGATTTTGGATCTTGAAATCCAAAACTTTTTTAAAATCAAAAGTAAACGGGTTTTGATAGGGCATGATTGGTATGACTGAATGAAATTGTGACTGAATGGAATAAACTCATGAATGGAATGAAGGTCTGAATGGAATGAATGTTTGAATGAAATTTTCATGATTGGTATTAACTAGGAATGGAAAAATCATTCCTTGGTTGATTCCATTCTCATGATTGGTATAATAAATAAGATGCAAAATAATGTACATGGTTTATATTAAATGACTAAAATACCCTTCAATATATATTTATAAAAATATATTAAATTAGTCCATATGCTATTATTAATATAATAATAAAATTTTAGATAAATAATTTTTAATTTAGAAAAAATAGTGAACATCAAGAAGAAATAATTATAGATATAATTGCAATTTAATTGTGTTCATTCGTTATGTGTATATATATATATATATTATATCTTTTCAAATCATGAATGAACACAATTAAACTGCAATTATATCTATAATTATTTCTTCTTCTTTTGTTTCATATATATATATATATACGCGCATATATATAGTATAGAACAGAACTTCTGGATATCTGTCTAGTTCTTCTTTCTTAGAGAATCAACGTCCTTCACTTCTTGACATCTTTTTTCTTGCGTGAAGCCGTCAATTGGGTTGTAGAGATTAGAGAATTAGGTTTATGAAAATCTTTGCGTGAATTAGGGTTCAAGGTTTTGATTAAAGATCGTGATTAATGAATATCTTGTTTAATTATTAGGAAGGATAATTTTGTAAAAATAAAATATAAGTGATGATTTTATTTTAAAAAATTAAAAAATAATTAATTCCACACAGAATTGAATGGGGAAAGACAGGGGGATGGAGAGGAATCACAATTCTTTATTTTTGGGAATCACCATTCCCAGTGGAATCGCGATTCCAAATAAAAAAACATACCGTGAGATTAGGAATAGACTCATGAATCCTCATTCCATTCCAAATCTATTACCACATATCAATCATATCCTAAAGGTTTGAGAAAGATTCAGACGTCCTAGCAGACGATTAGTCAATTTTTTACATTTCTACGAACAAGACGGATTGAGTATATACTATGTTGTTATAATATTGTTTTAATTCATTCCAGACAAAAAAAAAAAAACACTTATTTAGTCGAAAACTATAAACTGTGGCACTTGCCCATCCACCATCTTCACTACGCGCGCATAAATGCTCCTTATTGTCGAGTTTTGAAAAACTCGACACCAAAAGTATTGAATTCACAAGGTCAATTGAAAAAAACAAAACAAATGTTGTCAATACAGAAGAGAAAACTGAGACTTTCAAATCAGGAAAAAGAACACAAAACGCGCGTGAACAAGAGTCACGATAAATGAACCGAAAATAACAAAGAAAAATCCTGCAATTCAGCCTATTCCATTGGCATTAGCTAGATGCTTTGTCGGAGTATATATTTACAAGATGAGTGTATTTAGAAATGAATTAATTGCATGTTGTTGGAAGAGTGGAAATTAGTTATATATATATACCTGTGGATCGTTGCCGGCAGTGAGAAAAGGAGATGCAGTATGAAAAACACCATCACAGCCTTCGACTATAGCATCAAAAGACCCTTCCTCTAGTAGATTTGCTTTCATCAAATGAAGCCTCTCCTTGGCTCCATCCAGTTCCAACAAGTGTTTTGTCTTCTTTGGATCATCTGTAATTTTCACACTTTTCTTTTGAGAAATGAGAATCTTACTCATTATACAACACATTTTTAATATGTGCGCCCACATACCTATATAATTATGGGACAGATAGATGGAATAATTTTTTTATGGTATCAGAGCCTTGAGCTCACGTCCATGTCCACATGTTCTGAGATCAAATTACTTATTAAAATGTTCATTCGATAAACGTACCTGGATTGCGGACGGAAGCTTTGACATTGTAACCACGTTGGAGCAAGAACTTGACAAGCCAAGAAGCAACATAACCCGATGCCCCCGTTACACACACCGTCTTCATACCTGTGTTTTCGCTTTCCTTCTCTCTACACCACAAGGATACATAATCACATTATTTTGCTTGTTATATCTATATAGGAATAAAAGGCATACTCCCCACCACTTTTCACGTGCCAACTTTTCTTTACCACATTTTATACAAGACTACTCTTCTCCAATTTTTATTTCAATCTTACTACTCACGTGCGAACTTCTCTTACCACATTTTATATATTGTGCATTTTTCTATTTCTTTTATTCGATCATTTTTAAATGAATTTACATTGGGTCGGATCTTATTTTAATTGCTTTTTGAAATTTGTATATTGTTTTATATAGTCACTTTTATATATATATATATATATATATATATATATATATATATATATATATATATATTAATCTTGTGTCACTTAGGTTACGCTTCTTTTGGAATTTTGTGAAAAAAGTCCTGATTTTAAAATTCAGGAATTTAAAATTCTTAATAAATAGTAAAAACATGTCTTTGTTTTGAAATTTTAATAGAGTGAAATTTTATTTTATATCAAATCAATTGGTATGTGAATTGTTTTAAAATATATAAAAAGTATATTGTATGCGGAAACATAATACTTCCTTAGTCTTTTATTACATTGTCCCAGTGACGGAGTCAAGAATTTTCGGTAGGGGGACCCGATTATCATTATTATAAAGATAAAAAAAATGTTTTTATTATACTTATCCAAATTTCTTATAATAAAATTGTAAATACATTTCATTCCATTAAATCAAATCATCAAGTTTACTTTCATTGTATTTTGTAAGATGTTTTGATAGTCCGCACTCAAAATGAAGCCGAGTAATATAAAAATTGTTAAAACATTAATATCCAATATAATAAAATATAATACATTAATGTGTTTCAATATTCTATAGTTATACAATATAATGATTTTAAATATAAATGTACAAAAAAATTAGAACACTAAACTATTTTTTTTTTAATTCAATACTAAAATATTGTTCAATTTTAAAGACATTCTTGTGAATCTTAGTAAAAATTTAGACAATAATTTCAAATATACTATTAATCTATATTATTGACTCTATTAAAAAAAATGGAGTATTAAGAAACAAAATGTATACAAACATTCATTTTTAGTCCGTCTAAATTTAATATGTATGTCTAAAAAATGTAAATAATATTTTTATCATCAGCTTCAAAATCATCATTTATTTACTCAAATTGTCATTAATTTTATTCATATACAAATATATATCATTATTTTAAAAAGAAAAAAATTATTATATATATAATAAAATAAAATAAAAAATGGTGGGGGGCCAATAGGCCTCTCTGGCCCAGTGTGGCTCCTTCTATGGATTGTCCCTTTGAATTTGACACGGGATTTATGTGAGAAATTTTATTATAAGAGATAAAGTAACTTTATGTTGAGGGTGTATTAATCAATTGTAGAAAATAAAAAAAATGCTTTTATATGAGAAAAATAATGACATCGATCTAATGTAATTTTTGAGATGTTTGGAGGGAATAATTGGAAAGGATAAAGTAACTTTATGCTCATTTTGAAAAAAGATAATCTAATAAAAAAGATAAATCAAAATGAAAAACGGGCAATCTAATAAAGTACGGAAGTAATATATAGGTTTGTATGTAATTTTTGGTGTGAATTGAATGTGAAATTAGAAATTCGAGATTTTAACTTTCTTACTTAAACGAGACAGAGATCGTAAAGTTATAGGAGGGAATAGTTGGAAAGGGTAAAGTAACTTTATGCTCATTTTAAAAAGAGACAATCTAATAAAAGATAAATCAAAATGGGAAACGAACAATCTAATAAACTACAGGGAGTAATAGGTTTGTAGGTAATTTTTTGTGTGAATTGAGTGTTAAGTTTGAAATTCGAGATTTTAACTTTCTAACTTAAATGAGACAAAGATCATAAAATTATAAGTACATCCGTACAAGTCCTGATAGAACTCTTAGGGGGTGTTTACTTTGAGCTTTGGGTGGTTTTAAAAACCGGATTTTTGAAATCCTGGTTTTTGAAATCTCGATGAATAGTTATATGAGTGTTTCTTCTGGGTTTTGGAATAGTGAAGTATTTAACTTTATGTCAAATCAAGTTGTAAGATTGAATGAGTTTGTATTATTATATTATTATTTGATAAGATTATAATGATTAGTTAAGTGTTTAATGATTAAATGTATTATATTATTGTATTATTATAATATTATTATATTATTGTTGAAAAAAAAAATAATGATTGGAGTAATATTATATAAATATAACTTTATGTCAAATCAATATGTTTGATAGGGGTGATTTTGAGTGGATTTTGAAAACTGATTTTTAAATACTACAGATAACTTTTAAATACTATCAAATCGTTGTTAAATTAAAATAATAATAGTAATAAATATAAAATGATGAAATATAATTATCTTCTTATATAATAATAAAAATAATAATTATAAAATTGAATATACTCCATCGATCCTTTCAACAAAAGTGTGTTCAATTCTATTTTGTTGTTCCACAAAAAATATTTTCATTTTATTTAAATAATTAACTTTTAAATATCTTTTCTAATTTATTAACAAAGTTACTTGTCACCTGTCAAAAAAAAAAAGTTACCTTTTATTTTTACTGATTATCTCACATATCTACTTTAAAATTAAAATACATGTTATTTTTAAAATATGTGTAAAAAAAATGAGTATAGTTAATGGATGAAGTATTTATTTAACATTTTGTTTTTTAAATAAACAATAATAAAAATAAAACATTTATAAACATATTAATTTTCTCAAACCTTGCTCTAATTGGATCGGAAGTATTCTCTTGGTTCTTTTCAGCTTCCATGGATTCCAAAGAAAGTGATAAGGAGGCTTGGATTGGGTGAATTGGCAATTGTGTCCTCTTAGTAGTTGAGAGAAGAGGTGAGAAATACAAAGTGGAGGGAGGAGCGTGGATAGCAGTGGAATAGGAGAAAGGTACAAGGTGAAGCATTGCCGGTAAGGTGTTTGATAATTTGCGCTGATGAGTATTGTATTAATGATAAGGTGTAAAAAGTAGAAACGAAGAGAGCGACATCCACATCCTTTATATGTGTACTAGTGCAACATTTATTGGTTTTAATCAATTTATTAATAATTAATTGTTGTCATTAGAATTTAATTTTTGGGAAGTTAAATATTGTAGGATCATTCTACTCTCGGAGTAGATGATCGTAGTATGTTTAAAGTTTTAAAATCGAATTTTGATGTGTGATAAATTAAGACATGAAGTTGATACGTTCAGTGATAGTCATGGTCAGTCGTAATCGTTGAACAATTTATTTATTTTTATGTTTTTTTTGTTCAACAATTTATTTATTTTTGTGTTGAACAAATTGTTTTAATGTTTTTAATTAATTATGTTATTCACTATATTGTTAGTTGTGGTTTTTTTTAGGAATGATGTTTATAATTTGTACCAATTAACAATTAATAACAAGTAACAATTAAATTAAATTAAATTAAATTTTAAAAAAAAATTAGTTGTCAGATTATCCACAGTTTTAATTAACCGTTGGTATTCTGATTTTAAAGTTATCGACGGCTCCTAACCGTCGGTAAACCCCACTATCAACAACCTTTTAAATGGGTGTTTACTGACAACTAGTTATACTCCCTCCGTCCCACAGGAATTTGCACACTTTCCATATATGGATGTCCCATACCAATTTGCACACTCAATAAAAGGAAATATATTCACAACCTTCACCCTTGAAATATACTCATATTTACTCATATGCCATTACTTTTCCACACTCAATCTACTATTTACTTTATTTTATTCATAAAAGTTTACAAAACTACCCCTCAAAACATCAATCATTACACATTTTCTTACACATTTCTTAAAATGTGTGCTGGTCAAAGGGTGCAAGTTCCTCCGGGACAGAGGGAGTATGAAACTTTGCCCAAATTTTTAAGAATTAATGAAGTTATTAATAGTTGTTAAAAGATAAAAACTTCTATGAAATATTGTATAATAGTACTATTGTGAAATGTGCTCAAATAACTATCTGATATAACTTACTATACCCAATCTGCACCCCCTATTTTATGAGTTCACCATTTCCCTCTCTCTCCAATTTTTTTTTTTTTTTAAAAAAGACCTGGATTGACTCTTTATATTGAATGATCATGGTTATTTTTCACCTATTGTATGAGTAATAAGAACCATCTTTAGAGTCAGATCCATCTTTCTAATGCATTAACTAGCATTTGGCATATGTTTAACGCTTTTTATTTTAATTAAAAAAATACAAAAACATAAATTTAAGAGATGAATAAGACAAAACCATATGTGGATATGTTTTAATTAAATACTGATAGTTATGTATTTTGTAATTTTGGGTTGAAATCACCCGTTCCATTTTTCATGTTCCACATTTTATTTCACTATATGGATTATTGACATGTGTCATATTACAAAATAATCAACGTCCTATAATATTGGGAGCGACACATGTTAAAAATTTGGGAGGGTGGAACACTAGTGGAATATAAAAAGTGGAACACCGAAATCGAACCGTGTAATTTTAGGGATGGATGTTGAGAAATCAGCAGAGCTAGAGACAGACGATGTGCAAACATATGAAGTCCCTGCCCATGACGAGTCCTTGGACTCTGAGGCATTAGTGCTGAAATCGGTTTCTGACTCGGTGATGGAGACAGTCAAGAACGATAATGCACCGTCCAATGCTCAATCCGATCAATCACAAGAAATTGTGAGAACTGAACCTTCACAACCCCCGGTCTCAGAGGTTCAGGGATCTAAAAGTATTGAGCGGCCAGCTCTAGAAGCTAAGGAGAAGATACCGGCTGATTCAGCCGAGGAGAAAGAAGTCAAGATAGAAAATTTAGCAGAAGCTACGCAGAACGCTTCAGTAAAAGCAGCAGAACTCGTCACTGATTTAATTATTTTGGATAAAGAAGGAGTTGATGACTTTCAAACTGCTGAATCTGCTGACGTGAATCGGACTGCTGAAGATATGGCTTAGAATCTTCAAATCCAAGATGGGTTTAGATAAAGAGAACATTACGGAGGCTGATAAAATCGATGAAGAACTAAATGTTGATCGAAATCAAATTGCTGAAACAGACATTGTAGTATTCAACGATGGCGATGATGATGATACGCGTCTACAGAAGATTGTTGCATCCATTCCAGAGAATCTTCAACAAAGATCATTTGAAGAACTTCTACAAGCTCTTGGTAACCACAAAGACGTTCAGCAGATTGGGGAATCTTCATCGAAAAAAATTCTTACTGGATTATCTCTCTCTGATATCATCTGGTATAAACTGAAAATGATGGGATCAAATGGTGTTGATATTCCCTTAATCGGTCAATTTCTTACCGATCTTGCAAAGCTTGTGCATGAAGATTTAACACAACAGTTGAGCGATCTGAAACTCAAAATCGAGAAATATCAATTGGATACTTATCAAGATATATTCAAAGTCGTTCGAGAAAATATGAAGAAATATTTTGAGAAGGATCTAGTTGATTCAGTGGTTACAGCTTTTGGCAAAAGCTTGAAAGAATCAGCCAAATTGTTCGAAGACGGCCTTGCCAAAATTGATTATGAACATCGAACAGACTTAATCAAGAAAGTGGATGATATGAGAGTTGATGAATTACAACGCAGTCAGGACAGGGAAAAGCAAGCCACTTTTGACCTCCAACAAAAATATCTTGAGCTGCAGAAGTAGTCAGAAGAGCAACGTCATCAACAGCAGCTGAAAAGAAAGAATGCGTCTCAGCTTGATACAAACTACAAAAAGAGGAAGACCATTCTGAAAAAGAAATAGGAATCTGGAAAAGATGAAGAAGATCTTCAAAAGCCTGAACCCTCAAATCAGCAAATTGATGAATTTCTAGACCATATTCACAACTTAAGATGGCTGAATCTGAAGAAACAATGGCAGATAATTTATCATCTTGCTCGCAGATGGGGAAAACAAGATCCGCAGACGGCTTTTGGTTGCTTCGAAAGCTTCTTAGAAGAAAAGGACAAAGAATTCCTAAGCATTGTCATGGAAGAAGCAACTGAGAATAACATCAACATTGTCTTACCAGAATTTCCAACCTGGGAACTTCCTACCACTGTTAACGACAAGAAGGACATGAGGGAACCAGAAAACCTCATTGATCAAATTTGTCTTGATGACAAGATCAGAGATAAAGATCTTATTCGTAAGATCAGGAAGAGAGTTTATCGAGCTTATGGCCTCTCTGGAAGACCTTATCAAGTGCTGAAGTAAAATTCTCTTGTATTTGTAATCTGAAATTTCCTTTTGCTCATATTAATACAAGAATTTACATTTTCAGCTTCAAGACAACTACTCATTGTCTTCCTTAGAAGCCATCTGCATTCTACTATCTAATCTTAATATGTTATCATCTAACCATTTGTTTCTTACTTCTCAATCCACTAACTGAAGCTTAGTTAGTTTTGGCTTCATCAAAAGGGGGGAAATTGTTGGGATATTCATCCAAGCCCCTAATTTGAATGTAATAAATAGCTTTAGTTTTGATGGCCAAAATTCAGGTCAGTAGAGTACAGGTTAGATTGTCTAGTCTCAATTAGAAATAAGATTCCTAAGCTGTATTACTAAGCTTAAAAGTATTGAAAGTATTTGTAAATTCTAGTCTAAGATTCAGTAGTGCAATGGTCAACTGAATACCCATCTGTACACTCCGCTGAAGAATATTATGAAGAAGACAGGAGACTAGAAGACCCCAAGAGTTCATTAGTAGATTGTAATCTAAAGGTTGTTGTATACCTTGTAGATTAGGTCTGCTCTATGATAATCTGCAATCGAAGTTAAGAAGACTACACAGCAGATATGAACTCATCTATATCTTGTCAGAACAAGCCTTAAAGAGCATTCAAGACGAAGCAACACTTAGCATTTATGAATAAAACACCTTCACAAGTGTTAGTTCATTTATGATTAACTAAGTAAGATGACAAAGGCATACAAAACAGAAGACAAAGAGAATGTCGGATTAACATCTGTTTTACTCTACCACAAGACAAGATAGCTCTCAACTAGCAAGCTTATGTGGACCAATGAAACATCAACATGAAGCTATGAAGTTGACAGCCCAGTAGGTCGTACAAGAGATCTGCAGAAAAGGTACAGAGCATTTAATGCACCTTGCCTTTCTAAGGTAAAGTCGTACCAGAAAATCTGCAAACACCATTCCTATGAAGATGACGACCATACTTGGAAAGATTTGTTGCAACTGCTAGTTCTCACCAACGGCTAGTTTCTGAGCACAAATCTCTTTATAAATACAACACTTGTTCTTTGAAATAAGGCACCGAAAACTCCATACGCAAGAACTCTCTCTCACTGCATATATCTCAAGAAACAGCAAAGTCTGAGAAATACACTCAAGTATCGAGTTCTTTAGAGCCTGCAAAGATTTCTATTCTTAGTGCTCTGAGTTTTCAATCCTAAGTCCGCTTAAAGAATCTTGTCTTTAGAGCTTAGAATTCTAGTTGGTTATACACACATCTCCTTGTAAAGGTTGTTTGTTACCTCACCAACAAACAGATCAGTTCCTCAGAAAGTAGTTGAGGTTCTTAATCCGAAAAGTCTTCTCTTGAGACTATAAAGCAGCAAGCCTATTGAATTTCTCTATTTGATTAGAGAGAGTGGACGTAGGATATTGAGATCCGAACCACTATAAATCGCTGTGTTCTTTACTGCTTATTCTTTATTCTTGCATTCATATTCATCCTTGTTAATATTTGTTCATAACATTGTTTTTGAAGTTACTATTTAAAAGGTTTTCATAAAAAGTACCCACGAGTATAAACACGTAGGGCCTACACATTTCCACACTCATAGCACTTGAGATAGCTTTCAAACTGACCAGCTGAATTCAACAATCAGTAAGGTTGTTATCTTGAACTGCTATAACATATACACTCTATAGATCAGAACATCTTGTTTTGCTTATAGACGTACTAGTGTATAACTCTTCTGAACGTCTAATCTGATCATAAAGCACGAAAAAGTTTTCTATCACCTGACAGTCTATTCACGCCCCCTCTAGACTGTCACTATACTCGTTTTGGGACCAACAAGTGGTATCGGAGGAGTGGTTCTAACGAGCTACTGATTCTGTTACCTAACTTCTTAAGGAAGAAGTTCTTGTGGCTCTCTTGAACAGATCCATTTTTTTTTTGAAAACCCTGTTTTTCATAAAACTCATACTCATTCCATTTATATATCATGGGTAGAGATTCTCACACTCGTAAGTTACCTGTGTTTTCAGTTGAGGAATATGATCTCTGGAAAGGCAGAATGGAAGTTGCACTCAGTAGGATTCATGAAATGATGTTGGATGTAATTACAGATGGACCTATCACGATAATGGCTCCAAACACGGTTGATGGCAATCTAGAAATTCCAGTTGGTGAGCTAGTGCCAAAGAACAGAGCCAACTTCACACCAGATGAGGCAAAGCAGCACAACCTTGACAGAACAGCTAAGAATATGATTCTTACTACCGTGTCTAATGAATATGCTGGCAAAATTGTACGTCTCAAAACTGCCAAAGAGATGTGGGATACACTAGCACAGAATAGATCAAAGAAAACAAGCTCATCACTACAGTTCAGAAGTTTGATAACTTCAAAATGATATCTGGTGAAACTATTGACCAAATGGACAATAAGTTTACCAGAATACTCAATGAAATCACCGACTTAGGTAAGACCTATCTGAACATTGAGGTAAATGCCAAGGTAATATATGCTTTACCCAAGATATGGTAAACAAAAGTATGGATCATTAAAAGTGACAAAGATTTAAGAATTGGTCTGTACAAACTTTATTTAAAACTCTTAAAGCTCACGAATATGATTTCGAAAGAGCACAAGAGATAGGTGACGAACAGGTTTCAATCTCTTCTACTAAGGTTGTTGCATTTAAAGCTTCAGCTGCCGCCAAGAGTTCTAACCGACCAGGTAAAGAACCCAAAGTGAGAGAAGGGGAGGAATTCATTCCCTCAAATCTTAGCCTACAGGAGCAAATGGCACTGATGATGAAGAGATTCGATAATCTCCAAGCTAAACATGGTAAATACAAACATTTTTATTCAGATTACAAAAATAGAAGATCTAACCATGCAGGAAGCTCATCATCCTCATATAAGTCCAAGGATCGATCTGAAAGGACTCCTGAGCGAAGAAGAGAAGAACATAGTTCCTCTAAACGAGCTGAAGAGGAAATAACAGAAGAGATGTAAGTCCTATTCGAAGCAAAAGAGATAGTTCACCAGCACAAAGCTCCAAGGAAGGAAAAGATCTATGCTACACTTGTCAAAAATCAAGACATTTCAGTGTTGATTGTCCTGATCTGAGTCAGAAGGAGCGTGAACTACTACGAGCAGGAAGAGAAAAAAGATACTCATCAAGAAGAAAAGCCATGATAGCTGGTGAAGAGAGCAGTAGTTCAGACAATGATCTACCATCTTCTTTAGACGAGTCTGGTTTCGAATCTGAGAATGAGGATCAACGCAAGGATGATCACTGCTTAATGGCTTGATAACAAAAAGAGGTACACTCCAAAACTATGTCCATACATTCCTCTTTTTCACAATCAGATGAGTCGGACTCATCCGAAGCTTAATCCAAAGATCATCTCCAGTCCACTTGTGAACAATTGAAGACTGATCTTGGTCTGGCAATAGCAGCTTATATGGAAGCTGAAGATGAGACAATGCGTCTGAGAACTGAAATAGTACAGCTGAAAGAGCATATGTCAAACGAGTTTCTTAAACTCAGGACTCTAAATGGAAAGTTATCTGAAGAACTGTCTCAGTTCAAAGAGAAACATTCCTTTTTTAGTCAAGTTTATAAGAAACAATGTTTGACTCATTCTGAGGAAGTTAAGGAACTTTCAGAACTCAGAAAAGCGCATGAGGAACTTATCAGTAACCATCGAGAGCTTATAAAAGAGAAGAACCTTGTAGACTTAAAGGTTGCCGAGATTAACAGAGCAAAAACTGTTCTTGATCAATGCATTTGTGTCAATTGAAGTCTAAAAGTAAAATCAGGAATTAGCTACGAAGGTAAAGTCACTGACAAATCAACAGACAAACCTGAGCCAATCTTTGTTAAAATGTCTTCTCAAAACAACAACACAAAAAGCTCTAAAGCTGATACTGAAATGATTGATCTGACTAAAACGACTAAGAAGCCTGAAGTGATTCAAAATCCTAAGCCCCCGTTTCCAGTTGTTTCTGATCCTAAGATGAATTTCTTTATCACCAGACATGGTGGTAGACTACAGGATTCGAAGGAAAAGCTCCGCAATTTAAGGCAGAAGACTTATAGTCAACTGCTGAATATTGTGCTAGAACAACAGCTGAGTTGTAATCAGCCTGGACCCTCTGTTCAGAAGTCCCAGCTGAAAACAACTAAGCAGAAACAAAAGGCTGAAAAGATGAAAATGGACTATCCACCTCGAAAAACTTATGAAATAATGAACAAACGTGGTTTTTGGCTTCCTTCTTTAAAAACTGATGCATCTATTCTAAATGAGAATTAGAAGACAACTCTTAAACATTTAAAGAAACATAAGTCTTCTGAAAAGGTTAAGAATGTTTGGTATTGCGATGCCCGAGGGAACAAGCTAACATGCTCAAAGTTATACAGAAGAGTTATGTACATTTGGGTTCCCAAAGGTAGCACTAACACCCAAGGACCCAAAACAAAATGGGTACCTAAACAATGATTTACTTGTAGGGTCGCGTGGATCTAAAGAATAAAGGAGGATCAGAAGCTGAAATCTGGTATATCGATTCAGGCGCTTCACGTCATATGACAGGATCAAAGCACCTCCTTTCAGACCTCAAAGAAAAGAAAGGTCCACGAGTAGTCTTCGGTGACAATTATATTACTAAAACCAAAGGAATTGGAACTTTAGTCAATGGCGACATATCGGTAAAAGATGTATCTTATGTTGATGGCTTAATGCACAATTTACTTTCTGTTTCTCAATTCTGTGATAGAGGGTATAGTGTTGAATTTTCATCTACTGGCTGCAAAATTGTAGATAGAATTAGTAAAAACGTACTACTCTCTGGAAACAGAATAGGAACTATTTATGTTGCAAATTGGAAAAGTTGCCCTGTTGATGTTTGCTTAGTTGCTAAGAGTTCTAAAGAAGTAAGTTGGCTTTGGCACTAAAGGCTAAGTTGGCTTTGGCACAAAAGGCGAGGCCATCTGAACTTTAAGACTTTAAATACTATAGCAAGAAACTCTCTAGTAGTTGTCTTACCTAATGAAGTCTTCAGTAAAGATCTACAGGTGTGTGATGCATGTCAGAAGGGCAAACAAACAAAAGTACCAATGAAGAGCAAGACTGTATCATCCACCAGCAGGGTTCTTGAACTTCTTCATATGGATCTATTTGGACCTATCTCACCTGCTACTCTAAGCGGCATAAAGTATACCCTTGTGGTGGTAGATGACTTCTCCAAGTACACATGGGTTACTTTTCTATTCGAAAAGAGTGAGACAAGGACTAAACTCCCAGAATTAATGAAGAAGATTCAGAATCAGAAAGGTTCAACGATCATCAAAATTAGAAGTGATAAAGGTGGTGAGTTTCTTAACTCGTCTATTACCACCTACTACACTGACAATGGAATTCAGCATGAAACAAGCTCAGCTCATACACCCCAACAAAATGGAGTGGCTGAAAGGCAAAACAGAACGCTAAAAGAGGTGCTCGAACAATGCTTGTTGAATTCGACATACCTAAGAAGTTCTGGGCGGAAGCAATAAATACAGCTTGTCACACTCAGAACAAATGTCTCATCTATAAAAGACATGGTAAGACTCCCTATGAGATCTGGATGCAAGTGTTTCATTCACAATAATGGGAAGACCCAACTAAAGGCTTTTGATGCTAAAACAGACGAGGGGATATTCTTAGGATAATCTCAAGTCAGCAAAGCATTCAGAGTCTTTAATAAGAGGACCCTTATAGTGGAAGAAACACCCCCATGTTGTATTTGATGAAACTACTTCTCTGAGAACAGCTGACAAAGTGGATCTCCTTACTCAAAAGTTTCAAAGCCTAAATCTGCAGAGAAAGGGATCAGATGACAAGAAATTTGTCAAAGTCTCCATTCCCTTCTCAGATGATGATGATAGTGATGATGATCAGTCCAAACCAAGGAGACCTACTACAAGATCCCAGACGAATACAGTAAATGAAGCTCCTAGAGCAGATACTGAACCTACTCAAGTAGGGGGAACAACTGAAACCGTTGATACAGAAGAAGTTGTTAACACAACTGAACTTGTAGAGACAGCTGAAGTTGGACCGACAGATGACACTCGAGCTGCTGAACCAGTTGAGATACATCAACGTCAAAATCCTAGTGACATAACATCAGAAGAGGATCCTACCTCACCAGATGGCACTTATCCAAAATTCATTTGGACAAAAGATCATCCAACTGATCAAATTATTGGAGATTCAAGCTCCAGTGTCCAAACTAGAAGGCAGAAAGCAAATACTGACCCCTCAGCTCATATAGCTGAGACCCTATTCTGTCATTATTGTTTTCTCTCTTTGAAGGAACCCTCAACAATCGAAGAAGCTCTTGAAGATAGTAACTGGATTACGACTATGCAAGAAGAGCTCAATTAATTCACAAGAAATGATGTTTGGGAACTTGTGGACCGCCCTAGACATCAAAGCGTGATTGGAACGAAATGAGTATTCAAGAATAAGACAGATGAGAATGCTTCTATTACAAGGAACAAGGCTAGACTTGTTGCAAAGGGATACTCACAATCGGAAGGGATCGATTATGATGGAACCTTTGCATCTGTAGCCCATCTTGAGTCTATAAGATTATTTCTAGCATATGCATCTCAAATGAAATTCAAAGTATATCAAATGGATGTTAAAAGTGCGTTCTTAAATGGAGTACTTGCATAAGAAGTATATGTCGAACAACCCCCTGGATTCGAAGAAAGTGATTAAGTGTATCGACTTAAGAAGGCTCTATATGGACTAAAGCAAGCTCCCAGAGCTTGGTATGATACACTATCTCAATTCTTGGTTGATAATGGATTCACAAAAGGAGTAATAGACAGAACCTTGTTCAGAATCCAAGAAGGAGATGATATCTTATTGGTTCAGATCTATGTGGATGATATCATTTTCGGTTCGCCAAATCAAGAGTTATGCGACAAGTTCTCAAAGTTGATGCAAGGTAAATTTGAGATGTCCATGATGGGTGAGATGAACTACTTCCTAGGTCTTCAAGTTAAGCAAAGCTCAGATAAGATATTCATCACTCAAACCAAATATACAAGAAGTCTCATTACAAAATTTGTGTGCTCAGACGAGCAAAATATGCAAGATTCCAATGATGACTTCATTCAAGGTGGATCCAGATGAGGATGGAAAATCCGTAGACCAAACCAAGTACACAGCCTTGATAGGATCTCTTATGTATCTTACGGCCAGCAGACCTGATATTACATTTGCTGTAGGTGTCTATTAGAGCTGTTATTCGAATCGAGCCTTAACGAGACTCGGCTCGGCTCGACTCGATAAGGCTCGTTAAGGCTCGACTCGTTTAGCTACTCGAGTCGAGCTCAAGTTGTATAAAAGCTCGATAACTTATCGAGCCGAGCTCGGCTCGCGAGCTACTCGCTAGGCTCGAACTCGATGGGTATACTTGTAAATTCCAGAAATAGGCTTTAATCCTTAGTACTAATCTTCACTACAGCCTTCATTTCTCATTTCAGCGTGAAGCAGCCTAACCCTAATTCCCAATTTCCCACCCCACCCCACCATTGCACGCAGCCGCGCTACCAAACACCACAGCCCCAACTACCGAGCCGCCAGACATCACAAGCCCTAACCACCATGTTGCGGAACACCGTCTCTAGTCCCGTTATGAATCCAGTCATACTCGTTGTCGTCGTTAAATCCCGCCGAGTTACCACCGAATCTTTCTTTCCCTACTTCAATTACTTAGGGATACACCAACTCACTATTTGTAAGAATTTTTCTTTGGCTTTTGTAAGATTTTTTTTCTATAACTTTTGTAATTTGTGTGTTATGCGTGTATTTTTTAATTGCTTGACTATGTGATATGTGTATTATATGTGTGAGAGGACTTTTGTAATTTGTGTATTATGTGTATATTATCCTGTGTTTTTTGTTTTTTTGAGCTGTAATTTTGGTATTGCATTCCAAAAAATAGGCCAAGCTTTATTGGTAATATAGTTTTAAATCTTGGTGAACTAGATTTGTTAGGAAAAAAACTTCTTTGAATTGGTGATATGTGTATTATATGTGCAAGATGCCAAAACTATGTCCCTTTTTCTCTAACTTCTAACATAGTTAAATCTTGTTCATAAACCATCTGCTCTTCTGAAGTGGACAAACATTTATTGGTAACCTCCAAATCATGTTTTGTGAAATAGGCAAAACACCTGCTCTTTTGTGAAATAGAAAAATCTTGTGAATGAGCCATATGCAAATTATTTTTTGTAGATGTAGTGTTATTGTAAATGTAGTGTTATTGTAATATACAGCTCAATACAGCTCAAGTTTTTTTTTCTTTCTTTGTTTAAGCAGTAAAAGCTAACTTTTTTTGTTATTTTATTACTACACAAGATGTATTCATACAAAGGTTCATACTCAAAAGGTTCATGCTCAAGTGTTGATATGGACCAAATTGATGGTGGTCAAGAGTTAGAGATTAAAAAAATGTGGATGCGAGTGAAGAAGTGCTCCAAACAACAGGAAACCAACCTAGTGAAGTATAAGGAGAAAAAGAATGATCTAGTGATCAAGACTGAAAAATGAACTTTCAGAATCATCTACTTTCTCATTGTAATATTTTAGTTGTATGTACTCTTACATTGTGTTGATGAAATTGATGTAATGTTTTAGTTAAATATGTGTTTTTACAAGAATTTCAATATTTTAGTTAAATATATATGTATTTTTACAAGAATTTTAATATTTTAGTTAAATATGTGTTATTACAGAAATTCGAGCTCTGTCGAGCTCAACTAAGTTAGTTAAACGAGTCGAGCTCGAGTTCGAGCTCAAGTTTAATAAAATAAAAAACGAGTCAAGTCGAGCACCATTTTCAACTCGATAGTGTTATCGAGCGAGCTCGAGCCTAGCTCGAAACATGCTCGAGCCGAGTTCGAACCCTAGGTACTCAGGCTCGAATAACAGCACTAGTGTCTGTGCTAGATTTTAATCCAATCCAAAGGTTAGTCACCTAGATGCAGCCAAGAGAATCCTAAGGTATCTGAAGGGTACAATAAATATGGGTTTATGATATCCCCCAGTAGACGGTTTGGAACTGAGTGGTTATTCAGACTCTGACTTCGCAGGATGCAGAATAGATAGGAAATCTACTTCTGGCACATGTCAATTTCTAGGAAACAAGCTGACATATTGGTTCTCCAAGAAACAAACCTCAGTTGCTACCTCTACTACTGAAGCCGAGTATATGGCTGCTGGTAGTTGTTGTAGTCAGCACTATGGTTAAGTCAGCAATTGTTGGATTACAATATCAAGACAAGAGAAGTCCCAATCTATTGTGACAACAATAGTGCAATAGCCATTACTCAGAATCCAGTTCTCCAAACGAGATGTAAGCATGTACATGTCAGACATCACTTCATCAGAGATCATGTGGAAAAGAAAGACATCAGAATGGAAAAGATTCACACAGACGTCCAAAGAGCAGACATGCTCACCAAGCCTTTGGCTGAGACGAGGTTCAGAGAACTATGCTTCTCTCTAGGCCTGCTGGAGCTTAATATCTCAAAATTGGCTGCTGAGAAGTCAACCTTAACTCAGCTGATCATAGAACAACTCCAACTAGACAACAAGTGCATATTATCCATATAGATGAGTTGAATAGACACACTCATCATCCAGGTAAGTCTTTTCCCTATGAAGAAAGCTAGTACAGCTGAGGAAAACTGAGAGTTCTTAATTCAAGGGGGAATCCATGATTCTTTAAAAATCCTTATTCAGAACACTCAGAATAATTGCATTTATTTATTTTACATGTCTATCTGCATTACATGTTTTCGATTGACAAGGATTCAAAATCCTTATATTTATTATATGTCATTACTTATCTTGATTCTCCTATATTGTTTTTTATTTTCACGTTCACATTTAAATGTCTTTAATATGAATAGAAGGCGGAATTGAAACATATTTATGGTGATTTAATGTTAGTCTGAAGTCCAAATAGTAACTTCCTACATTACGACCAATTTGGACCCTTAGATCAATTTTGCACATCATCTTAGCCACACATTAGTAAAACAAAGCGTTTAGAAATCCAAGTCTGTGTTTTCCAAAACTCTTTTCAGAGGCTAAGACTATAGGCCTTAACATTTACTTACCAAAAATCTTACTCCTTCTAGTATAAATACTGGCACTTAGTCCTCAAATTTTCTCATCCCTAACTCAAAAACAATCATCTTGTATACGAATGAAATCCCAAGGAGAGAAACGAAAAGAAAAATGCGTGAGAATGAGAAGCATTGAGCTACATGCAACAAAACAGCCCAAAACATGGGTCAAGGCCAGAAAAATCCTTCAAAATCATCATGCAGTGGCTGGAATCTCATGTGTCTCATGTCGAACCGGACTGAATCTCCGGTGTCCAATGTCGCCACAGCTCCATCTTCTAGCTCAGGAGAGCAGGTTGAAGTAGCTGATGGTGACAAATATTGGTGGGTGATGAGAAGGGAAGCTGCCAGAGATGGAAGGCTAAGCGTCACGCAGAGCTTCATATCCGCAGTTGGAGAATTGAGGATCTCCACTGATCCTCTATCCCATCCTTCATCTCCCTCTTCATCAATCATCAGTAGAGACCCCGTGCACCACAAACCAATCCTGCATGATTGGTGAATGAAGGAAAAGTACAGGTAAGTTAAACTCAATGAAGAAGTTGTTACACTTGAGAGTTATTTAACAAGAGACATCTAAGTCTTAAGGGGAATTTTCATTATATTCTTAAAGATCCTTAACTAAGAAGGGAAATTCTTACGGCAGTCACATTTTACGAATTGACTACATAGTCACTTTATCGAATAGCGCCACGTGGCGTCGTAAACGTCGTAACGACCTGCTACCTGTTATACAAGTTTAAGTTATTTATATCATTTTTTAAATTGTATTTTGTTATTTACTATATTACCCTTCTTTTATTTTAATTATTTTTAATATATATATATATATATATATATTAAGTAAAATTATTGTTCTATCCTTTCTTTTTAAATTTTATTTATATTTTACCTGCACCCACTAATTTAATGAGTGCACCCCCTAATCATATTTTTACAACAATTATCTGCACCCGCTAATTTAATGAATTCACCCCCTAATCATGTTTTTACTACAGTTATCTACACCCGCTCATTTAATGGGTTCACCCCCAAATCATTTCTTTTTTACAATAGTTATCTACACCCGCTCATTCTATGAGTTCACCCCCAAATTACTTTTTACCACAATTATCTGCACTCGCTCATTTTATGAGTTCACCCCCAAATTATTGTTTTACCACGGTTATCTGCACTCGCACATTTTATGAGTGCACCCCAAAATATTTTTAAAAAAATAATCACATTTAAAAGACTATATTATAATAAAATAAACTCTAAAAAATCGATTCACCACCAAATCACCCATATTTTAAAAAAAACGTAAAAATATAATTAATAAAAAACTATCGAAATTAACCACAAATCTCGATTTTTTTTCTTTTTCAAATTTTTTATTCCCTTGTTTTTTTTTTCTTTTCCTTTTTAAATTTTTTTGTCTTTCTTTTCCATTTTTTGCATGTGTATTTTTTAAATTTTAATACAAAATAATATTATAGGTATAATTTTATTATAAGTCGATCGACGGTGCACCTAAATTTTAATTTTAATTTGATGAGTAAAGTACTTGTCGAAAATCCATGCATGTCGGAAGGTGACCCAGCCACCACCATGCCCGACCACCCTCTCGACGGCGACGGTGGCGCTTCGGTCTCGGCCGCTGAAGCCCGAGACCCCTCCTCGAATCGCAATCGCGATTCTTCACTTCCATAACAATCGACACAATCTTCCATCTTCACTACGATCCATGGCGACCGAAATTCTCTCCTCATTTCGACCACCGACGCGACTGCTTCGATCAATCTCCCTTGCGTTCGCGATTCAGGAGCTTCTCCGACATCAACGACGCTCGCTTGCAACACTCAGATCAACGCTGCCTCTCTCTCGTCGTTCATCTCTGTCCAAATCGAAGCTACATTGCTTCATCCGTCTTCTTCACCCTGCTCCTGCGCAGCCTCTTCCTCCGACTGACGACGGCCCGATGGAGGACTGGGAGTGTGTTGCTGATGAAATCTCAAGCGACGACTGCTGACCTAGGGTGCTCTCACATTGGGCTAGGGTTCCCTTCAATTGGGCTTGGTAATGTGCACCCTCTATTTTCTTTAGTACACCCCGATCTGCACTCTCTCCACTTTTTTTTATGGTATTATTGTTATTGGTATTGTTGATACTGGTATTACTAGTTATTGATTGCGATATTACTATTAATACACTATTGAATTAATATTAATGATTATTGATTATTAATTGTGGTATTACTGATTATGTGAAATTATTTATTACTGATTATTATTATTTTTATGGTATTACATATTATTGTTTATGGTATTACTGATAATTGTTTTTGGTATTATTGAATATAATTAGATTTGTGGAATTATTTGTTATTGTATGAGATATTACTATTCAATGTTCATGGTATTACTACTTACTGTTCATGGTATTACTGATAATTATTTTTTATATAATTGAATATAATTAGATGTGTGGAATTATTTGTTATTGTATAAAATTCTACTGATTAATATTAATGGTATTACTGATTAATGTTCGTGGTATTACTAATTATTGTTAATGGTATTACTGATTACTGTTTATGGTATTACTGGTTATTACTTGTTGTATTACCGACTACTCCCTCATTCCTATTGAAAGCTACCCAACTTTCCTTATTCGTTTGCCCAATAAAAGTTACCCATTCATTTTTTGCCAACATTTCATTATATTCTTTTCTCTCTCAATCACATCACCTCTCATACATCAACTTATTATATCATATTTTTTAACCTCTGTGTCCGAAGCTCATGAGGAGCTTTCACTGGGACGGAGGGATTATAATAAAATCATACATATAATATTATTTTGTATTAAAACTAAAAAATATACTAATGAAAAAAAAGTAGGAAACAAAAAAAAAAAACGAAGAAATAAAAAGTTTGGAATAAAAATTGAAAATGGGAAGAAAAATTAAAAAGAAAAAAAAAATCGAAATTTGTGTCTAATCTCGATAGTTTTTTTTAATTATGTTTTTACGATTTTCTTTATAAAAATATGAGTGATTTGGTGGTGAATCGACGGTAACTCGGCAATGACTCGGTTGTAGATTGTAAATGTATAAATTAGGGTTGATTTTATTATATTTTGTGTTAATTAATAAAAAAAATATAGTCTTTTAAATGTAATTATTTTTTAAAAAATATTTTGGGGTGAACTCATAAAATTTGCGGGTGCAGATAACTGTGGTATAAAAATAATTTGGGGGTGAACTCATAAAATGAGCGGGTGCATATAACTTTGGTAAAAATATAATTTGGGGGTGAACTCATAAAATGAGCTGGTGTAGATAACCATTGTAAAAAAGAAATGATTTGGGGGTGAACTCATAAAATGAATGGGTGCAGATAACTATGGTAAAAAATGATTTGGGGTGAACTCATAAAATTAGCGGGTGTAGATAATTGTTGTAAAAAAATTATGTAGGAGTGAACTCATAAAATGAGTGTGTGCAGATAACTGCTGTAAAAATATAATTCGGGGGTGAACTCATTAAATTAATGGGTGCATATAAAATATAAACAAATAATTAAAATTAAAATAAGGGGTACGGTACATGCGAGTGTACCCAAGTATCACCCTTTTTTCTTCCCCAATTCCAATTAGTCGACACAATTCTTAAGATGTTTGAGAATGACTTATTTCTCCCCAAATTGATTTAATTTGAAGTTCTTAATCGCCATTAGGAGGTTTGAAGCAAAGGTTTGAAGCAAGAATGAGTTTTTCTCACTGATTTGGTTTGTTTTATTGTTAATAAATTGATTTGATTTATTTTTTGTTATTAATTTTATTAATATTATAAGGGTAAATATGTAATTTTAACATTACATATTTTAATTACATTAACAAAAATATAATAAATTATTTTATTGTATAAGGATAAAAATGTAAATTTACAATAATATATTTTAATTAATTTAATTTAATAGAAAATACAAATTTATGACACATTACGACACATTACGACAATACATATTGTAAAATTTACAAAAGGTAACAGGTCATCAAATCTAAACCTTTAGATTAGATTTTTAATGGCTTAGATTAACTGACTACGGTAGTCATTACGACACGTTACGACACCCTGACTACATATAGAAGATCCCAACTAAGAATACTCTTATGCTTTCCCATTTCTTTTTCTTTGAATTTACAAATCTAAAAAAATTTCACTCTGAACTTTACATCTGAAGTCTAACAATTTACTCTCAGATAAGTAATACAGATGAAATACAAGCAGAAAGGTTATTAGCAAAAGAGAAAACTGCAGCTGAAAACCAAACAGTGCAAAAATTCTTCAGAAGAGGACATGTCAGCTGAAGGGGGAACGAACTCAACTGATAAAGGAAAATCAGAAGCTCAATCAGAAGACTACTTGACTGCTGTCTCAACACAGCTGAAATATAATGATCGGTTTTTCCTCCTTACTTGTCTATATACTTATGTCAAATGATTAGAAGACAAATTAAATGAATTTCGTCCTCATTGAATGCGTTCAGTTTTCATTTATTGTCGTTCAGCATACTAGTACACATCTGAACTAAAATGGCAAAATAAGTTAAATTTGTCCTAGAAGACTCACAAAACCAGTAATGAGTGCGTGCCCTTAAAATTCGTGAAGATTGGACAATTGCTTTATTTGCCAACCAATAGAATGTTGAGCATTAAATGTGGACCCGAAAAATCTATATGCATAAATCACAAACGCATTTAATCAATTTTGAAATCCTTTGTAAAATATGAAGCGGTAGAACCTAAGATTCAAACCTGGATGAATACACCCCTTCATCTAGATCGTCCATTAAGTCTCTGAGACCTTATCCAGACCATTGATCAAACTTTTCAGATCATATATAAGAAAGACTTAGAATTTTTATTCAGTTTACGCTTGCAAAATTCTACTCTGCAATCTCTCTGAAATCTCCAAACTTCTCTAATCTCTTTATGTTGGTCCTAGAAGGAGTATATAACAAGTGTATGGGGGGAATACACTTGTATGCAAATTCTTTCTAACTTTGATCAAACCAGAGATCAGCAATGTTGTCTTGGACAACTCTGCTGAAGATGTATAACTTTTTCAAAGATACCCAAGCTACTAAGTACTATTGAGTGCTTAATTGAATGACTATCTAAGTTGGTTATAAGTGCGGAATTAGTGGTTGGCCCTTTAATTCAAACTCCTTTAAGTTCTGAAATCACTTAAGCAATATAATCCAGTTTTTCAGGGAACTTGTCCAATACAGTTTTTGCACAGTCTTTGAATATATGTTCTTTGAAAGATCAGTTTTGTGCAGTGTTGAATGTATGAAAGTACTTTGAAAGTAAATCAACACAAGAGGTTATAGTGGTTCAGAGACTCAAGCTCCTACATCCACTTTCCCTGATTTAACAGGATAATTCATTCACTCTTGGAATTAACTTGTTTTATAGTGCCAATGTGCACTTGATCAAGAACACCACTCCTTGGTGAATTGATCCCTAGGATGTCTAGAGTCCTAGTACCCTCTTCTCAACTCAGAACTGAATTGTTCTTCTCTCAACAGTCAGCTCCTACCACTTCTACTACTACAACCTTCTCACTTTCACTCTTGAAAGGGGTAAGGGTTGAAGTAAGGTTCCAACTAATGAGATATCCTTTACAATGAAGGTCAGTGTATAAGGATTAGGATATCTCTCTAAGCTTTGTATGGGTATACAATGAGTTCAGCTTAGAAGAAGTGTTTCAAGACTAAGAATGTCTTATGACTTTTGAAGCTTCAGAATGCTTGTTCAGTTGGATGTAGAATGGATGCTTCAAATGGTCTTCACACTTCTGTATTTATAGACAAATTTGAGGATTTGCCCGTTGGAGAGGCAGTCCCAAATTGCTATAAATGTCTTCCTTGAGTTCTTCAAACTGGAAGACAGATTCTTGATAGTGAAATGTCCTCATTTGGGTAATAAACGGCTGTTAAGACTTTGTCTTCATTCTGCAGCACTCTTCCCAATGTCTGACTTTAAGATTCACTTGTTAAGGCTTGGACATGGCTTCTGAAGGTTGATCCAATGACAGGACAACATTCCTTATCAAATGGACAACTCTGCTTATCACTATCAACATACTTGCTTATCAGCATAGTTGGCTTGCTCTCTTCAGATGACTTGGCTCTTTACCCTTTGCTTCACTTGGAATTGATCTCAGTATCATTCTTGAAGTCTTTTAGGGTGTAGTTGTCTCCATATCTTCAGCATAGTTGACCTTTAAGCTTCAGATCTCTTGTTCTGGTTCAATTGCACTAGGACAACTCTTCTGGACAACTCTCTTGATCAGCATACTTGGCCTTTAAGCTTCAGAACATTTGTTCTTGTTTTAATTGTGCAGAGACAACTCCTCTGGACAACTCTCCTGATCAGCATACTTGGCCTTCAATAGCTTTGGTGATTGTTTCAGAATTTGAGCCTTAAGGGGACTTGTTCTTGATAGACTTCAAAGCATATGTTCCCCCTTAAATTGTGCATCTAATCATCTAAGAGCTGCCTAACATATCAGCTCCTCATCTAGCCTTATTCTATATGTTCTAACATGCTTAGAACATAATCATCTTAAGCTTAGGAATGTCTCAGGGGGTTTTGGTATTGAATCAAAACATATCTCATTTTATTCCCAACAATTTCCCCCTTTTTGATGATGCCAAAACCTATACATTTTATGCAAAAGTGACTTGACTACACCTATTACATTTATCTTCAGAAGACATGACTAGAGTCAATTTTCCTGAAAAAGAATGTGTTTGTGTACTCACCATTCCTGTTGCAAATAGGTTTCAAAGATAGGCACATAGAGATTTCTGTAACAGTGTTTCTTGATTCAAGGATGTTCAACTATCATTCATTCAAAAGTACATTACAAGCATGTTGATAGTTGAAGTTAACATATCAGAGCATGAATCCAAAACACTATTACATCAGAGCATATACTAAATACTTAATAGCATCTAGATCTTCAAGTATCAGAGCAAAAACTTATATTAGAGCAATCATAGCATATCAGAGCAAACAGATTATCAGAGCACATCAGCATTCTTGACCAAACTTCAGCATAGATGACCAATTAAACATATCTTCAGATAAGATAAGTTTTCAACCACCAAAAAAGGCCAAAAGACTTAGCCATTTTTAGAGGTCATCCTCAGGAGGTGGCACCATTCCATATTGTGCCCACACTCTTCTTTTCAGCTCCATGGCCTCTTGGTTGGTTCCCTTGGGTCCAAGAACCATCTTGTTTAGCTTCACAATTTCTAAGAATTCTTGGAGAATCCTAGATTGATCAATCCATCCTTCCAGCTTGGGAGGCATGTAGATGATTGGCTTGGGAGCAGTGAGTTTAATCCTTGCAAGATCAGCAGCTGCAAGTAGTTGCTGATAAAGGTCTCTGAAGTATTCAATCATAAACTCAGCAAAGGTGGTGTTGACTTCCCTTCCATTCCACCTGTCAATGACATAATAGTCATAGACAAACTCCATTTTGGCCTCTTCCCATGAGTCATTCAGATGAATAGGTACCCATTTATCCAAGTGTGGATATTTGGTGTCCATGGGAATCAGTAGCTGTGGCTTCATCTTGCTGTAAGTTGCTCTCCTTCTTCTTGGCTTTTGAAAATTCGCTCTTCTTTGGTCTCTTGCTCTTTGTGCTTCATCCATCAAGTCTATTTTCTCTTGGGCCCTCATCATGGCCAATTTCTGTTGAGTTTCAGGGTCTTTGCCATACCCTTCATGAAACAACTTTGATGGATCATTCAGCAACACAACTTTCTTCTTCTTTGGTCCTGGTCCAAAGCCTTCTTCATACAATTCCTCTATATCTTCAGCAGCTTTGGCAGCATCAGGGGACTTAGTCTCAGCAGACTTTTCAGTTTCAGAAGAATTGTCCTTTTCAGCAGTTTTGGGCACTTCAGCAGTTTTATCCTTTTCAGCAGTCTTGGGCTTCTTCTTGGGAATTGATTCTTCTACAATTCTGAACTCACGAGGGAGTTCTAGGCTATTGGGAAAGTCAGTGAATGTTTCAGCTTTTCTTTTGTTTCCCTTGGCCTTCTTAATTTGGCCTCTGGTTTGGACACCTTCAGCACCTTTGTCCAATCCAGAAACTTCTCCTCCTGGTCTCTGCTGAAATCTTGCCCTTTCTTCCTGTGCTGATGCCATAGAAGCCTTCAAGGCTATGGCTAACTGCTCTTCTTCATCCAAGTCTTCCAAGTTCAGCACTGCTGGCTCTTTTCCCTTATCTTCAGCAGCTTTTTCCTTGCGCTTGTCTGAACCTCCAATAATCAAGGCACCTTTTGCCCTTGCTCTTTCCCTTCCCCTCTTTTTGGCAGCATCAAAACATTGAGGTTTGAGCTCACTCATGGTTGTAGCCATCAGGGATTGGGCTAGGTTCAGAGATTTCATCTCTTCCAGCAGATATACATTCTCATCATGTATATTCTGCATCTTATTACTGCTCAAGCTAAGGAAGGCTAGAACAGGTTTCATCTTTTGCTAAACAACCTCCTCCAAGGTTGCTTTCAGAGATGCATCCAATTGGGCTTTTAAGAGCTCAGTGAGGTTGGCCACTGCACCTTCAGCAATGTTGGCCATCACTTCCTGGGAAAATTTCTCTGAAGCAGCTTTCACCATTGCTAGCCTTTGTTCCTCAGCTCTTTTTCTTTGTAGTGTAGTCTTCTTTCCAAGGGCTTGCTTGACAGTTAGTCTGAGAGCTTTGACATTTGCATTGTGATTATCTCTCAGCAGCTTCTGTTCCTTCTTGACCTCTTCTGAGATGGATTCCATGGTGGTTTTGGCTTTCTGAACTTCAGTGGAAATGGTTTGAAGACCAGATTCCACTCCACTTATCCTTGCTTCCAATGTAGGGAGCACTACATCTTCAGAGCCAGGTAATCTCATCTCCACAGATGCTAGAGTTCTTCCTTGCTCATTCAATGCTCCAGATGTTTCAGCATGAGCAGATTGGACTTGATGAGCCAAGGAGTCCAACTTTTCTGATTGCATCCCAAGCAAGGCTTGTGCTGATCCAGTGTCTACTTGAATGGGTGCATCTGTTAGGAACTCATCTGCAAATATTTGGTCAAGAGAGATACCTGCAATGTTAGATAAATAAAAAAATTTAGGGAATAAACACTCATCACCCTCATTTTCTTTTTCATAAGACTCTGATACATGAGCAGCTTTTTTCTCATTTTCAACTCTTTCTTTTCTTCCTTCATTAATGATGTCCTCACCCAAGGAATTAGGCCTCCTTTCATCAAGGGATTCTTGAAGTTCAGATTTGACTTCAAGAATAACCTGTCCTTCCTCACTTATACCACCCTCTATTTGTGGTACACTCACTATCTTAGTAATCACAACCTCTCTTTCATCCTCTACTCCCTCTGATATTTTTGACTAATCTCTCCTTTTCAACACCTTCACTTAGACCTGCAACATCTCCACCTTCAACAAGGTTCAAAGATGACAGTTGTGGGGAGATCACAGTGCTTATTTCAGCAGCCACTGAGTCATCCTGAATGAGTAAGGGCTGATCAGTGTCCAACTCTCCTGACACTGAATAGGCCTTAATCAGACCAGCCTCTAAAGTAGGAACCTCAACATCTTTAGGCTGTGCCTTGGGTTCAGAAGAACCTTCATTGGCAGATGTATCTTTGGTTGTGTTACCACCCTTGGTCAACACCTCTGATGAAACAGAGCCTTTCCTATGATAGGTTAAGAGGGGGGTTGAAGGCAGGCTGGATTCAGAAGGTTTGGGATTGGTTTCAGGAAGGTTGGTTTTTGAGGGGTTTGAGGGATCATCAGGAGAATCATCATCATTTGAGCTACTATCAGGGTGTTTGATGCCCTTAGCTTTTCTTTCCTTTTCCTCAATGATCTTCTCACCTACTAACTTTGCAAAAACATTCTCATCAGTGAGAAATCTTGTTTTTAGCACACCAGCAAAGTGTAGTAGTCTGCTTTCTTCCACTTGCCACCAGTTTGCACCCTTATCTTAGATGACTTGAGATATCTCCATCATGGTTTTGTCTTTCACATCCACAAGCATCCTTAAGTCATGGAACATCTTCTGAATTCTTGGAAATTCAGCAAGTTGTGGATACAAACTGTCCACAGTAGCCTTGGCTCCACCTCTGAGCATACTCTCATAAGTATACTCCTCCTCATCTCCACTGGAATGGGGACTTTGGGTTATAGGGGAGTTGGCTCTGTCTTCTCCTAAAGTGGCTTTAGGAAGGTTAAGTTCAGGGATGTTGGCTTCAGAAGGGTTGGGTGCAGTTGAAGGTACTTCAATTACTTTTGAGAGCAATGGATCTGAAGGGGCTTTGCTCAGGGGGGTTGGCTCATGAAGTGCAGCTTCTAAAAGCTTTGAATAATTGAGCATAGATGAGTCAAGGGGTGATTTCAATCTAGTCTCATCTACAGCTAAGTCTGCAAGCACATATATCCCACTTCTTTGCACACACCCTTCTGGAGAATATCTCTTTGTAAGATTGACAGTGGTGATTGGTTGGTTTGTAGGAGTAATATGAGTTTCAGGGGAGTTGGGATCAGGGTTCTGAGTTTCAGGGAGATTGGCCTCTATTGGTTGACCTTTAGGGACCTTGGATTCTGGAGTTCCAGAACCAGAAGAGTTGGTCCTTGACTTAGACTTGGTCCTGCTTTCAGCTCTGCTCTCTCTTAGAGCAAGTTGTAGAGACTTTTCCTCTTGAAGCTCTAACACCTTTTCAGTAGGCTTGGCCCTTCTCTTGCTAGCTCTACTGCTACCACTTCCTTCTCCATCCTTCTCGGGGACAACTTCCCTGATCCTCTTTTCACCCTTAGACTTTTGTCTAGTTTCATTGTATCTCTGCCTCAACTCTTCTGAGTGATCAGAAGGTACATCCACTCCTTCTTCAATTTCAGTTGAGGCTCCTGAATTCTCTTCTGAAGGGATTTGAGACACCTTCCTTGTCTTCACAACTCTGGCCTTAGTCCTTTTCTTCAACTTTGGCTTTTCTTCAGCTTTTTCTTCAGCAGGTTTGGCCAGTTGCAACCTTCTTTGCTCGATTTTCTTACTAAGCTTTCTGAACATGATTTTCTGGGCAGGGAGGGGCTTTGCAAAGGTTTGAATTTGTGAATAGTGGGAAAACCTTTCAATTAACAAGCTTGCCCTTGTGCAATACTTGAGTTTTCCTTCCAATACAACCTTATTGTGAGCTCTCACCTTAAATTTAGCCTTTTCCTTCATCATCTCAGACAGGATGAAGGTCCTCCAATCAAACTTGATGCCCTTGTCACTAGCATCAATAACTGCAACCATAATCCTTATTCTTGGATGGCTGACCTGTTCCAAGCTTCCAGTGTTACTTAAGAGGCTCTTGGTGATTACCTCAAAAAGATTTAGAAATCTTGGCTTGAGAGTTCTCTTGTGTTGTGTTGAAGAGATGGGACCTGGGACCAATAGCCATTCTTGTGCTATCTCCTCTTCATGGTCAGCACCATAGAATTCTACATTCCTTCCCTGGGAAGGCAATCCAAAAGCTCCTTCAAGGTCTTCTCCAGAGAATTTCACCCTGTGAAATCTCTCTTCCTCCTCTCCCTCTGCTACATAAGAAAGTCTTGTAGCAACTTCACCATCTTCAGGCTTGCCTCTCCACTTGAGGAAGGCAAAGAACTCAGCCATATAGCTCTCCAGACAAGAGCTTGGCCTTTTTTCCATGAATTTCTTGAGTCCATCTCTTCTCAGCCATCTAAGAGTTGGAGTTATCTCAGGGTCTTCACTTTCAAAAGATTCAATAGGCTCAAAGTGAAGGTTGTTCTTGTTGCTTAGATAACCAAAATCAAGGTCTAGAGCCTTGTTGGAGAAATCAATGATCATTTCTGGTCTTACTTTAGGAGCCATTGAAGGTTACATAAATGGATTTGAGTGAGTTTGAGAGTGTTTGAAGAAGATGAAAGCTAGGGTTTCGAATACTTGGGGAAGAAATGTTTGTGGGGATTCTTAAGACTTGTGAATATTCTAAAAAGAATGTTTGTCAATGAGTTGGTGGAGTCTTGAGGCAATTCAACGGTTAACAAAAGTGGAAAACAAAATTGGACGGCCAGGATTGATTTCAGGGGAGTTGGCCAATTTTGATCTAATGGTTAAAAACCAATGTAACAGTGAGTAGTTGGTTTTATTCAAAACGTGGAGGTTATTTAATATTAGTTAATGGTTGGGGAGTTTTCAAGGTAGATCATGTCTTGAAAAGGTGTAATGCAAACAAGAGTTAAATCTTGGCATTTAATGCATGGAAAGTGACCTTTTGGGTGGGAGACAAATTAAATCCCAAAAAGATGATATCTGTATATGGAATGGGACAGATTTCAAAATAGGCAATGATTACCCAAAATAGGTGCTTATTAGACCAAGATTTGGTTTGATAGCTAGGACAACTTATCTGACCCCACTTGGACAAGTGTCCTGAAAAGATGTGGACAAGTGTCTTGAATTTCAATGGACAAGTGTCCTGAATGATTGAGGTCATCTTTTCTGAATTTCAGTGGACTTGACCAAGTCTGCTGAACACCATTTCAGTTCCCTTTCCTCCCATTAACTTCAATAGGATTTACTTGTCCAACTTCCCTGGATCAAGTAATCCCAATTCTGCTGATAGCTCCAGAAATCTTGCCTCTGCAAGTGGCTTAGTTAATATATCTGCTTTTTAATGATCTGTGTGGATTTTCACCAACTTTATGTCCTTCTTCTCCACATGGTCTCTGATGAAGTGATGCTTGATGTCCACATGTTTGCATCTAGTGTGCAACACTGGATTCTGTGAAATTGCAATGGCACTATTGTTGTCACAGAAGATAGGCACTTCAGCAGAGTTGACATTGTAGTCTCTTAGTTGTTGTCTCAACCAAAGAATCTGAGCACAACAACTTCCAACTGCAACATATTCAGCTTCAGTAGTGGAGGTAGCCACTGTGTTTTGCTTCTTGGAGAACCAAGAAATGAGTTTGTTGCCCAAGAATTGACAAGTCCCTGAAGTGGACTTTCTGTCAATTCTACATCCTCCATAATCAGCATCTGAGTAGCCAGTTAAATCAATGTTGTCATCAGCAGGGTACCAAAGGCCTAGATTTTCAGTGCCTTTGAGATACCTCAAGATCCTTTTTGCAGCCTCAAGATGGCTTTTCTTAGGATTTGCTTGAAACCTTGCACAAACACCTACTGCAAAGGTGATGTCAGGTCTGCTGGCAGTGAGATAGAGGAGAGAACCAATAATTCCTCTATACTCAGTAGAGTTGGTTGGAACACCACTCTCATCAGGGTCCATCTTCCAATTTGTGTACATTGGGATCTTTACTGGCTTGCTAGTTGTACACACAAACTTCTTGATCATTTCTATGGTGTACTTAGCTTGATTGATGAATATTCCTTCTTTAGATTGCTTGACTTGAAGTCCCAAAAAGAAATTCATCAGACCCATCATGGACATCTCAAACTTGCTTTGCATGAGCTTGGAGAACTTCTCACACAACTTCTCATTGGGGGATCCAAAAATTATGTCATCCACATAAATTTGGACAAGCAAGATGTCCTCTCCTTCAGTGATTCTGAAGAGAGTTCTGTCCACAGTTCCTTTGATGAAACCATGATCCAAGAGGAACTGTGACAGGGTGTCATACCAAGCTCTTGGAGCTTGCTTGAGTCCATATAGAGCTTTCTTCAGTCTGTAGACTTGGTTTCCAATTTCAAAGCCAGGTGGTTGCTCCACATAGACTTCTTCTTTTAGAACTCCATTCAAGAAGGCACTTTTGACATCCATTTGGTATACTTTAAACCTCTTGTGGGCTGCATAGGCTAGGAAAAGTCTGATTGCTTCTAGCCTTGCCACAGGTGCAAAGGTCTCATCATAGTCAATGCCTTCTGATTGGCAATAGCCTTTTGCCACTAATCTGGCCTTGTTTCTGACAATCACATCATTTTCATTCTTCTTGTTCTTGAACACCCACTTGGTTCCAATAACATCTTGATGTGTAGGTCTATCCACCAGCTCCCATACATCATTTCTGGTGAATTGGTTTAGCTCTTCCTACATTGATGTGATCTAGTTTGCATCTTGAAGTGCTTCATCAATGTCTTTTGGTTCCTGTTCTGATAAGAAACAACAAAACATAGCACTTTCACCATGAAAACTTCTGGTTTTGACTCCTATACTTGGATCACCAAGTATCATATTAGTAGGATGGTCAGATAACCAAGTCCTCCTTTTTATGATTCCTTCAGTAGGGTTGTCCTCTACTAAAGTTGAGTCACCAGTGTTATAGAATTCAGGATAATTGAATGCAGGATCTAATTCAGGATCATATTCAGGGATGTTGTCCTCAATGTTTGGAACATTGGTATTTTCAACATTTATGGTTCCCCCTTGAATATTGGATCCATTAACTACCTCAGCAGAGCCTGCTTCTTCATTGGTAGTTGTTACCTGAGGGTGAACTGGGATTGGATCATTCAGTTCATCATTTCCTTCAGTGGGGTTTTCTTCAGGTATGTTGCCTTCAGGATTGTTGTCCAGTATAGCATTTTCAGGGAGATTGGATTGGACAACATCTATGAATTCAGTGTCCTTGTCTTTTAAGCTTAATCTGGTTGTTCTTTGTGTGATCTCTTCAGTGTCCAGGTTTTTGTTCCTGATCTCAAAGATAGATTCATCAAACACAACATGAGGTGTTTCCTCCACAACAAGGGTTTTTCTTGTTGTAGACTCTGAAAGCTCTACTGATTTGAGAGTATCCAAGGAATACTCCCTCATCAGTTTTGCTATCAACAGCTTTCAACTGTTCTTTCCCATTATTGTGAATGAAACACTTACAACCAAATATGTAAAAGTATGACACTTTAGGCAATCTTCCTTTCCAGAGTTCATAGGGGGTTTTGCCTTGCCCCTTAGTAATCAAACACCTATTCTGAGTATGCCATGCAGTATTTATAGCTTCAGCCCAAAACCTCTTAGGTAGATTAGAATCAGCAATTAAGGTTCTAGCAGCTTCTTTTAGAGTTCTATTCCTCCTTTCTGCAACTCCATTTTGTTGAGGGGTTCCAGCTGCTGAGGTTTCATGAGCTATTCCATTCAGTGTGCAATACTCATTGATGTATGAATTTATGAACTCAGTGCCTTTATTAGATCTTATCTTGATAATGCTAAGGCTTTTCTCATTTGACATTCTCTTTAAAAGTTCAGGCAGTTTGACTTGTGTCTCCTTTTTATTATGGAGAAATACTACCCATGTGGACCTGGAGAAGTCATCTACTACAACCAATGTGTATTTTCTACCATTTATGCTTGAAGGGGTAATTGGTCCAAATAAATCCATATGTAAAAGTTCAAGTACCCTTTCAGTAGAGATGACTGGTTTTCCTTTAAATGAGGCTTTAATCTGTTTTCCTTCTTGACATGGTTTACACACATGTTCTTTAATGAAGACCTCATTAGGTAGTCCTTTAACTAATGCATTTCTGGCAAGTTTGTTCATTGATTTGAAGTTCAGGTGGTTTAGCCTCTTATGCCATAACCAACTTTGTTCACTAGAGCTCTTAGCAATGAAACATGCAGCATCAGTAGACTTGTCCCAGTCTGCAAAATACACATTTCCTTTCCTAGTTCCAGTCAATAGAGTTTATTGAGTCTTATCTTTGATTAAGCATCTTCCACTTGAGAACTCAATATTGAAATCTTTATCACAGAATTGACTGATACTTAGGAGATTATATTTGAGACCAGCTACATAAGACACATTGGATACTTTGATGTTACCAATCATCAAAGTACCATAACCTTTTGTTGTTGCTTGTGAGCTGTCTCCAAATGTGACATTTGGGCCTTCTTTTTCAATAAAATCAGTGAGGAGTTCCTTGTTTCCAGCCATGTGGCTTGAACATCCACTGTCAAGGTACCATGCTGACTTTTTGCTCATACTCCTCTTCTTGTGGCCCAAAATTACCTGCAATTAGCAAGTTTTAGGTACCCTTTGAATTTTGGGTCCTGAGAGGTTAGCTGTACCTTTAGGAACCCAAACTTGCCTAATTACCCTGATTGATTCAAGGTGGCTAAGTTGTTTCCCTTGTGCATCAACATACATTGCCTTTCCCTTAAATGCCTTTGGGAAAGTGTGTGTGAAAGTATTAACTCTGTAAGTTACAGGAGAGTTGTCAAATCTCCTGAACTTATGAGTTCTTTGTGTAACTTGATGAAATCTTTGAGGAAAGGCCTTTTTATGACCATTATCCTTTGGCATGAAGGGTTTTGGTTGTCTCAATTTATTCTACCTTGTTCAGGAGAGTTGCCCTTCCATTGGGTCTACTCTGCTGACCAACAATCCTCTTGTGTTCGGGGATTTTGGCCATTTCCTTAGGTTTGGGCCTAGTCTCCTGAAGCACTTGAGTAGGCATTTCAGTCATTTTGCCCATTTCAGTCATCACAGCCTAATCCACTTCTTTGAGCCATAGGTCTTTGATAACTTTGAATTTCCTCTATTGCTCTAGAGGATTTGTTCAAAGCATACATTTTTAATTTCAGGCTCTCTTCACTTGATTTGAGAATGTCATACTCATGTGAGAGGTTTTCAAATTTAGCTTGAAGAATCTTTAATTCAAACTCTTTTCTCTTCTGAGTGAGTAGTTGAGCATCAATCTGACTTTGTTGGTCAACTATTCTGAGATTTGCTTCCTCAAGCTCTCTCAAGACTTGTTGGTACAACTCAGTAGATTTAATGTCAACTACTGTCTCAGCAGGTTTTGAAAGCACAATTGAAAGTCTTTCATTTTCTCTCACACAATTGTCATGAAATTCTTGCAGCCTAGTGAAATCTTCCATTAACTTCCCAAAGGAAAGTTTCAAGTTGACTTCACTAGTGTTCTGTGATAGAAATGATGGTGAACTAGAAGTGGAGGATACCTCATCATCCTCAATAGCCATGTTGCACACATCATTATCATCATCACTGTTTGAGAATAGTCCATCAGAAGAGTTGAAGCTTTCAGCATCATCAGATTCTTCACCAGCCATCATGGCCTTCCTATTGGTGAACTTTCTGTCTCTTTTTGCTTGTCTTTCTCTTCTTTCTTTAGAGCTCAATTCAGGGCAGTCATACTGGAAGTGCCCTTTCTTCTTGCAATTATAGCATAGGTCTTCATCATCATCCTTCTTGGATTCATCTCTTCCTTTAGATGATGAAGGGTCAGCTCTACTGGACCTTCTCCTATCAGAGTACTTGTCCTCTGATCTTTTCTCTTCAGGCTTTTTGTCCTTAGCCTGATCTTCAGGAGAGTTGTACCTTCTCCTGAATTTGTTGTCTTGGTAGAACTTCTTGTATCTACCAAACCTTGAATTGAGTTTGTCAAACCTTCTTACCATGAGGGCCATCTCTTCCTTCATTTCAGCCTTGGAGACTGACTTTGATGATCTTGGAGTAGTCTGCATTTCTGGTTCAGCAGTTTTGGCTTTAAATGCCACTCCCTTGGTTGGTAGAGAAGACTCCTCAGCTGGCTTTCTTCTATTGAGGTCAAACTCATATGCTTTGAGTTCTGAGAAGATTTGTTGCATGGGCATGGAGGAGAGATCCTTGGTGTTCTGCATCATTACAGCATATACATCCCACTTTTGAGTGAGACTTCTCAGGATTTTTAAGCCAACTTCTCTCCTGGAGTACACCTTGCCTAATGAATTGATTTCATTCATCACATCAGTGAATCTACCAGCAAACTTGTCAATGGACTCATCTGGCTCCATCGAGAACTGTTCAAACTTCTGCACAGCCACTTGGAGCTTGTTCTCCTTTATTTTTTCAGTACCCTCACACATTTCAGCAAGAGTATCCCAAATATCTTTGGCTGTTGTGCAGTGGTAAACTCTTCCCATGATTGCATCTGGAATTGTTTGATAGAGAGTATTCATTGCAAGATAATTCAAGTTATCTTTTCTTTTCTCTTCAGCAGTGAAATCATCTTCATCTTTAGGGATTTCTTCCCTTATGTCAGCTCTTTGATCTTCAGTTAATCTGGGGTTGATTTGAGTGAACATGTAGGGTCCTCTTGTTATCACCCTCAGCATGTCAGTATGAAGGGATGCAAGATGAGCTCTCATTCTGATCTTCCAGAAGTCATAGTTCTCGATTGAGAACATGGGCAGCTTGTGATGTGATATATGGTTGACTGGATTGGTGGCCATATTGTTGATTCCTTGAACAGCATCATTAGGAACAGCATTGTTGTTGGCCATAGCTCAAGAATAAGATGTTAGTTCATTAATAGAATTTCAGACAGATCAGTTCAGTGACCACACTTAAATATGTGATTTTGAAAAACCAAGATGGATTTTCAGAAGCAGTGGTCCTTGAACCCCTGCTCTGATACCACTTGTTGGTCCTAGAAGGAGTATATAACAAGTGTATGGGGGGGGGGAATACACTTGTATGAAAATTCTTTCTAACTTTGATCAAACCAGAGATCAGCAATGTTGTCTTGGACAACTCTGCTGAAGATGTATAACCTTTTCAAAGATACCCAAGCTACTAAGTACTATTGAGTGCTTAGTTGAATGACTATCTAAGTTGGTTATAAGTGCGGAATTAGTGGTTGGCCCTTTAGTTCAAACTCCTTTAAGTTCTGAAATCACTTAAGCAATATAATCCAGTTTTTCAGGGAACTTGTCCAATACAGTTTTTGCACAGTCTTTGAATATATGTTCTTTGAAAGATCAGTTTTGTGCAGTGTTGAATGTATGAAAGTACTTTGAAAGTAAATCAACATAAGAGGTTATAGTGGTTCAGAGACTCAAGCTCCTACATCCACTTTCCCTGATTTAACAGGATAATTCCTTCACTCTTGGAATTAACTTGTTTTATAGTGCCAAGGTGCACTTGATCAAGAACACCACTCCTTGGTGAATTGATCCCTAGGATGTCTAGAGTCCTAGTACCCTCTTCTCAACTCAGAACTGAACTGTTCTTTTCTCAACAGTCAGCTCCTACCACTTCTACTACTACAACCTTCTCACTTTCACTCTTGAAAGGGGTAAGAGTTGAAGTAAGGTTTCAACTAATGAGATATCCTTTACAATGAAGGTCAGTGTATAAGGATTAGGATATCTCTCTAAGCTTTGTATGGGTATACAATGAGTTCAGCTTAGAAGAAGTGTTTCAAGACTAAGAATGTCTTATGACTTTTGAAGCTTCAGAATGCTTGTTCAGTTGGATGTAGAATGGATGCTTCAAATGGTCTTCACACTTTTGTATTTATAGACAAATTTGAGGATTTGCCCGTTGGAGAGGCAGTCCCAAATTGCTATAAATGTCTTCCTCGAGTTCTTCAAACTGGAAGACAGATTCTTGATAGTGACATGTCCTCATTTGGGTAATAAACGGCTGTTAAAACTTTGTCTTCATTCTGCAGCACTCTTCCCAATGTCTGACTTTGAGATTCACTTGTTAAGGCTTGGACATGGCTTCTGAAGGTTGATCCAATGACAGGACAACATTCCTTATCAAATGGACAACTCTGCTTATCACTATCAGCATACTTGCTTATCAGCATAGTTGGCTTGCTCTCTTCAGATGACTTGGCTCTTTACCCTTTGCTTCATTTGGAATTGATCTCAGTATCATTCTTGAAGTCTTTTAGGGTGTAGTTGTCTCCATATCTTCAGCATAGTTGACCTTTAAGCTTCAGATCTCTTGTTCTGGTTCAATTGCACTAGGACAACTCTTCTGGACAACTCTCCTGATCAGCATACTTGGCCTTTAAGCTTCAGAACATTTGTTCTTGTTTTAATTGTGCAGAGACAACTCCTCTGGACAACTCTCCTGATCAGCATACTTGGCCTTCAATAGCTTTAGTGATTGTTCCAGAATTTGAGCCTTAAGGGGACTTGTTCTTGATAGACTTCAAAGCATATGTTCCCCCTTAAATTGTGCATCTAATCATCTAAGATCTGCCTAACATATCAGCTCCTCATCTAGCCTTATTCTATATGTTCTAACATGCTTATAACATAATCATCTTAAGCTTAGGCATGTCTCAGGGGGTTTTGGTATTGAATCAAAACATATCTCATTTTATTCCCAACACTTTAACAATGGCTTCATCCAGGCACCACAATCAAGATACAATGAGAGAATTTTCAGAGATTATCATTCCTACTACCTACAGACTAGACGTATGGGCAAAGGAGCGTATGGTGGGTGAAGGTTACGTAAGCTTCTCAGGACCACATACTCCTCAACAATAATGGACTGCAAAAGTCCTAATCGATGTAGGTCTGAAGGATTTGATCGGCACCAGTCCCACATTGATATATGGAGAAGATGTGGCTGATTTCTACATCTTTCTACAAGAAAGGTCCGATGGGTCAATCTCCTCACACATTGAGGAAGACAGGGTTCGATTGTCTGCTACTACATTCAATGATATGTTTAATTTGGGAAATGAAGGTATAGCTAACCCTGAGGAATACCCTTGTGGCAATATGAAAGAGGTGTAGAAGGAGTTCGTTCTTAAAGATCATCTACATCTAGCACTAACAACTCCAAGCTATTTGAAGAAATCCATGTTGAAGGAACAGTACAGAGATCTGTTCGATATTGTCTCAAAGGTAATAATGGGTCAACATGGATCCCTAGATGGTATCACTCAAAATAAAGTTATTCTGATGAAGGCCATAGTCGACAAGGCAAAAATCAATTGGGGAAGATACTACATAAGCAAGTTCATTGGCGAATCCAGGAAGATAAAGAAGATAGATGATGATGGCTCCTTTTGGCCTGCTTCCAAACTCAGCTTTGTCACAAAGCTCAGTGTTATTCTTTCAAAGCTGCTTCTAGATAAGAAGGTATGAGGGAATGGAACCAAGTTTATACGATCCAAATGGTTGCTGACAAAGGAGAAAGCAACTACTATAGAAGGTTCTAAGAGGAAGAAAGGGTCTAAGATCTCAAAATCAGAGGCACCTCAGAAGAGACAGAAATAGAAGGAAGTTGTTGAATCTGCTCCAGCTGCAACCACTTCTGAATCCTCCTCTGAAGCCACAAAGTCAGAAGAGGAGTCTATAGCAGCTGAAAGTCTGCCTGCTGAAGTCCAGGATACTGGAGATGCTGCTGAAATCCCTCCAGTCAAACCTCCCAAGAAACTTAAGGTAAATCGCAAAATTTCCTTTAAGTCTTCTACTGAAAATTCCCTGGCTCCAAATCCTATCTCTTCTCAACCCTCTGAAACCACATCCAAATCCATATATTCTCCTCCATCCAATCTATCTAAGCCTAAGTCAACTGACACAACACCAGTTGATGATTCTCTCGCCATTATACCAGTTAACCCATAAACCCCAACTATAGATCCAACTCTAGGACCCAGCAACCTAACCTCAGCAGACATTATTGCTGCTGATCCAACCATTGAACCTCTGAAACTTGCTGCTCACGTTCCTCAAGATGATGCACAAGTTTCAACCCCCTCTTCTCCAACCAACCTTGAACTTACAACAGATGTTGCTCGACCAGATCCAGTCGAAGCATCAACTCAATATCTCTCACTCCCTAAAACCTTAAATCCTACCCTCTCCACCTATCCCATAGGGCCTAAGGAAAAGCTCTTCAGATATCGAACTGAAGCCATCTTAGAAGAACAATATCCAGAGCTGAAGCAGTATCCAGATTTGCTCGAACAAATCTTAAGAATCTGGACCTGGAGGGAACTTCGATTTATAGACATTTCTAGAATCATTCATGCGATCGAAGAAAAGGGCGGAGTAGACATGTTCTACGATTGGGAGTTGGAACAGCTTGAGGCTGTTGATATTAATGATATTCATGGTCTGAAATCTGATGATGCAATTTCAGTACTTGTCACTAGAAAGCTTGGACAACTTTCGAAATTACAAGAATCTGAAACTGCTAAGGATTCTTTAGACCACAGCAACGATGGACCCGAGTCCGGAGCTGAACAGAAGACGAACAACGATAACAATCCTACGCAGGATCAAATCGGAGGGAACACTACTGAAGGAGAAGATAACCTAACATCTGATTTAGGTGGGAGTTCACCTAAATGGACTGGCAATGATGCCGAGAAATCAGCAGATCTAGAGACAGGCGATGTGCAAACAGCTGAAGTCCCTGCCCATGACGAGTCCTTGGACTCTGAGGCATTAGTGCTGAAATCGGTTTCTGACTCGGTGATGGAGAAAGTCAAGAACGATAATGCACCGTCCAATGCTCAATCCGATCAATCATAAGAAATTGTGAGAACTGAACCTTCACAACCCCGGTCTCATAGGTTCAGGGATCTAAAAGTATTGAGCAGCCAGCTCTAGAAGTTGAGGAGAAGATACCGGCTGATTCAGCCGAGGAGAAAAAAGTCAAGATAGAAAAGTTAGCAGAAGCTATGCAGAGTGCTTCAGTAAAAGCAGCATAACTCCTCACTGATTTAATTATTCTGGATAAAGAAGGAGTTGATGACTTTCAAACTGCTGAATCTGCTGACGTGAATCAGACTGCTGAAGATATGGCTCAGAATCTTCAAATCCAAGATGGGTCAAATAAAGAGAACATTACAGAGGTTGATAAAATCGATGAAGAACTAAATGTTGATCACAATCAAATTGCTGAAACAGACATTGTAGTATTCAGCGATGGCGATGATGATGATACGCGTCTACAGAAGATTGTTGCATCCATTCCTAAGAATCTTCAACAAAGATCATTTGAAGAACTTCTACAAGCTCTTGGTAACCACAAAGACGTTCAGCAGATTGGGGAATCTTCATCGAACAAAATTCTGACTAGATTATCTCTCTCTATTATCATCTGGTATAAACTGAAAATGATGGGATCAAATGGTGTTGATATTCCCTTAATCGGTCAAGTTCTTGCCGATCTTGCAAAGCTTGTGCATGAAGATTTAACACCACAGTTGAGCGATTTGAAACTCAAAATCGAGAAATATCAATTGGATATTTATCAAGATATATTAAAAGCCATTCGAGAAAATATGAATAAATATTTTGAGAAGGATCTTGTTGATTCAGTGGTTACAACTTTTGGCAAAAGCTTGAAAGAATCAGTCAAATTATTCGAAGACGGCCTTGCCAAAATTGATTATGAGCATCGAATAAACTTAATCGAGAAAGTGGATGATATGAGAGTTGCTGAATTACAACGCAGTCAGGACAGGGAAAAGCAAGCCACTTCTGACCTCCAACAAAAATATCTTGAGCTGCAGAAGGAGTCTGTTGCTCAAAGAGCTGAACTGACCAAACAGTTGGAGTTGGCCAAGGAACATGTGCAGAAGATGAATTTGCCAATCTCAAACATGCCATGGAACAACTTCAATTCACTACTGAAGGTTTGAAGCTTCGCCTTCAACTTGCTCCTTCTCCAGTTGATCTGGATAAAGTAATTGAAGATATTGCATCTAAGGCAACTGATCTGCTGACTCAAAAGGCTGCTGGAACTCTGAACACTGCTAATACTGATCATCTTATGAAACTTACTCAAGCGCTCACTTCCCATATTGAAGAAACCAAAAAGGGGGAAGAAGAGGCCAGAGCTAATTTATCAGAACAATTTTCTGATCAGCTAAAGCAACTATCTGAAAAGGCTACTGAACAAATGAAGAAAGCAGCTGAAGACTCTGCTGCAATGCTGAAGAAGTTCTCTGATACTCGGTCTGATCAGGCTAGGAGATTACCAGATGAAGAGAAGAAAATCAGAAGTCAAGAAGTTCATTTCCAACATGCCTTACCCCAAAAGGGAACTACTCAGACTCAAATAGGCTTATCTCAAGGGGAATTTCTTCCAAAATTCCATCATCAATAATGCCTTCTATTTCTCACATTGTACATGTATCTAATGCTCTTGTTCTATATCAAGAAGACAATTCTCAGAAGCAAACAGATAATCCTGAAACCGAAAAAGAAGCAGAAAAAGAGTCTGAAGAAGAAGATGACAATGTTCCTCTGAGAATCAGAAGAAGTCAAAGACTCGCGCAGTCAGAAGAGGAACATCATCAATAGCAGCTGAAAAGAAAGAATGCATCTTAGCTTGATACAACCTACAAAAAGAGGAAGACCATTCTGAAAAAGAAACAGGAATTTGGAAAAGATGAAGATCTTCAAAAGCCTAAACCCTCAAATCAGCAAATTGATGAATTTCTAGACCAAAATCACAACATAAGATGGCTGAATCTGAAGAAACAATGGCAAATAATTTATCATCTTGCTCGCAGATGGGGAAAACAAGATCTGCAGACGGCTTTTGGTTACTTCGAAAGTTTCTTAGAAGAAAAGGACAAAGAATTCCTAAACATTGTTATAGAAGAAACAAATGAGAAGAACATCAACATTGTCTGGCCAGAATTTCCAGCCTGGGAACTTCCAACCACTGTTAACGACAAGAAGGACATAAGGGAACCAGAAAACCTCATTGATCAAATCTGTCTTGATGATAAGATAAGAGATAAAGATCTTGTTCGTAAGATCAGGAAGAGAGTTTATCGAGCTTATGGACTCTCTAGAAGACCTTATCAAGTGCTGAAGTAAAATTCTCTTGTATTTGTAATCTAGAATTTCCTTTTGCTCATATTAATACAAGAATTTACTTTTTCAGCTTCAAGACAACTACTCATTGTCTTCCTTAGAAGCTATCTGCATTCTATTATCTGATCTTAATATGTTATCATCTAACCATTTGTTTCTTACTTCTCAATCCACTAACTGATCTGATAACTTAGCTTAGTTAGTTTTGGCTTCTTCAAAAAGGGGGAAATTGTTGGGATATTCATCCAAGCCCCTAATCTGAATGTAATAAATACCTTTAGTTTTTATAGCCAAAACTCAGATCAGTAGAGTACAGGTTAGATTGTCTAGTCTCAACTAGAAATAAGATTCCTAAGCTGTATTACTAAGCTTAGAAGTATTGAAAGTATTTGTGAATTCTAGTCTAAGATTCAGCAGTGCAATGGTTAGCTGAATACCCATCTATACACTCCGCTGAAGAATATTATGAAGAAGACAGAAGACTTGAAGACCCCAAGAGTTCATTAGTAGATTGTAATCTAAAGGTTGTTGTATACCTTGTAGATTAGGTCTGCTATATGATAATCTGCAATCGAAGTTCAGAATACTACACAGCAGATATGAACGCATCTATATCTTGTACGAACAAGCCTTAAAGAGCATTCAAGACGAAGCATCACATAGCACCAATAAAAAGGTATGGAATATAAAGGAAAAAAGAAAACCTAAAACCATAAGCTCACAAGTCGAGCCAGAGGCCGGAGTGCCGTTAAAACCTTGCCTGGGAAAACCCTCCTTAGGGACAAAACCCAGGCGAAGGAAAAAGGTAAACTCCTCTAAAAATAATGTCTGTAAAAGACGGTATATAAATCTTTATGCAACAAAGTAAGTAAGAAATCTGGAGGTTATCCCCTCCAAATGCAGTTGATCTTCGTCTTAGCCACTACGTCAGCCGCCTGGTTGGCCTCTCTAAAAGTATGAGAGTACCAGATGTGCATGTCTGTGGTAAGAGGATGAACCTGACTCTAGAGAACTTGTAGACGCCAAGGGACAGAAGGAGTAGAGCTCATCAAAGTGCTAACTGTCAGACTGGAGTACGACTCGATCCATAAGAACCGCCACCCTTGGGCATGGGCATATTGAATAGCAATGAGTGTCGTTGCTAACTCCGGCTCAAAAGGAATACCCCAACCAACCTCTTGGGCAATAGCCGCAACAAAGAACCCCCTGAAGTTCCTAAACACCGCCCCTGCATGCAAACTACCTGGAGAGGATGTTGCACTACCGTCTGTGTTGATCTTGTACCAATCCGGATCCGGGGGATCCATCTAACAGACGAACCCTGTCGAGTCGGATTGTGCCTTCCCAAAACACCAAGAGACCTGGCACTCAAGAGATCCCGAACCGAACCGTCAGAATAACCCCGAGAGATGCTATTGGCTTCCCTAATACCAGCAACGATCTGCACCATACATCATCTGACTGAGGGGGAGACCCCATCAAAGACCACTCTGTTCCACAGAGCCCAAATAACCCAAACTATAGTGACAAATGCCGCTCTCCATAACTCCAAATATTGCGGACCCAACCGAACTCTAGTAGCCTGGAGGAAGATATCAAGAAAGCCGATCCCCGTGTGGATCGTGACTCCAAAAAGCTGAGTCAGATGCTGAAGAACCTCCAGAGTGAAAGGACAGTGAGCTAATAAGTGGTCTAAAGACTCAGAGTCTCTACGACAGAGCATACACATCGAAGGACCGTGAATCCCAAATGAGACCAGCCAGTCAGAAGTAGGGAGCTTGCCCCATATTGCCCTCCAAATAACCGTAGAACGACACATCAGAATGAAGGAACTCCAAATCCACGACGTCCAGCCAAGACGAGGGAGAGGAGATCTGAGCATGTCATAGGCCACTCGAGAGGTTAGCTCCCCTGAGGTGGTACCTTCCCAAATACGTATGTCAGGGCCATGAAGAACCCTAATCTGAAGGATGTCTCTGACGATATATGTGAAGTCCGTAACGAAGCACTCCTCAAAGTGCCAACAATCGTCATAGAAGAAGTCCTCAACCGTGCTCTTCAGGGTAGCAGCAAACTAATCCGGGAGGCCAATCTTATCAGATATAGTGTAACCCAACCAGTTATCATGCCAGAAGCTAACTGTCGAACCCCTGCCAATCAACCATCTAGACCCATCAGAAAGCCTCGAAACGTGAGGACGAATACCCGGCCCAATAGATGAGATCCTCCCATGGGGACGCAATCTGCCATCCGAGGTAAAGTGTCTCATGTGAAGCAGAGCTGTATCTGGAGATTTGTGCTGGAGAATATCCCAACTCAACTTAAAGAGAAAGGAGGCATTCGCCAATATAATGGAGCGAACTCCCATACCTCCTTCTCCAAAGGGAGCACAAACCCTCTTCCACGAGACCGAACAAGAACCACTCTTTCGATTAAAGTCTCTCTTCCAAAGAAAGTTGCGCATAGCAGATTCCACCTGGCGAAGTAGAGAAATAGGCCACTTGTAGACCATCATAGAGTGGACCATAGATCCCGTGATAACCGAGTTAATCAAACATCGTCTCCCTGCCAAGGAAAGGGAGCTACCCTTCCAACGACTAGACTTAGCAATAACATCGTCTGTCACAGGCTGTAGATGAGCCTTCCTGGGGTGACCACGAAAGATCGGAACTCCTAGGTAGGTGAAAGGAAGGGAACCTTCTACGATGCCTGTGACCCTGAGCATCCGACGACGAAGCCTTTGGGGAACAGCACACCCAAAGAAAGCCCTAGACTTAGGAGGACTATAGATCTGACCTGAAAGACGACCATATCCCTATAAAACAGCATGCAGGTTCCTGATTTTAGACTCAGTGGCCCTAAAAAATATCATGATGTCGTCTGCATAGAAGAGATAACGAGGGACATATCGGATGGGACGAAGTCGGCCTCTATCGATCTCCCAATCAATCTATCTACCAAGCGCCTCCTCCGCAATACAAAAAAGCAATGGAGATAGAGGATCCCCGTGACGCACACCCCGGGAGCAAGAAAAGTACCCCTTCGGCTCCCCATTGATGAGAACTGAAATCCTAGCTGAGTCCAGGTCTCCTCTAACCATAGATATGAAAGTACTACAGAAGCCCATCCTTGCCATGACTGCCTCCAGAAACCGCCAAGAGATGGTGTCAAATGCTTTGATCATGTCAATCTTCAAGGCCATATGCCCGTGAACTTTCGGGTAGTCCAGGGTATTAATGGCGTCAGATGCAATAGCGATGCAGGTGTGAATCCGCTTGCCCGGGACGAAACCAAACTGATATGTAGAGAGACAACTACTAACCAAAGTGCCCAATCTTGAAGACAAAACTCTGGTCATGACCTTAAAGATGAAGTTACCCATCACAATCGGGCGAAACTCCTCCACTTTACGGGCCCCTTCCGTCTTGGGAACAAGCGTCATGAAGCAGGAGTTGAGCCCAGGAGGTAAAAGTCTGAAAATGTAGTGTCTAACAGCATCGATCACCTCCTGGCCCACAATGTCCCAACATCCCTGATAGAAGCAGCCCCCAAAACCATCCGGACCCGGAGCACTCGAAGCATCCATAACAAAGACAGCCCTTCGAACCTCCTCCGCTGAGGGAACACTCACAAGGAGACCATTATAGGCATCAGTCACAACGATATCCATGAAGCTATCCAGAATACTAGCATCGAAAGGATAAGATTGATCATCCGTAAACAACCGAGAATAGTAAGTAACCACATGGGAACTGATGGTGTCCAAGTCCGTAGTAAGGATATCGTTAATGAGCAAAGACGTGATACCCCTCCTAACGATCCTGGTCTGCTGAGAAATGTGAAAGAATCTGGTGTTTCTATCTCCGTCAGTCAACCACTGCAAACGATTCCTCTGAGTGTAGTATTCTTGCCTGGCCGTCAACAACTCATCAAGATCAACCTGCACCTGAATCTCTTCTGCAAAGGCTGCCTCAGAATCACCCTCCAACTCTATACGGTGCTCAAATGTCAGCCAAACGACGGGTGGCAGCCTCGATCTGAATGAAAATATTCCTGAACACAGTCATGTTCCAAATCTTCAAAGCAGACTTGAGCCTCTTCAATTTCCACATAACACAGACAATAAGGTTCTGGTGCATCAACGGTTGGGTCCATGAAGACTCTACAACTGATCTGAAGAAATCATGTTGGCACCACATACTGAGGAACCGAAATGGACGACGAACCTGAACCCAGTCTGATCTGACAGTAAGGAGCAGAGGATGATGATCTGACTTATGTCTGGGAAGAGAAATAACCTTAACGCCTGCCCATAAATCCAGAAAATCCTGATTAGCTAACACTCTGTCCAACCTAGCAGCTTGAAAACCCCTAGGACCCCGACGAATAGACCACGTGAACTGGGACCCAGCGGCATCTAAATCAATCAGACCCGACTCATCCATGAATTCCCTAAAATCAAGAGAAGCTCTAGGATTAGCCACAGAACCCGGACTTCTCTCATGCGTCCCTGTCACCACATTAAAATCACCCAAAACACAAAGACTAGAAGCAGAAGAAGCTAAAACATCAGACCACATCAAACGGCGAGTTATATAGGAATTACTAGCATGCGTAAAACCAAAAGACCAAGAACGAGTAGCATCCCTAGTCTCAATCATAACAATCTGATCTGAGCTATGATAAACTCTAGATGTAGGAACATGAGTAGGCTTACAAAGAATCTAAATATTGGGAACCGGTGCAACTCTATCGTTAACAGTAAACACAACCAAATTCAAAGACTGTAAATAACGAGGGGAAAGGCTAGAAATCATAACCTTAGGCTCGTAGATGGCGACCCAGTCAGGGTTATGAGTGCGACAAAGCTCATAAAGGGCATTCCTCGACCGAATCTGCCTCACCCCGCAAATGTTCCAAGACAACACTATCATTGATCACTCGTCGAGCCGTGCATCGGCGGCTGATAGCAAGAATCCTCCCCAGACCAGCGTCTGGTATGCCTCGAAACATTCGATTGCTCCGTCAAACTGGAGTCCTCTACCATAAAAGGCTCTTTGGCAGTATCCCTGAGGGAGTCATAAGCCGGGGCACTCCGTCCCTGACAGGACGTGGAAGCGGCGATGCTATAGATCTAGCATGTCTACTACGGGCGTGCTCCAAGATGGAAGAGACCAAAGGAGGTGGCACCATCTGAAAGTTGTTAAGTCTAATAGAACCAGAGTCTGACTCGTCACCCTGATGCTGCTCGAAATCAAGGTTGTCATCTGAAAGGGTCTCAAAAGTGTTCCCCATAGGGACTAGTGCTGAGTTGGGGTCCTCCACATGAGCCCCATCAATAGGCCTGGTGCCCTTCCTAGACTTGCTCCGTCCACGATGGGCAGATGCTCTCCGTTCACGCCGCTTGGCAGATTTCCTACAAACCGCGAGAGAATGGCTCACGATCTTGCAGGAGGTGCAAAATTCTGGGAGAGTCTCAAAATGGACCTGAGCGAGATATATGTGACCATCCAACTGAAAATGGATGCTGTCTGGGGGGGTGGAATGCATATCCACCTCGACCAGTAATCTGGCATAATGGCCCATCGTACCCTGTAAGGTGCGCTCGTCGATCTTCACTAGAGTACCTAACACAGCAGCCAAAGCCTCCAAGATCAAAGGATCCCAATACACCATTGGGAAATCCGAGAGACGAACCCAGACTTGGGCCAGTGAAGACCTAAAGGTGTTCGGATTGAAATCAGGGGACCATGTCATGAGATAAATGACCCCTGGCCGCAACTACCAAGACCGGGTCTCGAATATCTTGTCCTTGTCCTCTGAAGTGGGAAAGTTGATACTGAAGAAACCCTTGCCCAAAGAAACAACCTCGAGATCCGAAATCTGCCATAGGGATCGAAGTGTCTCAAACAGGCGTGCATGATCATAAGGATTCTCCCCTGACTGGATGATGACCCTACCAATCACCGTGTTCACAAATAGGGAGACCCTCCTCTGAAATATGTCCTTATCAATATTGACTACCAGGACGTCTCCATCTAAAGTTGGCCTCATATATTCTGGCAAACTGGCACTAGGCCGTGAGGGCCCCTGTTTTTTGCTGGATGTGACCTTCGCATATGAGACACCCGTGGGGGTGCGTACCTGCGAGGGAAAAGAAGATGGAGCAGTACCAGAAGTAGGGGTGAAAGCAGGGAATTCACTTTGATAAGTGGACGTACCCTGTATGCCGGAGGGATGAGAGTGACCATCCCGTCCGGCTTTGAAGGCGCCAATCTGCCCAGGGGCAGAAGCATGATCAAGCATAGGAGCCTTTCCTCGAGATTTATCCCTAGGATCTCTCGTGCGTGCAGGTGCATGTACATCGTGCACGGCAGCCTGCGGAGAAGTGGAGGAAGGAGCAAATCCAAAGGTAGGAGTGTCAACAATTTCAGAATCAGAGACATATGACGTACCCGATTTGCCGAAAAGACGAAGGGAGTCATTGTTTCCGGCCGAGATATAACCAAGCTGCCTCGTTGCAGCAACAAAAGATGGAGAATCCACTGGAGGGCTCGTCGGCATGGAACAATTAAAATCAACTCCAGATGCAACAAACGGAGCATCCTGGACATAAATAGGAGTATCACGAGAATAATAAATAGGCAACGTACCCTGTGGGCCGGAAACGAGAGGAGACTCAACGTTCCAAGCAAAGTGTGCGCCAATCCGCGACCCCGCGGAAGCATCAGTCGTACAATGCGTGGGCAATGGCAGTGGTGCTGGGTGCATGGAGTAATTCAGTGGCTGCACATCAGCATAATTAGGGAACCCTCAAGGGTGTATTGATTGAAACTGGGGGTGTGAATCTAGGGGGTGAAATAACTGAATTCGTGGGTGCATATCAGAGCTGGTTAACCCAAGCCCAGTTGGAGTGAGAAACCCTAGACCCATGGGAAACCCAGCCGCCGTGGGGTGAAAATCTGCCGGCAAGGCGGGGACAGACGCTGGAGTGTTGGTCGAGAGCTGGTCGACGGGAAAGCCACCCAAGGCGCCAACAACAAGAGAAGACGTAGGCGGCGCTGGCATAGTGGAGCAGGAGCTCATTGCCGTCGTGGAGAAAAGTCGTCGGAGAGTGGATTCGACGTGAAACGAGATGAGTGAAGACAGGTCGATCGGAGTCGGAGGTTCACTCTCGCGACTTGCAGGGGCTTCTACGCAGAAGCTGGGCATGGCATCGCCATGAGGAAGATATGCGGAGGAGGCAGGGTGCGGTCCTTTGGCTTCGACATGAATGGCCATTGGCGACGGAAGAGAGTGTTGCAGCGTCGTAGGCAGGTCGCCGACGACTTGCCCAGCGAAGCCGTGCGTCGCGGTCGTGGGTTGCTTAGTACCTTGGTCGTTGGCAGAAGAAGTCATTGAACGCGAAGAAGAGGCAGCGTGATGTGAAGGGCTCACGCTTTGAGTGGAGCTGCGTTTGGCCGGAACGCTAGTTCTGCCGTCGGGGATGCCGGCTTAGAGGGCGGGAGCCATGGGTACGACAGAGAGGATGGAGGCGGCCAAGCCGCCGGAGCTCCGGCCGCTGTCAACGGCTGATAGGAATTGGTAGGGATGATAGGAATTGGTAGGGACGAAGTGTAAGAAGTGCGTGAAAAAACACAACAAAGTGTGTGTGAGAGGGGAGAGCAAAAATTGAAAATTCTCTCTCTAAAAAACACGTTTATCAGTCGACATCTGGAAGCGCAACACTTAGCATTTATGAATATAAAACACCTTCACAAGTGTTAGTTCATTTATGATTAACTAAGTCAGATGACAAAGGCATACAAAACAGAAAACAAAGAGAATGTCTGAATTACTCTACCATAAGACAAGATAGCTCTCAACTAGCAAAGCTTATGTGGACCAATGAAACATCAACACGAAGCTCTGAAGTTGACAGCCTAGTAGGTCGTACAAGAGATCTGCAGAAAAGGTACAGAGCATTTAATGCACCTTGCCTTTCTAAGGTAAAGTCGTACCAGAAAATCTGCAAACACCATTCCTATGAAGATGGCGACCATACTTGGAAAGATTTGTTGCAACGGCTAGTTTCTGAGCACAAATCTCTCTATAAATACAACACTTGTTCTTTGAAACAAATCACCGGAAACTCCACACGCAAGAACTCTCTCTCACTGCATATATCTCAAGAAACAGCAAAGTCTGAGAAATACACTCAAGTATCGAGTTCTTTAGAGCCTGCAAATATTTCTATTCTTAGTGCTCTAATTTTCCGATCCTAAGCCCGCTTAAAGAATCTTATCTTTAGAGCTTAGAATTCTAGTTGGTTATACACACATCTCCTTGTAAAGGTTGTTTGTTACCTCACCAACAAACACATCAGTTCCTCAGAAAGTAGTTGAGGTTCTTGATCCGAAAAGTCTTCTCTTGGGACTATAAAGCAGCAAGCCTATTGAATTTCTCTATCTGATTAAAGAGAGTGGACGTAGGATATTGAGATCCTAACCACTATAAATCTTTGTGTTCTTTATTGCTTATTCTTTATTCTTGCATTCATATTCATCCTTGTTAATATTTGTTCATAACATTGTTTTTGAAGTTACTGTTTAAAAGGTTTTCATAAAAAGTACCCACGAGTCTAAACACGTAGGGCCTACACATTTCCGCACTCATAGCACTTGAGTTATCTTTCAAACTGACCAGCTGAATTCAGCAATCAGTAAGGCTGTTATCTTGAACTGTTATAACACATACACTCTACAGATCAGTTGTTTTGCTTATAGACGTACGAGTATATAACTCTTCTGAACGTCTAATCTGGTCATAAAGCACGAAAAAATTTTCTATCACCTGACAGTCTATTCCCCCCCCCCCCCCCTCTAGACTGTCACTATACTCATTTTGGGATCAACAACATTAACCAATAACAAGTTTTTTTGTTTGTCTTTTGGGTGTGAAAGTGTGTTGGGGTGTATAAAAGTGTTTAAGTATAAGTAGATAAATGTTGCACAGAATGTTGAGACAAATAGTGCAACACTGACTCTAACAGAATATCAGAAATTAAGATACACAGCCATACGGGTGGTATACAACGTATGATCTAAAATGTAGAACTATTGGCCACAATTTCCTAACAGGGATGAACGCTCGGTCTAGGATATTGCTCGAATAGAACACACTGAATTATGAAGCCTTCAATCGGTATTTATAGATGTGGGATACGAATTCTAGAGTCTTCCACATTGAGGTCCTATATTTTAGGAACTCAACTTCCACAACATTCGTGATCTTTCTAGATCCTTCTTGTATGCTCCAGGTCGTTCTAAATGGTTCCAGGCTGCTCTAGCATGTTCTCCAATGTTCTGGAATCTTCCAGGTTCCAGATCCTTGTAGAAGCTTCTAGATCCTGCCAGAAATGCGACAACATTTAGATCAACATTTAATGTAGCATTTCAGAAAAGACTTAGAAAAAATCTCGGAAGATCAAATTAAGATGTTGTTGATAATGTTAAAGCATTTAAGAATTAACAACATCTACAATATCCCCCAATTTGACCTTTCGACTACAACACACCTGATGCACATATATTTCTATACATACTCAGTTTTATGTACTTAGTTGAGGTTGACATCATTGCAAAGTACTAGTCAAGACAATACCTGTTGTAACCGTTGGATCAAATCAAATGAAGATCAAGGATAATTTCATAATGATCCGTGCCAAAGGATCAAAACTATTTTATCCAAAATAGAATAAGCATAAACAGTACACTTATTCACAACATAAGTAACTATACTAAGATCATAAGTTGAACTGGAAGAATTAACTTAAGATCTAAGTAAGACACTAACAAAATACAAAATATCAGAGCAAAAAGAATAAACACAACAAATGGACAAAAACTAACACTAAACAACCTGCAATAAACACATGGTAATCTGTAAACAAATTAATCAAGGGTAGTAAACAAATATCACCATAATTAAGCAAGTTGCAAACAAAAAAACAGCCTATCATCTAAGAAATAAATAACAAGTGTATCAGAATTTCAGAATTCACACTTAAACATTAATTACAGAGATTGAACTGAATAAATGGCATAAACAGCCATTATGAAATCAGATCTCCCCCTGTCTATTTTGTCCCTGTTCATCAGTGTCCCTGTTCATCAATGGTGTCCATCTCAGTAGCATCATCATCAGCTTCATCCACAAAGTAAGTAGATGCAAGGTGTGCAACTACATCAGTCACTGCAGCATCTCCAGCATCAGGTCCATCACCAGCAGCTGGAACTCCATGATCATTTAACTCTTGAATCACCACATTGGAGTTTGATGGTGGTGGTACTCCCCCTGTTGTAGGTGAAAGCATACTGGTCCACCTGTCCTTCAGGAACTGGAGCTCATCAATAGTTTCCTGCAAGTGCTTGAGCTGTAGTTTGATGAATTCCTGCGAAAGATACACATTACCAGAAATGTTGATATGGATGTTCTCAACATTCGGGGGTGCATTTTTCTGTCTTGATCTGGATGATTCTGGATGATTAGAAGTTGATGGTCTTTGCTGATGTTCAGTAGTTGAAGGCATGTGCTGATGATCAGTACCAGGAGCAGTCAAAGGCAGATCAATTACTCTATCCCCAGTGAGTAAGGCAGGAGCTATGGCCAGTAATGGTACTCTCCCCCTCAACACATCAGTGTTCTTGGCAACAAAGTCATGATGCCTCAAGTAATTTGAAATCAGAACAGGATAGGGTAGGTTGCCTTTTTCAGACACTTTTCCAGTAAATCTCATCATATGTTGAAAAATTGTGAGGCCTAAATTGAACTTCTTAAGCACAGAGATCCTATACATAAGAACAGCTTGGTCTTTTGTGATCTTAGTGGTATTTGTAGTGGGAATCCAGTTGTAGATAATAAGTTTGTATAACACAGAATGTAGGGAAGTGAGGTCTTTGGCTAACATCTGTCTAGTCCACTTAACTACCCTACCACCAGTTATAGCAGCAATAACCACATCCATGTCAGGTTCTTCATCCACCTCAACATTGGGAATATGCAGAAACTCATTTATCAACTCAGGAGTAAAAGGTACATCCCTCCCCCTAAAATTAACAGTCCCATACCACTTAGATGATCTCCTACCAGTACTCTTTTTCATGCAAGCATAAAATTCATAAGCCCAATTTGTCAAGAATGATTCACCAAAATTCACAGCATGCATCAAATTCCTTTCCTCTAAGAAACTAACCATGCCTTTACTTTCAAAATCAGGGATATTAATCCTCTTCTCTATCAGCAGTTTCCTCTTAGAATAAATAGCCAACCTATTCTCTAGAGTCTCAAAAGAATCAGAATTACCTTCCTCTTCAGAAGCAAGGTCATTAGAGCTTGATGTAGAATCTTTAGCAGAGCTTTCCTTAGAGCTGCTTTCTGCACTGGAAGAGCTATCACCACTGCCATCATCTTCAAGTTCTGGTGCAGCTTCCTTTGCAGCAGCAAAATGCTCAGCATTTTTCTTAAGAGAATTCAGAATATCTCTTAAACACACATCAGAATCAGAATTGGAATCTGATTTTGCAGGTTCATCTTCAGTAATCATCTTGGCCTTCCCTTTGCCTTTGGGATCAGCAGCAGCTTTCTTCCTCCTCTCAACAGTAGTTTTCTTGGGTTTCTCAGCAACAGCCTTCTTAATTTTCTCAACAGAAACAGGTGCTTCCTCTTCAGAGTCTGTGAATACTTGGATGGGTTCAGCAGCTTCAGCTCCATCTTTCTTCTTCTTCCTCATGGATTCAGAATAATCCACACGAGTGAACACACGGTATGGTCTTCTTCTTTGTACAGGACTCCTCTGTCTTTTCCCTTTCTACGCATTCTTCTTGAAAGGAATGGGAGCAGATTCATCACAAACAGAGAGTGAAGAGTTTGTACCGTCTTTAGAGATGTTTGCATCCTCCATTTCAACATCTTCAGGGTTGGAAGTAGCAGTAGCTTCTTCTTCAGCAGTAACCTCCTCATTTTCAGCTTGCGAGTTGTGAACAGTGGGTGATTTAGGGCTTTTTGAAGTAGCAGCCATTTGGGCGGTTTGATCAGCCAAATAGCTTGAGATATCCATAGTGATATCTCCAAATGTCATCACGGGCAGATGAACAATTGTTCGAAGAGAGTCAGACACTTCTTCGATAGCCTTGTTGAACTGTTCGACAGTTGCATCTTGAGGAATTTTGGTTGTTGGTGGAACGGTTTGAGGAGCAGTTTGAGGAGTGGGAGTGGTTGTTGATGGTGTTGCAGAGACATTTGAGTCAGCATTTGACGAGGTTGATTTTTGAGAAGCCATGTAAGCAAGGATTTCGAGAGGGTTTGTGTGAGAAGGGGATGAGTTCTTCGAATCAGAGTGAGATTGTGAGTGGGATTGAGGTCGGTTTCCAGCCATTTAAGGGACGGTTGGAATTTCAAGATAGGTTTGAGGAGTGTATTCACAAAATTTGAGAGATACACGACCAATAAACAATTCTGCAGTAACTTAGTACTTAACAAAATCAAAAATCACGATTAGCATTAACATTTAATCTTATGAGTAATATTTATAGAGAGAACTATGTAGTTGGAGAGAAAATCCAGAAGTTTTTCGATCATGCTCCACATAATTAGCCACAATGTAGATCATGGGCAATTAGTGGGAAAATTTAATTAAATTAAATTAGGTAATTAAGAAGCTTCCAGAATAATTAAAATCGCATAATCTGAAAAATAAAAATAAGGGTCAGTAATTAAATAAAATGAAATAAATCTCAATTAATAATTAAATAATTACAACTAATAAAAATAAATTCGAATCAGGCAATGTTATGCTCAAAACTGTTACAAACACCTCAACACGGTTTTTACATGAATTTGCTTCATTTGTGTTGCACCATATTTTCTTTTTGTGTTATAGCATCTAATTTGTATTGATCCATTGTTCCTGTAGAGTACATCGTAGTAGCGAACTCCGTGCCCCATACTTACTTAATGGATTACAAATATATTGATGTTTTTACCAAAGAATCACCTTTTGAAAAGAAGGCATCGTAGTAGTGAACTCCGTGCTCCATAGTTACTCAGTGATTTGGTACATCTTTTAGTATGCTAATAACATTCTCATTTTTATGCATTTGAGAGGTGTGAGACATGTTTATTTTTGCTCTACAAGGTTCTTTAGATTCGTAGATATTTTACATAGGAATTATTTAACAAAGTAAGAGATAGATTCAGCTTATAAAATTTTACAACCCATGATGTTGTCCCAAATGCTGACGCATTTGTGACAATATCCATCCGAATTTTTCAGATAGTGCTCATGCCAAGAGATTTCCTCAAGATAGAGAATCTCTCATGGTCTAATGCCTTTGTAAAAATGTCAGCATTTTGTTTCTCAGTAGGTATATACTCCAACTTAACAACATTCTTCTCTACTAAATCTCTCATAAAATGATGTCTTATGCTAATGTGCTTTGTGAGTGAGTGTTGTACAGGATTCTTAGAAATGTTAATGGCACTAGTATTATCACAAAATATTGTAAGTATATCATTCTCAATACCATAGTCATGGAACATCTTGCTCAGCCACAAGAGTTGTGTACAGCAGCTTCCAGCAGCTATGTACTCAGATTCTGCAGTAGATTGTGAAACACAATTCTGCTTCTTGCTGTGCCATGATACAAGATTGTTTCCCATGTAGAAACATCCTTCACTCGTACTCTTTCTATCATCTATATCTCCAGCCCAATCAGCATCACTGTAGCCAATCAAAATGTTGTTGGTGTCCTTAGTATACCAGATTCCAAGGTCACTTGTACCTGAAACATAATTGATAATCCTCTTCACAGCATTCAGGTGAGATTCATTTGGATTAGCTTGGTACCTAGCACAAACACACACACTGTACATAATATCTGGTCTACTAGAGGTTAAATACAGTAAACTACCTATCATGGATCTGTAAAGTGTTGGATCAACATCTGTTCCAGCACTGTCTTTGCAAAGTTTCAAAGAAGATCCCATAGGAGTTTTCATTGGTTTTGAATTCTCAAGACCAAATCTTTTAACCAAATTCTTAGCATACTTACTCTGGGAGAAGAAAATACCATCACTGCATTGTTTGATTTGAAGACCTAGAAAATAATTCAAGTCTCCAACCATACTCATTTCAAATGTTGCAGTCATTGCCTCAACAAATTTACTCAACATTTTATCACAAGTAGAACCAAACACAATGTCATCAACATATATTTGAGCAATAAGTAAATCTCCTTCAGTGTGCTTAATGAACAAAGTTCTATCTGCCTCTCCTCTAATAAATCCATATTCCAAAAGAAAGTCAGTAAGCCTACCATACCATGCTCTAGGAGCTTGTTTAAGGCCATATAAAGCTTTCTTAAGTTTATATACATGATCAGGATACTGTGGATCTTCAAATCCTATAGGTTGTTCAACATATGCTTCTTCATTTAATATGCCATTTAGAAATGCAGCCTTTACATCCATTTGATGAAGTTTAATATCAATAAAACATGCAATAGCTAGCAGTAATCTAATAGATTCTATCCTAGCAACAGGTGCAAAAGTTTCATCAAAATCAACTCCTTCAACTTGGGTGTAACCTTGTGCTACTAACCTAGCCTTGTTTCTAACAATATTACCAGATTCATCAGTTTTATTCTTGAATATCCACTTTGTTCCAATGACATTAGTATGACTGGGTCTAGGAACAAGTGTCCACACTTCATTTCTTTCAAACTGACCAAGTTCTTCATGCATAGCATTAATCCAGTTTTCATCAGTTAAGGCTTCTTTAGCACTCTTAGGTTCAATTTCAGATAAATAGCATTCAGCATTTACAACATTACACATAGAAGACATGCATATTGTTCTTACCACATCTACCTTGTTTGATCTTACTCTTCCTCTTGTTTGCACTCCAACTGTAGCATCGCCTATGATCTGGTCAGAATGATGACTTTTGCCTATTCTTGAAGAAGGATTCGTTTTGGGAATGTACTGATCATTCTGTGAATTTACAACTGACTGTTCTGTAGATGTTGACCCAGATGTGTTAACATTTGGTGCAACATTTTCAGACTTCAGTGTATTCTTAGAAGTGTCAGTAACCTGTGATACATCTTCTTCATCTTTGTCATCTGTAAGACCTTTATCATCATCAAACACAACATTAACAGATTCTTGGACAGTGTTAGTTCTAAGGTTATAAACTCTATAAGCTTTACTATTTCTAGAATAGCCTAAAAAGAAACCTTTATCACTTTTAGAATCAAACTTATGAAGTTGATCCCTATCATTCAAAATATAACACACACAACCAAATACATGAAAATATTTCACATTAGATTTTCTGTTGTTCAAAATCTCATAAGGTGTTTGACTAGTACCAGAACGAATAAAAACCCTATTAATAATATGACATGCAGTATTCAATGCTTCTCCCCAAAATTTCTTAGCAAGACATTTGGATGTAAGCATAACTCTAGCCATTTCTTGTAAAGTTCTTTTCTTTCTTTCAACAATTCCATTTTGTTGTGGAGTTTTAGGAGATGAATATTCTTGCAAGATACCCTTTTTATCACAGAAATCATTAAACATGCTGTTTTCAAATTCCCTACCATGATCAGTTCTAATACGGCCAACTTTTAAGTTAAACACATTTTTGAACCTCTTATAAAGAATTTTAAATGCAGCAAATGCTTCAGATTTGTCTCTCAAAGACTCTACCCAGGTATATCTAGAAAAATCATCTACCACAACTAAGGAATACCTCTTTCCTCCAATGCTTTCAGTTTCCATAGGACCCATCAAATCCATGTGCAGTAATTCAAAGCATCGATGTGTAGTACAATGTGACAACATTTTGTGTGAAATTCTTATCTGCTTACCTTTTTGGCATGGTCCACATACAGTGGTGTTGTGAAACCTCAGTTCTGGAATTCCTTTTACTGCATCTGCTTTGATTAGCTTTTTCATTGCTCTGTAATTTGCATGACCCAATCTTTGATGCCATAGAACATTTTCATCATGTTTTGACAAGTTACACATATTTGTTCCAATAAGATAGCAATTATCAACTGACCTAGTACCAGTCATGACACAAATTTCATCTTTATTAAGAACATAACATGAATCTTTATCAAATTTCACATGCAAATTATCATCACAAAGTTGACTAATGCTAATCAGATTTGCAAGTAAGCCATCAACATGTAATACATTTTAAGCTTAGGAAAACCTTCAACATTCAAAGTTCCTTTACCAACAATCTTTCCTTTAGAACCTCCACCATATGTAACACTACCACTATTCAAGGTTACATAATCAGATAAAAAGTCAATACGACCTGTCATATGTCTAGAACAACCACTATCAAAGTACCATAAGTCAGGTAGACATGCTTTTAAGGAGGTATGAACAACATTACAGGTAGCTTTTGGTTTCCATGCAGATTTCAAAAACTGTTTACCAGGATATGACAGTTTCTTATGCAGCATTTTCAAGTTTTTCTGTTCTTCAAACAACTTTATACAATAAGGACGAATGTGACCAACTTTGAAACAGTAATGACAGATATACTTCCTTTTAACCTTGTGAGACTCTGTTTCTGCGGATGTTGCACCAGATGTGTCAACATTTGCCTTAACAAATTTCACAGGTTTTCTAAATTTATCAGAAATAGAAGCAGTAGTACCATCATAACCTAAACCATGATTATTAGACTTACCAGTAGCTATAGCATTATTTACCTCAGAAGCACTCTTGGAGTATTTCTTGAAACATAAAGTAGAATTTATCAGTTTCTCCTTTAAGTTACAGATTTTCAGATCTCTTTTGGTAAGAATAACTTATAGCTTGGTGATTGTGTCTGTCAAATCCTCATTCCTTTTATTTAGAGAATTAAGGGTGAGTTTCTGATTCTTCCAATCATCTAACAGCTTTTGGTATTCATTGTCATCAGTCCTTTTTCCTGTATCATCAACTAAACCATTAAAACAGTTCAAATCTGGGTGACTCTGTTCTGATGTTGCTATAGATGTTGAAGCATCAGGTACAACATCAGAATCTGTTTCATCCAGATCATCATCTGAGGAATCATTATAATCAATTCTGGTAAAATTAGAATATTCATTCTGATTTAATTCATCAAGATCATCATCAGAATCATCACTCAAGGTAGCACTAAAATTCAATTTTTGCTTAAGTCTAGTATTGGCACATTCATTTGCATAATGGCCATAACCAGAACAAGCATTACATTCATTTACCTTCACTCTTTGATAGTCTTGGTGTGAATTGGCCTTTCCTCCTTTCTGGTTGAGGTGTTGATGTGTTGATTTGAATCTTAGGCTGAATGTTGCTAGATTTGTTCACAGATTTCTTAAGAAACTTATTAAAGTGCTTAGTAAGTAAGGCAATGTTGTTAGGATCCTTGAGACATTTATCAAGCAATTCTTCATCAGAATCAACTTCAGTAATGATAGGTTGAATCTCAAAAATGTTTGATGTTTCCCCTTTAAAAATCACAACTTTCTTATCAGCATCATTTTCATCAACTTGATTCGTGTTTATTTCATATGTTCTAAGAATACTCACTAACTCATTTTGACTTAATGTATCTGTATTTTTTGCCTCTTCAATAGCACAAATTTTAGCATCAAATCTTTTAGGAACAGATCTTAATATCTTATGAACTACTCTAACATTAGAAATAGGGTCACCAAGAGAATGTGATTCATTGATTATCTCACTTAACCTTTCATTGTAGGATGAAATGGTTTCATCTTCCTTCATTCGGAGATTCTCAAATTTTGTCCCCAACATTCGAAGCTTAGTCCTTCGAACACTGTCTGAACCCACAAAATGCTCTTGCAACCTGTCCCATGCATCTTTAGAAGTAGAATAGTTAGATATAATTTTAAACATTGAAACATCAACAGAAGTAAAAATAGCATTTAAAGCTTTAGAATTGTAGCTTGCTGTTGTTATTTCATCAGCCGTCCAATCAACTTCTCTTTTGAGTTGAACTTCACCATCTGCGTCTGCTGGTCTCTTTGGAGCTTCCCAACCTGTAAGTACAGTCCTCCAAGCACGTTCATCAATTGACTTGATGTACATACGCATATTAGGCTTCCAATAAGAATAATTTGAACCATCTAAAACGGGTGGCCTAAGTGCAGTGGATATGTGATGTGTTTCCATTGCTAAACTAAAAAAAAAAAACACACTTGACCAAAGATCTAACCTAGTGTCGTCAGGTATCAGCTCTGATACCAACTGAAAGTGTGCTGGGGTGTATAAAAGTGTTTAAGTATAAGTAGATAAATGTTGCACAGAATGTTGAGACAAATAGTGCAACACTGACTCTAACAGAATATCAGAAATTAAGATACACAGCCATACGGGTGGTATACAATGTATGATCTAAAATGTAGAACTATTGGCCACAATTTTCTAAGAGGGATGAACGCTCGGTCTAGGATATTGCTCGAATAGAACACACTGAATTATGAAGCCTTCAATCGGTATTTATAGATGTGGGATACGAATTCTAGAGGCTTCCACATTGAGGTCCTATTTTTTAGGAACTCAACTTCCACAACTTCCATTATCTTTCTAGATCCTTCTTGTATGCTCCAGGTCGTTCTAAATGGTTCCAGGCTGCTCAAACATGTTCTCCAATGTTCTGGAATCTTCCAGGTTTCAGATCCTTGTAGAAGCTTCTAGATCCTGCCAGAAATGCGACAACATTTAGATCAACATTTAATGTAGCATTTCAGAAAAGACTTAGAAAAAATCTCGGAAGGTCAAATTAAGATGTTGTTGATAATGTTAAAGCATTTAAGAATTAACAACATCCACAGGGTGATTCCTTTGTTTTTTTTTTTTTTTTTTAAGATTTGTTTGACATGGTATGATTTGTAAAAAAATTGCGAGTTTTTATCCTTCTTTCAATTAATTATACTAATATTTCATGTGAAAAGTCAGTTTAGGTATTATTTGTATTTACAGTAACACATATTTGCACTTATAGTAACATATAATTACTTTTATAATAACATAGATATAGAACCCATTTCTCTATTAGCCTTCTGCACGATTTTTTTGGAATGATCCGTTTGATCTGGTCAAACCCGCAAAAAATCCACGAATTTTGGCCTTTCCTTAAATATACTAATATTTCATATGAAATATTTCACATAAGTGTCCCTCTTGTTAAAATATTTTTAAAAGAGAATTGTTGGATCGTCGTTGGATGTGTATTGTACTCCTCGATTCGTTGAAGAAAATTTGAATGGTGAATTTTATAATAATCTTTATTGAATTTATTGAATTTTTAAAACTCCAACCACAATGCATGTTTGATGAATAAATTAAGTGTTCGTGTAATTTGAGAAATGTCAGAATAAAGTATTTGAAGGCGTTGATGATATTTTATATCATGTTGTAAAAATAATTTTGTTGATAATTTCTACAATTGTACAAATCATGGTGAAAACATAGGAATTATAATTTTAATGTACTTCTATAATATTATACCATCTAGAAAATACAAAACAATACATGTTAGTACGAATAGTACCAGTAATGATCAACAATTCGAGATAGAAGCATCAGATATGTATCACACAAATGATTATGAAAGTTGGTGGATAAAATATAGAGGTGGAACCAACTGATGAGACATTTCGTTTTTATGAAATGTTGAAAGTAATGGATTAAGATTTGTATCATGGAAGTGATTCCCACCCTCAATTGTCATTTAATGTTCGACTTATGGCTAGAGTCGTCAAAATAGGTTGTGCATGTTGGGCCAGCCCGCCCCCCCATAAAAAAATACGGGTTGGACTCAACTTTTCTTAGCCCGCTAGGAGGCGAGCCTACACAGACCACCCCGTTTGGGCCGCGGGTTTTGGCGGGTTGGGGGCGAGCCAGCCCGTGAACCCGTCTTTTATTATTTTAAATAAAAAATTATTATTATTTTATTATTATAATTAGTTTAATATTACAGAAAAATAACAAAAGTTTGTCACATCTTTGAGACTTATACAACTTAATATCTAGTTGTTGCATGCAATTAACAACCAAAATTTAGAAGTAAAAAAACAGTCAAACACAACAAGTCTCTATCTCTCGCATTACAAATTCGTGAGACTTATACAACTTAATATCTAGTTGTTGCATGCAATAATATATTTTTTCAGGTGTTTTTTACTTAAATTTATTTCTTAATACTCCAAAAACAAATTATTTCTTCAATAGAGTCAATAATATAGATTGATGGTGTATTTGAGAATTATTGTCTAAGTTTTTGCTAAGAATCGCAAAATATTTTAGCAATTTTTAAATTGTTTTGCTTCATTTTGAATCGAACTATCAAAACTTCAAAACAAAATGAAAGACAACTTGTTCAATTTAATTTAATGAAATGTATTGACAATTTTATTATGTAAAATTTCAATGAGTATAATAAGTACATATTATTTTATCTTTAAAGTAATGTTAATCGGGCCCCCCTACCGAGATTTTCTGGCTCCGTCACTGGCTCGCGCCACTTGTTTTAGTTTCAACGTCAGACATCGACCTTATAATTATAGTTTCATTGTTAAATTTTAGATTATGGCAATAGATTTAATAATGAGCGAACAGTAAGAGATTAAATATTAAGAGATTTTGAATTATGGAAATGAAGATGATGAATTTAATAAATAATTTTATTTAAAAAAAATCGGGTTGGCTCGCTGAAACCCGCAGCCCGTCCCTTTTGGGTTGGGTTGAGGTTTTGACAGCCCGCCTAGCAAATGGGTCGGTCCACCCCTGTCCCGCTAATTGGCGGGCTTTTACGATTTTGGCACGTCCCATCGACCCGTTTTGACAACTCTACTTATGACCATCAAGAATGAAAACAAACTTTCTCAACGAGCATATACTCAAATGACACAATTGTGTAGTGAGATCTATCATCCGAGTAATATGGTGCCTACGACGTTTCCTTAAAGAAAGAGTCTATTGATATTTAACATAAATGTATGTTTGATAAGATAATTTAGATATTGCAATATTCATAGTTAAATACATAAATGTGTATAATATATTACTCTTTTTGTCTATGTAGAAGTTTTACATATTTTTTTTGTTCGTCCCAATAAATAAAAAAATATTCATTTTTTTAAATAAACTTCTCTCTCACACATCGGGTCGAAATTACATGTATAGTTGGGTTGGCCATGGCTCCCTCTCCCATTTTTACAGTAAAATTTTGCTCACTTCTTTTATACATGTTTTTAAAAAAATCATATTTTAATTATAAAAAATATATGTGGGATAGCAAGTAAAGAATATTGTTGATAGATACTCAATCTTGTTAATAAAGTAAAAAAAATACTTAAAAGTTAACTATTTAAATAGAATAAACATATACTTTATGAATCCAAAAATTTGTCTGAGCAAAATTTAACAGGACGGAGGGAGTATTACTTACTTGCTACTGATTAGTTAATGCTCACTCCTATTCATAATATATGACGTTTTAACATTTCGTTCTCTTTGTAAATTATATGATGTTTTGCATTTTTTAATGTAAATTAATTATATTTTTTTTCTAAATTACTCTCAAACTAATTAATAATAACGTAAATAGTAATAATTTTTAATGTATAGTATAGAATTTTAGAGAAATTAATTAGAGGTATAGTAAAAAATTATTAATTTTCTCAATAAGATACATCCCCTTATATACTAATAGGGAGTTTAAATTGATGATGTGTCATTTTGTGGTTAATTTGGCTTATGTGTCATTTTGTGGTTGATTTGGCTTATGTGTCATAATTTAATGAAGTTCTTAATTTTAAAAAGTATGATGTGTAATTAAGTTATTGGTTGAGTAAGATATGATTCATAAACTCTTTTCAAATATTATATTTGTATTAACTATTTTTTATTATTTTAACATTGACTAATTAAATTAATTTTTATTTTATTTACTTAACTTTATTGTAGTATTCATTTTATTCTTTAGTTTAATTTATTTTTGAACTATTTAATGTACCTTTTTAAAATGTATTTTTATTGGGGTGTACAATTCTTTATTTAATTAGTTATTAAATTATATTTTATAATTACTTTTATCTTATATCTCAAGTAATTTTTTCTACAATTATTTTAAATTTATTATAAGTTTAATGTATTTAAAAAAAATTGAGCTCGAAAATATATATGTAAAACTTATTATATAATTTTATACATAATATTTATTATATAAATAATTATATTATTTTACAAGATTAACAAATTTGTTATATATACATAATACACTACTTCTATAATATAGAATCCCCTTATATACTAATAGGGAGTTTAAATTGATGATGTGTCATTTTGTGGTTAATTTGGCTTATGTGTCATTTTGTGGTTGATTTGACTTATGTGTCATAATTTAATGAAGTTCTTAATTTTAAAAAGTATGATGTGTAATTAAATTATTGTTTGTGTAAGATATGATTCATAAACTCTTTCCAAATATTATATTCTTATTAACTATTTTTTATTATTTTAACATTGACTAATTAAATTAATTTTTATTTTATTTACTTAACTTTATTGTAGTATTCATTTTATTCTTTAGTTTAATTTATTTTTGAACTATTTAATGTACTTTTTTAAAATGTATTTTTATTGAGGTGTACAATTCTTTATTTAATTAGTTATTAAATTTTATTTTATAATTACTTTTATCTTATATCTCAAGTAATTTTTTCTACAATTATTTTAAATTTATTATAAGTTTAATGTATTTAAAAAAAATTGAGCTCGAAAATATATATGTAAAATTTATTATATAATTTTATACATGATATTTATTATATAAATAATTATATTATTTTACAAGATTAACAAATTTGTTATATATACATAATACACTACTTCTATAATATAGAATCCCCTTATATACTAATAGGGAGTTTAAATTGATGATGTGTCATTTTGTGGTTAATTTGGCTTATGTGTCATTTTGTGGTTGATTTGACTTATGTGTCATAATTTAATGAAGTTCTTAATTTTAAAAAGTATGATGTGTAATTAAATTATTGTTTGTGTAAGATATGATTCATAAACTCTATCCAAATATTATATTCTTATTAACTATTTTTTATTATTTTAACATTGACTAATTAAATTAATTTTTATTTTATTTACTTAACTTTATTGTAGTATTCATTTTATTCTTTAGTTTAATTTATTTTTGAACTATTTAATGTACATTTTTAAAATGTATTTTTATTGGGGTGTACAATTCTTTATTTAATTAGTTATTAAATTGTATTTTATAATTACTTTTATCTTATATCTCAAGTAATTTTTTCTACAATTATTTTTTATTTATTATAAGTTTAATGTATTTAAAAAAAATTGAGCTCGAAAATATATATGTAAAACTTATTATATAATTTTATACATAATATTTATTATATAAATAATTATATTATTTTACAAGATTAACAAATTTGTTATATATACATAATACACTACTTCTATAATATAGAATCCACTTATATACTAATAGGGAGTTTAAATTGATGATGTGTCATTTTGTGGTTAATTTGGCTTATGTGTCATTTTGTGGTTGATTTGACTTATGTGTATAATTTAATGAATTTCTTAATTTTAAAAAGTGTTAATTGCAAATTAAATCACGACTTTTCGCTCATTTGCAATTTAATCTAAACCTTAAAAGAATTGCAAATAAATCACAAACTTTAAATATTATTGCAAATTAGACTTTTTACAAGTTTACTTTGTCCCTAAATCATACCTTTTGATATTTGGTTTGATTGAAAAACAATATTGTTTTATTAATGTGTTGTTGTTATGTCATTAGGAAGTCTAAATTATGTTAGATTCGAACACAATTAAAATTGTCAAAAAGACTAATTGCAATTATATTTAAAGTTTATGATTTATTTGCAATTATCTTAAAGTTTAGATTAGATTGCAAATGAGGAAAAGGTTATGATTTAATTTACAATTAACTAAAATATTTATTTATTTAAGGTGTTGTGGTTGATATTGAAGGTTGACTTACAATTTATTAAGAGTTATTTTAATATTATTTAAATTATTTGTTTTTGAAATTTTATAATTTTTTTTAAAGTTATTTTCATATTTATTAAATGTAAGGTGTTGTGGTTGATATTGAAGGTTGACTTATAATTTATTAGAGCTATTTTAATATTACTTAAATTGTTTGTTTTCGAAACTTTATAATTTTTTAAAAAGTTATTTTCATATTTATTAAATATCAACGTCTCATTTAGTTTGTTTCTCATCAATTTTTTTATACAATTAACTAACATAAGTGTAATTATTTTGTATAATTCAAAATATTATGTTAGTGAAACTTTTACATTAAGTATAATACAACGTTATAATAAATATAATTGAAAAAAATGTTAAATTTTTTTAATAAAATAATTATAATTCTGGGAAATCATTTTTTTAAATATAATTATAAAAATATGAAAAATTAAATTAAGTAAATAAATAAATTTTATTATTAAATATTTAAAAATATATTTAAAATTCCGTGTAACACACGGGTTCTACACTAGTTTTAAATAGAAGGTAGTAATATATCATGTTTAATTGATTAGCCCATCTTTTAGTTCAATACGTACTACTTGGGTCTTAAAAAGATTAAGTCCAATAATTATTATGTGAGCATTAGCCCATGTTTTAACTGCACATAATTTGCACAAATAAAAAAACACACATAAAATAAAGATATTTATAAGAGAATTTGGTTACTTCTGCAATCCAATTTCTGTAGGCAACCGTGTAAGCCACTCATGACTCATCAAATTATGTAATTATACTTCTTGTTTTCTCTAAAAGTATTGATTTTTGTATTAATTATTATTTAATATGAGTGAAATTTACTTTCAACCGAATTTGAATAAAAAATGTGTAGACGTGAGTCTAATACTCTAATCCCATAAAATAATTTAGACTCATCTAAAAGTTCGAATTTATTGAGAGATATGAAATTAATCGAATTTATTGAAAGATGTGAAATTAATTAATTTAATTATATTAATTTTCTAATATTTTAAATAAAAAAAATTGTCAATTTGAATTGTTTGGACCATTGTTATGATTTAAACATGACATTGGATCGTCTTGCCACAATCAAGTATTCTGTACAAAAGAATCAAATTGAATGCGTGTTACTATATGGTCCTCTTAGCTCCACATATTTTTGGACCATTTTCTTTATAAAATACATAGAAACACCATCATTTAAAGTCGATGTGACTCTATTGTAATGACATAACATGTAAAGCAGTTTTCACAATTACTTCATTATCGGACACACATGATAAAGACTAGTTGTCAATTTTCACATTTTTCACAAGAGATTCTTCTCATGTGAGATAAATATAAATGCAAGTCTAAATTAAATGCACTTTTACATATTTTTCACCTTTTCTTTTTTACACGCTTTTCGTAAGATGGTTTATAAGCGGGTGACGTCTCCTAAGCATTCTCCCCCGGGATGGAAATGGACTAAACTACTCGATACGGGCTTATGACTCGGTTTACTCAACACATTTAACAAATAAGTTATGGTCAAACTTTTTTAAAAGCTCATTTAATTAAATATGCCAATTTTAAGTTTTTTTTTAGGCCAATTAAGCCCAACAAATCTACCTATTTAGTTCCCTCTATATATAAAAATATACTTCTTTCGTCTCAACATTTTTTGCACACTTTGACCGTCACGGTTTTTAAGAAAATAGAATAAAGTGATTGGTGATATAAGATAAATGAGGGATATTTTAGGTGATTTAATGAGGTGTAAAGTAAAATATATGTAAAAAATGAGTGACAATTTTAAAAAATAAAATGATGTTGAGAGGATATTAATTTTGTGGGGTATTTTCATATTAAGAGTGTGCAAATAATTTTGGGACGTCCCAATAAAAAAAGTGTGCAAGTAATCATGGAACGGACGGAGTAATACATAATACATAAATATTTAATATAATTAATAGAAAAAATAAAACCGAGTTCAGCTAGACTCGACTCGATTATCTATATAAATATAAATTATATAAAAAATATAATTAATGTCAAAATAGTAAATAATATTGTACAAGCTCGATTAGACTCGTGAGTCTTTCAAGACGAGTATTTATAAACTCGAACTTAGTAGCTACTCGAGTAGTTTAAAATTCGACTCAATTTAATTATTTGAATCGATTTCGATCATTTTTCTAGCCGATTTCACCGCCCTTGAACTAAATTCGAATAAACTCGTTTTAGGCACCTTTCGGAGCGACTCAAGTCACTTACCATATATAAATACTGCTCAATAAATTGTGTTTGTTGAATTATTTTTTGGGCAATATAAACTATTAATATTTGTTTGGTGTGAGTCACTTGGTTTTTTTCTTAGTGTAGTTAAATTGTACAAAGCGACTATATAGTCAGCGCGTCGAATTGCGTCACGTGACATCGTATGCGTCGTATGAACCTGCTACCTGTTATACATGTTTAAATTAATTAAATAATTTTTTTAATTGTATTTTATTATTTACTATATTACCCCTCTTTTATTAAAATTATTTTTAATATATATATATATATATATAAAGCAAAATTACTACTCTACCCTTTTTTATATAAGCAAAATTACTATTCTACCATTTTTTATACAAATATTATTATTATAAAAATTAAATAAATCAATCAAAAAAATAATTAAATAATAAATGTACTGGAAGTACTAACTTGTACGATCCAACAGCCGTGCACGGTTGCACGTCGATATTCAGTAAATCGTGTAATCCAAATAATGTGTTGTAAGTGCTCACTTTCACGGTTCAACAACCGTGCACAGTTGCACGGTCGATACTCAATCACCCGTGTAAATCGAAACATGTACTGGAAGTACTCACTTGCACGGTCCAACAGCCGTGCACGGTTGCACGGTCGATACTCAGTAAACCGTGCAATCCAAAAAATGTGTTGTAAGTTCTCTCTTTCACGGTCCAACCGCCGTGCGTGGTTGCACGGTCGATATTCAGTAAACCGTGCAAAAAAAAAAAAAAAAAAGCTATTTTCCTGTTCACGTGCTCGAGCCATAAATAGGGCAACGGCTTGACGGCATCAGTGGAGTGCGTGTTCGAAGGGGGGAAGAAAATCAATGTATTCGTGTTCTAGGTTTAGGTTCATATGCCTTTTTTTTTAAAATTTAATTTGTTTTTTTTATTGTTAATTTTAATAATAATATAAGGGTAAATTGGTAGTTTTACCATTATATATTTTAATTAAATTAAAAAATATAATAATTTTTTTATTAAATTAAGGATACAAATGTAAATTTTAAATTATATATTTTAATTAATTAAATTAATTATTAATACGCCATATACGACACATACGATGAATATTTTCATAAACACAAAGTACAAAGGGTAACCGATCATCAGATTTAAGCATTTAGATTTGATTTTTAATGATTCAAATTTAATTGACTACGATAGTCATACGACGTTATACGACACTCTAACTACATGTAGAAGGTCCGGGTCACTTGGGTGGGAGTAGTTTATCCCAAAAAATTGTGTGGTTTTAGTGTAGCTAAATGAGATTAATTTTGTGAAATATCTAATGTAGTGAAGTGATCTATCAATACATTTCGGCATCGGCACGTTACGTTTCATTCACGGGTAGTCGATTTGTTGATACTGATTTGCTAGCTCGATTGTCACGTGAAGGAAAGATCCTTATGCAAGATCTACTCAACGATGCTTGTTTTTTTGTGTATAAGAATTTATTATTTATTATTATTATTATTGTGCTCAGTCCTACGATTTTTTGTACAACATTAACGTAACACACAAATTAAAAAAATGATTTTAATACTGTGTGATCAATTAAAGGAGAAGTATTTTTTTATGATTTAGTGAGGTGAAAACGAGATTTAGTGAGGTATAAAGCAAATTTAGTGAGATGTGAGGTAAAATGTCGGCTCAAAATTAAATGAGTGACAAATTTAAAAATAAAATGATGTTGTAAGAGTATATATTAATTTTTTATATTATTTCATATTGGAAGTGTGAAAATATTTTGAGACGAATAAAAAAAAGTGTGCAAATAATCGCGAGATCCGAAACCGACACAGGTGGGTAGGTAGAAAATACCTAGAGGCGCGAGACAACTTTCTCTAAGGAACTCGGCAAAATAGCCCAGTAACTTCGGGAGAAGGGGGTGCCACCTCACAAAGGGGGTCGTAGTGACCACGCCCAACGACTATTTACCAAAAACACAGATCTTCGCAAAGTCATAAGACCATGTATGGGGGCTGACGCATGCCCAATGCCGAAAGATCACGGAAGTTGATGACCTGATGACAGAAGAGTCGGCGATCGAAGCCCCGATGACCGATAGCCGTAACTATAACGGTTCTAAAATAGCAAAACGGGTGATTAATAATTAAGGATAATATACAACAATAAATTGTTTAATGGAGTATGTTAGTAGACAATCTAACTAATCTTAGATTTAACAATAAACTAATACTCTTTTTCTCATAATTGTTTAATTACACAATATTTCTTGCATACAAATTAAGAAAAATATATAATAAGTGAAGCGTCGATGGGTAATTTTATAATTTTTTTAATAAAAAATTAATTTAATTTAGTATAAAAGCAATGTCACTTTTTGTATGCAAGTCTAAACAAGTCTCAAGTGCATACATGCACTCGAGTTGATCCGATCAATTTATTTATTTATTTTTGATAAAAAAATTTAACATTCTTTTCTTAAACGTGTATGTTAAAAAGTGTAAGTCATTTTACTAAAAAGTGCAACACAATATTACTGAAAAGTGTAACACAATTTTTAATGAAAAGTGTAAGTCACTATGATTGAAAAGTGCAACACAGTTTTTAATGAAAAGTGTAAGTCACGATAACTAAAAAGTGCAACACAATATTACTGAAATATGTAACACAATATTTATTAAAAAGTGCAAGCTAGTCTAACCGAAAATTTAACACAATATTTAATAAAAAGTGTAAGTTATTATAAGTGAAAAGTGCAACACAATATTATTGAAAAATGCAAGTTTATATCACAATTTTTAATGAAAAGTGTAAGTTGTTAATTAATAACTGAAAAGTGTAATTAATTATTAATAAAAAATGTAAGTCACTATAAAAGAAATATTATTGTACGTAAGATAAAAATTGCAACACCATATAACTATAATAAAAGGTGCAATATAACATACCCAAAATGTGTACTAAAAATATTATTGACAATTGTAAGTCACTATAATTGAAAAGTGAAAAGTGCAACACTAAAAATAAAAAATTAACCCAGTCAACTCGAATCCTATATACACTCGAGTTTACAGGAGACCAAACCCTCCTTCAAAATATTCCACCGAAAAAATTCTCTCTTACACTCTGAAAATTTAATACTATCACTCAATTCATGGACTCCATCTCTCTCCCAAAAAAATAGCAGGGAGAAATATGGAAATAGGAGAAATTTTACAAAAACAAAGAGAACTCTCACATATTCATTCTAATTAAATTTATAATAAAGTAATCAGGACGTGTTTTTAAAAACTTGTGATGATTATAATGGCTAAGTTGTACTGATTTTGTTTTTTGTTCTCAAAAATTTTGACTTTGCAATTAATTTTTTATATTTACAAAACTCTACGTTTTATTACTAGTAAAATACATGTATGTGATGTGATAGACAAGTTCTAAGGCTTGTTTTTCAAGGTGGATGCCTGAGAGCTTCGCCTTTGCCAAGCTTTTATTATGCTTTTTGAAAATTATAAGTGAGTTCTCGATCATTGTTTTTTAACTACAAGCAAAATTTCTTTATGTCCACGATTTCTCTCTAGCTGCTGGCTGCTGATTTTTTTGGGAGAGAGATGGGAATCCATAGATTTAGTGAGATTTATTTAAGAGGATGAGGGATCCATAATATATTTTAACTGAATATTTCGAGAGAGCGAAAAGTAAATAAGGAATAATTAATTAATTAAGTAAATAATGAGATAGAATGCCACATCATCATTTTGCTCCATAAGAAGCCACTTATGGGCTCCATTTTAAAACTCTAAATATATATATATATATATATATAATTTCAAATTTAACCAATGAAAACTAATAGCATTACCAAATGCTCGAAGGTTTGGCTTGATATGTGGTTCCAACGGCGGCGGAGGCTCTGGGACGTGCGACGGCGGCGTGAGCATAAATGTCTAAGCAACAACCTGGAATGGGGAGGAAGAAGGGTACGGGACCCTATATTGGAAAATGGCGAGCGTTTTTGCGAGGGGCCCAACGCACTCGCCAAAATTAATGACGTGGCCCAATTGGCGAGTGGGCACCCCTCGCCATTTTCCGATAATTTATTTCACTCGCCAACGCGCTCGTAATTTGGCGAGTGATACTAATTAATACACATGTCATTTCGCGAGTGCAGTATATTCCCTCGCCATTTCACTCGCTAAATGTCAAGGGTTTATACACGCTCACCATATTCCCCCTGTCATTTGAGCTAAATTTTGTAGTGTCAATTATAGTAATTAAAAACTGTTTTATAAAAAGCATTTGTACCTCTTTCCACCACTTATATATTTTGTGCTCTCCATCCTACAATTGTTTGTACATTTTCCTTATTTGTTCGTTTCACAATTGTTTGCACATTCCAAAAAGGAAATTTCTTCATAAATCATACCCTCACAATATTTATATATTTACACAAAATGTCAGTACTGTTACATTCAATTTAATCATTTACTTTACTTATTCATAAAAGTTTACAAAATTTCCATTAACACTCCACTCATTACACCATTTTCTTAGTTTGTGTGTCCACTTTTTAGTGCAAACATTTATGGGGAAGAGGGAATAGTAGTATATTGTTTATTACCCATAACTAATTAGATCATGTTTGATAGCTTAAATTAAATGTACATTAACTATATATCATTTTTATTGGTTGTTTGATGACTTAAATTAAAAGTAGATTATGTTTTAAAATTTATAAAGTTTAATTATCATCCTAATCTTAGATAATGCATCTTTACTATTGCACTTAGTTGAAGGAGCAATATAGATGAATATAGCTAGGTTGCTATTACTTTACATCAAACTGATCAAACATCAATGTTTGTCGTAAGTTGTGATCTTACTATAGTGGACAATTATGAAAATGAAATTTCTGAGTGACAGAAAGCTAGGGCAGGCGCATTAATTGTGTGGAAGTGGAGTAGCCACTTAGCTAAAACAAATCCCATCTAGATCTTGCATATTTGATCACTTGTTCAAAGTGGTGGGCCGTGTCCGGCGGATGCGACTCGATCCGTGGGCGATCGGGCAGCACCCACCGCCCATCGCTCGACCTGATCATCCCCTTGTGCTCGTCCTGCCACCAGAATGGCGGCACAGCGTAGTCTTCTTTCAAGAAATCACACGACTTGTTCACTAGAGCTATATCCCTATCTAACACCAAAGAGAAGCCTTTATCCTTGCCGTGATATCCATCAAGAAGGTGCAAATGGGCCTCTAGATTATGCGAACACCTCATATCATTAGTTTTCTTGAGATATGGAGAATGGGTGTGGTCTAGGGCTAACTCCACACCCACATGAGCATAACTCCATGGAAAAGACATCTTATCTTCCAAGTACTTTTGATACTTAAATTTCTCGTTAGTGATAAGCCCAGGCATAGTTGGAACTTTGTCATGCACATTCACAACTCGCAAAACCTTGATTCCTAACTCGTCACACCTCTCTTTGAACTTGAGGTTCCCAACCCTAGGGCCCGAAAACGAAAACACAGTGATCGGGATCTCGTTTACGACCTCCTGGCCGTCGTCTATGACGTTAAGTTTCACCTCGGCTATGTCGTAAGCGCTGAGCAACGCCAGGGCTGCTCCGAGGCTGTGGCCCGTGATTGTGATGCTAAGCTTCTCGTTACTGTAACGGTGGATAATCCTCCTGAGCTCGGCCAGGACTTGCTCCCGGGCCGAGAAGGTGCAAAACTTGCAAGTTTTCTCTTTGGAAGTGTAGAGCTCGAAGAAGCCCGACTCGATCTTGATATTCGGGTCGTCGCGGAAGTGGGCGGGTTGGAGGATGTCCTTAAGGTCGTGGAGCCATTCGAGGTAGGTGACGGTGCCGCGCCAAGCGATGACTATGTCGCGGCGGCCGAGTCGGCGGATTTCGTCTTCGTCGGTGGCAACGGCCACGTAGCCCATCCAGTTGGCGTGCTGGCTCCAGATGCTTGAGAGGGTGGATTTCTGGAAGAAGTTGGGGAGGTTGATAGGGGAGGTGGCGTAGAGGAAGCGGGTTAGTGTGTAGCCTCGGTCGGCCATGCCGAGTCGTTCGAAGAAGTGGGAGCCCTGGTACTTGCAGGTGCCGCAGTATTTGGAGTGAGGGTCGAAGTCGAAGGCGTCGTAGCACGCTTGTGCCATTTCTCCATACCGGATGATTTCTGCACGGAGATGAGAGTTGATCGGGTCGAGCAGCGTTTCCCAGTTTTTTTCGCCCTGGATTTCTCTCCAGATCGTGTAAAGGGGTCGGAGGTCTTGGCTGCTCAACTCCTCCTCCTCATGACTCGTTTCCTCAATTTCTAAGCTCGGGGAAGTTGAACACTTTATGGAGTAGTGTTTTTTTGATAGCAAAGGACGACTAGTACTTGTTTTGTTGGGAAACAAGGCAGCAGTTCTTATGTTGAATGATGGGAGAAATTGCTGGGAGATTTGGATGGTGGAATTGTTGAGGGATGAGTATGAGTGTGTGGAAGAAGCCATGGGATCGAGAGGAAATAATTCTTACCAACTAATATGGAGGAGAAGGGTTTTTGAGAGTGACTGACTAGTGGGGAATTGGTGGGTACATTAGAAAAGATCATGAATTTATATTGCTTTAAGTAAGTGAAAGATATTATTAGAAACACAAAAAAAAAAAAAGTGGAATGATTGTTTTGGAATTATGTAGGATGGGGGAGATGGGAATGGGAAAATCCTGATGAATAGTAACTGTGTGTGTTTGTTTTGGAAAGTTGAGTAGGATATATATGATGTAACTTTATGTCAAATCCCATCAAGAGTTTATTTACTAGGAGAGACAATCCTATAGACTCATTTTCAAACAAAGGAAACAAATTATAACAATTCAATTAAGGTCAAATTGATGTGTTAATACCCAATTATCCCCTTGGTTTTAAAAAACAATATTAATTCATTATTATAATACATTTTGAAAATTAAATACCAATATTAGGGGATGACTTGTGTGAAAATAGGTTAGATGTAATTACATGTAAAACATTCTAAAACATACTCCAATTCAATAAATTCGCGGGTCAACCCTGTTAATGCGGGTCAACCCAGTTTGGGTGGGTCCCTGGAAACATGAATATATAGTACAAATATCAATTATTCTTAAATTATGTGTAATTGGTCAAGTTGAAAAGATTATTTATTTTACTCAAAATACATGGGTTCAATCCCCAACCATTATTACATTTCATATTTTTTTCAATTTCATCATTTTTTTAGTTTAAAATTCACATAATTTAATTCTAAATTATTTAAGTATTATTAATTATTTAATGTAATTATCACGCACTCTAACAAGCATTTCTTTATAATATATATAATTTAATTCCAAATTATTTAATTTTTTCACCGAGCATTCAATAATTTTTTTATTTAAAATTCACATAATTTAATTCCAAATTATGTAAGTATTATTAATCATTTAATATAGAGAAAATTTCATTTTACGTCCTGTAATTTAGGCCTAATCCAATTTATATCCTTTAAGTTTTTACTTTTTCGATTTACGTCCATTTTGGTCCAATTAACGTCCTTCTCGCCGGAAAATTTGAAAACTCACCGGAATGTGAGGAATAAATTGGGATTCCGGCCAAATAGTCCAATTTACGTCCTTTAAGTTTGAAAATTAAAATTTAATAATTAAAATTTTCTAAAAATCCCATTAAAATTTTAAAAAATCTAATAGTAACATTAAAAATACAAAAATCTCCTTAAAATAAAATTCAAAATATATCACTAAAATTTCTAAAAATATTATTACAAATTATAAAATGTGTAAAATAAAAATAAAAAATTCTAAAATTTTGAAAATTCAAAAAATAAATAAATCTACAATTCCAAAAATGAAAAATGTGTAATTTAAAAATTAAGAAATTCAAAATCTCATTAAAATTTCTAAAAACTCTAAAAATATCATTAATTTATTAAAAATGTGTAGATTAAAAATTTCTAATTCTAAAAATCTAATAAGAATAATAAAAAATATTAACATTTCATTAAAAAATAGACTTAATTCAAACTCGTCTTTCATTAAAGTTTTGCTCGAATTCCTAAAAAATTTGGGTCCCACGAGATTTTCCAACTCACCGTCGAGGTTGAGTGGAAGTTCCACCCCTTCATCAATTTTGAAACCGTCTCAAATTCATTTTCATGATATTTTTTAAAATGTGGAATTTTTTACTTTAAACATTTTTAAAATTTTAATTTATAGATATTTTTATTTTTATGAGTTTTTAGAAAAATAATTTTTACACATTTTCAGTTTTTTGAATTGTAGAAATTATAGATTTTTTTATTTTTATGAGTTTTTAGAAAAAATTAAATTTAAACATTAAACGATTTTTTTAATTGTAGAATTTATAAATTTTTTTAAAAATTTTATATTTATTTTACATAATTTATAAGTTTTTAATGAGATTTTTAGAATTTTAATGAGATTTTTTAATTTTTAATGATATTTTCAGAAATTTTTAATTATTAATTTATAATTTTCAAACATAAAGGATGTAAATTGGACTATTTGACCGGATTTCCAATTTTCCGGTGGAAAGGACGTAAATTGGACTGAAAAGGATGTAAATTGGACACCCTAGGACGTAAATTGAAAATGTAAAAATTTAAAGGATATATTCTGGATTAGGCCTAAGTTACAGGACGTAAAATGAAATTTTCTCTTTAATATATTATCACACACTCTAATGAATATTTCATCAGTTTTTTTTCATTTAAAACTCACATAATTTAATTACAAATTATTTCAGTATAACTCTAACGAACATTTCACCACTTTTTTTTATTTAAAATTCACATAGTATATAACATATAAAATACCAACACAGTATCACAATTTTTATGCATACAACATTACACTATTACACTTGACAGTATTACATTATTTCACTTGCTAGTAATACAAAGTGAAAAACTAAATTTTATTATCTTCTTCTCTAACCACATTCTACTTTGTCATCATCTTATTCCTCTTTCACGTTCTTTTCACTTGCTAGTAATACAAAGTGAAAAACTAAATTTTATTATCTTCTTCTCTAACCACATTCTACTTTGTCATCATCTTATTCCTCTTTCACATTCTTTTCCGGGAAAGTTGTTATAAGACACATTTCACCTATATAGACTACAAATAGAGACAAAAAAAATTAAAGTTACAAAAAAGAACAAATTGGGTGATAGATGTACAATTATACCCTTTCTTTGACATTCGAATTTTCCATATTCAATTAATTTTATTCATATTATTTAAAATAATAATTCATAAAACTCAGATTCTCGGAAATCGCGCTAAAACTCCATTCCCAATTTTTCAAAACCTTTCCTAAATTTCAGTTGGAGTATTCTTGAAGCTCGATTTCAGAAATCCTCGAAAGGTAGAAATTTTTGCATCGGCTTAATTTTGTGGCCTCGTGTGCTTGAATAACGTTGTCATCTCGTCGGTTGAAGGAAGGTAGGCATTTTTCGAAGAAGGAAGTTCATGTATGCTGCAAATTTTCGTTTTTTTGCATTTCTTCGATTATCGTTTTATAGTTTTTTGAAATAAAGTTTCCAAGCTTAAATTTTTTCGAAAGTATATTTCATAGATCAAAATATACAATGATCTTAAGGTTTTATATTTTATACAAAACACAATAAATATTTAAAAATTAGCTTCATATATGCAAATAAGGGTATTAATAAAAATATATAATGTAATATATAAAAAAAGTAAATATTTGAATTAAATTATATTTATTAATAAAATGTTGTTGGGAAATGAATTGATTTTGATTAAGATACCAAAACCCCTGATTGATAGTTGGGATAGTTAGGTAAGTACATTAGTCTAGTTGTCTCAGGATAGTTGAGACAGTAAAAATGTCTAAGTCAAAATCTCAGCAATGTTGTAAGATTTAGAGTTCAGGTTAGTTGTCCAAAGCTGAGAATGTTAGGCAGCTCACTGTGTTTAAGTCTCTTAGGACAAGTCTGCTGAATGCACAGAGACAAGTCTACTAAAGTGGACAACATGGCTGAATGAGCAAGATGAAAGGTTAAACTGCATGTACTGATAAGAGCAATATCAGATCAGTTTCAAGTCTTGAAGATCAAGAGCACTGAATGATGATTACTCAGAAGATAAATTTAATGAAGCATTTAATGTCATCAAGCCTGAACAAGCATTAAAGTCTTAGAAGAATTAAAGACTGATGAGCCTTGAATGAATGAAGGAACATTCCACCTGCAGCAGGAATGATCAGAGCATTTGTCCCATCTGACCGTTGGTAGAGTACAAAGTCTGCCACAATTAATCTTGGGAAATGTGCATATTTGGAAACTGACACAAGTCATCTCAGCTGCATTTTTCAGAAGTCAACACATTCATTCAAGCAACCATTGAAGAACCTTCTTACACAGTGGATAATAGAAGGTTGATCTTCATAGCCGTTTCAATGGAGCTGCAAATAGACAATTTGAAATGCTATCTCTCCAACGTATAGTTGATCAAATTGTTCTATAAATTCAGAAGTGGTCCAAGGATTAAAGTATCTAACTATCTGCTATCAAACTACAATCAAGGATTCAAGGAAACCAAAGTTATTCTATTACTATCCCAAGTTTCCTGATCACTTCAAAAGCTAAGCCATTCTTGCAAAATCCCAAGCTTAGCACTTAGATATCCTAAACCTTTACACTGTACTGATTGTAAAGGGTATCTCAATTAGTTGGAACCAAAACCTCAAATCCTTACCTCATTGAGTGAAGTAGAGTTTGTAGAAGTGAGGAGTTAAGAGCTGTAAAGAGAAATACGGTTTTAACTCAGAGAGATTGAGCACTAGGACTCAGATTATCCTAGGGATCAAAACACTAAGAGAGTGTTGTTGATCAGTGCACCTTGGCACTATAAAACATGCTAATTCCAGGTGTTAAGGAATTATCCTGTTCAATCAGGGAAAGTGGATGTAGGAGCTTGAGTCTCTGAACCACTATAAATTGTTGTGTCTTTCATTTACTGCCTTGTTTTCTAACTCATATTACTTGCAAAAATCATTCTAAAAGAGTTAAACTTAGTAAAGATAAGTAAAACAGTTTTTGGACAAAGTCCCTGATTAACTGGTTTTTCAGAAACTAACTTGGAGTATTCTTTCAAAGAAAAGGCCAACCACATTCCGCACTTAGCAACTCTTTTAGATAACTATCCAATTGATCACTTCATAGTTTTCAGTAGGTTAAGTATCTATTAAAGTTATCACTCAGATTAGTTGTTAGACAACTTCCCTGATAAGTTTAAATCAGTTTTAAAAAGAAAGAATTTGAATACACTCGTGTCATACACTTGTGTCATACTCCATTCAGGACCAACAAGTGGTATCAGAGCAGGGGTTCAAAGACCACCGCTTCTAAAAATCCAACTGGTTTTCAAAACACACTCTTTCTGTGGTCACTGAACTGATCCAATTTCTGAAAAACATATCTGTGTTTATCTAATCAAATTCTATAGAAATGGTAAACAATGCAGTTCCAGGAGATGCTGTCAATACCATTAACAACATGGGTCCAAACCAAGTTAATCACATCTCAAATCACAAACTGCCAATGTTCTCAATTGAGAACTATGATTTCTGGAAGATCAGAATGAGAGCACATCTTGCCTGCCAGCATGATGAAATGCTCAAAGTCATTACTAGAGGGTCTTTCACCTTCACCAAGATTAACCCCAAGGTCACTGATGCTCAGAAAGCAGACCCAAGGGAGTTGCTGCCAAAGGATGAAGATGACTTGACAGCTGAAGAGAGAAAAACGCACAACCTGAATTACATTGCCATGAACACATTGTACCAGACAATTCCAGATGCAGTGATGGGAAGACTGTACCACTGCACCACAACAAAAGAGATTTGGGACACCTTAGCACTTATGTGTAAAGGTACCCAAAAGATCAAGGAAAACAAGCTTCAAGTGGCTATTCAAAAATATGAACAATTCACCATGGAGCCCAATGAAACTATTGATCATCTTGATGGTAGATTCACTGACATCATGAATGAGATAAACTCTCTTAACAAATTCTATGCCAAAAGAGAGGTTGCTCTGAAAATTCTAAGAAGTCTCACATCCAAGTGGGATATATACTCAGTCATGATGCAGAACACTAGCAACCTTGATAACATGCCTATGCAGCAAGTGTTCTCTGAACTCAAGGCATATGAGTTCGACCTAAACAGAAAGAAGGTGCATGATGAGCCATCCTCCTCTAGCAAAGGTGTTGCATTCAAAGCTGCTGAGTCAGAAAAGAAGAATGCACAGAGATCATCTCATTCTGTCTCTAAAACAGAGATGAAGGAAGAACTGGCTCTCATGGCCAGGAGATTTGAGAAGCTTAACTCCAGATTTGGTAGATGCAAAAAATTCTACCAAGACAATAGAACCAGGAGAAGATTCAACTCTCCTGACAACAAATCAGAGGACAAACTCTCTGATGAAAAGAAGGAAGACAAATATGCTGACAAAAAGAAGTACAACAAGGCTGATCCATCATCATCCAGGAGGAAGGAGCCCTCAAGCAAGAGAAATGATGATGAAGATGTGTGTTATAACTGCCAGAAGAAAGGACATTTCCAATATGATTGTCCTGACCTAAGTTCAAAAGAAAGAAAAGAAAGGTAGAATAAGAGAGACACAAGATTAAGCAACAGGAAAGCCATGGTAGCTGGAGAATCAGCAAGTGAAGAAAGTGTGTACTCATCTGATGATGGGTTATTCTCCAACAGTGACAGTGAAGATGACTGTCAAATGGCTTTTGAAAATGAAGAGGTATGTTCATCTTCTAATTCCTCAAATAACACACATGAATCCAGTGAAGTCCACCTAAAACTTAACTTTGGAAAGTTATTGGAGGACTTCACCTGATTACAAGAGGTATGCAACATGGCATTGAGAGAAAATGAATTGTTGAATTCTAAAGTCAAAATTCCCAACCTTCCTGAACCTGAGTTTGACATTAGATCAACTGAGTTTGACATTGTGAGAGAACATGATGAAATGTCTCTCAAAGTCTCTGAACAACAAAAACTGATTGATGAGCAAAATCTGGCTCTAAAGAAAAAGGACTTTGACCTTAGAACCCTTCAAGCTAAATTTGATAATCTCTCACATGAATTTGATGCTCTAAAATTAAGTGAGGGGAGCCTAAAATCAAAGATGTCTGCCTTGAACAAATCCTCTAAAGCAATAGAGGAAATTCAAGGGTTTCAAAGACCAATGGCTCAAAGAAGTGGATTAAGCTATAATCCATGTGAACCCTCACTTGGTCTTAGTATTGCTTCAACAAGCAATTCTAGGATGACCTTTGTAAGGTCAGTGGCTCAATTAAAACAAAATGAAATGGAAGTAAATCAGCCACTGATCAAGGGTAAGGGCAAAGAAACTCTTATACCTACTCAAGTAAACAATGTTCCTAAACCCAAACCTAAGGAAAAGGTTGACATCATTGCATACAAGAGAAATGAGTTTCAGAAGGGTAGAACCAATGGAAGGCCAACCCATCCGAACACTTATCACTGGAGTTGTCCAAGATCTGTTCAGAAGAGGCCAACTCAAATGAGGCAACCTCAACTAAATAGGTCAAGGCCCAACCCCCCTGATAGGTATAACAGTTTCAGGAAGCCTAGACCCTTCATGCCAAAGGGAAAAGGCCATCCAAGTACTTATCCACAAAGGCCCTACCAAGCTGCACCTAAGTCAAGTAATTTCAGGAGACCTGTCCCAAAGAATTTTACTCACTCTCCTGAAGCTTACAAGACTAACACTTATACACAGAAACCACCTAAGGCATTTAAGGGTAGGACTGTGTATTTAGATGTAAATGGAAACCTTGTCAGTCACTTTGAGTTAATCAGAGTAATCAGGCAGATTTGGGTTCCAAAAGGTACAGCTAACCCTCTAGGACCCAACACTCAAAGGGTACCTAAAGTTTGAATTTTCAGGTTTGCAAGGACCACAAGAAGAAGAGAAGCATAAACAAAAGAACAGCATGGTACTTGGACAGTGGATGTTCAAGACATATGACTAGAAACAATGAGCTTCTCTCTGATTTTGTTGAAAAAGATGGTCCTTCAGTAACCTTTGGAGATAGCTCACAAGGAATCACAAGAGGTTATGGTACATTAAATATTGGTAGTGTAAAAATTACTAATGTTTCATATGTTCTAGGCCTAAAATATAATTTGCTATCTATAAGTCAAATCTGTGACAAAGGATATAGTGTTGAATTTGCACCAAATGAATGCATTATCAAAGACAAATCAACACAACATGTGCTACTAATAGGGGTGAGAAAGGGAAATGTTTATTTTGCAGATTTGAACAAAACCCCTAAAGCAGTCTGTCTTGTTGCCAAAAGCACAAGTGAGCAAAGATGGCTATGGCACAAGAGACTGAACCACCTGAACTTCAAAACCATCAACAAGCTAGCAAGAAACTCTCTAGTGAAAGGGCTGCCAAATCAAGTGTTCACCAAAGAACATATGTGCCAGCCATGTCAAGAAGAAAAGCAAATCAAAGCATCATTTAAAGGAAAGCCTGTCATTTCCATTGAGAGAGTTCTTCAACTACTACACATGGACTTGTTTGGTCCAATTATTCCAGTAAGCATAAATGGAAGAAAATATGCTTTAGTAGTGGTTGATGATTTTTCCAGGTACACATGGGTGGTGTTCTTACTAAACAAAAAGGAGACCCAAGTCAAATTACCTGAGTTGATGAAGAAGCTGAGTAATGAAAAGGGCCTAAGCATTGTCAAGATCAGATCAGACAAAGGCACATAATTCATAAACTCATACATCAATGAGTACTGCAGCAATAATGGCATCACTCATGAGACTTCTGCATCAAGAACTCCTCAACAAAATGGAGTTGCTGAAAGGAGGAACAGAACCTTAAAAGAGGCAGTTAGAACTCTGATTGTTGAATCAAAACTGCCTAAAAGGTTCTGGGCAGAAGCCATCAATACTGCATGCCACACTCAAAACAGATCCTTAATCACTAAAGGTCAAGGTAAAACTCCATATGAATTATGGAAAGGTAGATTGCCAATTGTTGCCTATTTTCATATATTTGGTGCAAGTGTTTCATTCACAATAATGGGAAAGAGCAATTGAAAGCTTTTGACAGCAAAGCTGATGAGGGAATATTTGTTGGATATTCACAAGCCAGCAAAGCTTACAGAGCCAATAAAAAGGTATGGAATATAAAAGAAAAAAGAAAACTTAAAACCATAAGCTCACAAGTCGAGCCAGAGGCCGGAGTGCCGTTAAAACCTTGCCTGGGAAAACCCTCCTTAGGGACAAAACCCAGGCGAAGGAAAAAGGTAAACTCCTCTAACAATCAATGTCTGTAAAAGACAGTATACAAATCTTTATGCAAGAAAGTAAGTAAGAAATCTGGAGGGTATCCCCTCCAGATGCAGTTGATCTTCGTCTTGGACACTGCGTCAGCCGCCTGGTTGGCCTCTCTAAAAGTGTGAGAATACCGAATGTGCATGTCTGTGGTAAGAGGATGAACCTGACTCCAGAGACCCTGCAGACGCCAAGGAACAGAAGGAGTAGAGCTCATCAAAGTGCTGACTGTCAGACTGGAGTCTGACTCGATCCATAAGAACCGCCACCCTTGGGAATGTGCATATTGAATAGCAATGAGTGCCGCTGCTAACTCCGCCTCAAATGGAGTACCCCAACCAACCTCTTGGGCAATAGCCGCAACAAAGAACCCCCTGAAGTTCCTAAACACCGCCCCTGCATGCAAACTACCTGGAGAGGGTGTAGCACTGCCGTCTGTGTTGATCTTGTACCAATCCGGATCCGGAGGGATCCATCTAACAGACGAGCCCTGACGAGTTGGCTTGTGCCTGCCCAATACACCAAGAGACCTGGCAATCAAGAGATCCCGAACTGAACCGTCAGAGTAACCCCGAGAGATGCTATTGGCTTCCCTAATACCAGCAATGATTTGCGCCATGCATCGTCTGACTGAAGGAGAGACCCCATCAAAGACCACCCTGTTCCGCAGAGCCCAAATTGCCCAAACTGTAGTGACAAATGCCGCTCTCCATAACTCCAAGGACTGTGGACCCAAGCGAACTCTGGTAGCCTGGAGGAAGATATCAAGAAAGCTGATCCCCGTGTGGATCATAACTCCAAAAAGCTGAGTCAGATGCTGAAGAATCTCCAGAGTGAATGGACAGTGAGCTAACAAGTGGTCTAAAGACTCAGAATCTCTACGACAGAGCATACACATCGAAGGACCGTGAATCCCAAATGAGACCAGCCAATCAGAAGTAGGGAGCTTGCCCCATATCGCCCTTCAAATAACCGTAGAACGACACATCGGAATGAAGGAACTCCAAATCCACGACGACCAGCCTAGACGAGGGAGAGGAGATCTGAGCATGTCATAGGCTACTGAAGAGGTTAGCTCCCCTGAGGTAGTACCTTCCCAAATACGTTTGTCAGGGCCATGAAGAACCCGAATCTGAAGGATATCTCTTACTATATCTGTGAAGTCCGTGACGAAGCACTCCTCAAAGTGCCAGCAATCGTCATAGAAGAAGTCCCCAACCGTGCTCTTCAGGGTAGCCGCAAACCAATCCGGGAGGCCAATCTTATCAGAAATAGTGTATCCCAACCAGTTATCATGCCAAAAGCTGACTGTCGAACCCCTACCAATCAGCCACCTTGACCCATCAGAAAGCATCGAAACGTGAGGACGAATACCTGGCCCAATAGATGAGATCCTCCCATGGGGACGCAATCTGCCATCCGAGGAAAAGTGTCTTCTGTGAAGCAGAGCTGTATCTGGAGATCTGTGCTGAAGTATGTCCCAACTCAACTTACAGAGAAAGGAGGCATTCGCCAATCTTATGGAGCGAACCCCCATCCCTCCTTCTCCGAAGGGCGCACAAACCCTCTTCCACGAGACCGAACAAGAACCACTCTTACGATTGATGTCCCCCTTCCAAAGAAAGTTGCGCATAGCAGATTCCACCCGGCGAAGTAGCGAACTGGGCCATTTGTAAACCATCATAGAGTGGACCATAGAACCTGTGATAACCGAGTTAATCAAGCATCGTCTCCCTGCCAAGGAAAGAGAGCTACCCTTCCAACGACTAAACTTAGCAATAACATCGTCTGCCACAGGCTGTAAATGAGCCTTCCTGGGGCAACCTCGAAAGATCGGAACTCCTAGGTAGGTGAAAGGAAGGGAACCTTCTACAATGCCTGTGACCCTGTGCATCCGACGACGAATACTTTGGGGAACAGCACGCCCAAAGAAAGCCCTAGACTTCGGAGGACTATAGATCTGACCTGAAAGATGACCATACCCCTGTAAAATAGCATGTAGGTTCCTGATATTAGACTCAGTGGCCCTCAAAAATATCATGATGTCGTCCGCATAGAATAGGTAACGAGGGGCAAAACGGATGGGACGAAGACGACCTCTATCGATCTCCCAATCAATCCATCTCCCGAGCGCCTCCTCCGCAATACAAAAAAGTAATGGTGATAGAGGATCTCCCTGACGAACACCCCTGGAGCAAGAAAAGTACCCCTTCGGCTCCCCATTGATGAGAACTGAAATCCTAGCCGAATCCAGGACTCCTCTCACCATAGATATGAAAGTAGTACAGAAGCCCATCCTAGCCATGACGGCCTCCAGAAATCGCCAAGAGATGGTGTAAAACGCTTTGATCATATCAATCTTCAAGGCCATATACCCGTGAACTCTCGGGTAGTCCAGGGTATTAATGGCGTCAGATGCAAGAGCGATGCAGGTGTGGATTCGCTTGCCCGGGACGAAACCAAACTGATAGGCAGAGAGACAACTACTAACAAAGGTGCCCAATCTCGAAGACAAAACTCTGGTCATGACCTTAAAGATGAAGTTACCCATCACAATCGGACGAAACTCCTCAACTTTACGGGCCCCTTCCGTCTTGGGAACAAGCGTCATGAAACAGGAGTTCAGCCCAGGAGGTAAAAGTCTGAAAATGAAGTAGTTTCTGACAGCATCGACCACCTCCTGGCCCACAATGTCCCAACATCCCTGGTAAAAGCAGCCCCCGAAGCCATCTGGACCCGGAGCGCTCGAAGCATCCATATCAAAGACAGCCCTTCGAACCTCTTCCGCTGAAGGAGCACTCACAAGGAGACCATTATGGTCATCAGTCACCACGGTATCCATAAAGTTGTCCAGAATACTAGCATCGAAATCCAGCAAAGCTTACAGAGTCTACAATTGCAAAACCCTTGTTGTGGAAGAAACACCTCATGTTGTGTTTGATGAATCTATTAATGAGTTCAGGGATAGACACCTGAATATTGACGAGATAACACAAAGAACAACCAGATCAAGGCTTCAAAGCAAGGAAACAGTGTTTGTAGATGTTGCCCAGCCTGAACTCAATGAAAATCAGAACCTGGACAACCTACCTGATGGCAATCAACTAGAGGTCAACCAACCTGAAGGAGAAATTGAACTGACTGACCCAATCCCAGTTCAAAACCAGGTAACAACTACCAATGAAGAAGCAGGCTCTGCTGAGGTAGTAAATGGATCTAATATTCAAGGGGGAACCAATGAAAATGTCAATCTTCCTGACAATGAGGACAGCAACCCTGAATATGATCCTGAACTTGATCCGTCAATTAACTTTCCTGAATTTAATGAATCTAGTGATCCAACTTCAGAAGAGGACAATCCTCCTGAAGGAATCAGGTCTAGAAGGACTTGGTTGCAAGACCACCCAACTAGCCTGATACTTGGAAATCCAAGTGAACAGATCAAAACTAGAAGATTTCATGGAGATAGTGCCTTGTTTTGTTATTTTATTTCAGAATAGGAACCAAGGGACATTGAAGAAGCACTTCAAGGCACCAATTGGATCATTGTTATGCGGGAAGAGCTGAACCAGTTCACCAGAAATGAAGTATGGGAGCTGGTGGATAGGCCAACTCATGTCAAGATGTCATTGGGACCAAATGGGTGTTCAAAAACAAGAAAAATGAAAATGACATCATTGTGAGAAACAAAGCAAGACTGGTGGCCAAAGGATACAGTCAATCTGAAGGGATTGATTATGATGAGACATTTGCACCAGTGGCCAGACTTGAGGCAATCAGACTCTTTTTGGCCTATGCAGCTCACATGAAATTCAAGGTGTATCAAATGGATGTGAAGAGTGCTTTTCTCAATGGGGTGTTAAAAGAAGAAGTCTATGTTGAACAGCCCCCAGGCTTTGAAGAAGGAGACAAGGTGTACAGATTAAAGAAAGCTCTATATGGATTGAAGCAAGCTCTAAGAGCTTGGTATGACACCTTATCACAGTTTCTTCTAGATCATGGTTTTGTCAAAGGCACTGTTGACAGAACCTTGTTCATAATTTGTGAAGGAGATGATATTTTGTTAGTCCAAATCTATGTGGATGACATTATATTTGGATCTCCAAATGAGAAATTGTGTGAGAAATTTTCAAAACTCATGCAAAGCAAATTTGAGATGTCCATGATGGGACTGATGAATTTCTTTTTGGGACTCCAAGTCACCCAATCAAAGAAAGGGATATTCATCAATCAAGCCAAATATACAAGGGACATGATCAAGAAATTTGGATGTGCAACAAGCAAGCCAGTCAGGATTCCTATGAACACCAACTGGAAAATTGATCCTGATGAAAGTGGAGTATCCACCAACTCCACTGAATATAGAGGCATCATTGAATCCCTACTATATCTCACTGCAAGTAGGCCTGATATCACATTTGAAGTTAGAGTATGTGCCAGATTTCAAGCAAATCCAAAGAAGAGCCATTTGGAAGCTGCCAAGAGGATTCTAAGATATCTCAAGGGAACTGAGAATCTAGGATTATGGTATCCAGCTGATGACAACATTGAACTCACTGGATATTCAGATGCTGATTATGGAGGCTGCAGAATTCACCGAAAATCCACCTCAGGGACATGTCAATTCTTGGGAAGCAAGCTGATATCATGGTTCTCAAAGAAGTAGAACACAATTGCAACATCAACAACTGAAGCAGAGTATGTAGTAGCTGGGAGTTGCTGTGCTCAGATACTTTGGCTCAGACAACAACTAAGAGACTACAAAGTCATCACAAATGAAGTTCCCATATTATGTGATAATAATAGTGCAATTGCTATCTCACAGAATCCAGTGCTTCACACAAGATGCAAACATGTTGACATCAAGCACCATTTTATAGGGATCATGTGGAAAAGAAGGATATCAAGCTTGTGAAAATTCACACTGATAAGCAAAAAACTGATATCTTGACAAAGCCATTAGCTGAAGCAAGATTCATGGAGCTGTCAGCAGAATTGGGCTTACTTGATCCAGGAGAGATGAAAAAATGAAAAGAGAAACACAATTGAAGGGGGAAAGTTCATTAAATTGAACTTCAGCAAAGTTGACCAACCTCACTGAAACTATCTGCCAAGAAGAAGAACTCAGTAGAGTTGTCCATATGACTTTCAGCAATGTTGGTCAGGATGAGTGTTCATGTGGGACCCAGTCAGCAACATTGGGACCCACTCAGGCACTTTGGTCGGATATTTTGACTAAAATAAAGGTTAAATCACTTATCAGGACGGTTGTCTAAACTGATAAGATGATAAGTGCTATTTTTAGCATTGATTAGACATTTAAGGGAATTCTTGGGCAAATAGTAGTCTATTTTTAGGATGACGTGTGATATTCGAATTTTAGCCCCCAAATGGCCATTCTGCATTAAATGCAAAATCTCTTTAAGATTGCATTAATTACTGAGCCTCTCATCAAAGCCATTGATTATCTTTTAACCTACATCTAACCGTTCCTAAGCCCATTACCCCACTTTATCCATTTGGTTTTATGATTTCTCCACCCACTAATGCCATTGTCGAACGGTTAATAAAACCACTAGATTATAAAAACCTTCAGCTTTTACCTTCATTCTTACGCACAAATTATCCCAAAACCCTTAAGCAAAGTTTTGTAAACCCTCAAACTTTCAAATCATCCCTACCAACCTTCAATCCTTCAATCTCTTAAAACATCCATGGCCCCCAAACTAAAAAGAGAGGAACTAGTTAACTTCAATGATCCATCTCTGGACATTGATTTTACCTATCTCAGTAACATAAACTCCCTATGGTTTGAGAAAATTGTTGCTTTTGATAGCCCAGATGAGGAAGTACTTCCTGTCCTCCAATGGTTGAGAGATGCAGGACTTGAGCAATTTTTGGGCACCAAACCTGATTCTTGCCTCAACCCCTACATGGCTGAGTTCTTTGCCTATCTAAGGTAGAAAGGCAAAAAGGGTGATGTTTGCACCAAACTCACTTATGTCGAAGAAGGAGAGAAAGAGGAATCTCAACATACCATAATCTTCACCTCAGAAGATTTGGATGCCAGCTTTGGGCTATCCTCTGAAGGACTCAATCCAGAAGTTTATAGAGAAGGAGAAGAGCAGGAGTTCTCCAATGAGTGGATGAAGGTACCTCAGAAACTTGTAGGTTCTCAAAACAAAAAGACTTTAAAGCTTAAATATGAGCATTTGCTTGATATTGTTGTGAAGAGTCTTTTAAGTCATTCTGGGAGTGTGGGGCAAATAAGCCTGCCAAAATTGAGGGTGATGGCAGCTGTGATTGATTCTGCTAAAAAAGGAATCAAATTTGATTGGAAAACATTCATCTTAGGAAAGATGATGAATGAAAAATTCAAGTTTAAGGAGATGAAGCACCATAAGGTTGTGGTAGAAGGGAAGCTTCAATACTGCACAAGAGCAAGTTTGCTCTTGGAAAGATTTGCTCACTATACCCACTTGCAAGCCAAGCCCAAACACTTTCCTGCACAGAAAGTGATGTTCAGAAAATTATCCACCAAGACAAAAAAGAGAAAGCAAGGTGTTGCAGCAAAGCAGGTCTTGACAGTTGCACGTGTTACCAGAACTTCTCCAAGGAAAAGGAAAGCACAGACCACCAAAACCCAACCAAAGATGAAGAAGATGAAGCAGATTCTCAGTGAATCTTCTCCAGAAAGTCAATCCAGGAGTGGAGGAGCCACCTCTAAAGAAATTGACAAAGTTGAACAAGAAGGGGTCAACCCTCCTAAAGCTGATGAAGAGTTCAAGGAGATTGTCCCTCTGCAGCCAGAACCATTCATTGAATACAGAGACCTTGAGAAGCCTACAAGGTCTGAAAGAAGAAAGAGGATCATCAAAACCTCTGAGAAGAAAAGGATGATGGAATAAGAAAGGTTGAAGAAAGAATTCTTCAAGGAGATTAGACAAGCAAGGAGGTCTAACTCCAAGACAAGGTCTAACTCCAAGACAAGATCTAAGTCCAAGAGCCCTGGAGCCAACTCCCCTGATATCCAATCTCAGAGAATATCTCCAGCATATGAGTCTCCAAAACCTGAAGAAGAGGAGTGCAAGACTCTTGAAGATGCCCCTATCATTGCCAAAAAGACCTACTCTCGTGAAGGTGCCCCTAACAGGGAAGGCATTGATGTCTTGGCCGATCTTGCTGATGAAGAAGATATGCATTTCTGCCCCCTTGATCCCAGATTACTTTCCTACACCAAATTGCTTGAAACTGCACTTCTTCAAGGTGATCATGCCACTTTTCCACCCATTGAAGCCATTCCTTTGAATCTTTCTGCAACCCCCCTAGGAACATTGCTCTCTACAGCAACTGAGTCTCAGATCATTCCCATTTCATTTGAACCCAACCCACCTGAAACCCAGTCCAACCCTCCTGAATCTCAAACCAACCCTTCTGAATCCCAAGCCAACTCTTATGATGACACCAATGATGACGAGGATACAAAAGAGTACACATATGAAGGTATGCTGAGGTAGATTGCCAGAGCAAATATTGATCAGCTATATCCAGGGTTGAAGGAATATCCCAGACTTCAGCAACAATTTTATGATCTCAGAGCACTTGTTGAGATCAAGGACAAAACAATGGTGGAGATAGCTCAGGCTATCAAAGATAAAGATGCTAGCTGGTGGCAAGTGGAAGAGAACAGGCTATTGCACTTTGCCAATGTCAAGAAATCCAGTGTGTTGACCACTGAGGCCCTGTTTTGCACCATTGTCCATGAGAAGGTGCTAGCTGAAAGAGAAATGATTGCTAAAGGGATCAAACATCCTGATAGCACCTCAGATGATGCAGATGATGATGATGATGACACCACCAACCCCAAACCTCCTGGACCTAATCCTGCTAAGGTACATTACTTGACCTATCCTTCCACTCAGGACTCTGAGAAATCAGAGGAGTTGACCAAAAGTGGTGACTCAGTCCAAGATGCATTGGCCAAGGATGGTTCTTCTAAGCCTGAGGCACAGCAGAACAATGCTGAGACTTCCTTAGGAGAAGCTGGTTTGACTAAAGCCTCATCAGTGTCAGGAAAGTTGGACACTGACCAGCCTTTAGTCATTCAGGATGACTCAGTGGACTTGGGAAGCCCAAACACTGTGATCTCCCATCAACTGCCCTCTATGCATCCTATTGAGGATATGGAGGTGTCAGGTTTAGGATCTGAAGGAGTTGAAAAGGAGGCTAGTGATAAAAAATCAGAGGGAGGAGATGGTGAGTGTGAGATCTTAGGTAGCAAGAGTGCACCACCAAAAGAGAGATGAGGTTGAAATGTTGAGTGAAGCTCAACATGAGAGTCAGGCTATTCTTCAAGCTAAGTCTGAACTTGATGAATCCCTTGGTGAAAGGAGGCCTGATTCTCCAGTGAATGTGAGTCCATCAAATGAAAATGAAGAAAAGAATGAAGTTGAAAATGAAAGCAAAGGTGCTGATGTATGAGACCTTAAGGGAGAAGAAAAGAAAGAGGGTGATTTATCTAACCCTTTATGTTTTGCAGATTCAGTAGATGTTACTCTTGAACAGATTTTTGCATATGCTTCCCTCACTAATACCCCAGTCAACACTGATGTTGACCTTGAGGCAATTTCAGCCAACATGACCACACTGTCCAAGATATACTTTGAACAAGCCAATGCTACTAAAGCAGGACTGCAACTTGCTTTACAAACTGCAACATCCATTAAGGAGCAGTCAGGCAAGTTGGACACTCTGGTCAAGGAAGTAGGAAAAGCTCATGCAGAAACCACAGATGCTCTTGATGGTCAAGGAAGAACTCTAGCCTCTATTGAAATGAGGCTCACAGGTTCTGAGGAAGTAGTATTGCCAACCTTGGATGCTAGGATCAGTGGTGTTGAGGCTGGTCTGCAAACAGTCTCAACTGAAGTAACCAAGGCAAAGGAGGCAATGACAGAGTTTACAAAAACAGTGAAGAAAGAGCAGAAAAGCCTGAAAGAAAGCTACAAGCATAATGTGCTAGCTTTAAAAAGGACAATCAAAGATGCCCTGAGGCAAAGGACAGCAGCTCAAAGAAAGAAAGCTGAGGAGCTTAAAGCTGAATGGTCAAGGAGGCTGCTGAAAAGTTCACAGTTGAACTCATGGCCAAGGTCTTTGATCAGGTTATGGCAAATCTCACTATTCAGTTGCACGCCAAACTTGATCAATCCTTGAAGGCCACATTGGATGAAATTGTTGCCCAGAAGATGAAGCCAGTTCATGCCTTTCTCAGCATGGCAGATGACAAGATGCAAAACATTCATGATGAGAATGTCTATCTGCTGCAAGAACTGAAGTCCCTAACTCATGCTCACACCCACCTCTCTGTTACAATGAGTGAATTGAAGCCCTAGTGTTTTGATAATGCCAAAAAGGGAGAAAGAGAGCGAGCAAGGGCAAAGGGAACCTTGAAGATTGGTGAACCTAAGCGAAAGGACAAACAACCTGAAGCTGAAGAAGAAGAAGAGGACATTGGAAAAGACAAAGGGCCTATGAACTTTGAAGACTTGACAGAAGAGGAGCAGATACAAATTGCAATGAAGAAGTCCATGGTTTCTGTCATTGAGGATCAGACTAGATGGGAGCAGAGGCCTGGAGGAGAATCTGCAAGCTTAGACCCCAAGGATAAGGTGATTGAAGTTAGGGGGAAGGTTGCTAAAACAACTGAAAGAAAAAGAAAGGAGCAAACCTTCACTGAGTTCCCAACAAGCCTGAAACTGCCCTCTAAGTTCCAAAATGAAGAGGCAACACAAGTGAGAAAGTCAAAGAGGCTGAAGAAAGCAGCCAAGTTGCCTGAAATCCAGAAAGATGAGAGTGAGGAAGAGAAAGAGGACAAGGAGCCTGAAGTAAGACAGCCCAAGCTTGCTGATGATCCCTCAAAGCTGTTTGAAGAGGGATTTGGCAAAGATCCAGAGACTCAAGAGAAGCTGGCTCTTCAGAGAGCCAAGGAAAAGATGGATCAGTTGGTAGAGGCCAACAAAGCTAGGGACGAGAGAAGGGAAAATTTCAGAGCTCCAAGGAGAAGGGCTTCTTACATGAGATTGAAGCCTCAATTGCTTCAGAGATGGGACACTCAATACCCTCACCATGACAAATGGGTGCCCATTCAATTGAATGATGCTTGGGAAGAGGCCAAGATGAGATTTGTTTATGACTTCTATGTCATAGGCAAATGGCTTGGAGAGAAATACGGTTTTAACTCAGAGAGATTGAGCACTAGGACTTAGATTATCCTAGGGATCAAAACACTAAGAGAGTGTTGTTGATCAGTGCACCTTAGCACTATAAAACAAACTAATTCCAGGTGTTAAGGAATTATCTTGTTCAATCAGGGAAAGTGGATGTAGGAGCTTGAGTCTCCGAACACTATAAATTGTCGTGTCTTTCATTTACTGCCTTGTTTTCTAACTCATATTACTTGCAAAAATCATTCTAAAAGAGTTAAACTTAGTAAAGATAAGTAAAACAGTTTTTGGACAAAGTCCCTGATTAACTGGTTTTTCAGAAACTAACTTGGAGTATTCTTTCAAAGAAAAGGCCAACCACATTCCGCACTTAGCAACTCTTTTAGATAGCTATCCAACTGATCACTTCATAGTTTTCAGTAGGTTAAATAACTATTAAAGTTATCACTCAGATTAATTGTCAGACAACTTCCCTGATAAGTTTAAATCAGTTTTAAAAAGAAAGAATTTGAATACACAAGTACATTCCCCCCCCCCCATATACTTGTGTCATACTCCATTCAGGACCAACAAATGTTAATGATAAATAATTGTTGGGATATGAATCCTTGAAACAATGTTCTAGATGATGAAAGTATGTTTTGATGGCCAAAAGCAACTTAAAGTTAGTAATATATGTGGTTCTAAGTCATCTTAACTAAGTCATCTTAAGTTGAGTTACTGATCTTAACTGAGTCATATGGAATAAGATTACTGATCTGAGTATGGAAACTGAGAATAATTTTAGTGATCTTATATGAGATATTTGTATCTGAGTTACTGATCTTATATGTAAGTTTATTGATCTTACATGTGTTACTGATCTTATTGTTTACTGATCTGATATATGAACTGTTAGGTACTAAGCTGATGTTTTATATTGTATAGACAGCTTATAGTATAGGACTTAGATATACTCATCTGTATATAGTTCAGTTGATGTATAGATAGGTTTTATATATGTAAAGTTGTATTCTATTTGTATTCAGCATTGTAAAAGTTCAGAACAGTAGATTAGAACACTAGATTATGAGAAGATCATAAGACTAATGGAGACTCAGAGGACTACTTCAGAGTAAGAAGACTTCAAGAAGAGTTGAAGATAAGCTTAGGAGAAATTTGGAGAAGTTTTGAACAGTTTTAAGTTACTGTGCTGACTGGCTCAGCAGAGTAAAAATCCGAAGAGTAAAAATCAGAACAGTAAGTTACTGTGCTGATTTGGTGAATTTGAAGAATAAGTTTGGAAAACTTATGTAAAGTGTAACTGAAGATTTATTTGAAGAGATGCTGACTTGGAATAAGAAGGAAGTTACAAAGTCGGTTACAACAAGAAGAAGTTACAACAAAAACAGTTTTAGAGTTAGTTGAGAGTTAGTTCACAAACTGCTAACTGTCATACTAAGTTCTATAAATACTGTGTGATCTCCTACTGCTAAGACTACTGATCATAAAGCATTCACAAGCAATCTAAGTCTACAGAGCACAAGAAGAACTCACAGAGTTGAAGGAGATTAAAGAAGAGAAGAGCCACTGAATTGAAGAGAAGAATCAAAGGCTATTCAATGAGAAGTTTTACTTTTCAAGTTTAAGTTTGTATTTTGTAAAACAAGTGTGCTAGTTACTTGGAAAATTACTAGTAGATCGAAGATATACCTGGAGGTATAATCGATAAGATCACAGTCTTAATCTTGGGACTTTAAGCCACAAGAAACTCAAGAAGGAAGAGTTAATAAAACATCACAACTGGGATTGTGAGAGTGGATGTAGACTTATTGGTCGAACCACTATAAAATCTTGTGTTCTTTATTTCCTGTTTGATATTTGTTTAAACAAGAACAGTAGAATTGTCTAAGTAAAGATCTAGATAAAAGTTGAGTATAAAACTAAAACTGGAAGTACTGATCTGATCCAGTAAGAACAGTACTATTCAGAACACTATTCCGCATTATAAACTCTGATATTTTGAAAGATTTTTGAAAGTCTATTCACCCCTCCCCTCTAGACTTTCTTAGCTTACTCAATCTTAACTCAACTTTGGGACCAACAAGTGGTATCAGAGCAGTAGTTCTTTGGACTGCTGTTTCTTGATAACCTTGCAGATCTTGAGGGAAAACTTACTGATCTTGCTACTATTTCTTGATATCTGTCACTATCTGAATACTTGAAATTTATCTGCTATACTACTGATCCTATTTGTCTAATCAAACATGGATGACACTAATGTGAACAAACTGCCTAAGTTCAAGATTGCAGATTATGACTACTGGAAGCTTAGGATGGAGGCCATCTTTAGCTCAACCCATGATCTAATGGTGTCTGTGGTGACTGAAGGACCAATTGTCACCATGGTGGAGAACAATGCTTTTCTGGATCCTTCTCAACCAGTTGGAGCACTGGTCCCTAAACCAAGGTCAGAACTGACTTCTGAAGAAATGAGACAAAACAATTTGGATAGTCTTGCTAAGAATTATATTTTACACACCTTGCCAAATGAGTATCTTGGTAAAGTGTTAAAATGTAAGACTGCAAAGCAAATGTGGGACAAATTGGCTATTCTTTGTGAAGGTACTACACTGATCAAAGAAAGCAAATTATCCACAGCTGTCCAAAGGTTTGAATCATTTAAGATGAAGCCAGGTGAATCAATTGATGAATTGGATACTCGATTTACCAAAATCATGAATGATCTTGATGTGTTAGGCAAGACTTATACTGACAGAGAAGTTAACTTGAGAATCTTGAAAGCTTTGGATGAAAGGTGGAAAATGGTCAAGATGATCATTAAAACCACACAAGACATTGATTCTTGGCCAGCAGAAACTATGTTCCAAACACTTAAGGCACATGAGTTTGAGTTAGATGAAGAAGATCCTATTACTGTGATTCATAAGGATAAGGATGCCTCTTAGGACATAGCTTTTAAAGCCTCTACCTCTAAGGGGTCTAGATCATCTAAGTCTAAGGCCTCAAGCATAAAAGATGAACTAGATAGTCCTGATCTTAGTCTGAAAGATCAGATGAGCCTTATGATCAAAAGATTTGATAAACTTAATAAGAGGTATGGTAGATACAAGAGATTCTATAAGGAAACTAAGGGTTCTAGTAACAGGGACTCTTCTGTGAACAGAAGGGATCAAAACTCTTCTGAGAACAGGAGAGATAGGAACTCATCTGAGAAGAGGGATAAAAAGTATTCTGATAAGAAAGACAGGAACTCAATTGACAAGCATGACAGGAACCGAAATCATTCATCTCCTAAAAGAACTTCTAACAATCTTGTTTGCTATAATTGTGATAAGCCAGGTCATTATGCTTATGAATGTCCTGATCTGAGTTCTGAAGATCGAGAAGAGAGGAAAGCCAGAAGAGATCGAAAATATGCCAAGGGCAAGAAGGCAATGATGGCTTACAATGATTCTGATTCGGAATCAGAAGAGTTGCCATCATCTTCATCTGACTACCCCTCTAGCAATGAAGATGAAGCCTTCATAGCAGATGATGGACTGGTAATGATGGCCAAGATAAATGATGAGGTATCATCTGCTAACTCTTTTCAATCTTGCAAGAATTCTGACACTGATGAAAGTGATGCTGCTGATAGCAGTGTAGGAAGTAGTCTTCATCATTCCCAAGGAGTGACTGAAGAAGACCTTCTACAAGCTAACAAAGCATTCATTGAAATTAGTGATGAGAATATATCTTTAAAGCAAGAAATCATTAATCTGAAAGAAGCTCAGTCAAAAGTAGATCCTAATATAGCTGTCATAAATGCAAGGCTATCAGAAGAGTTGTCCCAACTCCAAGAAAAGTATGCATCCATTGACAAACTATATCAGGGTATGCTTAAAACTCAAGCCAAAGAGACTAATGAATTCAATGATTTAAAGATTAAGTGTGAAAAACTTGAAGAGCGCAATAGATTCTTAGAATCTGAAGTAGTGAGCCTAGATCGAAAGCTATCTGGGATGATTAACTCTACTAGAATTAATCAAACTATCTCAGACAGATATAGAGCTCCAAATGATAAAAGTGGGATAGGTACTGATCTGCCTAGTTCCTCTACTTCAGAATTTAAGAACACTAATGGAGCTAGTTCAAGTTCTTTGCAACTAGATAAAGGAAAAGAACCTATGACTTATGATGATGATCCAAAACTCAAAGTACAGTCTAAATACATCCCTCCTACTACCAAGGATGGTAAAATGAAGAATGTATTAAGACCAGTACAGTCAAGACCATACCAGAAGAGTTATACTCCTCTGACCAGATCAGATCAGTCCTGGAATCAGAAGAGACAAACTCAGAACAGTAGGTCAAGACAAGCACAGGCAAGTTGGGAACAGCCTAGACCTCCTTTTATAAGGCAGTCTCAGCTATATTCAACTAAACCTAGGAGATTTGTACCTCATTATCATAACAAACCTGTTCTTTATCCTCCTCCTTTATCTTACAATATCATTGGTGAGGAAAGACCAAAACGCATCTATAAGCCGTATGGTCCACATGCTTTTAGACCATATTCAAACTATTACAGGCATACTGATCTTACTGAAAAAGGGATAGAACCAAGGAAAGGCTATCTCAGAAAAATAGATCCTAAGTCTGCTGATAATTCTGAACTGGTTAATAAAGTATTGTTCTGTGATAAATTTGGAAGGAAACTGAAGAGGTCCCATTTATTCAAATCCTCAATGTTCATTTGGGTACCTCTCACTACTAACCCCCAAGGACCCCAATAAACTAGGGTACCTAAATTATTAAGATCACTACCTTGCAGGATCGACTGGACTTATACAAGAAAGGTGGTTCAGTTGGTGAGACCTGGTACATAGACAGTGGGTGTTTGTTGGTCCTGAAAGGAGTAGATAACAAGTGTATGGGGGGGGGGGGGGAATACACTTGTATGCAAATTCTTTTCAACTAGATCAAACCAGAACTCAGCAAGGTTGTCTTGGACAACTCTGCTGAAGATGATTAACTCTTCTAAGATAATCAATCCACTAAGTACTATTGAGTACTTAGTTGAATAACTATCTAGGGGAGTTATATGTGCGGAATAGTGGTTGGCCCTTTAAGTTTAGACTCCTTTAATTTCTGAAATCACTTAGTCAATGCAACACAGTTCAGTTTAGCTTCAGGGAACTTGTCCAAAACAGTTTTGCACAGTCTTTGAGTATGTATCTTTGAAAGATCAGTTTAGTGTGCAGTGTTGAATGAATGTAAGTACTTGTAAAGTAAATCAACACAAGAGTTTATAGTGGTTCAGAGACTCAAGCTCCTACATCCACTTTCCCTGATTTAACAGGATAATTCCTTCACTCTTGGAATTAACTTGTTTTATAGTGCCAAGGTGCACTTGATCAAGAACACCACTCCTTGGTGAATTGATCCCTAGGATGTCTAGAGTCCTAGTACCCTCTTCTCAACTCAGAACTGAACTGTTCTTCTCTCAACAGTCAGTTCCTACCACTTCTACTACTACAACCTTCTCACTTTCACTCTTGAAAGATATAAGGGTTGAAGTAAGGTTCCAACTAATGAGATATCCTTTACAATGAAGATCAGTGTATAAGGATAGGATATCTCTCTAAGCTTGTGTATGAATATACAATTGGGTTCAGCTTAGAAGAAGTGTTTGAAGACTAAGATAGTCTTTGAAAGCTTTGAAAGCACTCTAGCTTGTAAGAACTTTGAGCTTAGTTGGATTGTGTTGAGGTTGAGGTGCTTTCAAATGGTCTTCACACTTCTGTATTTATAGACAAAATGGAGGATTTGCCCGTTGGAGAGGCAGCCCCAAATTGCTATAAATGTCTTCCTTGAGTTCTTCAAACTGGAAGACAGATTCTTGATAGTGACATGTCCTCATTTGGGTAATAAACGGCTGTAACAGTTTTGTCTTCATTCTGCAGCACTTTTCCCAATGTTTGACTTCTTGTTAGGACTTGGACATGGCTTCTGAAGGTTGATCAAATGATAGGACAACATTCCTTATCATCTGGACAACTCTCCTTATCACTATCAGCAGTTTTGCCTTTCAGCATGGTTGGCTTGCTCTTCTTCAGATGACTTGGCTCTTTCCCTTTGTTTCTCTTGTGTATGGTCTTAGCTCATTCCTTTGAGGACCTTTAGGGACTTGTTGTCTCAATCTCTTCAGCATAGTTGATCTCAGACTTTCAGAGCACTTGATCTTTATCAATTTAGCTGAGACAACTCCTCTGGACAACTCTTCTGATCAGCATGGTTGGTCTTTTTGTATCAGAGCACTTTATACTTTAGAGTTGGCTTATCTGGACAACTCTCCTGACCAAAACCTTTGAGTAGTCTTGTCCTTTTGAGCTAGGTAGGTTTGTTCTTGCATAGGGCTAGCTTCTTTGGACAACTCTCCTGATCAGAGCTTTATGAATATTTTCTCTGGACAACTCTCCTGATAAAAGCATCTTAGATTTCATAGAGTGTCCTTACTCTTTGTTCCAGAATTTGAGCCTTGAGGGGACTTGATCTTGATCATCTTCAAAGCATAGGTTCCCCCTCAAATTGTGCATCTAATTGTCTAAGAGCTGCCTAACATTTCAGCTTCTCATCTAGCCTATAATCTATATGTTCTAACATTCTTAGAACATATTTATATTGACTTAGGCATGTCTCAGGGGGTTTTTGGTATTCAATCAAAACATAGCTCATTTTATTCCCAACAATTTCCCCCTTTTTGATGATGCCAAAACCTTTACAACTTAAGCAAAAGTGACTTGTCTACACCTATTACATGTATCTTCAGAAGACATGACTGAGGTCAATATTCCTGAAAAGTAATGTGTTAGTGTATTCACTGTTTTTGTTGCTAGTAGGTTTTAAGATAGGCATAGAGAGATTTGAGTTTCTTGATTCAAAATAAGTTCAACTATCATTCATTCAAAAATCATTACAGGCATGTTGATAGTTGAAATTAACATATCAGAGCATGAATCAATAACACTTAAATACATCAGAGCATTTCATTCTAATAATTCAAGACAAAAATAACATTTTCAGCATCAGAGCACAGAGCTTGTTATCAGAGCAATCTTTAACAGTTCAGAGCAACCAGATTAACACATCAGCAAACTTGACCATATTTCAGCATAGTTGATCATTCAAGTAAGGTCAGAAGACTTAGCCATTTCAAAGATCATCCTCAGGAGGTGGCAGCATTCCATACTGTGCCCACACTCTTCTTTTCAGTGCCATGGCTTCTTGGTTGGTTCCCTTAGGACCAAGAACCATCTTGTTCAGCTTAAGGATCTCAGTGAATTCCCTCAGAATTCTTGCTTGATCAATCCATCCTTCAAGCTTTGGAGGCATGTATATGATTGGCTTGGGAGCTGTGAGTTCAAATCTTGCAATGTCAGCAGCTGCAAGTAGTTGTTGATACAACTCTCTGTAGTATTCTAGCATGAACTCAGTGAAGGCAGAGTTTGCATCTCCTCCATTCCATCTGTCAATGACATAATAGTCATAGACAAACTCCCTTTTGGCTTCTTCCCATGTGTCATTCAGTTGAATTGGCACCCATTTATCCAAGTGTGGATATTTGGTGTCCATTGGGATTAGAAGCTGAGGCTTCATCTTGCTGTAAGTTGCTCTTCTCCTTCTTGGTTTCTGAAAGTTTGCTCTCCTTTCATCTCTTGCTCTGTTGGCTTCTTCCATCAGATCAATTTTCTCATGGGCCCTCATCATGGCCAGTTTCTGTTGTGTTTCAGGGTCTTTGCCATACCCTTCATGAAACAGCTTTGATGGATCATGGGCTAGAACAGTTGTCTTCTTCTTAGGTTCAGATCCAAATCCTTCAGCAAATAACTCTTCAGTCTCTTCAGTTGATTTGGCACCTTCAGCAGTTTTTCCAGATTCAGAAGATTTGTTTTCTTCAGCAGTTTTGGCTTTCTTTGATGTAGGCTCATCCTCATCAATTCTGAATTCAGGTGGAAGATCAAGGCTGCTAGGAAAGTCAGTGAATTTCTCAATTTGTCTCTTCTTTCCTTGGGCCTTCTTGATCTTTCCTCTGGTTTGGACACCTTCAGCATCTTTGTCCAGACCTGACACTTCACCACCTGGTCTTTGCTGTTTCCTTGCCCTCTCTTCTTGAGCTGAGGCCATTGAGTTCTTCAATGCCAATGCTAACTGCTCCTCTTCATCCAAATCTTCCAAGTTCAGCATTTCTGGCTCTTTTCCCTTTCCTTCAGGGATTTTGTCTTTCCCTTTCACTGGACTCCCAATCACCAAGGCACCTTTTGCTCTAGCTCTTTCCCTTTCCCCCTTTTTGGCAGCATCAAAGCACTGGGGCTTTAGGTCACTCATTGTTGAGGCCATCAGGGATTGGGCCTGGTTTAGGGACTTCATCTCTTCCAACAAATATACATTTTCATCATGTATATTCTGCATTCTATCACTGCTCAAGCTAAGGAAAGCTAGAACAGGCTTCATCTTTTGTTGGACAACCTCTTCCATGGCTGTTTTCAGAGATGCATCCAGTTGGGTTTTTAAGAGCTCAGTGAGGTTGGCCACTGCACCTTCAGCAATTTTGGCCAATACATCTTGGGAAAACTTTTCAGAGGCTGCTTTGACTATAGCTAGCCTTTGCTCTTCAGCTCTTCTCTTTTGTAGTGCTGTTTTCTTTCCAAGAGCTTGTTTGACAGTTAGCCTGAGAGCTTTGACATTAGCATTGTGATTGTCTCTCAGCAGCTTTTGTTCTTTCTTGACCTCCTCTGAGATGGCTTCCATGGTTGATTTGGCACTTTGAACTTCAGTGGAGATGGTTTGAAGACCAGATTCCACACCACTGATTCTTGCCTCAAGGGTGGGTAGCACAACATCTTCAGAGCCAGTGAGCCTCATTTCTACAGATGCTAGAGTTCTTCCCTGCTCATTCAATGCTCCTGAAGTTTCAGCATGAGCAGATTGGACTTGATGAGCCAAGGAGTCCAACTTCTCTGATTGCATTCCAAGTAAGGCCTGAGCTGAGCCTGTATCAACTTGGATAGGTGCATCTGTGAGGAATTCATCTGCAAAAATTTGGTCAAGAGAAATACCTGCAACATCAGATAAATCAAACAAGTTAGGAAATAAGCACTCATCACCCTCAATTTCTTTTGCATAAGACTCTGATACATCAGCAGTCTTCTTCTCATTTTCAACTTGTTCTTTTCTCCCTTCATGAATAATGTTCTCACTCAAGGAATCAGGCCTCCTTTCATCAAGGGGTTCCTGAAGTTCAGATTTGACTTCAAGAATAACCTGTCCTTCCTCACTTATTCCACCCTCATTTGGTGGTACACTCACTATCTTAGTGATGACTACCTCTCTTTCATCCTCAACTCCCTCTGATTTTTCAACTAATCTTTCCTTTTCAACTCCTTCTCCTAAACCTGCAACATCTCCACCTTCATCAAGGTTCAAAGATGGCAGTTGTGGGGAGATCACAGTGCTTATATCAACAGCCACTGAGTCATCCTGAATGATTAAGGGCTGATCAATGTCCAACTCCTCTGACACTGAATAGGCCTTAATCAAACTAGCCTCTAATACAGGAACCTCAACATCTTTAGGCTGTGCCTTGGGTTCAGAAGAACCTTCATTGGCAGATGTGTCCTTGGTTGTGTTACCATCCTTGGTCAACACCTCTGAGATTACAGAGCCTTTCCTGTGATAGGTTTTGGGAGGGTTAGAAAGTCTATCTGCTATAGAAGATTTGGGTTGAAAGGTTTCAGGGAGGTTGGCTTGAGGGGTTTCAGGAGGGTTGGGATTTGAAGGGTTTGAGGGATCATCAGGGGAATCATCATTAGAGCCACTGTCAGGGTGACTGATTCCCTTGGCTTTTCTTTCTTTCTCCTCTTCAATCTTATCAGCTACCAACTTTGCAAAAATCTCCTCATCAATGAGGAACCTTGTCTTTGAAACTCCAGCAAAGTGTAGCAATCTGTTCTCCTCTATTTGCCACCAGTTTGCACCCTTATCTTGGATGACTTGTGATATCTCCATCAAGGATTTGTCTTTCACATCAACAAGCATCCTTAAATCTTGAAAGGCCTTCTGAATTCTTGGAAATTCAGCAAGTTGTGGATACAAACTGTCCACAGTAGCCTTGGCTCCTCCTCTGAGCATACTTTCATAAGTATACTCCTCCTCATCTCCACTTGAATGGGGACTTTGGGTTATAGGGGAGTTGGCTCTGGGTTCTCCTATCAAAGCTTTAGGCAGATTAAGTTCAGGGATGTTGGCTTCAGAAGGGTTGGGCTCAAGTGAAGGTACTTCAGTTGCTTTAGAGAGCAATGAATCTGAAGGGGCTTTACTCAGGGGGGTTGGCTCATTGAGTGCATGCTCTAAGAGTTTTGAATAATTGAGCATGGATGAGTCAAGGGGAGACAGGAGTCTTGTCTCATCTACTGCCAAATCAGCAAGCACATCAATGCCACTTCTTTGTTCATTCCCTTCAGGAGAATATCTCTTAGTGAGATTTACAGGGGTAATGGGTTGGTTGGAAGGGGTAACATGGGTTTCAGGGGAGTTGGGCTCAAGATACTGAATTTCAGGGAGGTTGGCCTCTATGGGTTGACCTTCAGGAACTTTGGATTCTGGAGTTCCAGAACCAGATGAATTGGTCCTTGACATGGATTTGGCCCTGCTTTCAGCTCTGCTCTCCCTTAGAGCCAATTGAAGAGACCTCTCTTCTTGCAGCTCCAACACCTTTTCAGTAGGTTTGGCCCTTCTCTTGCTGGCCCTGCTACTTCCACTTCCTTCCTTCTCAGGGACAACTTCCCTGATTCTCTTATCACCCTTAGACTTTTGTCTAGTCTCATTGTACTTTTGCCTGAGTTCTTCTGAATGATCAGATGGCACTTGTACACCTTCTCTAGCAACTTCTTCAATCTCAGCTGAAGCATCTGAATTCTCTTCTGAGATTCTCTGAGACATTTTTCTTGTCTTTACAGCCTTGGCCTTTGTTCTCTTTTTCATCTTAGGCTTATCTTCCTCCTGTTCTTCAGCAGGCTTGGCCAGTAGCATCCTTCTTTTCTCAGTTTTCTTACTGAGCTTTCTGAACAGGATCTTTTGGGCTGGGAGAGGCTTTGCAAAGGTCTGCATCTGGGAATAGTGGGAAAACCTCTCAATCAACAAGCTTGCCCTGGTGCAATACTTGATTTTCCCTTCTAGCACCACCTTGCTGTGGGCTTTCACCTTAAATTTAGCCTTCTCTTTCATCATCTCAGACATGATGAAGGTCCTCCAATCAAACTTGATGCCCTTATCACTGGCATCAATAATGGCAGCCATGATTCTGATCCTTGGCTGGCTGACCTGCTCTAGGCTTCCAGTGTTGCTTAAGAGGCTCTTAGCAACTACCTCAAAGAGATTAAGAAACTCTGGCTTGAGAGTTTTCTTGTTTTGAGTTGAGGAGAGAGGGCCTGGAACTAATAACCACTCTTGGGCTATTTCCTCTTCATGTCCAGTGCCATACACTTCTGGATTCCTTCCCTCATAAGGCAATCCAAAAGCTCCTTCCAGATCTTCTGAGGAGAATCTAACTCTATGGAATCTCTCCTCTTCCTCTCCTTCAGCTGTGTAGGATAGCCTGGTTGATACTTCACCATCTTCAGGCTTACCTCTCCACTTGAGGAAGGCAAAGAATTCTGCCATATAACTTTCCAGGCAAGAGCTTGGTCTTTCTTCCAAGAACTTTTGGAGACCAGCCCTTCTCAACCATCTCAGGGTTGGAGTAATCTCAGGATCTTCACTTTCAAAAGAGATAATTGGCTCAAAGTGAAGATTGTTCTTGTTGCTTAGATAGCCAAAATCTAGGTCTAGATCTTTGTTGGAGAAATCAACAAGCATCTCAGGTCTAACCTTGGGGGCCATTGAAATTTACAGAGAGAAGTTTGATGAAGAATGAGAGAGTTTGAAGAACTTTTGGGTTAGGGTTTCGAATACTTGGAGAAGAAGTGTTTGTGGGTATCTTAAGACTTGTGAATATTCTAAAAAGAATGTTTGTCAATGAGTTGGTAAGGTCTTGATACAATTCAAAGGTGAACAAAAATGGAAATCCAAAATGGACGGCTAGGATTGATTTCAGGGGAGTTGTCCATTTTTGATCCAATGGTCAAAAACCAATGTAACAGTGAAATAACTGTTTTATTCAAAACGTGGGTGGTTTTAAATGTTTGTTTAAGGCTGGGGATTTTTCGAGATAGATCATGTCCCAAAAAGTTTAATGCAAACAAGAGTTAAATCTTGGCATTTAATGCATGGAAAGTGACCTTTTGGGTGGAAGACAAATTAAATCCCAGAAAGGTGAAAACTGTATTTCAATGGGACAGATTTCGAAATAGGTATTGATCACCAAGAATAGGTGCTTATCATACCAAGATTTGGTTTGATAGCTAGGACAACTTATCTGACCCTACATGGACAAGTGTCCTGAAGAACTGTGGACAAGTGTCCTGAAGAGGTAAGGTCATGTTTCTGAATTTCAGTAGACTTGACCAAGTCTGCTGAAGTTTGAGTTTGTTTCCCCCTTAATCAATGAGCTTCTTTGGACTTATTTGTCCAACTTCCCTGGATCAAGTAATCCCAACTCTGCTGATAGCTCCAGAAATCTTGCCTCTGCAAGTGGCTTGGTTAGAATATCAGCTTTTTGATGATCAGTGTGGATCTTGACCAACTTGATGTCCTTCTTCTCCACATGGTCTCTAATGAAGTGGTGCTTGATGTCCACATGCTTGCATCTTGTGTGTAAGACAGGATTTTGTGATATAGCAATGGCACTATTGTTATCACAAAATATTGGCACTTCAGTAGAGTTGACTTTGTAGTCTCTTAGTTGTTGTCTCAACCATAGGATTTGAGCACAACAACTTCCAGCAGCAACATATTCAGCTTCAGTGGTGGAAGTGGCCACTGTGTTCTGCTTCTTGGAGAACCATGAAATAAGCTTGTTGCCCAAGAATTGACAAGTCCCTGAAGTGGACTTTCTGTCAATCCTACATCCTCCATAATCAGCATCTGAGTAGCCAGTTAGCTCAATATTGTCATCAGCAGGGTACCAAAGGCCTAGATTCTCAGTGCCTTTGAGATACCTCAAAATCCTTTTTGCAGCCTCAAGGTGGCTTTTCTTAGGATTTGCTTGAAATCTTGCACAAACACCTACTGCAAAGGTGATATCAGGTCTGCTGGCAGTGAGATAGAGGAGTGAACCAATTATTCCTCTATACTCAGTAGAGTTGGTTGGAATACCACTCTCATCAGGATCCATCTTCCAATTTGTGTTCATTGGGATCCTTACTGGCTTGCTAGTTGTACACCCAAATTTTTTGATCATTTCTCTGGTGTACTTAGCTTGGTTGATGAAGATTCCTTCTTTAGATTGCTTGACTTGTAGACCCAAAAAGAAGTTCATCAACCCCATCATGGACATCTCAAACTTGCTTTGCATGAGCTTGGAGAATTTCTCACACAGCTTCTCATTAGGGGATCCAAAAATTATGTCATCTACATAAATTTGGACAAGCAGGATGTCCTCTCCTTCAGAGATTCTGAAGAGAGTTCTGTCCACAGTTCCCTTGGTGAATCCATGATCCAAGAGGAATTGTGACAGTGTATCATACCAAGCCCTAGGGGCTTGTTTGAGTCCATATAGAGCTTTCTTGAGTTTGTAAACTTGGTTTCCAACTTCAAAACCTGGTGGTTGCTCCACATAGACTTCTTCTTTTAAGACTCCATTCAGAAAGGCACTCTTGACATCCATTTGGTATACTTTGAACCTCTTGTGGGCTGCATAGGCTAGAAAGAGCCTTATTGCTTCTAGCCTTGCCACAGGTGCAAAAGTCTCATCATAGTCAATGCATTCATGTTGGTAATATCCTTTTGCCACTAGTCTTGCTTTGTTTCTGACAATCACATCATTTTCATTTTTCTTGTTCTTGAACACCCACTTTGTTCCAATAACATCTTGATGTGAAGGTCTATCCACCAGCTCCCATACTTCATTTCTGGTGAATTGGTTCAGTTCTTCCTGCATGGCTGTGATCCAATTGACATCTTGAAGTGCTTCCTCAATATTACTTGGTTCTTGCTCTGACAAGAAACAACAGAACATAGCACTTTCACCATGAAACTTTCTGGTTCTGACTCCTATACTTGGATCACCAAGTATCAGATCAGTAGGATGATCAGATAACCAGGTCCTTCTTTTCCTGATCTCTTCAGTAGAGTTGTCCTCTACTGAGGGTGAGTCATTTTGATCATAAAATTCAGGATAATGTAATGCAGGATCTAATTCAGGATCATAATCAGGGGTGTTGTCCTCAATGTCAGGGACATTGGCATTTTCAACATTTTGAGTTCCCCCTTGATTATTTGACCCATTGACTACCTCAGCAGGAACTGCTTCTTCATTGGTAGTTGTTACCTGGATGTGAACTGGGATTGGATCATTCAGTTCATCATTTCCATCAGTGGGATTTGTCTCAGGAAGGTTGCCTTCAGGATGGTTGTCCAATGTTGTATGTTCAGGTAGGTTGATTTGGACAACTTCTATGAGTTCAGTGTCTTTGTCTTTTAGGCTTAATCTGGTTGTCCTCTGTGTGATTTCTTCAGGTTCCAAATGATCATTCCTGATCTCAAAGATAGATTCATCAAACACAACATGAGGTGTTTCTTCCACTATAAGGGATTTCTTGTTGTAGACTCTGAAAGCTCTACTGATTTGAGAGTATCCAAGAAATACTCCCTCATCAGCTTTGCTATCAAAGGCTTTCAACTGTTCTTTCCCATTATTGTGAATGAAACATTTACAGCCAAATATATGAAAATATGACACTTTAGGCATTCTCCCTTTCCAGAGTTCATAGGGGGTTTTGCCTTGCCCCTTAGTGATCAAACATCTATTTTGAGTATGGCATGCAATGTTTATAGCTTCAGCCCAAAACCTCTTAGGTAAATTTGAGTCAGCAATTAAAGTTCTAGCAGCTTCTTTTAAAGTTCTATTCCTTCTTTCTGCAACTCCATTTTGTTGGGGAGTTCTAGCTGCTGAGGTTTCATGAGCTATTCCATTTGATGTGCAGTACTCATTGATGTATGAGTTAATGAACTCAGTGCCTTTATCAGATCTTATCTTGGTAATGCTAAGGCTTTTCTCATTTGACAATCTCTTGAGAAGTTCAGGTAGTTTGACTTGTGTTTCCTTCTTATTAAGGAGAAATACTACCCATGTGAACCTAGAGAAGTCATCTACTACTACTAATGTGTATTTTCTACCATTTATGCTTGAAGGGGTAATTGGTCCAAACAGATCCATATGTAGAAGTTCAAGTACCCTTTCAGTGGAAATGACTGGTTTTCCTTTGAATGAGGCTTTAATCTGTTTTCCTTCTTGACATGGTTTACACACATGTTCTTTAATGAAAACCTCATTAGGTAGTCCTTTAACTAATGCATTTCTAGCAAGTTTATTCATAGATTTGAAGTTCAGATGATTTAGCCTCTTATGCCATAACCAACTTTGTTCACTAGAACTTTTAGCAATGAAACATGCAGCATCAGTAGACTTGTCCCAGTCTGCAAAATACACATTTCCCTTCCTAGTTCCAGTCAATAGGGTTTGTTGAGTTTTATCTTTAATTAGACACTTTCCACTTGAGAACTCGACATTAAAATCTTTATCACAGAATTGACTGATACTCAGGAGGTTATATTTGAGACCAGCTACATAAGATACATTGGTTACTTTGATGTTACCAATCATCAAAGTACCATAACCTTTTGTTGTTGCTTGTGAGCTGTCTCCAAAGGTGACATTTGGGCCTTCTTTTTCAATAAAATCAGAGAGGAGTTCCTTGTTTCCAGTCATGTGCCTTGAGCATCCACTGTCAAGGTACCATGCTGTCTTTTTGTTCATGCTCCTCTTCTTGTGGCCCACTGGTACCTGCAATTAGATAGGTTTAGGTACCCTTTGAGTTTTGGGTCCTGAGAGGTTAGCTGTACCTTTGGGAATCCAAACTTGCCTAATAACCCTGATTGATTCAAGGTGGCTAAGTTGATTTCCTAGTGCATCAACATACACTGTCTTTCCCTTAAATGCCTTTGGAAAAGTATGTGTGAATGTGTTAACTCTGTAAGTTTCAGAGGAGTTGACCACTCTTCTGAACTTATGAGTTCTTTGTGCAGCTTGATGAAGTCTTTGAGGAAAGGCATTTTTATGACCATTACCCTTTGGCATGAAGGGTTTTGGTTGTCTCATTTTATTCTGCCTTTGAGGATAGTTGTCCTTAGGTCTATTCAGCTGAGGCTTTCTCAGATGAGTTGGCCTAGGCTGATTATACCTTGGATAATTCCTCTGAACATTGTTCAGGAGAGTTGCCCTTCCATTGGGTCTACTCTGCTGACCAATATTCCTCTTGTGCTCAGGAGCTTTGGCCATTTCCTTAGGTTTTGGCCTATTCTCCTGAATCACTTGAGTAGGCATTTCATTCAATTTGCCCTTTCCTTTGTTCAGTGGCTGAATTACTTCATTTTCAGCTTGTTGTGCCACTGACTTAACAAAGATTCTCTTAGTGTTACTTGTGGATGCAACACTAAGACAAGGTGAAGATTCAAATGGATCAAAACCTAATCCACTTCTTTGAGCCATAGGTCTTTGATAACTTTGAATTTCCTCTATTGCTCTAGAGGATTTGTTCAAAGCAGACATCTTTAATTTCAGGCTCTCTTCACTTGATTTAAGAATATCATACTCATGTGAGAGATTTTCAAATTTGGCATTTAGAATTTTAAGTTCAAATTCTTTTCTTTTCTGAGAGAGAAGTTGATCATCAATCTCCTTTTGTTGGTCAACTATCCTGAGATTTGCTTCCTCGAGCTTTCTCAAGACTTGTTGATACAACTCAGTAGACTTGACATCAACAGCTACCTCAGAGTTCTTGGTGAGTTCAGTAGCTAGTCTTTCATTTTCTCTCACACAATTGTCATGAAATTCTTGTAATCTAGCGAAATCTTCCATCAACTTTCCCAAGGAAAGTTTCAGGTTAACCTCACTAGTGTTTTGTGATATAAATGATGGTGAACTAGAAGTAGAGGATACCTCATCCTCCTCAAGAGCCATGTTGCAGACATCATCATCATCATCACTGTTGGAGAACAATCCATCAGAAGAGTTGAAACTTTCAGCACTATCAGATTCTTCACCAGCCATCATGGCTTTTCTATTGGTGAATTTTCTGTCTCTTTTTGCTTGTCTTTCTCTTCTTTCTTTAGAGCTTAGTTCAGGGCAGTCATATTGGAAGTGCCCTTTCTTTTTGCAGTTGTAACACAGATCTTCATCATCATCCTTCTTGGATTCATCTCTTCTCTTAGATGATGAGGGTTCAGCTCTACTGGATCTTCTCCTATCAGAGGACTTGTCCTCTGATCTTCTCTCTTCAGGCTTTTTGTCCTCAGCCTGATCTTCAGGGGAATTGTATCTTCTCCTGAATTTGTTGTCTTGGTAGAATTTCTTGTATCTACCAAACCTTGTGTTGAGCTTGTCAAACCTTCTAGCCATCAAGGCTAGTTCTTCCTTCATTTCAGTCTTAGAGACTGACTTTGATGATCTGGGAGTGGGTTGCATTTCTGGTTCAGCAACTTTGGCTTTGAATGCCACTCCCTGAGTAGGATTTGAAGATTCCTCAACAGGCTTTCTTCTATTGAGGTCAAACTCATAGGCTTTGAGTTCTGAGAATATTTGTTGCATGGGCATGGTGGAGAGATCTTTGGTATTCTGCATCATCACAGCATAGACATCCCACTTTTGAGTGAGACTCCTCAAAATCTTTAATCCAACCTCTCTCTTGGTGTAGACCTTGCCCAATGAATTGATTTCATTCATCACATCAGTGAATCTACCAACAAATTTATCAATGGACTCTTCAGAATCCATTGCAAACTGTTCAAATTTCTGCACAGCAACTTGGAGCTTATTCTCCTTGATCTTTTCAGTACCCTCACACATTTCAGCAAGGGTATCCCAAATTTCTTTAGCTGTGGTGCAGTGGTAGACTCTGCCCATAACTGCATCTGGAATTGTTTGATAGAGGGTGTTCATGGCAAGATAATTCAAATTATCTTTCCTCTTTTCATCAGCAGTGAAGTCATCCTCATCTTTGGGAATCAGTTCCCTTATATCTGCTCTTTGCTCATCTGTCAATCTGGGGTTAGTTTGAGTAAACACAAAAGGTCCTCTTGTGATTACTCTAAGCATATCAGTATGAAGAGATGCAAGATGAGCCCTCATTCTAATTTTCCAGAAATCATAGTTGTCTATAGAAAACATGGGCAGTTTGTGATGAGAAATGTGATTGACTGGATTTGTGGCCATATTGTCCAAACCTTGAACAGCAGGTGGAGGGACAGCATTGTTGTTAGCCATATCTCAATAAGAATCAATCAATCAACAAATAATGGATTTCAGATAGAGATCAGTTCAGTGACCACACCAAATATGTGAGTTTTGAAAATCAAGATGGATTTTCAGAAGCAGTGGTCTATGAACCCCTGCTCTGATACCACTTGTTGGTCCTGAAAGGAGTAGATAACAAGTGTATGGGGGGGGGGGAATACACTTGTATGCAAATTCTTTTCAACTAGATCAAACCAGAACTCAGCAAGGTTGTCTTGGACAACTCTGCTGAAGATGATTAACTCTTCTAAGATAATCAATCCACTAAGTACTATTGAGTACTTAGTTGAATAACTATCTAGGGGAGTTATATGTGTGGAATAGTGGTTGGCCCTTTAAGTTTAGACTCCTTTAATTTCTGAAATCACTTAGTCAATGCAACACAGTTCAGTTTAGCTTCAGGGAACTTGTCCAAAACAGTTTTGCACAGTCTTTGAGTATGTATCTTTGAAAGATCAGTTTAGTGTGCAGTGTTGAATGAATGTAAGTACTTGTAAAGTAAATCAACACAAGAGTTTATAGTGGTTCAGAGATTCAAGCTCCTACATCCACTTTCCCTGATTTAACAGGATAATTCCTTCACTCTTGGAATTAACTTGTTTTATAGTGCCAAGGTGCACTTGATCAAGAACACCACTCCTTGGTGAATTGATCCCTAGGATGTCTAGAGTCCTAGTACCCTCTTCTCAACTCAGAACTGAACTGTTCTTCTCTCAACAGTCAGTTCCTACCACTTCTACTACTACAACCTTCTCACTTTCACTCTTGAAAGATATAAGGGTTGAAGTAAGGTTCCAACTAATGAGATATCCTTTACAATGAAGATCAGTGTATAAGGATAGGATATCTCTCTAAGCTTGTGTATGAATATACAATTGGGTTCAGCTTAGAAGAAGTGTTTGAAGACTAAGATAGTCTTTGAAAGCTTTGAAAGCACTCTAGCTTGTAAGAACTTTGAGCTTAGTTGGATTGTGTTGAGGTTGAGGTGCTTTCAAATGGTCTTCACACTTCTGTATTTATAGACAAAATGGAGGATTTGCCCGTTGGAGAGGCAGCCCCAAATTGCTATAAATGTCTTCCTTGAGTTCTTCAAACTGGAAGACAGATTCTTGATAGTGACATGTCCTCATTTGGGTAATAAACGGCTGTAACAGTTTTGTCTTCATTCTGCAGCACTTTTCCCAATGTTTGACTTCTTGTTAGGACTTGGACATGGCTTCTGAAGGTTGATCAAATGATAGGACAACATTCCTTATCATCTGGACAACTCTCCTTATCACTATCAGCAGTTTTGCCTTTCAGCATGGTTGGCTTGCTCTTCTTCAGATGACTTGGCTCTTTCCCTTTGTTTCTCTTGTGTATGGTCTTAGCTCATTCCTTTGAGGACCTTTAGGGACTTGTTGTCTCAATCTCTTCAGCATAGTTGATCTCAGACTTTCAGAGCACTTGATCTTTATCAATTTAGCTGAGACAACTCCTCTGGACAACTCTTCTGATCAGCATGGTTGGTCTTTTTGTATCAGAGCACTTTATACTTTAGAGTTGGCTTATCTGGACAACTCTCGTGACCAAAACCTTTGAGTAGTCTTGTCCTTTTGAGCTAGGTAGGTTTGTTCTTGCATAGGGCTAGCTTCTTTGGACAACTCTCCTGATCAGAGCTTTATGAATATTTTCTCTGGACAACTCTCCTGATAAAAGCATCTTAGATTTCATAGAGTGTCCTTACTCTTTGTTCCAGAATTTGAGCCTTGAGGGGACTTGATCTTGATCATCTTCAAAGCATAGGTTCCCCCTCAAATTGTGCATCTAATTGTCTAAGAGCTGCCTAACATTTCAGCTTCTCATCTAGCCTATAATCTATATGTTCTAACATTCTTAGAACATATTTATATTGACTTAGGCATGTCTCAGGGGGTTTTTGGTATTCAATCAAAACATAGCTCATTTTATTCCCAACAGTGTTCTCACCACATGACTGGTACCAAGGCCTTACTTACTGACTATCATGAGAAGGAAGGACCAAAAGTCATCTTTGGTGATAACTCAATAGCAATCACAAAAGGATTTGGATTCATCAAGAATGGAGATGTTGAAATCCAAGATGTCTCCTATGTTGAAGGTTTGAAATATAATTTGTTATCTGTATCTCAATTCTGTGACAGGGGATACAAAGTTCAGTTCAAGACCAGAAGATGTGAAATAATAGACAAAAGGACTCACAATGTTCTACTTGTTGGCACAAGACAAGGAAGTGTATACATTGTGAATTGGAATAGTTGTCCTAAGAATGCTTGTCTTATTACTAAGAGTCCTAAGGAAAACAGTTGGCTCTGGCATAAACGCCTCTGCCACCTGAACTTTAAGATAATCAACAAGATTGCTAGAGAACATCTTGTTGAGGGCATTCCTAATGAAATCTATTCCAAATCACAAGTATGTGATTCCTGTCAAAAAGGTAAACAGGTAAAGGTTTCATTTAAGTCCATTCCAACTCTTTCAACAAGCAGAGTTTTAGAACTCTTGCATATGGATCTTCATGGTCTTATCAACCCTCCTACATTGAATGGAAGAAGGTATACTCTAGTTGTAGTAGATGATTATTCTAAGTTTACTTGGGTAGTCTTTCTACACAAAAAGAGTGATACACAAACACTACTTCCAGATCTATTGAAGAGGTTGCAGGTTGAAAAAGGTCATCCCATTGTCAAGATTAGGAGTGACAAGGGGACTGAATTTATTAATTGTTACATCTCTGACTACTGTTCTAAGTCTGGCATACAGCATTTGACAAGTGCAGCCAGAACCCCTCAACAAAATGGTGTTGCAGAAAGGAGAAACAGAACACTAAAAGAAGCTTGCAGAGCCATGATTGCAGAATTCAACACACCTCAGAAATTTTGGGCAGAAGCTATGAACACAGCTTGCCACTCCCAGAATCGAAGTGATGTTAATAAGGTGCATGGTAAAACACCTTATGAGGTATGGAAAGGCAGAAAATCAAGAGTTTCTTATTTTCATATCTTTGGATGTAAGTGTTTCATACATAACAATGGCAAAAGTAAATTAAATGCTTTTGATGCAAAAGCTGATGAAGGAATATTCTTAGGATACTCTTCTGTAAGCAAAGCATTTAGAGTGTTTAATTACTCTACCCTATGTGTGGAAGAAACACCCCATGTAGTCTTTGATGAGAATGTGCAGGACTCTGCTGATCATCAGCTCAGTAAGAAAATTGACAAACTACAACCTCAAATCAACAATGAAAATGATGATACAGGAATATATGAATCTGTACAAGCATATAATCCTTTCCTGAAAGTCCTAGATCAAGATTCTGATAAAGAAAAGGTAAAAGACAAAGGTGAGTCTTCTAAAACTTCTGATATGCCAGAATTGAATGACTGCTCTCCTATGAACAAATCTGCTGATACAAATGATACTGATCTGCATGATGATTTGCATGATGTAAATGATGATAGCATTTTTGTTGAGAATAGAAGGACATGGAAGTCTGCTCATTCTACTGATCTGATTCTAGGTGATTCTAGTAAAGGTGTTAAAACTAGAAAACAATTGTTTGATTCCCAGGAAGAACCTAGTAAGTCTCTATTTTGCTGGTGTTGTTTTCTATCATCTATTGAGCCTAAAACTGTGATTGAAGCTTTAAGTGATAGCAACTGGATTATAGCCATGCAAGAGGAACTTAATCAGTTCACTAGAAATGAAGTTTGGGAACTTGTTGATAGACCTAGTAATCATAATGTTGTAGGCACTAAGTGGATTTTCAAGAACAAAAGGGATGAAAATGATCTTGTAGTTAGAAATAAAGCTAGATTAGTTGCTCAGGGCTACTCTCAAGCTCAGGGTATTGATTATGATGAAACTTTTGCCACTGTAGCTAGACTAGAAGCTATAAGATTGTTCCTTGCTTATGCTGCTCATATGAAATTCACTGTGTATCAAATGGATGTAAAAAGTGCATTTTTAAATGGTATACTTGCTGAAGAAGTTTATGTGGAACAACCACCTGGTTTTGAAGTGAATAGTCACCAAGTATACAGGTTAAAGAAAGCACTCTATGGATTGAAACAAGCCCCAAGAGCCTGGTATGCTACTCTTTCTCTATTCTTACTTGAAAATGGTTTTACTAAAGGCAAGGTTGATAGAACTTTGTTTAGAAGACAAGAAGGTAATGATATATTACTTGTTCAAATTTATGTGGATGATATTATCTTTGGATCACCCAACAAAAACTTGAGTGAAAGCTTTTCTACACTCATGCAAAGTAAATTTGAAATGTCTATGATGGGAGAAATGACATATTTTCTTGGTCTTAAAGTAAAACAAACTCCAGAAGGTATCTTTATAAATCAAGCAAAATACACTAAGAATTTGCTACATAAATTTGGTATTAAAAACTGTAAGACAGTTGGTGTGCCCATGCAACCTACATACAGAATGGATCCTGATGAAGGAGGTAAGTCTTCTGACCAACCTCACTATCGTGCTTTAATTGGCTCTCTACTCTATCTAACTGCCAGCAGACCTGATATTGCTTTCTCTGTTGGTGTATGTGCAAGATTTCAAGCTAACCCCAAAGAAAGTCATCTGGAAGCTGCCAAAAGGATATTGAAATATCTAAAGGGGACCATTAATCGAGGATTATGGTATCCTGCAGATGATGATATATCTTTAAGTGGTTATTCAGACTCGGACTTTGGAGGTTGCAAAATAGATAGAAAATCTACTTCAGGTTCATGTCAATTCTTAGGAACTAAGCTCATTTCATGGTTTTCAAAGAAACAAACAAGTGTGGCAACCTCTACTACTGAAGCAGAATATATGGCTGCAGGTAGTTGTTGTAGTCAGCTACTTTGGCTAATACAACAACTCAGAGACTACAATGTTGTAGAATCTAATGTACCTATATATTGTGACAGTAATAGTGCCATTGCCATCACACAAAATCCTGTTTTACATACTAGATGTAAACATGTTGACATTAGGCATCATTTTATTAGGGATCATGTTGAAAAGAAAAATATTAGAATGGAAAAGATTCATACTGATATTCAAAGAGCTGACATTTTTACAAAACCATTGGCTGAAGTGAGATTCAGAGAGTTATGCATTAGTTTAGGGTTGATAGATATGGATTCTATATGTATATAGAATTGTACTAACATTTCAGGTACTGATCTTATACCAAGAAGAAGATAAAGCAGAAACTAAGAGCAGTACATCAAAACTCAAAATTCAGAAGAGACAACCCTATGTCAGATCACTACACTTAAAACAGGTAACAAGGTTACTAAAGTGACCTTAATCCCGATGAGGAAGCTGGTAAAGCTGAGGGACACTGAGAACACACATTAAGGGGGAATCTGTGATTTCTTAAAGATCCTTTTGTTGACTCAGAACACTAAGTCACTTTAGTATAAACCTTGATGTGATCATTAAATTAAACATATTTTTACTGATATGTACTGTAATTCACCAATTATTGATGAATTAACACTTTTACCAAGGTGAAACAGGCACAGAAGAGGAATTCTCCACTGAAGGGGGAACTGATCTGATTACAGATTTGAAAAGTCTACTAATCTGATCTGATTACAGGATATAGCAGTCTACAGATATATTCTGATTAATAAATTGACTTGTCTACAGAACTGTACTGATTACAAAGCTTCTTTATCTACAGTACTGATCTGATTACAATTCAGTTATTCTACAGAACTAATCTGATTACTGACTAATCTGTCTACAGAAAGATTTGTTTACTAATAATCTGTCTACAGAATTCTACTAATCTGACACAGTACTGATCTGAGGATTACTGTGCTGATATCAAAAAGGTGAAATCAGGAAAATTGGGTACTGATCTGAACATTACTGTGCTGACCCATCTACTGATCTGAAATCTACTGTGCTGATTCGTCTACTGATCTGATTTCTAAAAAGGTTACTCAGCTGATCACAGTACTCAGCTGATCCAGATAAGTGAAAATTTTCTTTATATACTAGTAAGAAAATGAAGTGAAAAAGTTTTGGAAACTACTGTGCTGATTTGCATCTGAACAGTCTTTTGGATTAGAATACTCTAAGTCAAAAACTGGTCAAGATTTTAGATTACTAATAGAGAAGATTAATACACTCCTCTATTTCTAACCTAAAAACTGTGGTGTATTTATCAAACACAAATTGGCTCCAAAATTAAGAATGGTACTAGAATATGAACAGTTCTTGTTAAACACGGATTTCGAGACTTAATCTCAACCATTCTTTGTGATAATCAAATTCAATCCTAGCCCTAGATTGGTTTTGAATTTGACAAATACGATCACTCTTCATCTTCTTTCTTACGAGTTCATTTCTGGAAAGCTCATAAACTCAAATTTACTGGAAAAATCTGTTTTCTACAAAATTCTACAAATGGCAACTATCAATATTATCAGTGAATCTAACGAAGTTGCAGGAACATTTGATTCGAATTTCTGGGTTCGAGAAAAGGGCATTTTTGTAGAAAATGCTGTATATTTCAATGGCCGACACAATGCTGAAAATCAAGCGATTTTGACAATGTGCGAAGAGTGCGGGCTAAGAAAGTTTCTTGAATCATCTCCAATGAATGTATATGAACCGGAGGCTATGGAATTTTATCTACAGCTTAAAGGAGATAGCAATGGTGTCCACTCCATGCTTTCTGGGCACAAGGTCACGATTACAAGGGAAATCCTAGAAGTCATGTTGGATTTGCCTCAAGGCCCAGTGGACATTATGAACTACAAAGCTGGAGAAGAGAAGGAATGTGTAGGAAGATGGTCAGGTGTTGAAACAGAGTCCTTAAGTAATCTGAAGAAGGATGTTCTTCTTACTGGTCTTCAATTTTTTATGGACATAGCCGGAAAATGTTTGTTAGGGCAACATCATAGCCAGGATGCTCTATCAAGTTCCAAGATCCGAATTATGGCTGCAATCATTGACAGAGTTCAAGGTGATTGGCAAGGATTTTTCTTGGAAAGGTTATTAAATGAGAAAGACAAAGTTTTGTTCGATGAGGATACTATGGAATTTTCGATTAAATCGAAGTTAGGGTTCGGGAACAAGTTGAGTTTCTTGTTGCCTCAGTTGGTTAAAAAGCCGTATTGGAGTAATCCCAAGAAATTCCATCATGGAAAATTCTTGATGAAGAAGGAGTCTGTTCGTTTTGAACAAGAGAATCCTTTGGAGTAACCCCAAGAGTCTGAAGCACAAGAATCTGGAGCTTCAATGTACCGATCTGATGATAATCAACCAGAGATTAGATCGAAGGCGAGGCATGATCCGAGCAGTATTAGACCAAGGAGAGGAAGGTCTGCTACAGCTGCCTCAGAGCCAACAGTCAGGTTTGTTGAGACTGTAGTGCAAGCAAGCTCTGAAGAGCAAGAGGTTAGTGTTCCTAGTCCTATTGCTTTACATAAGAGAACCAAGAGGAGAAGTGCTAGGAGGAAGTTTGTTGATGTTTCTTCTACCCCTTCAAACTCTGAACCAAGCCCAGCTGAAACCTAAAACCCTCAACCTTCATGTTCTGGACAATCAGCTCACTATTTTTCTGTGTCTCAGAACACTCCCCATTCATCCCCTCAGAACACTAATTTTGATCCTACTCCTATTTCAAGTCCTCAACATCAACCTTCACCACATCATTCCCCAATACAGGTTCATGATCACTCTACTGAACATGAATTTGAGCCTTCTAATGTACCAATTGACATTTCATCATCCCCTGAACCTGAATTTATAACTCCTAAACCTGCTGATTTAATGGATTATACTATCTGTGATAAAGAGGATAGAATCAGGATAGATTTGAGATTGGCTTTGTTGAAGCAATTTCCTGGATTGGATGAAAGCTCAGTTGAGTTTGAGAAACTCCTTAGGATAGGCACATGGGTGTATCTTAAGAGGAGTACTCTTAAAGAGAATTTGGCTATGATGGAAGGTATGGGAGGTGCTTCAATCTTTGATGATTGAGAAGCAGAGCAGATGCAAGCAGCTGGTGTTAACTAATTTCTTGAGCTAGTAACACCTGAGTCAGTCGTTCACCTTGTTGAAAGGTTGACAGGAATTAAATATTCTATGGAAAAGGTTGCAACTCCTACTGCATATGATGATTTTGTGGAAAGTGAAGAGAAGGTTGTTGATGAAGCTGAGAATGCTGCTGAAAAGGATTTTATGGAAATTGATGAAGATGTTGACAATGCAACAGAAGTGTTTGAGAACACTGTTGTGATTGAAGAAACAGAAGCCTTGGAGAATCAAGATTTAAATGCTGAAGAGATGGAAAACATTCCTTTACAGTCTACTGATCCTATCATTCCTGAGGATGTGCAGGAACAGATCAGAACATTTCCTGTTGAAAAGGAATCTGTTAATTCTGACTTTGAGATGTTGAAAAAGCAGAATGCAGAGCTTCAAGCTAAATTGGAAGATGCTGTGAAGATGTTCCAAGAAGCTACTGACAGAATGAATAAGATGATTTCTGAAAACTCAATTGACAGAGTTATGGAGCATACAATGTCTAAGATTTATGATCTCCATAGACTTCAAGAGAAGAACCACTACTACATATTTGGCCTTGGAGAGCTTTTAGAAGAGCTCTTCAAGTGGGAGCTGTCCAAGCTAAATTACACTTGGAGAGCCCTTTAAGGGCTCTCCAAGTGCAAAAAGGGCTCTCCAAGTGCAATTTAGCTTGGACAGCTCCCACTTAGAGAGCTCTTCTAAAAGCTCTCCAAGGCCAAATATGTAGTAGTGAACTTATCTAAAGTGTTGCATGAAAAGATGGAACAACACTTAACTCCCATGAAAGAGTGGCATGATGAAGCCAAAAAGGGGGAAGATAAGATAAGAAGAGTAATGGAGCAAACTCAGTCACAACAAGCTCAACTAGTTAGAGTCAAGATGAATTGAAAGAAGAGATTGCAATTCTGAATGAGAAATTGAAACTAATGAAGCAACAGAAACAACAAGCTGAAGAAATTGTTGTGAAGAAGAAAACTGATGCTGCTGCTGCTGGAAGTTCTAGTCAGAAAAAGAGAAAATTAATAATGTCTGATGAAGAAGAACAAGAAGAAGAAACTAGTAGACTTACCAGATCCAGAAGCAAGTTGAAAGTTGGTGCTTCAAGTGAAGAAGCAGAGTTGAAAAAGAAGAAAGAAAAGGATGTCAAGTTCTTGAAAACAAGATTTGATAATCGAGTTACAGCTTTGAAAAAGAAATTGAATGCTCAAAGGAAAGCTGAAGGAAAAGAATTTGATAAAAAATTTCAAGATGAGAACTTTGTGGATTTTATTGTTCTAACAGAAAATATGGAATATTGGAAGAATTTGAAGAAGAAGTGGCAGATTGCAAACTTCATTGTGAGGAAGTTTGGTGATAATTCGAGCAAAGAAGCTGAATTTGCTGATTTTGAAGAGTTCATGCTGAACATTGATCAAGATTTTTGGGAAGACATAGCACAAGTTGCTGCTCGTGCTGGAACAAAGATCTTATGTCCTGAAGAACCGAATTGGGAACCTCCAAGATTAGAGAATGGAGAACCAGATTACAAGGAGATTAACAACATAATTGCTGAGATTATCAAAGAAGAAGGAATTACTGATCATCAACATATGATGGATATCAAGGCAAGGATGTATGTTGCATTCAGAATCTGAAGATACAGAATGAAGATGAAGGACAAGCTCACAAGATAACTTTTCTTAACCTTAATCTTTATTTCTATATTTTTGTTTGTTTCATATTTTGTTAGTATGTGTAATATGTGCATTATCTGATCTAACTTGAATATGAATCTGGGATTTTGAATTGATGAACTGTTATGATAGACTACATACTTAACTACTGATTTATTAACATTTAAGTAGTTTTGGCTTCATCAAAAAGGGGGAAATTGTTGGGATATGAATCCTTGAAACAATGTTCTAGATGATGAAAGTATGTTTTGATGGCCAAAAGCAACTTAAAGTTAGTAATATATGTGGTTCTAAGTCATCTTAACTAAGTCATCTTAAGTTGAGTTACTGATCTTAACTGAGTCATATGGAATAAGATTACTGATCTGAGTATGGAAACTGAGAATAATTTTAGTGATCTTATATGAGATATTTGTATCTGAGTTACTGATCTTATATGTAAGTTTATTTATCTTACATGTGTTACTGATCTTATTGTTTACTGATCTGATATATGAACTGTTAGGTACTAAGCTGATGTTTTATATTGTATAGACAGCTTATAGTATAGGACTTAGATATACTCATCTGTATATAGTTCAGTTGATGTATAGATAGGTTTTATATATGTAAAGTTGTATTCTATTTGTATTCAACATTGTAAAAGTTCAGAACAGTAGATTAGAACACTAGATTATGAGAAGATCAGAAGACTAATGGAGACTCAGAGGACTACTTCAGAGTAAGAAGACTTCAAGAAGAGTTGAAGATAAGCTTAGGAGAAATTTGGAGAAGTTTTGAACAGTTTTAAGTTACTGTGCTGACTGGCTCAGCAGAGTAAAAATCCGAAGAGTAAAAATCAGAACAGTAAGTTACTGTGCTGATTTGGTGAATTTGAAGAATAAGTTTGGAAAACTTATGTAAAGTGTAACTGAAGATTTATTTGAAGAGATGCTGACTTGGAATAAGAAGGAAGTTACAAAGTCGGTTACAACAAGAAGAAGTTACAACAAAAACAGTTTTAGAGTTAGTTGAGAGTTAGTTCACAAACTGCTAACTGTCATACTAAGTTCTATAAATACTGTGTGATCTCCTACTGCTAAGACTACTGATCATAAAGCATTCACAAGCAATCTAAGTCTACAGAGCACAAGAAGAACTCACAGAGTTGAAGGAGATTAAAGAAGAGAAGAGCCACTGAATTGAAGAGAAGAATCAAAGGCTATTCAAAGAGAAGTTTTACTTTTCAAGTTTAAGTTTGTATTTTGTAAAACAAGTGTGCTAGTTACTTGGAAAATTACTAGTAGATCGAAGATATACCTGGAGGTATAATCGATAAGATCACAGTCTTAATCTTGGGACTTTAAGCCACAAGAAACTCAAGAAGGAAGAGTTAATAAAACATCACAACTGGGATTGTGAGAGTGGATGTAGACTTATTGGTCGAACCACTATAAAATCTTATGTTCTTTATTTCCTGTTTGATATTTGTTTGATATTTGTTTAAACAAGAACAGTAGAATTGTCTAAGTAAAGACCTAGATAAAAGTTGAGTATAAAACTAAAATTGGAAGTACTGATCTGATCCAGTAAGAACAGTACTATTCAGAACACTATTCCGCATTATAAACTCTGATATTTTGAAAGATTTTTGAAAGTCTATTCACCCCTCCCCTCTAGACTTTCTTAGCTTACTCAATCTTAACTCAACTTTGGGACCAACAATAATTATCATGTTAACCTCTCCTTTAAATTAGGAGTAACTCCCACTAAGAATTAAAGTTTTATTAAACTGACTTAATGTTATCTTTTTGTAACTAAAAAAACCGTTTATGCACCAAAGTACCAAAGTATGGCAAAAATTAAATAAGTTGGATAGAAAACCGTTTTCAACAAAAATAAAGAAGAATATACTAATTAATTTAGTAATTAATGAGTAACAAAATATATGCTTGATGATATGCTAAAAAGATATGCACATTTGAATATGGACTTCATATATGCAAAACCCATGAGTTTATCTTTATTTATAATTAATATGATCATAATATTATTACATAATCATGGTGTTATCGCCTAAAAAAAATATAATACTCCCTCCGTCCAATTTTATTATGCCCACTTCTCCGGGCACGGGTTTTAATGAATATTGATTAATTTATTAATAAAGTAGATAAGTTGAGGGTATGATAGGGTATTGTGAGGTCCATTTGTAAATAAATTAATGTTTATGAATAAAGTGAATGACAAAGTGGGTAAATAAGTGATGGTAGGAGGGTGGAGATAAAGTAGTATGAATAGTATTATTTCCAAAAAGGGTATGGGCATACTAAAATTGGACAACCAAAAAAGGAAAGTGGGAATAATGAAATTGGACGGAGGGAGTATAATATAAGAAAACGAAATATTCTACATCAACAAAATTGTTCGACGGAATTTATCTTTATTTATAATTAATATATATAAAAAGAGTTTTTAGATAAAATTTACTTATAATATTAAACTTTTAAATAAATCAAAATATAAACACACTATGAGTCTTATATTGATGTTAAATATTAAAAAAATAAAAAATCGTTTAAAATTAAAAATATAAAAATATATAATGTAATATATAAGAAAAGTAAATATTCGAATTAAGTTATATTTATTAATAAACTATTAATGATAAATGATTATCATGTTAATTTTAATTGTAATTTCTCCATTAAATTAGGAGCAACTCCCACTAATCATTAATGTTAAATTAAACTGACTTAATATTATCTTTTGGTAACTAAAAAAACCATTTATGCACAAGTATGGTCAAAATTATAAAGGCTGGATAGAAAACTGTTTTAAACAAAAAATAAAGAAGAATATATTAATTAAAGATTAACAGAATATATGCTTGGCGACATGTTAAAAAGATATGCACATTTGAATTATTGTACTATTATATACATTAATGTGGGATACTGTCTTATTTTTTGTATGAAATTGTCTTATTTTTTTGTATGATACTGTCTTGTTTTGTTGTATGATACTGTCATTAATATATTGCTATGTTTTAATATGTGTTAATGTCTTTGATATTTTGTTTGTTGGGTAAATAACTAATAGAGTCATCTCACCCCATCTTTTCTCTAATAGAACCTAACATAATTTTTTTAATCTAATAGAGTCAAAATGGATTTTTTGAGACAAGTATGCCCTTCCACCATATTTTGAAAATTCGAATTTATTAATTCAAAATTATTAGTCAATTAAACATCCAATCAATTCGTAAATGCATTTGATATTAGATCCAGATTCTGGTACGTATCCAATACTTTTCTATTGTTTTTTATCGTTCGATTATTGTTCATATCATCAAATCAATCATTGATTTCGTGAATCATATGCAGTCATGAGATGTGGCAGGACAAGTCGACATGATCCATTAACATGTGTTGCTGTTTTTGGAACGGACAAGACAAACATTCAGATTTAGTCAAACACAATATTCATTGTGCAATTATTCTGTAATTCTTTGTTTGATTTCAGATACTTTACGATATATTTATCTGTTATCTACCTTAAGTCTAGTAATTCTGAGTTTTCAACTTTCTTTGATCAATGAACAGAAGATTTCTCTAATAATCTAATGTTTATTGCTTGAGTTTATATCTGTCTCATATTTGAGATCTAAAGTATTTAAGTGTTCTACATATATGCTCATTACAAACATGTCAAATAGTATGCACATGCACTAAATACTGCATTGACACATATCCTACATATGCATTAACTTCTGCATTTGAAACATGTACAAACATGTCGACTCCTGTGCACAAACATATTCTACCGATATTTAAGTGTTTAAATGATATACACCTACTCACACACATTATTATGTATCCACATGATATATGTCATACGAATATGCAATGTCTTAGTTGTTGATAGTTTACGTTGTTCTATAGTTAAAAGGTTACAAGGTCATATGAATATGCATTCGACACGTCATATTTGTAGGTTGAAATGCAGATTTCCAGAATCCCTTAGTTTAACAAAATTAAACGAAAAAAATGGAGAGACCTACCTTTTAGGAAAGTTTTTAAAATTTAGAAGGTGATATATTTTCGGGATTTCGATAAAATGCATTTACGAATTGATTGGATGTTTAGTTGACTAATAATTTTGAATTAATAAATTCGAATTTTTAAAATATGGTGGAAGGGCATACTTGTCTCAAAAAATCCATTTTGACTCTATTAGATTAAAAAAATTATGATAGGTTCTATTAGACAAAAGATGGGGTGAGATGACTCTATTAGTTATTTACACAACAAACAAAATATCAAAGACATTAACACATATTAAAACATAACAGTATATTAATGGCAGTATCATACAACAAAACAAGACAGTATCATACAAAAAATAAGACAGTATCACAAATTAATGTATATGAAAAGCCCTAACTATAATTCTTATGCAAATTAGAAGTTTCAAAAATAAAATAAAATAATAGAAGCTCTTAAATTCTTCTCTCCAACCCTATTAAATATATAATAGTATAATAATTCATATGAGATAGTATTACACTATCACACTTAACAGTATTATGTTACTCCCTCCGTCCCATTAGTGTTTGCACCACAAAGTGGGCACACTATTTAAGAAAAAAGTGTAATGAGTGGAGTATTGAAGGGTAATTTTGTAAAGTTATATTAATAAAGTAAAAAGGTGATTGAAAAGAGGGTAAAAGTAATGTCATTTTGTGTAAATATGTGAATAATGTGAGGGTGAGGTTTATGAGAGAGTTTCATTTTATAGGTGTGCAAACAATTGTGGGACGGACAAATAAGGTAAGTGTGCAAACAGTTGTGGGACGGAGGGAGTATTAAACTTGACAATACCATAAAAAAACAAAAAACACACAAATTTAATTTTTTTAAAAAGCAATATTTCATTAGAATAACTGGCATCAGAAATGCCAAAACACTTGCACTGGAGAAAACGAAACGCAGTGCTTAAAGCATACAATAGAAACTGAAGTCATAGTACATAAAGCATACAACATCCAGTAATTCAAAAGAGAGGGATCTCGAAGCCAATTAATGAATAAACTTCCATTAATTATGTTTCTTATTATCTGCAACCACCCAAAAGAAAACCGTAATTTTTTTTTTATCAGATAAATGAGATTTTTATTCAAAACAATTGAGGTACAAGCAGTACCCACAAGTTAGAACCAAAACAATGTTTCAACAGGAGCACATATTTTTAGTGCAAAGCCCCACACTCATCTAAACAAAAAGAAAATTGTAATTAATATGCAATTTTCTTTTGTGAACTAATTCAAAAGGGAGGAATCGTAATTAATATGTTTACATCTTCACCTACCTACAACACCTACCTACAAAGGCTACAACAATTCACAACCTCACAATAGAAAACAAAAAAGTAAAGAAAGGTAGAGCTATACTCCATGAGTTCAATATGCTACAGAGTGAGAATGGAATTAATGAGACTGAATGTAGAGAGAAAACTTACCTTTCTAAATTAGGTTTTCTTACCAACGGCGGATGGCAGCGGACAAGACACTAGCGGGGCACTGCTTCAGGCGGTGGCAGCACTGCTACAGGTGGACGGAGACGGCGCATTCCGCACACAAAGTAACAGCAGTTGTGCAGGATCCATTCTAAGACAGTGGCAGGGGACGAACGCGGCTGCTTCCGAAGAGGCATTGCAAACAGAGGGCGGCACGAATGGAGGCCTTGCACAAGTAACGGCAACAAAACACACGAAGATGGTGACCGATCTGTCTCGTACCAGTGGTAGCGGTCCATCCGATCGAAAAATTGCGCTGAATTGGATTGCATTCGGCGAGAGTGGTTGGGTTCGGAAAACTGAAAGAAGAGAATTAAACTCGGATAATTGTAATTTGTAAATGAGGTTTTGCGAAGTATTATATATTACATATTAATTGAAGTGGGTACCCAATAAATAATATGAAGCGGATATATAACCCAAAAAACCTTAATTGGGCATTTTAATACTAATTCCTTAGGTGCAAATTGTGGGGAATGACTAATGTGAAAATAACTTATGTGTAATTATGTGCAAATCTATCAAATAAGTAAAACATATATACAATTTACACATAATTACACATAAACTATTTGCACAAAAATTTTTGCGCTAATTTTAACGCATTTATAATGTTGTTCAAATTGAGAATTAAATCATCTTTTCCTTAGTAACCGATAATCACTCCATTACCAACAAAACTTCATTTTTCAAATAATTCCCTTTCTTATCGCAATTTTTTTTTTTCATTTTCCAAAATTAAGGAATTTTCGGCAGAATTCCTTCTTTTTGCTCAAGATTTATCTAAAAACTCTTTTATATATATTAACTAGTGTAGAACCCGTGTATTACACGGGATTTTAAATATATAATTTTTCATATTTTTATTTTGTATGATAATTTATTATAATTATATTTTTAAAATATTATTTCATAAAATTATAATTATTTTGCTAAAAAAGTTGACATTTTTTCAATTAAATTTATTATAATGTAAATCGTGTTTTATAATATAAAAGTTTAACTAACATAAGTGTAATTATTTTGTATAATTCAAAATACATAATTAAACAAAAAAACATAATACAGGAAGATTGAATTTTATTTCAATTGAGATTTTGAAAAACTTCTTTGAAAACAACATTAATAGTTGATCTAGAAGGTTTTTCATCATCGCCAAGATATAATATTTTTAATCCCTTTTGACTATTTACCCTAGAAATCGCAACATATAGTTGGCCATGTGTAAATACAGGTCTTGGAAGGAATAATCCAACGTTGGAGAGAGTTTGTCCCTGACTTTTATTAATGGTCATTGCGAAACATAATAGAACAGGGAACTGCCTTCTCTGGAACTTGACTGGTGTTGTGTGATTCGAATGACTTAATATCATGCGTGGGATGTATACTTTATTCCCAATATTTCTACCTGAAATAATTCGAGCCTCCAAAACGTGATTTCCCAGCTTGGTAACAATCAATCTGGTACCATTGCACAAACCTCCTTTTCTATCTATGTTACGAAGAAGTATTATCGGGACTCCGATCTTCAATATAAGTCGGTGATTCGGAATACCAGAGCACTTAACCGAGTTCAAAAAATCAACTGAGAACAATTCTTCATTAATGAAAGTTTGGCCATAAGCTTTGCACACACTATCTGAGCTCAAGTACACTTTCTCTTCACTAGGTATTTTAGACAACACATGCTCATTAATAGTCTCAACGACTTTATGAGTCGGAGCTAGAATTGCCCTATCTTCAAAATAACTCGGGTGACAAAAATCAGTGTCAATCGATGGATAGAGCGCATTAACTATTGCCTCAATTGGATCGTGTGCATCCATTATCAAATTTTGTTCAGGAATTTCAATTTCTGAATAACCATCGTTATATTCTCCAACGTCTCCATCACCAACCTTCAAAATCCAATCAGAGAATTTTCTGAGCTGCTCATCTGATTCATCACAACTCGAGTCCCTTGACTGCAATCTCATATTCTTTGTCAGCCTAAGTACCTTGCATGACTTCCACAAGTAAGAAGAATTAATTGTTGCATAAACAATATCCTCTCTAGGCCCTTTTGGTATTACAAGAAGAATCTGTCTGAAATCACCTCCAAATACTATTTTCTTTCCACCAAATGGCTTACACACTGATGTGTTGCTTGAATCTCTAATTATATCTCTTAAGCTTTTATCAAGCGCTTCAAAACAATATCTTTTCGTCATCGGTGCCTCATCCCAAATTATAAGTTTTGCCTTTGCAATAAGTTCAGTCAACTCAGTCCCAGGCTTTATTTGACATGTTGAATTCTCATTAACATCCAACGGTATAGCAAATCTTGAGTGAGCTGCGATTCCGCTGGATGCAACATTCAACACAATATGACCTTGTGATCGAACATAAGCTGACAAAGTTTTCCATATAAAGGTTTTTCCCGTTCCACCAAAGCCATAGAGAAAAAAAATCCCACCTTTATCAGTCACGACAGCCTCTATAATTTCTTCATACACCCCCTTTTGTTCAGTTGTCAGTGTAGAAAATAGATTGTCATGTTCTACTTTCAAATCTGACTTATTGTACTGAAGTTCCTCATGTATGAGTTTGTTATGTCTGGCATTAGAAATGTCTTGGTCAGGAAAAGGCATGGACTCAAATCTTTTTAGTGTGCTACCATTCTGGTGTAGACTTTTCTCAATCTCAACCAAAGTGTAATTCTTTATTTGTTCGTCACTGAGTTGAAAATCTGCATTACATTATAAATATTATTAAAATAATAAATTATATTATAACTTATGTTAAATATTAACGTATATATTATTGAATGAAATAGTTAGATGAATATATAAGTTTGTATTTGTTACCTTCCATGTTCATCATTCGTCTATGCATATGAAGAATATCCTCTGATAAATATTCAAATGTCTTATCGAATACAACTTCAGGGGATGACATGCTGTTTGAAATAAGAAGAGTTACAAACAAATTTCTAAGATAATGGCCCGATGCCCAAAAACTTGCTTCTTTAATACCATCGATGTACTCTTTATCATCATTCAATAATCCCATAGAGTAGAAAGCATCCTTGAAAGTAGGATATATTACACCATGAATTGTGCGTATATCTTGATAACAAAATGCTCCTTTGCAATGATGAATTAGAATACCCAAGTAGTACATCTCTCCAGTTCCGGGTGGAACATAAAGCAATCTTCCCAATGATAATCTCTGTTGTCTCGGACTCCATTCACGCTCTTTACTCTTCCGGACAAACTTTGTTGGAAATTCTATATAAGTCAATTCCCTAGCCCATGGATATTTTTTATTAGCTTCGAACCACGCCATAAACATAGAACGTTGAGCACCAGGTTTGTTGAGCACACTATCAATAGAATCTTCATCCTCAAAAATTATGTTTTGTTCACCTGGAAGATGGAAACTCAACCTTTGGACAACTGGATTTTTTAAATGTATTTCGTATCCAAGTGTCCTCCAAACTGCTTCACATGGTGATATATATCGACAATTGATATGATTCTTGGTCTCATCTTCTCCTCTCGTTTTATCACCTTTTCTTTTTTTGAGACACTTCAGTTGTAACCCTGTCATGGCCCTTGTTTATGTACTTGAATAAGTACTTTATTGATCTATGTTGGTTGCACCACTCAACATTTATATGTGCCTGGTATCTCTTCAATAATATTGGATTATATGGCACGACAAATCCATTGCCCATCTCAATATTATCCTTCTTGAGAGTGCAACCGTTATCTCTCCTTTTGTACAATGGGTACCCTTCTTCATCAACAATAGTTCTTTCGTTGTATTTCTTAGGAAACCGTTTGGAACACTTTCTGTCTATCATGCAAGGTGATGTTGGTTTCAATACACCACATGGACCATGCATTATAAGATCTTTTACCAACTCATGCAATTGCATGTCTATGTTCTCGTCTGGTATTTCTGCAAATATAATGCGATCAACATCTTCAGGAGACGGTATCTTATTATCTCGATGCAAGAACAGGAGAATATGAGCATGCGGCAGTCCCATTTTCTGAAACTCAATGGTGTATATTACTGTATCAAATTTTTAGAAAATAAGAACAAAATATGTCAGTGTTATTTGTAGTCAAAAAAATAAAATAATTTCCATTTAAATATTAAACTAACTAATTCATATAGACAATTTTAGATTTAATAATCCTTACTTGCTTGAATTTTTCCGAACAAATGGTTTTCTTTGAAATCCTCTATAAGATTATCCAACTTCATCTTAAACAATCGGCAAACAATGTATGGTCTGTCTTCAGCTTTGAGTCCCCTTTCTTCTAAGAATCGAGTAATTTCTGGCCACTTCAGGGTAGGATAACCACTTGCATATTGCCATTGCATCTTGGTAGTTCTGGATCATATATCGAGTACCCCCAGTGTACGATGATGGGATTATTCGTTTACTGGTAGACGAAGATTCAGTTTGTCCTTTCTCCACAGCGTCTTGTATGTTTTTAGCACTATCGGTCCTTAGTTGAACCTGGTGAGTTCTAATATATAATAGTCTTTCAGACTCAATCATTGTATAAGCATCCACCAAAAATTGTTGATACAACCTTCTAGAATGAGATATTAATCTTGAATCATCCAATCTTTCCTGAATTCGATACGCAAAGAATACTCGCATTGTCAACTTCACCCTTTGTCTTGATGTTGAAGATGCATCTTTATGTAGAATGCCTAATCGATATCCATCCTCTCCATACGGAAACAATAGAGGATATTGGAGTGCAAGGTAGGATGGATGAAGTTCACTTATTCTTTGTAAAGAACCACCATTTCGTTCCTGAAGAATAATGTCTCTTTAATTTGGTCGAATTCGACATCGATATCACCAGGTATTAGAGCTGCTACTTCTGAAACGGTAGGAAGATTATACATTCTACCATCTGTATTCCTTTTTTCAATTAGCCTCATGACCATTGGTTTATCATTATCAGATTCAATACGTTCATGTGCCATTCGAAAATTCTTGGCAAGAGGGTTAAATTCATCAAGTATGTTCTTTAAATCCTTAATGATATCACTATCAAAATGGTTTGAGCATGAACTACCATTACCTCTGTTATATGAAAAAATAATTATTAATATTAATATAAATTACTAAAGGCAAGACATAATTTATAAAATTCAAGCATGGCATAGAGAACACTTCAAAGTTATTATTATTCTAATTTTGTAACATAAAAACAAAAAACATATAATAAATTTCACTAACCTGATTGCATCAATCCTATTTTGTACTTCATTCGATGTGTCATAAATGTAAAGTTGGGCAAACTTTGGTTCTGACTCTGAATCGAGCAGCAAACTTCCTATTCTTTGATAGTTAGACCCTTGTATTTTGAAAACATACGGAGCTTTTCCTCTATTTATCGAATGATCAATTTTTCCTCCCATTGATGTAAAGCTGAACATCATGTTATACGCTCTAATATTCTTAAGAAAGTTTGTACTCTTTGAATTTCTATCGAACAGAAGTTTGCGTAATAATAGAGGTGGTTCTTGTAGTCGAGGCAATTGCACCTTACCATTCGAACACCATACATAAAATGTTGGTGGTTTGTTTTTTATTTTTTTGTTTATCCTCTCCTCGTACCACATCATAGCACCACAAAATTGACATTTTGAGTTGGGGTCGCCAAGATCCAAATATTCTGATAAAACAAAATAATAATTTAGCTTCCAAAAATACAATAATTCAACTTATGCTTCATTCAACAATTATCAATGCACATCCAATAATTGTTGAGTACGCACATCCAACAATTATCGAAGTTGTATTATTCAACAATTATCAATAATACAATAATACAACTTATGCTTTATTCAACAATTATCAATAAGCCAATCGAAAGTCAAATTGCCTTACAAATATTTATCATTTAAATGATGTACATTACACACCTGTTTCAGTTTGAGTACGTTTTCCCTGAAGTATATCTTTTCTCAATATTCTTGCACGTTTAGCAGAATCATCATGAACAGTCCGACCTTGAAAACACAATTATTTATTATTTACAATTAAGATATGAAATGTAAAACAATATTCAATATACAAAATTGTTAATGAATTAATATATGTGAACCTTCACATATTGGAGAAGCATGTTCTTCCAATTCTTGGTTTAATTGTTGCGAAGTATTACTCAATACACTCAAATTATCTACAAAACCAACAACAATATTAATGTGTATTGTGGAAGACAATTCTATTTTAAAAAGAAAATATCAATCGATGTGTTTTCTGAAGAAAGAAAAAATTTTACCTGTCGGACTTCGTGTACGTTTATTTGCAAGAATATTTTTTCTCACATTTCTTGCAAGTGTAGCTCTATTACTTTCTTCCTCAACGTTTGACATCTTAGTCCATTTGAGAAAAAAAAATTAAAATACAAATATTTTAAGTATTATATGTACTGATTGATAATAATGTTTAGGGTGATATTTGGGTGCAATTGAGTCCATTAATACAAATGAAATTGAGCTCAAATAGATTAGGTTAAATGTTGAACCAAAGATTACATTAAATAAATTAAATATTAAAATTCAAGTGTATCTATAAACTAAATTGCATGGGAGAATTTGATAATGTACCACTCAAAAAAAAAAAAAAAAAAAAAAAACTCTAATTTAATTTAAGTTTCATTCTATTAAAGTTGACGTACCATTATAAATATCTATTTATTTAAATATATAATAAATAAAAAAATGAATAAGAACTATGACTAAATTTAAAATACCAAAATTTCAATTCAATCAACAATAAAAAAATTAGATATGTATCACAAAAAAGTTGCAAATAAAAGCATAACACAATATTATTATTCAAAAAATCTAATATGAAAAAGATTAATTAAGAAATAATCTAATTCATACAACGAAATTAAATAAATAATCAACGAATTATTCATCTAACCATTAATTTAAAAGTTATATCAATTAATTAATTGAAAAAACGTACATAAAAGTTCATTGGAAATATCTGTTTTCATTAATATTTTGTAATTCTAAATACAAATTGTTTTTAATATAAGTAATAAGAAAATTAGTACACATGGAAATGAAAATGTTTAAGAATACCTGCGACGACTGATGACGATAATGTATATCTGATAGGCTTAAAGCATCAAATCTGTAATAAATTAAATAAATGGAGTACAAAATATTAAATTAAATAAATGGAGTACAAAATATTTATATAGAACAAATAAATAATTTTAAAGAATGGAACAACCGATATTGATCAGTTACACATACAAAATATTTGATTAGAACAAATAAATAATTTTAAAGAATGGGACAACCGGTATTATGTAAGCACAAATAAAATTTAAAATAAAATATATTGATAGATCGAGATCCAAGCACAAATAAAATTTAAAACCCAAACTCAAACCTAAATTAATTACAATTAAAATATAAAAAAGATTAAGACTTGAAGTTCATAATTAAGTACAAAGGTTTATTACATGACTATTAAAAAGAAATTGTTGTTCCATATCTAAACATTGAAGATAGAACAACTATATATATATATATATATATATATATATATAGACCATTACTAAATAAACCACCGATTATACTCTAGACACCCGGATTTTTTAAAACAAAAATACCCGTAACTTAAATAACAAACACTAAACCCTTAGACTATTGTCATTAAAATAAATGCAAAATCTAATTCAACTTTACAATGCCTAATAAAGTCAATTAAGTAACGTGAAGCAACACAAACTATGAAAGACCAAAAATTCAAGTTTTTTATTATTGATTCTTTTTCATTGTTTTCTTTAATGTAATAAAATCATTTACTTTATAGTAAAATGATGAAAAAAATATATATTTTTTTTATCCTGGGGCACAAATTGATGATGGAGCAAAATAATATATTTTTAAACATTCTATGAAATAACGTAGAAAGCTACCGAAATTCAAATTATATAAGAGACTTCGGATTATAAGAAAGATTAGATTGCTTCTAAAAAAATAAAGGCATGATGCAAATAAATAAATAAATAAAGATCAAGATACTAGCCTTAGTCTCCTGATGATACTCAGTTGATCATGACTCGAAAATGGTGGAATTGGCAGTAATTGAGAGAGTAGTCCTTCAAACCATCTAATTTTGACTTCAATATTTTATAAGAAAATATAAATAGAGAGATACTTCTGAGAGAAGGAAAGTAATTAAAAAATAAATCATTTACTAAATTTATGGATTTAAATTTAAAAGTCAAAATAAATCAAATTAAGTTATAATCGAATACTTTTATATATGGAAATGGATCAATATTTCGCTAATTTCAATCACAATTACAATAATTGCTCTAAAAATTGTCTCAATAAAATTAATTATTAATTAATCTCAAATATTAATTACATACAATTACTCCATTATTAATGGGTAAAAATGAAAGAAATTATGAGCTGCCTTTCTTTACTACATATTTCCTAAAAGGTATCTTAATTATATGGCGTAATTAATTTATGAGTCATTATTTAACCTTAATTCATTTAACAATATATTTAATTCTGAATATATACCTTAATTAATTCTGAATATATGCTTTAATTAATGAGTGATAATTAGTTTAAAAAAATAAACTAATAGAGAGTTGTGGAAACAATTAAATTTCGTTTGAAATCATGGCTTGGGAATAAACTCATCAAGGTGAAGGAATGTAGCAGTAGTGAGTGGAGATTAAACCCAATAAAGTGTTTCGAGGGAGAATAAGGTTCAAAGAAATGGGACACATTAGCAACAGACTGTGATTGGGAGCTGCAAGAATTTCAAGGACTGTAATCTATTTGGTTTAATTTTTGAAGTTTTGGAGTGTATTGTTATGGATAACTTTATGTAAGGGTTGAATACTCCTGTACTCAAAATTACAAATGAAATCTTTTTTAGTGATAAAAAAAATATATATATATATATATATTCCAAATAAATGACCGTAGGTGGAGGTTGATTTCTGAATATAGGATTTCACTAAAATTATCCAACTTGTGAATATATGCGCTTAATTAATGGGTCATAATTTTAAATATGCATTCATTATTGAATGAATTAATTAATGATTCAATAATAAGCTCATATTTTAAAATCGGAGGTAAATAACCGATTATGCTCACATTGATTTTCCGTCTGTTTTCATTTTTTATTTGTCATGTTGCGTTTACCATTTTATTTTTTTAATTTATTTTTCAATTTTTTATACACTATGAAATAATGGCTATTATTAGGTAATATAAAATAAAAAATTAACTCATATTCAAAATGTATGACATTTTGACCTTTCGTTTTATATGTGAATTACATAACGTTTTGACTTTTCAATGCAAATTAAATATTTTTTTTCAAATTACCCTCAACTTGAATAATAATTTTTAATGTATAATACAAAATTTTAGAGTAATTAATTACTGGTATAATAAGAAGTTATTTTGAATTGTGAAATAATTATGTTCATTAATTAGAACAAATCTTAAAAAGTCAAAATAAATAAGATAATTTAAATGAAATCTACAGCATAATATGAAGGGATATATGTCATAGTATCTGTTTACATGTGTAAATGTAAGATAACATATTTTTGTATCTACAGATAGATACAAATAGTTTATATAATATATCTAATTATTCTTATGCAGTTTTAAAATATACTCCGTATAATATATAGATACAGTACAAACAGTAGAATAGGGACAATGAAATATTAAAATTAATCAAACAACAGTTATAAAAATAAATATAACAAATAATCTAACATCGGTGTATTACAATGGCAGCTTAAATACTGAATATAGCTCAAAATAAATATTGAATATAGCTCAATAATAAAACTTAATCACGTGAAACGTACAATCAATTAAATTTAATAATACTTGGTGAACAACCAAATAATTTATTGAAATATAACCTATCAAACACACAAAATGTATCAATTAACGTAAACAGATAAATCAAAATTATTCAAATATCCTCAAAAAGTTAAAACAAATAAAACAAAAGGGACACCATTTATCTCATTAAAGCTCTAATCATCCTGCTCAATCTTAACTTTCTTCAAAACCTTAGTAGAAGATAACTTTGACTCAATTACTTCTTCATCATTGTCATCAATAACAATGATATTTGCAGTTTTCCTTTTATTTTCTGGAGTCACTTCTTCAAATTCACAACCCTAATAAGTAACACATCAGACAAACAATTACTTATTATTAAATTTTAAATACATTAACTCATTTAGAAAGTTTAATGGCAGCTTATTAGAACACAAAATTTAATTAGATGTTGGTTAAAAAAAGTAAAAATATATACCTTGTTGGTCCTGAAAGGAGTATACAACAAGTGTATGGGGGGGGGGGGGGAATACACTTGTATGCAATTCTTTTCAACTTAGATCAAACCAGAGTTCAGCAAGGTTGTCTTGGACAACTCTGCTGAAGATGATTAACTCTTCTAAGATAGTCAAACTACTAAGTACTATTGAGTACTCAGTTGAATAACTATCTAGTGGAGTTATATGTGCGGAATAATGGTTGGCCCTTTAAGTTTAGACTCCTTAAGTTTCTGAAATCACTTTGTCAATCCAATGCAGTCCAGTTTAGTTTCAGGGAACTTGTCCAAATTAGTTTTGCACAGTCTTTGAATATGTGTCTTTTGAAAGATCAGTTTTGTGTGCAGTGTTGGATGAATGTAAGTACTTTGTAAGGTAAATCAACACAAGAGTTTATAGTGGTTCAGAGACTCAAGCTCCTACATCCACTTTCCCTGATTTAACAGGATAATTCCTTCACTCTTGGAATTAACTTGTTTTATAGTGCCAAGGTGCACTTGATCAATAACACCACTCCTTGGTGAATTGATCCCTAGGATGTCTAGAGTCCTAGTACCCTCTTCTCAACTCATAACTGAACTGTTCTTCTCTCAACAGTCAGCTCCTACCACTTCTACTACTACAACCTTCTCACTTTCTCACTTGAAAGGGGTAAGGATTGAAGTAAGGTTCCAACTAATGAGATATCCTTTATAATGGAGATCAAGGTATAAGAATAGGATATCTCTCTAAGCTTTGTGTATGAATATATAGTGAATTCAGCTTAGAAGAAGTGTTTCAAGACTAAGAATGTCTTTTGGAGACTTTGAAGCTCTCTCAGAATAGTTGATCAGTTGGATGTAGAATGGATGCTTCAAATGGTCTTCACACTTCTTGTATTTATAGACAAAATGGAGATTTGCCCGTTGGAGAGGCAGCCCCAAATTGCTATAAATGTCTTCCTTGAGTTCTTCAAACTGGAAGACAGATTCTTGATAGTGACATGTCCTTATTTGGGTAATAAACGACTTGTAAGTCTTTGTCTTCTTTCTGCAGCACTTTTCCCAATGTTTGACTTCTTGTTAGGACTTGGACATGGCTTCTGAAGATTGATCCAATGATAGGACAACATTCCTTATCAACTGGACAACTCTCCTTATCACTATCAGCAGTTTTGCCTTTCAGCAAGGTTGGCTTGCTCTTCTTCAGATGACTTGGCTCTTTCCCTTTCTTTCACTCCAAGTTGATCTTAGCATGTCTCAATGAAGTTCTTTAGGGTATGGTTGTCTCTAGCTCTTCAGCATGGTTGACCTTTAAGCATTAGAACCTTTGTTCTGGTTAAAACTTGCTGAGACAACTCTTCTGGACAACTCTCCTGATCAGCATACTTGGTCTTTTAGCATCAGAGCTTTTTCACATAGAGTTGACTTCTCTGGACAACTCTCCTGATCATAATATTTGATTAATCTTCTCCTTTTGAGCTTTGCAATCTTCTTCTTGTATAGAAGAAACTCTTCTGGACAACTCTCCTGATCAAGGTTTTAGGTTTCATATGAAGTTTTCTTGTCCTTAGAGTTTGTTCCAGACTTTGAGCCTTGAGGGGACTTGATCTTGATCATTTTGAAGTCATAGGTTCCCCCTCACATTGTGCATCTAATCATCTAAGAGCTGCCTAACATATCAGCTTCTCATCTAGCCTTATACTATGTGTTCTATCACATTTTGAACACAATCATCTTGACTTAGGCATGTCTCAGGGGGTTTTGGTATTTAATCAAAACATGTATCATTTTATTCCCCACAATTTCCCCCTTTTTGATGATGCCAAAACCTACACATTCTATGCAAAAGTGACTTGTCTACTCCTATTACATATATCTTCAGAGGACATGACTAAGGTCAATATTCCTGAAAAGACAATGTGTTAGTGTATTCACTGTTTTTGTTGCAAATAGGTTTCAAGGATAGGCATAGAGAGATTTTTGCAATAATGTATCTTGATTCAAAGGTGGTTCAACTATCATTCATATAAAAATCATTACAGGCATGTTGATAGTTGAAGATAACTTATCAGATCATGAATTCAAGGTAACATTTCATTACAAATACATTCTAAACATAAGATCAGAGCAAAACAACTACTTCAAGTATCAGAGCTAGTACAAAATATTCCAGATGTCAATGTAGAACACATCAATTCTTGTATCAGAGCAATTTAAACCATATCAGAACAAACACCATATCAGCAGGTTTGTTCAATACTTCCGCAGATTTGACCACATAGCAAAAAATATCTTCAGATAAGATAATTTTTCATCCAGAAAAAGTCAGAAGACTTAGCCATTCTTAGAGATCATCCTCAGGAGGTGGGTTCATCCCATATTGTGCCCACACTCTCTTCTTGAGTTCCATGGCTTCCTGGTTAGTTCCTTTGGGTCCAAGGGTCATCTTGTTCAGCTTCAGAATTTCTGTGAACTCCCTTAGAATCCTTGCTTGGTCAATCCATCCATCAAGCTTTGGAGGCATGTAGATGATAGGCTTGGGAGCATTGAGTTCAATTCTTGCAATGTCAGCAGCTGCAAGTAATTGTTGATACAACTCTCTGTAGTATTCTATCATGAACTCAGCAAAGGCAGAGTTGGCATCTCCACCATTCCATCTGTCAATGACATAGAAGTCATAGACAAACTCCCTTTTAGCCTCTTCCCATGTATCATTTAGCTGAATTGGCACCCATTTATCCAAGTGTGGATATTTGGTGTCCATTGGGATTAGAAGCTGAGGCTTCATCTTGCTGTAGGTTGCTCTCCTTCTTCTTGGTTTCTGAAAGTTAGCTCTTCTCTTGTCTCTTGCTCTTTGTGCTTCTTCTAACATATCCATTTTCTCTTGGGCCTTCATCATGGCCAGCTTCTGTTGTGTTTCAGGGTCTTTTCCATACCCTTTATGAAACATCTTTGATGGATCTTGAGCTAGGACAGTAGTCTTCTTTTTAGGTTCAGGTCCAAATCCTTCAGCAAATAGTTCTTCAATGTCTTCAGTGGACTTGGGACCTTCAGCACTTTTGGCAGAATCAGAGGACTTGTCCTTTTCAGCAATTTTGGTCTCTTCAGCAGTTTTGGCCTTCTTTGATGTAGGCTCATCTTCATCAATTCTGAATTCAGGTGGAAGATCAAGACTGTTAGGAAAGTCAGTGAAGGTTTCAACTTGCCTTTTCTTTCCTTTTGCCCTCTTGATCTTTCCTCTAGTTTGGACACCTTCATCACCTTTGTCCAAACCAGACACCTCACCACCTGGTCTCTGCTGTAGCCTTATTCTTTCTTCTTGAACTGAGGCCATAGAGTTCTTTAATGCAAGTGCTAATTGCTCTTCTTCATCCAATTCTTCCAAGTTTAGCACTGCAGGCTCTTTTCCTTTTCCTTCAGCAGCTTTGTCTTTCCCTTTGACTAGGCTCCCAATCACCAAGGCACCTTTTGCTCTTGCTCTTTCCCTTTCCCCCTTTTTGGCAGCATCAAAACACTGGGGTTTTAGCTCACTCATAGTTGTGGCCATCAGGGATTGGGCCTGGTTCAGGGACTTCATCTCCTCCAACAAATATACATTTTCATCATGTATATTCTGCATCCTATCACTGCTCAAGCTAAGGAAAGCTAGAACAGGCTTCATTTTTTGTTGAACAACCTCCTCCAAGGTTGCTTTCAGGGATGCATCCAGTTGGGCTTTGAGAAGCTCAGTGAGGTTGGCCACTGCACCTTCAGCAATGTTGGCCAATACTTCTTGGGAAAATTTTTCAGAGGCTACTTTCACCATAGCTAGCCTTTGCTCTTCAGCTCTTCTCCTTTGCAATGCAGTCTTCTTTCCAAGAGCTTGCTTGACAGTTAGCCTGAGAGCTTTGACATTGGCATTATGATTGTTTCTCAGCAACTTTTGCTCTTTCTTGACCTCCTCTGAGATGGCTTCCATGGTGGATTTGGCATTTTGTACTTCAGTGGAAATGGTTTGGAGGCCAGTTTCCACACCACTCATCCTTGCTTCTAGACTTGGGAGCACAACATCTTCAGAGCCAGTGAGCCTCATTTCTACAGATGCTAGGGTCCTTCCTTGCTCATTCAATGCTCCTGAAGTTTCAGCATGAGCAGATTGAACTTGATGAGCCAAGAGATCCAGCTTTTCTGATTGCATTCCAAGTAAGGCTTGAGCTGAGCCTGAATCTACTTGGATTGGTGCATCTGTTAAGAACTCATCTGCAATAATTTGGTCAAGAGAAATACCTGCAACAGTAGACAAATCAAACAAGTTAGGGAATAGACACTCATCACCCTCAATTTCTTTTATATAAGACTCTGATACATCAGCAGCCTTCTCCTCATTTTCAACTCTTTCTTTTCTCCCTTCTTTTATAGTTTCCTCACTTAAAGGAACAGGCCTCCTCTCATCAAGGGATTCCTGAAGTTCAGATTTGACTTCAAGAATAGCCTGCCCTTCCTCACTTATATCACCCTCATTTGGTGGTACACTCACTATTCTAGTGATCACCACATCTCTCTCATCTACTACTCCCTCTGATTTTTCCACTAATTTCTCCTTTTCAACTCCTTCTCCTAAACCTGCAACATCTCCACCTTCAACAAGGTTCAAAGATGGCAGTTGTGGGGAGATCACAGTGCTTATTTCAACAGCCACTGAGTCATCCTGAATGATTAAGGGCTGATCAGTGTCCAACTCTTCTGACACTGAATAGGCCTTAATCAAACCAGCCTCTAGCATAGGAACCTCAACATCTTTAGGCTGTGCCTTGGGTTCAGAAGAACCTTCATTGGCGGATGTGTCTTTGGTTATGTTACCACCCTTGGTCAACACCTATGAAGATACAGAGCCTTTCCTATGATAGGTTTTAGGAGGGTTTGAAAGTCTATTTGCTATAGAAGACTTGGGTTGAGAAGGTTCAGGGAGGTTTGCTTGAGGGGTTTCAGGAGGGTTGGGGTTTGAAGGATTTGAGGGATCATCAGGGGAATCATCATCATTTGAGCTACTGTCAGGGTGTTTGATTCCCTTAGCTTTCCTTTCTTTCTCCTCCTCAATTTTATCAGCTACAAGCTTTGCAAAACTTTCCTCATCAATGAGAAATCTTGTCTTTGAAACTCCAGCAAAGTGTAGCAATCTGTTCTCCTCTATTTGCCACCAGTTTGCACCCTTATCTTGGATGACTTGTGATATCTCCATCATAGATTTGTCTTTTATATCAACAAGCATCCTTAGATCATGAAATGTCTTCTGAATTCTTGGAAATTCAGCAAGTTGTGGATACAAACTGTCCACAGTAGCTTTTGCTCCTCCTCTGAGCATACTTTCATAAGTATACTCCTCCTCATCTCCACTTGAATGGGGAGTTTGGGTTATAGGGAAGTTGGCTCTGGGTTCTCCTAGAGTGGCTTCAGGAAGGTTTAATTCAGGGATGTTGGCTTCAGAAGGGTTTGGTGCAGTAGAAGGTGCTTCAGTTGCTTTTGAGAGCAATGAATCTGAAGGGGCTTTACTCAGGGGAGTTGGCTCATTGAGTGCATGTTCTAACAGCTTTGAATAATTGAGCATGGATGAGTCAAGGGGAGACAGGAGTCTTGTCTCATCTACTGCTAAGTCTGCAAGCACATCAATGCCACTTCTTTGCACATTCCCTTCTGGAGAATATCTCTTAGTGAGATCTACAGGGGTAATGGGTTGGTTGGAAGGGGTAACATGGGTTTCAGGGGAGTTGGGTTCAGGATTCTGAAACTCAGGGATGTTGGCCTCTATAGGTTGACCTTCAGGGATCTTGGATTCTGGAGTTCCAGAACCAGAAGAATTGGTCCTTGACCTAGATTTGGTCCTGCTTTCAGCTCTGCTCTCTCTTAGAGCCAATTGTAGTGACCTTTCTTCCTGCAGCTCCAACACCTTTTCAGTAGGCTTGGCCCTTCTCTTGCTGGCCCTACTGCTTCCACTTCCTTCACCTTCCTTCTCAGGGACAACTTCCCTGATCCTCTTATCTCCTTTCTTCTTCTGCCTTGTCTCATTATACTTCAACCTCAACTCTTCTGAGTGGTCAGAAGGCACACTTACTCCCTCTTCTGCCACTTCATCAACTTCAGCTGATGCTCCTGAGGCTTCTCTGGAAGATAATTGAGACATTTTCCTTGTTTTAACAGCTCTGGCCTTGGTTCTCTTCTTCATCTTAGGCTTTTCTTCAACCTGTTCTTCAGCAGGTTTGGCCATAAGCATCCTTCTTTGCTCAGTTTTCTTGCTGAGCTTCCTGAACAGAATCTTTTGGGCTGGAAGGGGCTTTGCAAATGTTTGCATTTGAGAGTAATGGGAGAATCTCTCAATTAACAAGCTTGCCTTGGTGCAATACTTGAGTTTCCCTTCTAGCACAACTTTGTTGTGAGTTTTCACTTTGAATTTAGCCTTTTCCTTCATCATTTCAGACATGATGAAGGTTCTCCAATCAAATTTGATGCCTTTGTCACTAGCATCAATCACAGCAGCCATGATTCTGATTCTTGGATGGTTGACCTGCTCCAAGCTTCCATTGTTGCTCAAGAGACTCTTAGCAACTACCTCAAAGAGGTTGACAAATTTTGGCTTGAGAGTCTTCTTGTTTTGTGTAGAAGAAATGGGGCCTGGAACGAATAGCCATTCTTGAGCTATTTCATCTTCATGGCCAGTGCCATAAACTTCTGGATTCCTTCCCTCATTAGGCAATCCAAAGGTTCCTTCAATATCTTCTGAAGAGAATTTCACTCTATGAAATCTCTCTTCTTCCTCTCCTTCTGCAGTATATGACAACCTTGTGGAAACTTCACCATCTGCAGGTTGGCCTCTCCATTTGAGAAAGGCAAAGAATTCAGCCATGTAACCTTCCAAGCATGAACTTGGTCTTTCTTCCATGAACCTTTGCAAACCAGCTATTCTCAGCCATCTTAGAGTTGGTTTAATCTCAGGATCCTCACTCTCAAAGGATACTATGGGCTCAAAATGAAGGTTGTTTTTGTTGCTCAGGTAGCCAAAATCAAGGTCTAGAGCCTTGTTGGAGAAATCAATGAGCATCTCTGGTCTAACTTTGGGGGCCATTTGAAAGTTACAGAGAAAAGTTTGATAGAGATTGAGAGAGTTTGAAGAAATTTAGAGCTAGGGTTTCGAATACTTGGGGAAGAAGTGTTTGAGAGGGATCTTAAGGCTTGAGAATATTCTAAAAAGAATGTTTGTCAATGAGTTGGTGAAGTTTTGATGCAATTCAAAGGTGAACAAAAATGGAAATCCAAAATGAACGTCTAGGATTGATTTCAGGGGAGTTGGCCAGTTTTGATCCAATGGTCAAAAACCAATGTAACAGTGAAAGAACTGTTTTATTCAAAACGTGGGTGGTTTTTAATGTTTGTTTAAGGCTGGGGGTTTTTCGAGATAGATCATGTCCCAAAAAGTTTAATGCAAACAAGAGTTAAATCTTGGCATTTAATGCATGGAAAGTGACCTTTTGGGTGGGAGACAAATTAAATCCCAGAAAGGTGAAAACTGTATTTCAATGGGACAGATTTCGAAATAGGCATTGATCACCAAAAATAGGTGCTTATCATACCAAGATTTGGTTTGATAGTCAAGACAACTTATCTGACCCTACATGGACAAGTGTCCTGAAAAGCTGTGGACAAGTGTCCTGAATTTCAAGGGACAAGTGTCCTGAAGAAGTAAGGTCATCTTTTCTGAATTTCAGTAGACTTGACCAAGTCTGCTGAAGTTTGAGTTTATTTCCCCCTTAATGAATGAACTTCTTTGGACTCATTTGTCCAACTTCCCTGGATCAAGAAGTCCCAACTCTGCTGATAATTCCAGGAACCTTGCCTCTGCAAGTGGCTTAGTTAGTACATCAGCTTTTTGATGATCTGTGTGGATCTTTACTAACTTAATATCCTTCTTCTCCACATGATCTCTAATGAAGTGATGCTTGATGTCCACATGTTTGCATCTTGTGTGCAAGACAGGATTTTGTGATATAGCAATGGCACTATTGTTATCACAGAATATTGGCACTTCAGTAGAGTTGACTTTGTAGTCTCTGAGTTGTTGTCTCAGCCAAAGGATTTGAGCACAACAACTTCCAGCAGCAACATATTCAGCTTCAGTGGTGGAGGTAGCCACTGTGTTTTGCTTCTTGGAAAACCAAGATATGAGTTTGTTGCCTAAGAATTGACAAGTTCCTGAAGTGGATTTTCTGTCAATTCTGCATCCTCCATAATCAGCATCTGAGTAGCCAGTTAACTCAATATTGTCATCAGCAGGGTACCAAAGGCCTAGATTTTCAGTGCCTTTGAGATACCTCAAGATCCTCTTTGCAGCCTCAAGATGGCTTTTCTTAGGATTTGCTTGAAACCTTGCACATACACCTACTGCAAAGGTGATGTCAGGCCTGCTGGCAGTGAGATAGAGGAGTGAACCAATGATTCCTCTGTACTCAGTGGAGTTGGTTGGAACACCACTTTCATCAGGATCCATCTTCCAATTAGTATTCATTGGGATCCTCACTGGCTTGCTTGATGTACACCCAAATTTCTTGATCATTTCTCGGGTGTACTTAGCTTGGTTGATGAAGATTTCTTCTTTTGATTGCTTGACTTGTAGACCCAAAAAGAAGTTCATCAACCCCATCATGGACATCTCAAATTTGCTTTGCATAAGCTTGGAGAATTTTTCACATAGCTTCTCATTAGGGGATCCAAAAATTATGTCATCTACATAAATTTGGACAAGCAAGATGTCCTTTCCTTCAGAGATTCTGAAGAGAGTTCTGTCCACAGTTCCCTTGGTGAATCCATGATCCAATAGGAACTGTGACAATGTATCATACCAAGCCCTAGGGGCCTGTTTGAGTCCATATAGAGCCTTCTTCAGCCTGTATACTTGGTTTCCAATCTCAAAACCTGGTGGTTGCTCCACATAGACCTCCTCTTTCAAGACTCCATTCAGAAAGGCACTCTTGACATCCATTTGGTACACTTTGAACCTCTTGTGGGCTGCATAGGCTAGGAAAAGCCTTATTGCTTCTAGCCTTGCCACAGGTGCAAAGGTCTCATCATAGTCAATGCCTTCATGCTGGCAGTAACCCTTTGCCACTAGTCTTGCTTTGTTTCTGACAATCACATCATTTTCATTCTTTTTGTTCTTGAACACCCACTTGGTTCCAATAACATCTTGATGTGAAGGTCTATCAACCAGCTCCCATACTTCATTTCTGGTGAATTGGTTGAGCTCTTCCTGCATTGCTGTGATCCAATTGGCATCCTGAAGTGCTTCATCAATGTCTTTTGGTTCCTGTTCTGACAAGAAACAACAAAACATAGCACTTTCACCATGAAACTTTCTGGTTCTGACTCCTATACTTGGATCACCAAGTATCAGATCAGTAGGATGATCATACAACCAAGTCCTTCTTTTTCTGATTCCTTCAGTAGGGTTGTCCTCTACTGAGATTGAGTCATTTTGATCATAAAATTCAGGATAATTTAGTGCAGGATCTAATTCAGGATCATAATCAGGGGTGTTGTCCTCAATGTCAGGGACATTGGCATTTTCAACATTTTGAGTTCCCCCTTGATTATTTGGCCCATTAACTACCTCAGCAGGAACTGCTTCTTCATTGGTAGTTGTTACCTGGATGTGAACTGGGATTGGCTCATTCAGTTCATCATTTTCATCAGTAGGATTTGTCTCAGGAAGATTGCCTTCAGGATAGTTGTCTGATGTGGTATGTTCAGGTAGATTGGCTTGGACAACATCTATGAATTCAGTGTCCTTGTCTTTTAGACTCAATCTGGTTGTCCTCTGTGTGATTTCTTCAGGTTCCAAACTATCATTCCTGATCTCAGAAATAGATTCATCAAACACAACATGAGGTGTTTCTTCCACTATAAGGGTTTTCTTGTTGTAGACTCTGAAAGCTCTACTGATTTGAGAGTATCCAAGAAATACTCCCTCATCAGCTTTGCTGTCAAAAGCTTTCAACTGTTCTTTCCCATTATTGTGAATGAAACATTTGCAACCAAATATATGAAAGTATGACACTTTAGGCATTCTTCCTTTCCAGAGTTCATAGGGGGTTTTGCCTTGCCCCTTAGTGATCAAACATCTATTTTGAGTATGGCATGCAATATTTATAGCTTCAGCCCAAAACCTCTTAGGTAAATTTGAGTCAGCAATTAAAGTTCTAGCAGCTTCTTTCAAGGTTCTATTCCTCCTTTCTGCAACTCCATTTTGCTGAGGTGTTCTAGCTGCTGAGGTTTCATGAGCTATACCATTAGATGTGCAATACTCATTGATGTATGAATTTATGAACTCAGTTCCTTTATCAGATCTTATCTTGATAATGCTAAGGCTTTTCTCATTTGACAGTCTCTTAAGAAGTTCAGGTAGTTTGACTTGTGTTTCCTTCTTATTAAGGAGAAATACTACCCAAGTGAATCTAGAGAAATCATCTACTACCACCAATGTGTATTTTCTACCATTTATGCTTGAAGGGGTAATTGGTCCAAACAGATCCATATGTAGAAGTTCAAGTACCCTTTCAGTAGAGATGACTGGTTTACCTTTGAATGAGGCTTTAATCTGTTTTCCCTCTTGACATGGCTTACACACATGTTCTTTTATGAAAACCTCATTAGGTAATCCTTTAACTAATGCATTTCTGGCAAGTTTATTCATAGATTTGAAGTTCAGGTGGTTTAGCCTCTTGTGCCATAACCAACTTTGTTCACTAGTACTTTTAGCAATGAAGCATGCAGCATCAGTAGACTTGTCCCAGTCTGCAAAATACACATTTCCCTTCCTAGTTCCAGTCAGTAAGGTTTGTTGAGCTTTATCCTTAATTAGACATTTTCCACTTGAGAACTCAACTTTAAAATCTTTGTCACAGAATTGACTGATACTTAGGAGATTATATTTGAGACCAGCTACATAAGATACATTGGTTACTTTGATGTTACCAATCATCAAAGTACCATAACCTTTTGTTGTTGCTTGTGAGTTGTCTCCAAAAGTAACATTTGGGCCTTCTTTTTCAATAAAATCAGTGAGGAGTTCCTTGTTTCCAGTCATGTGCCTTGAGCATCCACTGTCAAGGTACCATGCTGTCTTTTTGTTCATGCTCCTCTTCTTGTGGCCCAATGGTACCTGCAATTAGATAGGTTTAGGTACCCTTTGAGTTTTGGGTCCTGAGAGGTTAGCTGTACCTTTAGGAACCCAAACTTGCCTAATCACCCTGATTGATTCAAGGTGACTAAGTTGTTTTCCTTGTGCATCAACATACACTGTCTTTCCCTTAAATGCCTTTGGGAAAGTATGTGTGAATGTGTTAACTCTGTAGGTTTCAGGGGAGTTGTCAACTCTCCTGAACTTATGAGTCCTTTGTGCAGCTTGATGAAGTCTTTGAGGAAAGGCATTTTTATGACCATTACCCTTTGGCATGAAGGGTTTTGGTTGTCTCATTTTATTCTGCCTTTGAGGATAGTTTTCCTTAGGTCTATTCAGCTGAGGCTTTCTCAGATGAGTTGGCCTAGGCTGATTATACCTTGGATAACTCCTCTGAACATTGTTCAGGAGAATTGCCCTTCCATTGGGTCTACTCTGCTGACCAACATTCCTCTTGTGTTCAGGAGCCTTGACCTTTTCCAAAGATTTAGGTCTAGTCTCCTGAAGCACTAGAGTAGGAATATCATTCATCTTGCCCTTTCCTTTCTTCAGTGGTTGAATTAGTTCATTTTCAGCTTGTTGTGCCACTGATTTAACAAAGATTTTCTTAGTGTTACTTGTAGAGGCAACACTAAGACAAGGTGAAGATTCAAATGGATCAAAACCTAATCCACTTCTTTGAGCCATAGGTCTTTGATAACTCTGAATTTCCTCTATTGCTCTAGAGGACTTGTTCAAAGCAGACATCTTTAGTTTCAGGCTCTCTTCACTTGATTTAAGAATATCATATTCATGTGAGAGATTTTCAAACTTGGCATTTAGAATTTTTAGTTCAAAGTCTTTTCTATTCTGAGAAAGTAGTTGATTGTCAATCTCCTTTTGTTGGTCAACTATCCTGAGATTTGCTTCCTCAAGCTCTCTCAGGGCTTGTTGATATAACTCAGTAGATTTGACATCAACAGCTATCTCAGGGTTTTTGGTAAGTTCAATAGCCAATCTTTCATTTTCTCTCACACAGTTATCATGAAATTCTTGTAATCTAGTGAAATCTTCCATCAACTTCCCAAAGGAAAGTTTCAAGTTGACTTCACTAGTGTTCTGTGATAGAAATGATGGTGAGCTAGAAGTGGAGGATACCTCATCATCCTCAAGAGCCATGTTGCACACATCATCAATATCATCACTGTTTGAGAACAGTCCATCAGAAGAGTTGAAGCTTTCAGCACTATCAGATTCTTCACCAGCCATCATGGCTTTTCTATTTGTGAATTTCCTGTCTCTTTTAGCTTGCCTCTCTCTTCTTTCTTTAGAGCTTAATTCAGGGCAGTCATACTGGAAGTGCCCTTTCTTTTTGCAGTTGTAGCACAGGTCTTCATCATCATCCTTCTTGGATTCATCTCTTCCTTTTGATGATGAAGGGTCAGCTCTACTGGACCTTCTCCTATCAGAGTACTTGTCCTCTGATCTCTTTTCTTCAGGCTTTTTGTCTTTGGCCTGATCTTCAGGGGAGTTGTATCTTCTCCTGAATTTGTTGTCTTGGTAGAATTTCTTGTATCTACCAAACCTTGTGTTCAGCTTGTCAAACCTTCTAGCCATCAGGGCTAGTTCTTCCTTCATTTCAGTCTTTGAGACTGACTTTGATGATCTAGGAGTGGGTTGCATTTCAGGTTCAGCAACTTTGGCTTTGAATGCCACTCCCTTAGAAGGATTTGAAGGTTCCTCAACAGGTTTTCTTCTATTGAGGTCGAACTCATAGGCTTTGAGTTCTGAGAAGATTTGTTGCATGGGCATGGAGGAGAGATCTTTGGTGTTCTGCATCATCACAGCATAGACATCCCACTTTTGAGTGAGACTTCTCAAGATCTTTAGTCCAACTTCTCTCCTGGAGTAAACCTTGCCCAATGAGTTGATTTCATTCATCACATCAGTGAATCTACCAGCAAACTTATCAATGGATTCATCAGCTTCCATTGTGAATTGCTCAAACTTTTGCACATCAACTTGGAGCTTGTTCTCCTTGATCTTTTCTGTACCCTCACACATCTCAGCAAGAGTATCCCAGATTTCTTTGGCTGTGGTGCAATGGTAGACTCTTCCCATGACTGCATCTGGAATTGTTTGATAGAGGGTATTCATGGCAAGATAATTTAGATTATCTTTCCTCTTTTCATCAGCAGTGAAGTCATCCTCATTCTTGGAAATCAGTTCCTTTACATCTGCTCTTTGCTCATCTGTTACCCTGGGGTTAGTTTGGGTAAACACAACAGGTCCTCTTGTGATTACTCTTAACATATCAGTATGAAGAGATGCAAGATGAGCTCTCATTCTAATTTTCCAGAAATCATAGTTGTCTATAGAGAACATGGGCAATTTATGATGTGAAATGTGATTGACTGGATTTGTGGCCATGTTGTCCAATCCTTGAACAGCAGGTGGAGGAACAGCGTTGTTGTTGGCCATATCTCAAGAATAATCAGTTAGTCAACAAGTAATAGATTTCAGATAGAGACCAGTTCAGTGACCACACAAATATATGAATTTTGAAAATCAAGATGGATTTTCAGAGGCAGTGGTCTTTGAACCCCTGCTCTGATACCACTTGTTGGTCCTGAAAGGAGTATACAACAAGTGTATGGGGGGGGGGAATACACTTGTATGCAATTCTTTTCAACTTAGATCAAACCAGAGTTCAGCAAGGTTGTCTTGGACAACTCTGCTGAAGATGATTAACTCTTCTAAGATAGTCAAACTACTAAGTACTATTGAGTACTCAGTTGAATAACTATCTAGTGGAGTTATATGTGCGGAATAATGGTTGGCCCTTTAAGTTTAGACTCCTTAAGTTTCTGAAATCACTTTGTCAATCCAATGCAGTCCAGTTTAGTTTCAGGGAACTTGTCCAAATTAGTTTTGCACAGTCTTTGAATATGTGTCTTTTGAAAGATCAGTTTTGTGTGCAGTGTTGGATGAATGTAAGTACTTTGTAAGGTAAATCAACACAAGAGTTTATAGTGGTTCAGAGACTCAAGCTCCTACATCCACTTTCCCTGATTTAACAGGATAATTCCTTCACTCTTGGAATTAACTTGTTTTATAGTGCCAAGGTGCACTTGATCAATAACACCACTCCTTGGTGAATTGATCCCTAGGATGTCTAGAGTCCTAGTACCCTCTTCTCAACTCAGAACTGAACTGTTCTTCTCTCAACAGTCAGCTCCTACCTCTTCTACTACTACAACCTTCTCACTTTCTCACTTGAAAGGGGTAAGGATTGAAGTAAGGTTCCAACTAATGAGATATCCTTTATAATGGAGATCAAGGTATAAGAATATGATATCTCTCTAAGCTTTGTGTATGAATATATAGTGAATTCAGCTTAGAAGAAGTGTTTCAAGACTAAGAATGTCTTTTGGAGACTTTGAAGCTCTCTCAGAATAGTTGATCAGTTGGATGTAGAATGGATGCTTCAAATGGTCTTCACACTTCTTGTATTTATAGACAAAATGGAGATTTGCCCGTTGGAGAGGCAACCCCAAATTGCTATAAATGTCTTCCTTGAGTTCTTCAAACTGGAAGACAGATTCTTGATAGTGACATGTCCTTATTTGGGTAATAAACGGCTTGTAAGTCTTTGTCTTCTTTCTGCAGCAATTTTCCCAATGTTTGACTTCTTGTTAGGACTTGGACATGGCTTCTGAAGATTGATCCAATGATAGGACAACATTCCTTATCAACTGGACAACTCTCCTTATCACTATCAGCAGTTTTGCCTTTCAGCAAGGTTGGCTTGCTCTTCTTCAGATGACTTGGCTCTTTCCCTTTCTTTCACTCCAAGTTGATCTTAGCATGTCTCAATGAAGTTCTTTAGGGTATGGTTGTCTCTAGCTCTTCAGCATGGTTGACCTTTAAGCATTAGAAACTTTGTTCTGGTTCAAACTTGCTGAGACAACTCTTCTGGACAACTCTCCTGATCAGCATACTTGGTCTTTTAGCATCAGAGCTTTTTCACATAGAGTTGACTTCTCTGGACAACTCTCCTGATCATAATATTTGATTAATCTTGTCCTTTTGAGCTTTGCAATCTTCTTCTTGTATAGAAGAAACTCTTCTGGACAACTCTCCTGATCAAGGTTTTAGGTTTCATATGAAGTTTTCTTGTCCTTAGAGTTTGTTCCAGACTTTGAGCCTTGAGGGGACTTGATCTTGATCATTTTGAAGTCATAGGTTCCCCCTCACATTGTGCATCTAATCATCTAAGAGCTGCCTAACATATCAGCTTCTCATCTAGCCTTATACTATGTGTTCTATCACATTTTGAACACAATCATCTTGACTTAGGCATGTCTCAGGGGGTTTTGGTATTTAATCAAAACATGTATCATTTTATTCCCAACATACCTTGCTGATATCCAATACACGTACATTGGTGGAATTCTTTTCATTTTCTCCATCATTTATGAAAATGGATCTGCTACAATTCTTCCTTGTTTCCGGTGTCTTGTCCAAGGATTCACATACTTGATTATCACAAATTGATGATGATGCTTGTTTCTCCTATTTTAGCAAACAGTGGTTAAAAGAAATATATTTTAGATTATTATATATATAAATACATAAAGAAATGAATTGTATTGAAAATCTTACAGTGTCTTTCAAAGACTTAAAATCATTGCTAACATTTTGCTCCGTGTAATCATGAATTAATTCCTAAAGTTGGAGAAAGTAATAGTCAATATAAGAACGATGTATTAAAAAATAAAAGTTATTATAAATAAATAATGTATACTACTTGTCAATTAAAATTAAATTAAATTATAAGTTTATACATTCGATGAAGAGTTTCTATCTTCAATAGTTTTGATCAACATTTCATTGGAAGACACCTTCTTAACCGTGTAAACGTTCCAACCTTGTGAAAGATTGTAGTTTGACACATGAAACCTAAATATGAACTTCTCTTCCAACGAACCAATCAAGTTTCGTAGGGAATGTTCCCTTCAAACCCTTCTACAATAAATAAAAACGATAATACAAATATTAATTGCACGTTTTCGTAAAATAAATAATTAATTTCTCAAAATACCTCATTCAAATCTGTTAGCAATTCAACTGCAGTTTTGCCTAATAGAGAAGAAACATCCTTATCAAATAACACCAAAGAGGTACACCCAGTCTCATCCATAACCATAAGATACACCTTGAAGCTACATAAATATAAATGTTAAAAATAGAAATAAAAATACATGTTAACAAAAATCTGTAGTGAACTTCATGTTTCAACATACCTAGGTTCAGCATTAAAAGCCTCCAAACCACAGTTTCTACATTCGAATTTTCCATCTTGCCCCTCTACAAGCTTCTTGTTACACCTTTTGCAAGCGTAAAAGAACCAATTGTAATTGGTTATTAGCTTGTGGACCGTCGCAATCACAACACAAAACGATTCCTACATATATATTATTGTTAAAAAAATACAACGATAATAATAGAGCAAAACAAATTATAAGTTCACGGTACTTATTTAAAATAGGATTATAATTATAGACACCAATATTATGTTAAATGGATTTGAGACAAATGTAAATTAAGTTGAATAGTGGAAAACAATCAAACTTAGAAATTAATAAAAAAAAACATATAAAATTTTAATTGATCGACCTGATAAGAATTTTGGAAACTCAACACTTTTGTAATAAAACAATATAAAATCTTGTTGTTATGAATCCTATGTACTGACTAATAATATCATGTTTAGGTTTATGATATTACCTCACTAATTTCATGCACCTCAGCAAGTCCGTTAACGTCAGTTTCTGGAGTGAACTCATCATACTCCGAAGAACGGCTTTTGTGTGTTACACTCGATAGGGTAGGTAGAGGAATCTTAGTTAGACTTAGTTCAATTCTGAAGTTGATAACATAATAAAAGGTTATTAGATATACACAAAATAGATGCAAAAGACTATGTTTAAAAAATAAAGTTTACCTCCTTATGAAGTCATTAATTAACTTCTGGAATATCAGCATTAATACTCAGGCAGCTTGCAAACATTGAGTTTGACACTGTTTTAAAAAGAAAAAAAAATTAAACTATTAAAAGGTAAGAAAAATTATGCTAATAAAGGGTTTATATATTTAATCTGGAAATATATAATGTATGATTTATGAGTTGAAATGTATAATATGTACAATTACCTTTTGTTCGACTATTGACCTTAGCACTTTGAAGAACAATGACCATAGGCTTAGAAGGATGTGCATCCTTATAGTTCAGAATTTGTTCAGCAAAACCTTCCCAAAGACTGCAAGTAATTCTATCACGACTATATAAAAAGTATTGAGTTAGTCAATGTTAAAAACTTAATACTGGCTTAATTAATTATTGAAATAATATATATTCAATTACCTTTCATCCTCTAGCTCTACATCAAGTTTATGTTTATCGACACCCTTAACAGGAACCGACTGAACATCGAAAATCCGAACCACGAAGCCTTTTATATCTACAAACAGAAGTTAAAAACAGGAATTAGGATGCATTATTATTACGAATAAATTTTACAAATCCAGAATTTTTTAATATTAAAAAATGTACCTCTAAGCAAAATATCTTCTTGTCTGGTCTGACTTCGTATTTTTTCAAATGTAATGAAATCATATTCAGATCCGTTAACTTTGAATTCTGAACACCTTTGCATACATGTATGAGGATGGAAACGAAGTTTGTATGGATGATCAGTAGTTTACACGGTCCCGCCATTCCGAGCTACGCTAACATTAGACACAGTGTAGAACAATCCTACTCTTACGATTGCCTCAAACTTTCTAATTAGCTTCCTGACAATCGTTGCTTGTATCTTGGTTCCCTAAATTAATATATAATTTTTTTAAAAATGATAATTGATAATATATTAAAAAAATCACTCAAAAGATAAAAAGTGAAATAAATACCTGTTCATCTTGTAAAATGAGATCCAAATAATTTTTCTGCTCGGGCATCGCTAGATCATGAATAATCCAAGAACGAATAACCTTGACCTTGATGTTCCACGTTTCTTTTTCTGGGGTTATGGCTGATACCGCAGAGTAGTTATACGCCATGATCTATAATAAAATGTAATAAAAATAAATAAGAAGTATAAAAAAAAGCAATTCTATGTGTAAATAAACACTTACATAGGTATCTAGAGTGCACATGAGTGTATAGAATGTTGATTATATTAAATGAATGGTTATATGAAAGCAACGTATATATTGGTATAAGTATATGTTGGGAATAAAATGAGTTTTGATGAGTATACCAAAACCCCCTTGAGACATGCCAAGTAGATAAGTCTTTTGTAATGAACATGTTTCAGGAATATTGGAACATGTAGTCTAAGACAAGTAGAGAAGCTGATGTGTTAGACAACTCTTAGACGAATAGATGCACTAGTTGAGGGGGTACACTTGCTTAATAGCTTAAACCTATATCAGTCCCCTCATAACTCAGTTATGTACTGACCTCAAGTTTGCTGAAGGTCAAGTATGCTGATCAAGAGGAATCAGTCTGAAGACAACTTAGTGAATGCCAACATGAGTTAAGATGCATCATCAAAACACTAATCTACTACATCACACAAAGCTCAGAAGAATTATCCAACCAGAATGGTTCAGAAGAGTTGTCTCAGTACACTTGAACCAGAATATATCTTTCAAGACAACTATGCTGAAGAGGTCAAGTTCACCATTCCAAGACATATTCATCCAAAGAACTAATCTAAGAAGTCATGGAAGGAGAAAGAGCCAAATCATCTGAAGAGCTAAAGAGCCAACACTGCTGATAAAGTGAACTCTGCTGAATTTGATAAGCAGAGTTGTCCAAGTGATAAGGAAGCTTGTCCTTATCTCAGGAATATTGATAAGAAGAGATGTCCATGTTTGACCAAGTAAATCTTGAAGTCAGACATTGGGAAAAGTGCTCAGAATGAAGACAAAGTTGTTACAGCCGTTTATTTCCCAAAACAAGGACATGTCACTATCAGAATCTGTCTTCTAGTTTGAAGAACTCAAGGAAGACATTTATAGCATTTTGGGACTGCCTCTCCAATGGGCAAATCCTCAAATTTGTCTATAAATACAGAAGTGTGAAGACCATTTGAAGCACCTCAACCTTGACAAGAATATCCAACTATCCTACAAGTCAAAGTGCTTTCAAGCTTTCAAAGAGACTATCTTAGTCTTCAAACACTTCATCTAAGCTGAATCCTATTGTATATCCATACAAAGCTTAGAAGAGATATCCTATCCTTATACACTGATCTTCATTGTAAAGGATATCTCATTAGTTGGAACCTTACTTCAACCCTTACACCTTTCAAGTGAGAAAGTCAGAAGGTTGTAGTAGTAGAAGTGGTAGGAGCTGACTGTTGAGAGAAGAAAAGTTCAGTTCTGAGTTGAGAAGAGGGTACTAGGACTCTAGACATCCTAGGGATCAATTCACCAAGGAGTGGTGTTCTTGATTAAGTGCACCTTGGCACTATAAAACAAGTTAATTCCAAGAGTGAAGGAATTATCCTGTTAAATCAGGGAAAGTGGATGTAGGAGCTTGAGTCTCTGAACCACTATAAACCACTGTGTTGATTTACATTCAAAGTACTTTCATACATTCAACACTGCACACAAAACTGAACTTTCAAAGACTCATATCACAAACTGTGCAAAACCTGATTTGGACAAGTTCCCTGATAAACTGCTTAAGTGATTTCAGAATATAAAAGGAGTTTAAACTAAAGGGCCAACCACTAATTCCGCACATATAACTCCCCTAGATAGTTATTCAACTGAGTACTAAATAGTACTTAGTAGTTTGATTATCTTAGAAGAGTTAATCATATCAGCAGAGTTGTCCAGGACAACCTTGCTGAACTCTGGTTTGATCAAAGTTTGAAAAGAAATTGCATACAAGTGTATTCCCCTCCCCCCCATACACTTGTTATATACTCCTTTCATGACCAACAAGTGGTATCAGAGCAGGGGTTCAAAGACCACTGCTTCTGAAAATCCATCTTGATTTTCAAAATCACATATTTGTTGTGGTCACTGAACTGATCTTATCTGAAATCTCATATACCTGTATCTATCCCATCTTGTTTTGAGATATGGCCGACAACAATGTTGTTCCACCTCCTGCTGTTCAAGGACTGAACAATATGGCCACCACTCCAGTCAACCATATATCACATCAAAAATTGCACATGTTCTCAATTGACAATTATGATTTCTGGAAAATCAGAATGGGAGCTCATCTTGCATCTCTTCATACTGACATGTTAAGGGTGATTACAAGAGGACCCTATGTGTTCACTCAGCTCAACCCCAAATTAACTGATGAGCAAAGAGCAGACACAAGGGATGTAATTCCTAAAGATGAAGATGACTTCACCTCAGAGGAGAAAAGAAAAGATAATCTGAATTATCTAGCTATGAACACCCTCTATCAAACAATTCCAGATGCAATCATGGGAAGAGTCTACCACTGCACAACTGCCAAAGAAATTTGGGATACTCTTGCTGAAATGTGTGAGGGTACTGAAAAGATAAAGGAGAATAAGCTTCAAGTGGTTGTGCAGAAGTTTGAAGAATTCACAATGGAGTCAGATGAGTCCATTGACAATTTTGCTGGTAGATTCACTGATGTGATGAATGAAATCAACTCCTTGGGCAAGGTGTACTCCAAGAGAGAAGTTGGACTAAAGATCTTGAGAAGTCTCACTCAAAAGTGGGATGTATATGCTGTAATGATGCAGAACACCAAAGATCTCTCCACCATGCCCATGCAACAAATCTTCTCTGAACTCAAAGCTTATGAGTTTGACCTCAACAGAAGGAAGCCAGCAGAGGAATCCTCTCTACCAACCAAGGGAGTGGCATTCAAAGCCAAAACTGCTGAACCAGAAATGCAGCCCACTCCAAGACCATCAAAGTCAGTCTCTAAGGCTGAAATGAAGGAAGAGATGGCCCTCATGGCTAGGAGGTTTGACAAACTCAACTCAAGGTTTGGTAGATACAAGAAATTCTACCAAGACAACAAATTCAGGAGAAGGTACAACTCTCCTGAAGCATAGGCTGAGGACAAGAAGCCTGAAGAGAAAAGATCAGAGGACAAGTCCTCTGATAGGAGAAAGTCCAACAGAGCTGAACCTTCCTCATCTAGAAGAAGAGATGATGCTAAGAAAGATGATAATGAGGATCTGTGCTACAACTACAAGAAGAAAGGGCACTTCCAGTATGATTGCCCTGAACTCAGCTGAGAGAAGAGAGGCAAGCTAAAAGAGATAGAAAATTCACCAACAGAAAAGCCATGATGGCTGGTGATGAATCTGATAGTGATGAGCTGTTCTCAAACAGTGATGATGATGATGATGTGTGCAACATGGCCATTGAGGATGATGAGGTATCCTCTACTTCTAGCTCACCATCATTCTTATCACAAAACACTAGTGAAGTCAACTTGAAACTTTCGTTTGGAAAGTTAATGGAAGATTTCACTAGGTTACAAGAATTTCATGACAACTGTGTGAGAGAAAATGAAAGGCTTTCAATTGAGCTTTCAAAACCTGCTGAGACAGTAGTTGATATTAAATCTACTGAGTTGTATCAACAAGTCTTGAGAGAGCTTGAGAAAGCAAATCTCAGGATAGTTGACCAACAAAGACAGATTGATGATCAACTACTCTCTCAGAAGAGAAAAGATTTTGAACTAAAAATTCTTCAAGCAAAATTTGAAAACCTCTCACATGAGTATGACATTCTTAAATCAATTGAAGAGAGCCTGAAATTAAAGATGTCTATTTTGAACAAATCCTCTAGAGCAATAGAGGAAATTCAAAGTTATCAAAGACCTATGGCTCAAAGAAGTGGATTAGGTTTTGATCCATTTAAATGTTCACCTTGTCTTAGTGTTGCTTCCACAAGTAACACTAAGAAAATCTTTGTTAAATCAGTGGCATAACAAGCTGAAATTGAAGTAATTCAGCCACTGAACAAAGGGAAGGGCAAAATGAATGAGATGCCAACTCTAGTGGTTCAGGAGACTAGGCCCAAACATAAGGAAAAGGCCAAAGCTCCTGAACACAAGAGGAATGTTGGTCAGCAGAGTAGACCCAATGGAAGGGCAACTCTCCTGAACAATGTTCAGAGGACTTATCCAAGGTTTAATCAACCTAGGCCAACTCTACTGAGAAAGTCTCAGCTGAATAGACCTAAGGACAACTATCCTCAAAGGCAAAATAAAATGAGACAACCAAAACCCTTCATGCCAAAGGGTAATGGTCATAAATATGCCTTCCATCAAAGATTTCCTCAAGTAGCACAAAGAACTCATAAGTTCAGGAGATTTGACAACTCTCCTGAAACTTACAGAGTCAACACTTTCACACATACTTTCCCAAAGGCATTTAAGGGAAAGACAATGTATATTGATGCACAAGGAAAACAACTTAGCCACCTTGAATCAATCAGGGTAATTAGGCAAGTTTTGGTTCCTAAAGGTACATCTAACCTCTCAAGACCCAAAATTCAAAGGGTACCTAAAGCTTGCTAATTGCAGGTACTTAAGGGCCATAAGAAGATGAGGAGTATGAACAAAAAGTCAGCATGGTACCTTGATAGTGGATGCTCAAGGCACATGACTGGAAACAAAGAACTCCTCACTAATTTCACTGAAAAAGAAGGCCCAAATGTCACCTTTGGAGACAGCTCACAAGCAGTAACAAAAGGTTACGGTACCTTGATAATTGGTAATATAAAGGTATCCAATGTATCTTATGTGGCTGGTCTCAAATATAACTTGTTAAGCATAAGTCAGTTTTGTGATAAAGGTTTTAATGTTGAGTTCTCAAGTGGAAAATGTTTAATTAAAGATAGAACTCAACAAACTCTACTGACTGGAACTAGAAAGGGAAATGTGTATTTTGCTGACTGGGACAAGTCTACTGATGCTGCATGTTTCATTGCTAAGAGCTCAAATGAACAAAGTTGGTTATGGCATAAGAGGCTAAACCACCTGAATTTTAAATCAATGAACAAACTTGCCAGAAATGCATTACTTAAAGGACTACCTAATGAGGTTTTCATTAAAGAGCATGTTTGTAAACCATGCCAAGAAGGAAAACAGATTAAAGCCTCATTCAAAGGAAAACCAGTCATCTCTACTGAAAGGGTACTTGAACTTTTACACATTGACTTATTTGGACCAATTACCCCTTCAAGCATAAATGGAAGGAAATACACACTGGTTGTAGTAGATGACTTCTCTAGGTTCACATGTGTAATATTTCTCCTTAATAAGAAGGAAACTCAAGTCAAACTCCCTGAACTATTAAAGAGATTGTCAAATGAAAAGAGCCTTAATATAATCAAGATAAGATCTGATAAAGGCACTGAGTTCATTAATTCATACATCAATAAGTATTGCACCGTAAATGGTATAACTCATGAAACCTCAGCAGCTAGAACTCCTCTGCAGAATGGAGTTGCAGAAAGAAGGAATAAAACTCTAAAAGAAGCTGCTAGAACTTTAATTGCTGATTCTAATCTACCTAAGTGGTTTTGGGCTGAAGCTATAAACACTGCATGCTATACTTAGAACAGATGTTTAATCACTAAGGGTCAAGGCAAAACCCCCTATGAACTCTGGAAAGGAAGACTGCCTAAAATGTCATATTTCCACATATTTGGTTGTAAGTGTTTCATTCACAACAATGGGAAAGAGCAGTTGAAAGCTTTTGACAGCAAAGCTGATGAGGGGATATTTCTTGGATATTCCCAAATCAGTAGAGCTTTCAGAGTATACAACTGCAAAACCCTAATTGTGGAGGAAACACCTCATGTTGTGTTTGATGAATCTATTTTTTAGGCCAGGAACAAAAACTTGGACACTGAAGAAATCACACAAAGAACAACCATATTGAGCCTAAAAGACAAGGACACTGTATTCATAGATGTTGTCCAAGCTAATCTTCCTGAAAACATAATACTGGACAACAATCCTGAAGGCAACCATCCTGAAGCAAACCCCACTGAAGGAAATGATGAACTGAATGACCCAATCCCAGTTCACACTCAGGTAACAACTACCAATGAAGAAGCAGGCTCTGCTGAGGTAGTTAATGGATCAAATATTCCAGGGGGAACCATAAATGCTGAAAATGCCAATGTTCCTGACATTGAGGACAACATCCCTGAATATGATCCTGAATTAGATCCTGCATTCAATTATCCTGAATTCTATAATACTGGTGACTCAACCTTAATAGAGGACAACTCTACTGAAGGGATCAGAAGGAGAAGGACTTGGTTGTCTGACCATCCTACTGATCTGATACTTGGTAATCCAAGTATAGGAGTCAAAACCAGAAGGTTTCATGGTGAAAGTGCTTTGTTTTGTTGTTTCCTATCAGAACAGGAACCAAGTGACATTGAGGAAGCACTTCAAGATGCAAACTGGATCACAACTATGCAGGAAGAGCTGAACCAATTCACCAGAAATGATGTATGGGAGCTGGTGGATAGACCTTCACATCAAGATGTTATTGGAACCAAGTGGGTGTTCTAGAACAAGAAGAATGAGAATGATGTGATTGTCAGAAACAAAGCCAGATTAGTGGCAAAAAGGCTATTGTCAATTAGAAGGCATTGATTATGATGAGACCTTTGCACCTGTAGCAAGGATAGAAGCAATAAGGCTTTTCTTAGCCTATGCAACCCACAAGAGGTTCAAAGTATACCAAATGGATGTCAAAAGTGCCTTCTTGAATGGAGTTCTAAAAGAAGAAGTCTATGTGGAGCAACCACCTGGTTTTGAAGCTGGAAACCAAGTCTATAGATTGAAGAAAGCTCTATATGGACTCAAACAAGCTACAAGAGCCTGATATGACACACTGTCATAGTTCCTCTTGGATCATGGATTTATCAAGGGAACTGTGGACAGAACTCTCTTCAGAATAACTGAAGGAGAGGACATCTTTCTTGTCCAAATATATGTGGATGACATTATATTTGGATCCCCCAATGAGAAGCTGTGTGAGAAGTTCTCAAAGCTCATGCAAAGCAAGTTTGAGATGTCAATGATGGGAATGCTGAACTTTTTCTTGGGCTTACAAGTCAAGCAATCAAAGGAAGGAATTTTCATCAACCAAGCAAAGTACACAAGGAAAATGATCAAGAAATTTGGGTGTACAACCAGCAAGCCAGTAAGGATCCCCATGAACACAAATTGGAAAATGGATCCAGATGAGAGTTGTGTTCCAACCAACTCTACTGAGTTTAGAGGAATCATTGGTTCACTCCTCTACCTCACTGCCAGCAGACCTGACATCACCTTTGCAGTAGGTGTCTGTGCTAGGTTTCAAGCAAATCTTAAGAAAACCATCTAGAGGCTTCTAAGAGGATCTTGAGGTATCTCAAAGGCACTGAAAATTTAGGCCTTTGGTACCCTGCTGACTGGTTACTCAGATGCTGATTATGGAGGATGTAGAATTGATAGAAAGTCCACTTCAGGGACATGTCAATTCTTAGGGAACAAGCTCATCTCTTGGTTCTCTAAAAAGCAGAACACAGTGGCAACCTCCACCACTGAAGCTGGATATGTAGCTGCTGGAAGTTGTTGTGTTCAGATCCTTTGGTTGAGACAACAACTAAGAGACTACAATGTCAACTCTACTGAAGTGCCAATCTTCTGTGACAACAACAGTGCTATTGCAATATCTCAAAACCCAGTTCTACACACTAGATGCAAGAATGTGGATATCAAACATCACTTCATTAGAGACCATGTGGAGAAGAAGGACATCAAGCTAGTAAAAATCCATACAGATCATCAAAAGGCTGATATTTTGACAAAACCACTTGCAGAGGCAAGATTCTTGGAATTATCAGCAGAGTTGGGTCTTCTTGATCCAGGGAAGTTGGACAAATGAGTCCAAAGGAGTTTATTAATCAAGGGGGAACTGAAATCAAAGTTCAGCAGACTTGGTCAAGTCTACTGAAATTCAGAAGAGATGACCTCTAATATTCAGGACACTTGTCCATTGAAATTCAGGACAGTTGTCCACATCTCTTCAGGACACTTGTCCATGTAAGGTCAGATAAGTTGTCTTGGCTATCAAACCAAATTTTGGTTTGATAAGCACCTATTTTCGGTAATCATTGCCTATTTCAATAACTGTCCCATTCCTTTTAAAGATATCACCTTTTCAAGGATTCAATTTGTCCCTTACCCAAAAAGTCACTTTCAATGCATTAAATGCCAAGATTTAACTCTTGTTTGCATTAAACAATTTGAGACATGATCTACCTTGATAACCCCCCCAGCTTTAAACAAACATTAAACTCGTCCCACGTTTTGAATAAAACAGTTTTTCACTGTTTCATTGATTTTTGACCATTGGATCAAAAAGGGCCAACTCCCCTGAAATTGATCTTGGTCGTCCAAATTTGATTTCCTCATTTGTAAACCGTTAAATTGCCTTAAGACTCACCTACTCATTGACATACATTCCTTTTGGAATATTCACATGTCTTAAGAAGCCATACAACACTTCATCCTTCCCCACGCATTCAAAATTCTCTTGAAACCCTAGTTCTCTTACTCTCTCAAACACTCTCTCAAATCCTTCACTGTTCTTCAATGGCTCCTAAAGTTAGAACAAAAATGATTGTTGACTTCACAAACAAGGATTTAGACCTTGATTTTGGCTATCTTACCCACAAAAACAATATTATTTTTGAGCCCATCCTATCTTTTGAGAGTGAAGACCCTGAAATCACTCCAACCTTGAGATGGTTGAGAAGAGCAGGACTTCAGAAATTTATGCAAGAGAAGCCAGACTCATGCCTTGAATCATATATGGCTGAGTTCTTTGTCTTCTTGAAGTGGAGAGGAAAGCCAAAAGATGGTGAGGTCACCACAAGGCTATCTTACAGGGCAGAAGGAGAGGAGGAAGAAAGATTCCACTGAGTGAAATTCTCTGAGGAGGATGTAGATGCTGCCTTTGGATTGCCCTCTAAAGGGAGGAATCCAGAATTCTATGGCAATGGCCATGAGGAAGAAATTGCTCAAGATTGGCTCCTTGTTCCAGGACCAATCTCATCTACTCAACACAAGAGGACTCTAAAACCCAAGTTCCTCAACCTATTTGAGGTAATCACCAAGAGCCTCATGAGCAACACTGGCATCTTGGAACAAGTGAGTGCTCCAAGGATCAGAATCATGGCTGCAGTAATTGATGCCAGTGATAAGGGCATCAAGTTTGATTGGAGGACCTTCGTCTTGTCCGAAATGATGAAGGATAAGGCAAAGTTCAAGGTGAAGGCTCACCAAAAGGTTGTGTTGGAAGCCAAACTCAAATATTGCATAAGGAGGCCTGATTCCTTAAGTGAGAACATTATCTATGAAGGGAGAAAAGAATTAGTTGAAAATGAGGAGAAGACTGCTGATGTATCAGAGTCTTATGCAAAAAATATTGAGGGTGATGAGTGTTTGTTCACTAATCCATTTGATTTGTCTGACATTGCAGGACTCTCTCTTGACCAAATCTTTGCAGATGAATTCTTAACAGATGCACCCATCCATGTGGATTCTGGATCAGCACAAGCCTTGCTTGGGATGCAAACAACAAAGTTGGACTCCTTGGCTCATCAAGTCCAATCTGCTCATGCTGAAACTTCTGGTGCATTGGATGAGCAAGGTAGAACTTTGGCATCTGTGGAGATGAGATTGACTAGCTCTGAAGATGTAGTGCTACCTACATTGGAGGCAAGAATAAGTGGAGTGGAAACTGGTCTTCAAACTATTACCACTGAGGTTCAAAAAGCCAAAGCCACCATGGAATCTATCTCAGAAGAGGTCAAGAAGGAACAAAAGCTGCTCAGAGATAATCACAATGCCAATGTCAAAGCTCTCAGACTGACTGTCAAACAAGCCCTTAGGAAGAAAACAGCTCTACAAAAGAAAAGGGCAGAAGAGTTAAGGCTGGCCATGGTGAAAGCTGCTTCAGAGAAGTTTTCCCAAGAAGTGATGGCAAACATTGCTGAAAGTGCTGTGACAAATCTCACTGAGTTCCTTAGCTTGAGCAGTGACAGAATGCAGAATATACATGATGAGAATGTATATCTGCTTGAAGAGATGAAATCTCTGAACCTAGCCCAATCCCTGATGGCAACAACCATGAGTGAGCTCAAACCTCAGTGTTTTGATGCTGCCAAAAAGGGGGAAAGAGAAAGAGCAAGGGCCAAAGGTGCCTTGGTTATTGGTGGTTCAGATAAGGGTAAGGAAAATGCTGCTGAAGAAAAGGGCAAAAAGGAAGCAATTTGAACTTAGAGGACCTTGATGAAGATGAACAGCTAGCCATAGCAATGAAGGTTTATATGGCATCAGCATAAGAAGAGAGAGCCAGGCTTCAGCAGAGGCCAGAAGGAGAAGGATCTGGTTTGGACAAAGGTGCTGAAGGTGTCCAAACTAGAGGTCAAATCAAGAAGGCCAAGGGGAACAAAAGAAAGGCTGAGACATTCACTGACTTCCCCAACAGCCTAGAACTTCCTCTTGAGTTCAAAATTGAGGAGGAAGAGCCTATCTCCAAGAAGAGCAAGACTGATGAGAAGCCCAAGGCTGCTGAAAAGGTCAAATCAGCTGAAGGTTCCAAAGCTGCTGAAGATATTGAAGAGCTATATGAAGAAGGCTTTGGACCTCAACCTAAGAAGAAGACAACTGTGCTACTGAATGATCCATCAAAGTCGTTTCAAGAAGGGTATGGCAAAGACCCTGAAACACAACAGAAGCTGGCCATGATGAGGGCCCAAGAAATAATGGATTTGATGGAAGAAGTCAACAGAGCAAGAGACAAGAGAAGAGCTGACTTCCAGAAACCAAGAAGAAGGAGAGCAACCTACAGCAAATTAAAGCCACAGCTACTTATCCCCATGGACACCAAATATCCTCACTTGGATAAATGGGTGCCTATCCAGCTGAATGACTCATGGGAAGAGGCCAAAAGAGAGTTTGTCTATGAATACTATGTCATTGACAGATGGAATGGAAAAGATGCAAACTCCACTTTTGTTGAGTTCATGATAGAATATCACAGAGAACTATATCAGCAATTGCTTGCAGCTGCTGACATTGCAAGATTTGAACTCACTGCACCAAAGCAAATCATATACATGCCTCCAAAGCTGGAATGATGGATTGATCAGAACAAAATTCTTCAGGAGTTCTTTGAGATCCTAAAATTGAACAGAATAGTGCTTGGACCAAAGGGGACAAACCAAGAGGCCATGCAGTTGAAGAAAAGGGTGTGGGCACAATATGGGATGGTGCCACCTCCTGAAGATAATCTCAAAATTGGCTAAGTCCTCTTGACCTTTCTTTATGCTGATCTGATTGTCTTGATTACTGATGTGCTGAAATTGGTCATCTATGCTGAAATTGATCAAGACTGCTGATGTGCTTTGCTGATGACCGTTTGCTCTGATACTTAAGGATCAATGCTCTGATAGACTATGTCACTCAATATTGCTCTGATCAATAGATAGTTTATTACTCTGAATATGTAATTTAGAAAATTTATGCTCTGATGTAATGTTCATGCTCTGATATGTTTGTTCAACTATCAACATGCTTGTAATGATCTCTTATTTGAATGATAGTTGAACACATTTTGAATCAAACATTATCAAGCTACAACTTGTCTGACTTATTAACCTCTATGCACTGAAAAGCAGAAAATACACTAACACATTTTCTTTCAGGGAACTTGACTCCTATCACCTTCACTGAAGTAAAATGTAATAAGTGTAATCAAGTCACCTTTGCATAGATTGCATAGGTTTTGGCATCATCAAAAAGGGGGAAATTGTTGGGAATAAAATGAGTTTTGATGAGTATACCAAAACCCCCTTGAGACATGCCAAGTAGATAAGTCATTTGTAATGAACATGTTTCAGGAATATTGGAACATGTAGTCTAAGACAAGTAGAGAAGTTGATGTGTTAGACAGCTCTTAGACGAATAGATGCACTAGTTGAGGGGGAACACTTGCTTAATAACTTAAACCTATATCAGTCCCCTCATGACTCAGTTATGTACTGACCTCAAGTTTGCTGAAGGTCAAGTATGCTGATCAAGAGGAATCAGTCTGAAGACAACTTAGTGAATGCCAACATGAGTTAAGATGCATCATCAAAACACCAATCTACTGCATCACACAAAGCTCAAAAGAACTGTCCAACCAGAATGGTTCAGAAGAGTTGTCTCAGTACACTTGAACCAGAATATATCTTTCAAGACAACTATGCTGAAGAGGTCAAGTTCACCATTCCAAGACATATTCATCCAAAGAACTAGTCTAAGAAGTCATGGAAGGAAAAAGAGCCAAATCATCTGAAGAGCTAAAGAGCCAACACTGCTGATAAAGTGAACTCTGCTGAATTTGATAAGCAGAGTTTTCCAAGTGATAAGGAAGCTTGTCCTTTTCTCAGGAATATTCATAAGAAGAGATGTCCATGTTTGACCAAGTAAATCTTGAAGTCAGACATTGGGAAAAGTGCTCAGAATGAAGACAAAGTTGTTACAGCCGTTTATTTCCCAAAACAAGGACATGTCACTATCACAATCTGTCTTCCAGTTTGAAGAACTCAAGGAAGACATTTATAGTTGTTGGTCCTGAAAGGAGTATATAACAAGTGTATGGGGGGGGGGGAATACACTTGTATTCAATTCTTTTCAACTTTTGATCAAACCAGAGCTCAGCAAGGTTGTCTTGGACTCTTATGCCATAACCAACTTTGTTCACTAGTACTTCTGGATTCTTATGCCATAACCACCATGAATCTTATGCCATAACCAACTTTGTTCAGCAAAAGATTCAGCAAGGTTGTCTTGGACTCTTATGCCATAACCACCTGAATCTTTTGACCCAAGTCTGGTGGATAGACCTTCACATCAAGATGTTATTGGAACCAAGTGGGTGTTCAAGAACAAGAAAAATGAAAATGATGTGATTGTCAGAAACAAAGCAAGACTAGTGGCAAAAGGTTACTGCCAGCATGAAGGCATTGACTATGATGAGACCTTTGCACCTGTGGCAAGGCTAGAAGCAATAAGGCTCTTCCTAGCCTATGCAGCCCACAAGAGGTTCAAAGTATACCAAATGGATGTCAAGAGTGCCTTTCTAAATGGAGTCTTGAAAGAAGAAGTCTATATGGAGCAACCACCAGGTTTTGAGGTTGGAAACCAAGTATACAGACTGAAGAAAGCTCTATATGGACTCAAGCAAGGCCCTAGGGCTTGGTATGATACACTGTCACAATTCCTCTTGGATCATGGATTCACCAAGGGAACTGTGGACAAAACACTCTTCAGAATCTCTGAAGGAGAGGACATCTTGCTTGTCCAAATTTATGTAGATGACATAATTTTTGGATCCCCTAATGAGAAGCTGTGTGAAAAGTTCTCCAAGCTCATGCAAAGCAAGTTTGAGATGTCCATGATGGGGTTGATGAACTTCTTTTTGGGTCTACAAGTCAAGCAATCAAAAGAAGGAATCTTCATCAACCAAGCTAAGTACACCAGAGAGATGATCAAGAAGTTTGGGTGTACAACAAGCAAACCAGTAAGGATCCCAATGAATACTAATTGGAAGATGGATCCTGATGAGAGTGGTGTCCCAACCAACTCCACTGAGTATAGAGGAATCATTGGTTCACTCCTCTATCTCACTGCAAGCAGACCTGACATCACCTTTGCAGTAGGTGTTTGTGCAAGGTTTCAAGCAAATCCTAAGAAAAGCCATCTTGAGGCTGCAAAGAGGATCTTGAGGTATCTCAAAGGCACTGAGAACCTAGGCCTTTGGTACCCTGCTGATGACAACATTGAGTTAACTGGCTACTCAGATGCTGATTATGGAGGATGTAGAATTGACAGAAAGTCCACTTCAGGGACTTGTCAATTCTTGGGCAACAAACTCATATCTTGGTTTTCCAAGAAGCAAAACACAGTGGCTACCTCCACCACTGAAGCTGAATATGTTGCTGCTGGAAGTTGTTGTGCTCAAATCCTTTGGCTGAAACAACAACTCAGAGACTACAAAGTCAACTCTACTGAAGTGCCAATATTTTGTGATAACAACAGTGCAATTGCAATATCACAAAATCCTGTATTGCACACAAGATGCAAACATGTGGACATCAAGCATCACTTCATTAGAGATCATGTGGAGAAGAAGGATATCAAGTTAGTAAAGATCCACACAGATCATCAAAAAGTTGATATTTTGACAAAGCCACTTGCAGAAGCAAGATTTCTGGAATTATCAGCAGAGTTGGGTCTTCTTGATCCAGGGAAGTTGGACAAATGAGTCCAAAGGAGTTTATCCATTAAGGGGGAAATAGATTCAAACTTCAGCAGACTTGGTCAAGTCTACTGAAATTCAGAAAAGTTGACCTTACTTCTTCAGGACACTTGTCCCTTGAAATTCAGGACATTTGTCCACAGCACTTCAGGACACTTGTCCATGTAGGGTCAGATAAGTTGTCTTGGCTATCAAACCAAATCTTGGTCTGATAAGCACCTATTTTGGGCAATCATTGCCTATTTCGAAATATGTCCCATTCCAATTACAGATATCATCTTTTTGGGATTTAATTTGTCTCCCACCCAAAAGGTCACTTTCCATGCATTAAATGCCAAGATTTAACTCTTGTTTGCATTAAACTTTTTGGGACATGATCTATCTCGAAAAACCCCCAGCCTTAAACAAACATTAAAACTCCACCCACGTTTTGAGTAAAACAGTTTTTCACTGTTACATTGGTTTTTGACCATTGGATCAAAACTGGCCAACTCCCCTGAAATCAATCCTAGCCGTTCATTTTGGATTTCCATTTTTGTTCACCTTTGAATTGCATCAAGACTTCACCAACTCATTGACAAACATTCATTTTAGAATATTCACAAGTCTTAAGATCCCTCACAAACACTTCTTCCCCAAGTATTCGAAACCCTAGCTCTAAAGTTTCTTCAAACTCTCTCAATCTCTCTCAAAACTTTCTTCTGTAAACCTTCAATGGCTCCCAAAGTTAGACCAGAGATGATCATTGATTTCACCAACAAGGCTCTAGACCTTGATTTTGGTTATTTGAGCAACAAAAACAGTCTTCACTTTGAGCCAATTGTATCCTTTGAAAGTGAAGATCCTGAGATTACACCAACCCTGAGATGGTTGAGGAGAGCTGGATTACAAAAGTTCATGGAAGAAAGACCCAGTTCCTGCTTGGAAAGCTACATGGCTGAGTTCTTTGCATTTCTCCAGTGGAGAGGTAAGCCTGAAGATGGTGAAGTTTCCACCAGATTGTCATATGTTGCAGAGGGAGAGGAAGAAGAGAGATTTCATAGAGTGAAATTCTCTTCAGAAGATCTTGAAGGAGCCTTTGGATTACCTTTTGAGGGAAGGAATCCAGATGTTTATGGTACTGGACATGAAGATGAAATAGCTCAAGAATGGCTATTAGTACCAGGTCCTCTCACTTCAACACAAAACAAGAAGACTCTCAAGCCAGAATTTCTCAACCTCTTTGAGGTAGTTGCTAAGAGTCTCTTGAGCAATACTGGAAGCTTGGAGCAAATTAGCCATCCAAGAATCAGAATTATGGCTGCTATTATTAATGCTAGTGACAAAGGCATCAAATTTGATTGGAGAACCTTCATCATATCTGAGATGATGAAGGAAAAGGCCAAATTTAAGGTGAGAGCCCACAACAAGGTTGTGCTAGAAGGGAAACTCAAGTATTGCACCAGGGCAAGCTTGTTGATTGAAAGATTTTCCCACTACTCTCAAATGCAAACATTTGCAAAGCCTCTCCCAGCCCAAAAGATTATGTTCAGGAAGCTCAGCAAGAAAACTAAGCAAAGAAGGATGCTTCTGGCCAAACCTGCTGAAGAGAAGGTTGAAGAGAAACCTAAAATGATGAAAAGGACCAAGGCCAGGGCTGTCAAAACAAGGAAAATGTCTCAATTATCTTCAAGAGAAGCCTTAGGAGCATCAGCTGAAGTTGATGAAGTGGCAGAAGAGGGAGTAAGTGTGCCTTCTGACCACTCAGAAGAGTTGAGGCTGAAATATAATGAGACAAGGCAAAAGAAGAAGGATGATAAGAGGATCAGGGAAGTTGTCCCTGAGAAGGATGGTAAAGGAAGTGGGAGCAGTAGGGCCAGCAAGAGAAGGGTCAAGCCTACTGATAAAGTGCTGGAGCAGCAAGAAGAAAGGTCTCTACAATTAGCTCTAAGAGAGAGCAGAGCTGAAAGCAGGACCAAATCCAGGTCAAGGACTAGCTCATCTGATTCTGGAACTCCAGAATCCAAGGTCCCTGAAGAGGCCAACATCCCTGAAAACCAAAATCCTAAACCCAACTCCCGTGAAACCCATATTACCGCTCCCAACCAACCTATCACCCCTGTAGATCTCACCAAGAGATATTCTCTAGAAGGAAGTGTGTAAAGAAGTGGGATAGATGTGCTAGCTGATATAGCAGTAGATGAGACAGGACTGCAATCTCCCCTTGACTCATCCATGCTCAACTACTCAAAGCTCTTAGAAGCTGCACTCTTTGAACCAACCCCCATAAGCAAAGCCCCTTCAGATTCATTGCTCTCTAAAGCAACTGAAGTACCTTCATTTGAGCTTAATCCTTCTGAAGCCAACCCTCCTGAACTTAACTTGCCTGAAGCTGCAATTAAGGAAACCACAGCCAACTCCCCTATAGCCCAAAGTTCTCCATCTAGTGAGAATGAGGAGGAGTATACTTATGAAAGTATGCTCAGAGGTGGAGCTAAGGCCACTGTGGACAGTTTATACCCACAACTTGCTGAATTTCCCAGAATTCAGAAAATGTTTCATGATTTGAGGATGCTTGTGGATGTGAAAGATAAGACCTTAATGGAGATATCACAAGTCATCCAAGATAAGGGTGCTAACTTGTGGCAAGTAGAGGAAAGCAGATTGCTACACTTTGCTGGTGTGATGAAAACAAGATTCCTCATTGACGAGGAAGTTTTTGCAAAGTTGGTAGCTGAGAAGATCATTGAGGAGAAAGAAAGAAAACAAGATTCCTCAAACACCCTGACAGTAGCTCAAATGATGATGATTCCCCTGATGATCCCTCAAACCCTTCAAATCCCAACCCTCCTGAAACCCCTCAAGCCAACCTCCCTGAACCTTCTCAACCCAAGTCCTCTGTAGCAGATAGACTTTCAAACCCTCCTAGAACCTATTATAGGAAAGGCTCTGTATCTTCAGAGGTGTTGACCAAGGGTGGTAACACAACGAAAGACACATCTGCCAATGAAGGTTCTTCAGAGGTGTTGACCAAGGCTCTGTATCTTCAGAGGTGTTGACCAAGGCACATCCTAAAGATGTTGAGGTTCCTATGCTAGAGGCTGGTTTGATTAAGGCCTATTCAGTGTCAGAAGAGTTGGACACTGATCACCCCTTAATCATTCAGGATGACTCAGTGGCTGATGTAATAAGCACTGTGATCTCCCCACAACTGCCATCTTTGGAACTTGTTGAAGGTAGAGATGTTGCAGGTTTAGGAGAAGGAGTTGAAAAGGAGAAGATAGTGGAAAAATCAGAGGGAGTAGTAGATGAGAGAGGTGTGGTGATCACTAGAATAGTGAGTGTACCACCAAATGAGGGTGATATAAGTGAGGAAGGGCAGGCTATTCTTGAAGTCAAATCTGAACTTCAGGAATCCCTTGATGAGAGGAGGCCTGTTTCTTTAAGTGAGGAAATTATTAAAGAAGGGAGAAAAGAAAGAGTTGAAAATGAGAAGAAGGTTGTTGATGTATCAGAGTCTTATACAAAAGAAATTGAGGGTGATGAGTGTTTATTTCCTAACTTGTTTGATCTGTCTAATATTGCAGGTATTTCCATTGACCAAATTTTTGCAGATGAGTTCTTAACAGATGCCCCTATCCAAGTAGATACAGGCTCAGCCCAAGCCTTACTTGGTATGCAATCAGAGAAGTTGGCCTTCTTGGCTCATCAAGTCAAATTTGCTCATGCTGAAACCTCAGGAGCATTGAATGAGCAAGGAAGAACTCTAGCATCTGTAGAAATGAGGCTTACAGGATCTGAGGATGTTGTACTACCCACTCTGGAAGCAAGGATTAGTGGTGTGGAAACTGGCCTCCAAACCATTTCCACTGAAATACAAAAAGCCAAATCCACCATGGAAGCCATCTCAGAAGAGGTCAAGAAGGAACAACAGCTGCTGAGAGACAATCATAATGCAAATGTCAAAGCTCTTAGGCTAACTGTCAAGCAAGCTCTTGGAAAGAAAACTGCATTACAAAAGAAAACGGCTGAAGAACAAAGGCTGGCTATGGTGAAAGCAGTCTCTGAAAATTTTTCCCAAGAAGTGATGGCCAACATTGCTGAAAGTGCAGTGGCCAACCTCACTGAGCTCCTTAAAGCCCAACTTGATGCATCCCTGAAAGCATCCTTGGAGGAGGTTGTTCAACAAAAGATGAAGCCTGTTCTAGCTTTTCTTAGCTTGAGCAGTGATAGGATGCAAAATATACATGATGAAAATGTATATTTGTTGGAGGAAATGAAGTCCCTAAACCAGGCCCAATCCCTAATGGCCACAACAATGAGTGAGCTGAAACCCCAGTGTTTTGATGCTGCCAAAAAGGGGGAAAGGGAAAAAGCTAGAGCAAAAGGTACCTTGGTGATTGGAGGCTCAGACAAGGGAAAAGACAAAACTGCTGAAGCAAAAGGAAAAGAGCCTGCAGTGCTAAACTTAGAAGAATTGGATGAAGAAGAGCAACTAGCACTTGCATTGAAGAATTCAATGGCCTCAGCACAAGAAGAGAGAATGAGGTTACAGCAGAGACCAGGTGGTGAGGTGTTTGGTTTGGACAAAGTTGCTGAAGGTGTCCAAACTAGAGGAAAGATCAAGAGGGAAAAAGGGAAGAAAAGACAAGCTGAGACATTTACTGACTTTCCTAACAGTCTTGATCTTCCACCTGAGTTCAGAATTGATGAAGATGAACCTACATCAAAAAGAGCCAAAGCTGCTGAAGAGCTCAAAACTGCTAAATAAGATAAATCTTCTGAAATGGTCAACATTGCTGAAGGTGCCAAAGCTACTGAAGATGTGGAAGCTTTATATGAAGAAGGCTTTGGACCTGGACCAAAGAAGATAAAGATTGTAGTACTGAATGATCCATCAAAGTTGTTTCATGAAGGGTATGGCAAAGACCCTGAAACACAACAGAAACTGGCCATGATGAGGGCCCAAGAGAAAATGGATTTGATGGATGAAGCTCAAAAAGCAAGAGATAAGAGAAGAGCAAACTTTCAGAAACCAAGAAGAAGGAGAGCAACTTACAGCAAGATGAAGCCTCAGCTTCTAGTCCCAATGGACACCAAATATCCTCACTTGGATAAATGGGTGCAAATTCAGCTGAATGATACATGCGAAGAGGCTAAAAGGGAGTTTGTCTGTGACTACTATGTCATTGACAGGTGGAATGGAGGAGATGCCAACTCTGCCTTTGCTGAGTTCATGATAGAATACTACAGAGAGTTATATCAACAATTGCTTGCAACTGCTGATATTGCAAGAATTGAACTCAATGCCCCCAAGCCTATCATCTACATGCCTCCAAAGCTTGACGGATGGATTGACCAAGCAAGAATCCTGAGGGAGTTCACAGAGATTCTTAAGCTGAACAAGATGACCCTTGGACCCAAAGGAACTAACCAGGAAGCCATGGAACTCAAAAAGAGAGTGTGGGCACAATATGGGATGTTGCCACCTAAAGAAGATGATCTCTAAAAATGGCTAAGTCTTCTGACTTTTTCTGAATAGAAAATTATCTTATCTGAAGATATTTTCCTTTCTGTGGTCAAATCTGCTGAAGTTTGGTCAAGCCTGCTGATGTGATATGCCTTGATATGCTGTTTGCTCTTACATGATTTGGATTACTCTGATTACAAGAATTAATATCCAGTGTTCTACTCTGATACTTGGAATATGTTTTGTGTTTTTTGCTCTGATATCTTAGACCCTGTGTTTAGTATTTAGTTGAAATGAAATGTTCTTTTGTAATGATGTCTTGAATTCATGCTCTGATAAGTTATCTTCAACTATCAACATGCTTGTAATGATTTTTATATGAATGATAGTTGAACTACCTTTGAATCAAAATACACTAACACATTTTCCTTCAGGAAAATTGACCTCAGTCATGTCTTCTGAAGATAAATGTAATAGGTGTAGTCAAGTCACTTTTGCATAAAATGTATAGGTTTTGGCATCATCAAAAAGGGGGAAATTGTTGGGAATAAAATGAGATATGTTTTGATTAAGTACCAAAACCCCCTGAGACATGCCTAAGTCAGGATGATTGTGTTCAAAAATGTGTTAGAACACATAGCATAAGGCTAAATGAAACTTCTGGAGTCAAAACCAAAAGATTCAGCAAGGTTGATTTGAAGTTCAGGTGGTTTAGCCTCTTATGCCATAACCAACTTTGTTCACTAGTACTCTTAGCAATGAAACATGCAGCATCAGTAGACTTATCCCAGTCTGCAAAATACACATTTCCCTTCCTAGTTCCAGTCAATAGAATCTGTTGAGTTTTATCTCTAATTAAGCATTTTCCACTTGAGAACTCAACATTAAAATCTTTATCACAGAATTGACTGATACTTAGGAGATTATATTTGAGACCAGCTACATAAGATACATTGGTTACTTTGATGTTACCAATCATCAAAGTACCATAACCTTTTGTTGTTGCTTGTGAGCTGTCTCCAAAGGTGACATTTGGGCCTTCTTTTTCAATGAAATCAGTGAGTAGTTCCTTGTTTCCAGTCATGTGCCTTGAGCATCCACTGTCAAGGTACCATGCTGTCTTTTTGCTCATACTCCTCTTCTTGTGGCCCAATGGTACCTCATCATCCTCAAGAGACATGTTGCACACATCATCATCATCACTGTTTGAGAACAGTCCATCAGAAGAGTTGAAGCTTTCAGCACTATCAGATTCTTCACCAGCCATCATGGCTTTTCTATTGGTGAACTTTCTGTCTCTTTTAGCTTGTCTTTCTCTTCTTTCTTTAGAGCTCAATTCAGGGCAGTCATACTGGAAGTGCCCTTTCTTTTTGCAGTTGTAGCACAGGTCTTCATCATCATCCTTCTTGGATTCATCTCTTCCTTTTGATGATGAGGGGTCAGCTCTACTGGACCTTCTCCTATCAGAGTACTTGTCCTCTGATCTTTTCTCTTCAGGCTTTTTGTCCTTGGCCTGATCTTCAGGGGAGTTGTACCTTCTCCTGAATTTGTTGTCTTGGTAGAATTTCTTGTATCTACCAAACCTTATGTTGAGCTTGTCAAACCTTCTAGCCATCAAGGCTAGTTCTTCCTTCATTTCAGTTTTAGAAACTGACTTTGATGGTTTGGGAGTGGGTTGCATTTCAGGTTCAGCAACTTTGGCTTTGAATGCCACTCCCTTGGTAGGATTTGAAGGTTCCTCAACAGGTTTTCTTCTATTGAGGTCAAACTCATAGGCTTTGAGTTCTGAGAAGATTTGTTGCATGGGCATGGAGGAGAGATCAATGGTATTCTGCATCATCACAGCATAGACATCCCACTTTTGAGTGAGACTTCTCAAGATCTTCAATCCAACTTCTCTCCTGGAGTAGACCTTGCCCAATGAGTTTATTTCATTCATCACATCAGTGAATCTACCAGCAAATTTATCAATGGACTCATCAGCTTCCATTGAGAATTGCTCAAACTTTTGCACAGCAACTTAGAGCTTGTTCTCCTTGATCTTTTCTGTACCCTCACACATTTCAGCAAGGGTATCCCAAATTTCTTTGGCTGTGGTGCAGTGGTAGACTCTTCCCATTATTGCATCTGGAACTGTTTGATAGAGAGTGTTCATGGCAAGATAATTCAGATTATCTTTCCTCTTTTCATCAGCAGTGAAGTCATCTTCATCTTTGGGAATCAGTTCCCTTACATCTGCTCTTTGCTCATCTGTCAATCTTGGGTTAGTTTGAGTGAACACAAAAGGACCTCTTGTAATTACTCTCAAGGTATCAGTATGAAGAGATGCAAGATGAGCCCTCATTCTAATTTTCCAGAAATCATAATTGTCTATTGAAAACATGGGCAGTTTTTGATGTGAAATGTGGTTGACTGGATTTGTGGCCATGTTATCCAATCCTTGAACAGCAGGTGGAGGAACAGCATTGTTGTTGGCCATATCTCAAGAATAAACAGTTAGTCAACAGGTAAAGGATTTCAGATAAAGATCAGCTCAGTGACCACACAAATATGTGAATTTTTGAAAATCAATATGGATTTTCAGAAGCAGTGGTCTTTGAACCCCTGCTCTGATACCACTTGTTGGTCCTGAAAGGAGTATATAACAAGTGTATGGGGGGGGAATACACTTGTATTCAATTCTTTTCAACTTTTGATCAAACCAGAGCTCAGCAAGGTTGTCTTGGACAACTCTGCTGAAGATGATTAACTCAACTAAGATAATAAAACTACTAAGTACTATTGAGTACTTAGTTGAATAACTATCTAGGGGAGTTATATGTGCGGAATAGTGGTTGACCCTTTAAGTTTAGACTCCTTAAGTTTCTGAGATCACTTGGTCAATTCAATATAGTCCAGTTTTCAGGGAACTTGTCCAAAACAATTTTTGCACAATCTTTGAATATGTATCTTTTGAAGGATCAGTTTTGTGTGTAGTGTTGAATGAATGTAAGTACTTGTAAAGCAAATCAACACAAGAGTTTATAGTGGTTCAGAGACTCAAGCTCCTACATCCACTTTCCCTGATTTAACAGGATAATTCCTTCACTCTTGGAATTAACTTGTTTTATAGTGCCAAGGTGCACTTGATCAATAACACCACTCCTTGGTGAATTGATCCCTAGGATGTCTAGAGTCCTAGTACCCTCTTCTCAACTCAGAACTGAACTGTTCTTCTCTCAACAGTCAGCTCCTACCACTTCTAATACTACAACCTTCTCACTTTCTCACTTGAAAGGGGTAAGGATTAAAGTAAGGTTCCAACTAATGAGATATCCTTTACAATGAGGATCAGTGTATAAGGATAGGATATCTCTCTAAGCTTTGTATGGATATACAATAGGTTCAGCTTAGAAGAAGTGTATGAAGACTAAGATAGTCTTTGAAAGCTTGTAAGCACTCTTGCTTGAGGATAGTTGTCAAGTTGGATTGTGTTGAGGTTGAGGTGCTTTCAAATGGTCTTCACACTTCTGTATTTATAGACAAAATGGAGGATTTGCCCGTTGGAGAGGCAGCCCCAAATTGCTATAAATGTCTTCCTTTTGTTCTTCAAACTGGAAGACAGTTTCTTGATAATGACATGTCCTCATTTGGGTAATAAACGGCTTGTAAGACTTTGTCTTCTTTCTGCAGCACCTTTCCCAATGTTTGACTTCTTGTTAGGACTTGGACATGGCTTCTGAAGGTTGATCCAATGATAGGACAACATTCCTTATCAAATGGACAACTCTCCTTATCACTATCAGCAGTTTTGCTTATCAGCAAGGTTGGCTTGCACTTCTTCAGATGACTTGGCTCTCATCCTTTGCTTGATCTTAGCATGATTCAATGTAGTTCTTTAAGGATGTAGTTGTCTTTATTCTTTCAGTATGGTTGACCTCAAGCCTTTCAGAACACTTGGGCTTGATTGCTAAGACAACTCTTCTGGATAATTCTCTCTTGGACAACTCTCCTAATCAGAGCATTTGGCTAATCTTGTCCTTTTGAGCTTTACAATCTTGTTCTTGCATAGAAGTAACTCTTCTGGACAACTCTCCTGATCAGTGCATTTGATTTTCTATAGAGTATGCTTGTCCTTAGTGTTTGTTCCAGATTTTGAGCCTTGAGGGGACTTGTTCTTGATAACCTTCAAAGCATAAGTTCCCCCTCACATTGTGCATCTAAGCATCTAAGAGCTGCCTAACATGTCAGCTTCTCATCTAGCCTTATGCTATGCGTTCTAACACATTTTTTAACACAATCATCCTGACTTAGGCATGTCTCAGGGGGTTTTGGTATTTAATCAAAACATGTCTCATTTTGGACAAGTTGATTTACATTCAAAGTACTTTCATACATTCAACACTGTGTTGATTTACATTCAAAGTACTTTCATACATTCAACACTGCACACAAAACTGAACTTTCAAAGACTCATATCACAAACTGTGCAAAACCTGATTTGGACAAGTTCTCTGATAGACTGTGATAAACTGCTTAAGTGATTTCAGAATATAAAAGGAGTTTAAACTAAAGGGCCAACCACTAATTCCGCACATATAACTCCCCTAGATAGTTATTCAACTTAGTACTCAATAGTACTTAGTAGTTTGATTATCTTAGAAGAGTTAATAATATCAGCAGAGTTGTCCAGGACAACCTTGCTGAACTCTGGTTTGATCAAAGTTTGAAAAGAAATTGCATACAAGTGTATTCCCCCCCTCCCATACACTTGTTATATACTCCTTTCAGGACCAACAGTATATTATTATAGTAAGCATCAATCATGCAATTAGAGATCTAAATATGGTAGTTGCGATCAATTTAAAATTAAGTTGACAATTAAGTTACTATAAAAAGTAAAGACTTCAAGAATTCAAATGTAGTACAAAATTAAGATAATTAATTAGATTACTTTAAGCAACTTTTTCTAATATTTAAATTGTCTTAAAAATCTTTCATTTTCTATTAACAGTAATTGAGAGATTAGTCCTTCAAACCATCTAAAATGGTGGAATTGACAGTAATTGAGAGATTAGTCCTTCAAACCATCTAATTTTGACTTCAATATTTTATAATAAAATATAAATAGAGAGATACTCTTGAGAGAAGGAAAGTAATTAAAAAATAAATCATTTACTAAATTTGTGGATTTAAATTTAAAAGTCAAAATAAATCAAATTAAGTTATAATCGGATACTTTTATATATGGAAACGGATTAATTCGCTAATTTCAATCACAATTAAAATAATTGCTCTAAAAATTGTCTCAATAAAATTATTTATTAATTAATCTCAAATATTAATTACATACAATTACTCCATTATTAATGGGTAAAAATGAAGGAAATTATGAGCTGCCTTTCTTTACTACAGATTTCCTAAAAGGTATCTTGTATCTAACTATTTGAGCTTATATGGCGTAATTAATTTATGAGTCATTTTTTACGCATCATTACAGGTTACGAATCACCTATGTGATGGAAAGAAGATCAAGAAGAAAGAAAGAGCAGAAAAGAAGATAAAAGTGAAAACATTTAGTTATATTAGAAAAAGACCAAACGATGGCATGTTACCTTCAATTGAACAGTGATACACCGATGTTTGAGTGACTAAACCAAGCATCTTAGGGCTAACCCACTTCCAAAATACAACCTGTCAAAAAGCAAAATATCCAGATAAACCAACTTCAAAATACAGTAGTGGCAAGAACATGCTAGCATAAAGCCAATTTAACTTTAGTGGCAAGAACACGCTAGCAGAAAGCCAATTATATATTAAGAACTTGTTGGAACATGTTTACGCCGTGTAAACTGCAATATCGAAAATTTCAGAATAACAAATAAATACCACAAATAAGTCGAGTCAAGGGAATCCCTTTTCCCGCAGAACAGAATACGCCCATGATAGTGCTCGACTGTTACGGCGTTCCGTTCCCAAAGGTAAAACGACTTTCACTTCTTACACAGTAGCACCACTGTATAAGAAGTATCGGCGAACGTACTTGGTACGAACTGGACACTCTCGGATATAAATCCGGCACAAGAAAGAACAGTGTAAGGCTTTCGGGAGCTCAACACACTGCGTAGGGACGAGAGGAGAGTAGAAGGGCAGAGGGGCAAATTTCAGCGTAAGTTTTGAATGAGGGAAGAGTCTGTATTTATAGGCACAAGAAACCCTAGGAGGTTGTTGAGAAAATCGTGGGAATATTGAGAAAATCGTGGGAATATCACGAAAATATCTCTTACGTGGATAAGTCTTGAAAACTAAATCTTGAAGACCAAGTTTTGAAGTAATTCGAATGAGCCGGACCCATTCCTGAGTTGGGCTTTCGGAGTTTTTGGGTCTGCAAAAAGATAGGCGGGCCCCAAAGACCAATTGCCAAATCCGAAGCTGAGCCGAGCCGGCCGGACAGGCAAGCGCGCGCGCGTGTGCCTCTTAGAGGAGTGTACCTCTTTTAGATAGTTGAACTACCAAGCTACTTCAATACCTTTATACATCATAAATGTTTTGTGGGTTTCCTATGTGGGACAATTTCCCACATTCTCAAACTTCCAAGTTGAAACTCTTCAACTTCAACAATTAATTTCTCACTCACCTTAACTCGGTTTTGAGATATTAAATATACCACGTTCATCTACTCCGCGAGTAGATCGACTATGTCATGTTCAATTATTTCTTAATTAACGTTTAGTTTGTCTAATTAATTAAATTAGATCAGGGTGTCAAAACCCAATTAATTCCCATTAATTCCAACAATCCCCCACATGAGTGAAAATCGTATCTATACAATATCAGACTCAGTGTTCAGTTCGAGTGAGATCTCCGTGCGTCCGGATAAGTGGTTTTTGGCCTTGAACTTTCCGTAGCCAGACACTATCGGATATACCGGCGGCTTAGTGGACGCGATGCCTTGAACTACTCCTCCATAGTGTATACCTAGACAACAGTGTCAGCACACATCAATCTCGTCTTCGTAACGTTCTCATGTTTTTGTCCGTTTTGGCCATGGACGTCCTTTGTGTTCATAAATGTTTGGTCGAAGCGGCCCTCACTTCTCATTTATATAGGTGAATTCCTTTCGAGTATCCCGTTATACTCTAGGAATCATTAAGAGTTGAAGACTCAGCCTTTACCACATCTTACGGGTCGTTAACACTTGAGATAGTGCTGTCCGGAATAGTCGAATTTTTCAAGTGTTTTATCACTAACTTCCACAGCTTCGTTTTCCCATTGAACCAAGTTCTTGGGATCTCCAGTCATCATGGTTGGGTTACCACTGCTTTAGTTTTTCTTGTGGGTTTTAGACCCATTCCTTCTACCAGCTTGTTCAATTGATCTCGGTTTATGCTCTTCGTGAGCGGATCCGCTATATTGTCCTTAGTATTGACATAATCAATGGACATTACTCCAGTGGAGATCAATTCTCTAACGGTGTTGTGTCGACGACGTATGTGTCTCGACTTTCCGTTGTACATGACATTCGTAGCTCTCCCAATGGCAGCTTGACTGTCACAGTGTACCGTCACCGATGGTACCGGCCTTTTCCAACAAGGAATGTCTTCCAGAAAATTACGCAACCATTCAGCCTCTGCAGCGGCTAGGTCTAACGGTATAAATTCTGATTCCATTGTGGAACGAGCAATACATGTTTGTTTCTTGGACCTCCACGACACTACTGCTCCTCCAATAGTGAATACATATCCACTAGTGGACAGCGCGTCTTTTGTGTCTGATATCCAATTTGCACTGTATCCTTTGACTACAACTGGATGTCTTGTGTAGTGAAGCCCATAATCAAGGGTGTACTTTAAGTATCTTAATACCCTTTTCAACGCTTTCCAGTGCTCATGACTTGGATTGTTCGTGTATTGACTCAACTTGTTTACCGAACATGTAAGATCAGGGCGTGTACAGTTCGTGATGTACATCACACTTCCAATGATCCTTGCGTATTCCAGTTGAGCCACTGGTTCTCCTCTATTCTTTTTCTAGTGAACATTGAGTTCCAAAGGTGTCTTAGCAGGTGGATCGTCAAAGGCTTTAAATTGCTTTAGTACCTTCTCCACATAATGAGATTGTGTCAAGGAAATTCCATTCGACGTTTTCTCTATCTTTATTCCAAGAATCACATCTGCTAATCCCATGTCTTTCATGTCGAAGTATCTACTTAAGATGTTTTTCGTATTAACTATGATATCGTGATTGTTACTCATGATTAACCTGTCATCAACATATAAGCACACAATAACATATCCATTTGGTGTGTCCTTCATGTATACACACTTATCACATTCGTTAATTCGAAACTCATTTGACAACATCGTATTGTCAAATTTCAAGTGCCACTGTTTAGGAGCTTGCTTAAGTCCATACAGTGATCGAACGAGTTTGCACACCTTTTTCTCGTTCCCAGGAGCAACATATTCTTCAGGTTGATCCATGTATATTTCAGCATCCATCTCACCATTAAGAAATGCCGTCTTAACGTCCATTTGGTGTATTTCGAGATTGTGCAAAGCAGCAATAGCGACTAACACCCGAATGGAGGTGATCCTTGTCACTGGTGAGTATGTATCGAAGAAATCATACCCTTCCTTTTGTTTGAAACCCTTTACAACTAGACGAGCTTTGTACTTATCAACACATCCATCTGCTTTGTACTTTCTTCTAAGGATCCACTTGCATCCTAAGGGCTTACAACCTTTAGGGAGGTCAACCAACTCCCATGTGTGGTTTAAGAGAATAGACTCATATTCACTTTTTATGGCTTCCTTCCATAGGTGTGCATCTGGTCTTGCCATTGCTTCCTTGATAGTTTTAGGTTCTTCTTCCTCCAAAACATAAGTAATGAAGTCTGAACCAAAATCTTTATCAATTCTAGCTCTCTTGCTGCGTCTCGGTTCTTCACTCTCTTGAGTGGAAGGACTAACAGTGTCGTCTATTGCTTCGAGAGTTCTTTTACTCGAGCTATCTTCCTCTTTTTCCTTAAGAGGAAATACGTTTTCAAAGAATACTGCGTTCCTTGACTCAATTGTAGTGCCTTCTGTCATATCCGGTACTTCGGATTTGTGAATCAGAAATCGATAGGCACTACTGTTTGAAGCATATCCTATAAAGATACAATCGACGGTTTTAGGGTCGATTTTAACTTGTTTAGGAAGCGGTACTTCAACCTTAGCCAAACACCCCCACACTTTGAGGTAGTTGTATGAAGGTTTTCGTTTCCTCCATAATTCATAAGGAGTTTGATCCTTAATTTTATGAGGAATCTTATTCAGAATGTGGTTAGCCGACAGAATAGCTTCCCCCCACAAGTTCTGAGGTAGACCGGAGCTGATTAACATTGCGTTCATCATCTCCTTTAGGGTTCGGTTTTTCCTTTCCGCAACACCATTAGACTGAGGTGAGTAAGGGGCTGTCGTTTGATGTATAATCCCTGATTCAATACATAATTGTTCAAACGGAGCTACGTACTCTCCACCTCTATCACTACGAATTGATTTAATTTGAGTGTCCAATTGATTCTCTACTTCAGTTTTGTAACGTTTAAAAGCTTTTATAGCTTCGTCTTTACTCTTTAAAAGGTAAACGTAGCAGAATCTTGTACAATACTTTTTCCCTCTTCGTGCGGAGTTTTTACTCGAATGTGATTTTTCAAGATGAACAAATCCACATAACTTGTGGAAAACATTCCACTGAATTCAACCAATTTAGGTTTTTCCATATTTAGCTTTAAGGTCACACCTTAGCTACCCATTTTCATTCAAAACATGTCGACGGAGACCTTTCTCCCTCACATTCGAATGTATCCATGTGAGGAGATGCATTTCCCCACATTCGAGTTGCTTGCCACTTTATTTGTGAATTTCTCTTATTCACCAAATTTGGACACAGCCTCGATACAAAAAAAAATCTAGCGTTGATTTTCCTTTTATTGGAATTATTTCAAACTTCAAAATTAATTTAATCTTTGGTCAACATACCAAAATTAAATTCAATTTCAAATGTGACTTTCATTGTCACCCTTGACTCGAGCATAATTTTTCGATCAAATTATACTAGTCAAATCTTTTGAACTAAATTCAAAACAAATTTATGCTCTCGAGCACAAATATATAATTTCATATCAAATATAATTTGATATTCCTTCTTTGAGCCCAAAAATTACTCCATTAATTTTTGTTAACAGCTCCAACTCAAAATTCAATCAATCCATTGAGAGCTTGATCATTGCCCTCTTGATTTCTCAATTGATGTGATTAATTCCAATTTAATCCTCTTAATTGATGTAATTAATCAATTAATTCCAATTTAATTGGATCTCAGAATCACAATCTGATACCCGCATTCTTTCGCCAATTTTCCTCGGTATTGACGACTATTCACAACGAGGGTGAGTAAATTGGTTACATCACCACGTGATCCTTTTCAATTTGAGCATCTTGCTCTTCTTTTAGAACTGGATTGTCTATATCAGCATTGAGGTCACCCATCCACTTTTCAATTTTGTTCAGATCAAGCTCTAAAGATTTGATTTCATCCGTTGGATTATCCGAGATCGGCGTGAGAACCAAAGGCGACATAAGCGGGATGGCTGCTTTCCACTCCATCACCGGAACGATCTGTAAGGAAGCCGACGCTTTCCTCTGCAACCGATTCGACTCATCCGTTAACCTTCTCACGAGTGATGCGCTCGATGTGAATCACCCATTTCTTACGGTACACCTGCACAGCCTTACCATCGTCATCTTTGCGAACAGGCATGGAATGCGCGTTGTACTTGGATCGGAGGTCACTGGAGAGGGGAGCGCTCATGATAGCACGGAGGACGCTCGACGGCGCCATGAAATGTGCCTTTCGGCTCTTGCGCTGGGAAGAAGAAACGCGCGGGTTGAATTTCTTTTAATAATCAAACTTTAATTTAATTAGGCTTTACAGAAACCCAGAGAACTCATCCTCAGAATTCGAGAAGGAAGTCGATTATGGCATAATTAATTAAATCCAATAATTAATTAAAGATTAAATATCGATATAGCGCAGTAGTTATCAAAAATTCCAATTAATTAATTAATATATCCAAGAAATTAAATTAATTAATATATATATATTTTTTTCTGCGATTGTTGGAACCTGTTTACGCCGTGTAAACTGCAATATCGAAAATTTCAGAATAACAAATAAATACCACAAATAAGTCGAGTCAATGGAATCCCTTTTCCCGCAGAACAGAATACGCCCAGGATAGTGCTCGACTGTTACGGCGTTCCGTTCCCAAAGGTAAAACGACTTTCACTTCTTACACAGTAGCACCACTGTATAAGAAGTATCGGCGAACGTACTTGGTACGAACTGAACACTCTCGGATATAAATTCGGCACAAGAAAGAACAGTGTAAGGTTTTCGGGAGCTCAACACACTGCGTAGGGACGAGAGGAGAGTAGAAGGGCAGAGGGGCGAATTTCAGCGTAAGTTTTGAATGAGGGAAGAGTTTGTATTTATAGGCACAAGAAACCCTAGGAAGTTGTTGAGAAAATCGTGGGAATATCACGAAAATATCTCTTACGTGGATAAGTCTTGAAGACTAAATCTTGAAGACCAAGTTTAGAAGTAATTCGAATGGGCCGGACCCATTCCTGAGTTGGGCTTTCGGAGTTTTTTGGTCTGCAAAAAGATAGGCGGGCCGCAAGCGCGCGCGCGCGTGTGGCTCTTAGAGGTGTGTACCTCTTTTAGATAGTTGAACTACCAAGCTACTTCAATACCTTTATACATCATAAATGTTTTGTGGGTTTCCTATGTGGGACAATTTCCCACATTCTCAAACTTTCAAGTTGAAACTCTTCAACTTCAACAATTAATTTCTCACTCACCTTAACTCGGTTTTGAGATATTAAATATACCACGTTCATCTACTCCGCGAGTAGATCGACTATGTCACGTTCAATTATTTCTTAATTAACGTTTAGTCCATCTAATTAATTAAATTAGATCAGGGTGTCAAAACCCAATTAATTCCCATTAATTCCAACAGAACTAACTATGAGATATATAACAACTATAAATATCAATAAAAGACTTTAACTCTTCTGAAGCAGGCACATCTACACATTATATATGGTTAGTCTACACATATATGAGACATATAACATTAACAAATATAAACTATAATGGATTATCGGATTCTGGTTAGTAGGAATTACAGAAAAACACAAAGAATAAAGATGTAAAGGACAATACTTAAATCAGAGATAAAATTTCAATAAAAGACCTTAACTCTTCTGAAGCAGGCACATCTACACATTATATATGGTTAGTCTACACATCTATGAGACATATAACATTAACAAATATAAACTATAATGGATTATCGGATTCTGGTTAGTAGGAATTACAGAAAAACACAAAGAATAAAGATGAAAAGGACAGTACTTAAATCAGAGATAAAATTTCATTACCAACACATATATATTCTGATGACGCTGATCTTGAAGATCAATGAAGTTATTATATCGAGCTTCATCAAATGTAACACCTCTTAAAACAGCACACACAACAAATGGGCGAACCTCATACATTTGCAATTAACAAAAACTACAAACAAAGCACTAAAAAATAGTAAGCAAAAAAATTGATGATGGAGTACAAACTAAATTTCCATACTGGTAACCTTGGGTTTTATTTGAGCATAGATTCCTTGCTTATACTTGCCACATTATAAGAAGGTGTCGAATCTAGCCCATCAAATATCCAAAGGGCTTGCGCCAACCCCTCGAGACAAAGCACCTCATATCTGACATATAATTCAAAATCCAATAGAAGAAAACTCAGGTCAACACCTTTTCAAATTATAAGCCAATCTTATTCATTTCTAGTATACTGCACAATTTGTCACAGACTATGAGCTTTCTAGTCTTTCCATGAAAAAAAAGGAAGTTAACTATTCCAATGCTTCTAATTGAATCCATAATACAATGCCGCAATACATGATTCATATACATATAATACCTGTTTGCTGGAATATATTAACTTTCTCATATATGACACTAAAGATACCTAATGGCCAAGGCAAACACCTAAAATAGGGATGTCCCTACACTCAAGCAGCAGCCTGGGGCATATTCCTGAGATGTACAAAAAATAAAAGCCAGGAATCAAGATAGCTTAACCATTTATAACATTAAAAAAATAAATTAAATAAATCTAGGGAAACAGAAGGTTATAATAGACACAATAACATGAGTGCTACAAAGAAAAACTCTTTTTATTTCGGATAAATGTTTGGACAAATAGACACCCTTTCTGTACCCAGCAAAACTGTAGTTGCAAACACTAACTGAAACCTCCTTGTTTCTCAAACTTTTTGAACCACCAAATATTGATTAGTAAGCTTCTGAGGCTATAAAAGCAATTCATCTTGAATATGATGAATGAAATATCAGCTTTTGGCTCTATTATATTTATGAACTCCATAATTTGTTCACGTAACACTATAAAAATCTTTTAGTCAGGTTTTCTACCAACACTAAGGCCGTAGTGAACATACAACAAACTCTACTTTCCATCTAGCATCATCACTTTTGGTACTTTTTTGTAGCCTACAGTATGCTTTAGGAAAAGAAACTGTAGAAATAAGCCTAGTTCTTCCAATCACGGCCAGTTGAATTTCTTAATTATCAAACAATTAACTCAGGGCATTTAAAAGGAAAATAGAAACACTCAATTCCAAACTTGAAGCACAAATCATCGAACTATTAACTCAGGACGTTTAACGTACCACATCATCCAACTCAATTCCGAAATATTAAACATAGAAACTTGGGGGTGATGAGAGGCTGAAGGAATCGAGTCGAATGAGTATTACCTTTCATCAATTGATGGCGATGATATGCAGTGGAGAGAGAGGTGTCAAGAGATGCAGCGAGGAGAAAGGTGAAGAGATGCATCGGCGAAAACCCTAATCGCCCTAGTTCATAAAAGTTGTAGCTTCGACAATACAAACAGATACGATGAATCAGATATGAGGAGACTCGACATGGAGGGGGTGATACCGGCGGCGAGGAGACGCGAAATGGGGAGGCAATATAGAGGGGGGCGCTTGAAGAGGGGTAAACCGTAGATACGATGCATTATGCATTTTCTGTAGATTAGACGAATCAACAGATGAATCGGATATGAGGAGACTCGACATGGAAGGGGATGATACCGGCGGCGAGGAGACGCAAAATGGAGAGGCAATACGGAGGGGGCACTTGAAGAGGCGTAAAGCGTAGATAAGATGCATTAGGCATTTTCTGTATATTAGACGAATCATATGATGAATCGGATATGAGGAGACTCGACATGGAGGGAGTGATACCGGCGGCGAGGAAATGGAGAGGCAATATAGATGGGGTGCTTGAAGAGGAGTAAGCCCTAGATAGGATGCATTAGGCATTTTCTTTTCTGTAGATTAGACGAATCAGACGTGGATGTACACATCAGATTTAGGATGGAATATAGTTGAGTATAAAAATTACACGTGTATTTGGATATTTAAGAAAATTACACGTGAGCGAAATGATTCTTAGAGCGACACATCAGCAAAAACTAACTCCCTATTAGTAATATAGGGGATTATAAATAAAGATAAATTTTGTCGATGCAGAATATTTAGTTTTCTTATATTATATATTTTTTAGGAGATAACGCCATGATTATGTAATAATACTATGATTATATTAATTATAAGTAAAGATAAACTCATGGATTTGCATATATGAAGTCCATATTCAGATGTGCATATCTTTTTAACATGTCGCCAAGCATATATTTTGTTAATCTTTAATAAATATATTCTTCTTTATTTTTTGTTTAAAACGGTTTTCTATCCAGCCTTTATAGTTTTGGCCATACTTGTGCATAAACGATTTTTTTAGTTACCAAAAGATAATATTAAGTCAGTTTAATTTAACATTAATGCTTAGTGGGAGTTACTCCTAATTTAATGGAGAAATTACAATTAACATTAACATGATAATCATTTATCATTAATATGTTATTAATAAATATAATTTAATTCGAATATTTACTTTTCTTATATATTACATTATATTTTTTTTTATTTTGATTTTAAACGATTTTTTATTTTTTTTAATATTTAACATCAATATAAGACTAATAGTGTATTTATATTTCGATTTATTTAAAAGTTTAATATCATAAGTAAATTTTATCTAAAAACTATTTTTATATATATTAATTCTAAATAAAGATAAATTCCGTCGAACAATTTTGTTGATGCAGAATATTTCGTTTTCTTATATTATACTCCCTCCGTCCAATTTCATTATTCCCACTTTCCTTTTTTGGTTGTCCAATTTTAGTATGCCCATACCCTTTTTGGAAACAATACTATTCATACTACTTTATCTCCACCCTCCTACCATCACTTATTTACCCACTTTGTCATTCACTTTATTCATAAACAATCATTTATTTACAAATGAACCCCACAATACCCTATCATACCCTCAACTTATCTACTTTATTAATAAATTAATCAATATTCATTAAAACCCGTCCCCGAAGAAGTGGGCATAATAAAATTGGACGGAGGGAGTATTATATATTTTTTAGGGGATAAAACCATGATTATGTAATAATATTATGATCATATTAAGTATAAATAAAGATAAACTCATGGATTTTGCATATATGAAGTCCATATTCAAATGTGCATATCATTTTAGCATATCATCAAGAATATATTCTGTTAATCATTAATTACTAAATTAATTAGTATATTCTTCTTTATTTTTGTTGAAAATGATTTTCTATCCAACTTATTTAATTTTGGCCATACTTTGGTACTTTAGTGCATAAACGGTTTTTTTAGTTACAAAAAGATAACATTAAGTCAGTTTAATAAAACCTTAATTCTTAGTGGGAGTTACTCCTAATTTAAAGGAGATGTTACAATTAACATTAACATGATAATTATTTATCATTAACATTTTATTAATAAATATAATTTAATTCAAATATTTACTTTTCTTATATATTACATTATATATTTTTATTAATACCCTTATTTGCATATATGAAGCTAATTTTTAAATATTTATTGTGTTTTGTATGAAATATAAAACCTTAAGATCATTGTATATTTTGATCTATGAAATATACTTCGAAAAAATTTAAGCTTTGACACTTTATTTCAAAAAACTATAAAACGATAATCGAAGAAATGAAAAAAAATGAAAATCTGCAGTATACATGAACTTCCTTCTTCGAAAAATGCCTACCTTCCTTCAACTGACGAGATGGCAACGTTATTCAAGCACACGAGACCACAAAATTAAGCCGATGCAAAAATTTCTACCTTTCGAGGATTTCTGAAATCGAGCTTCAAGAATACTCCAGCTGAAATTTAGGAAAGGTATTGAAAAATTGGGAATGGAGTTTTAGCGCGATTTCCGAGAATTTGAGTTTTATGAATTATTATTTTAAATAATATGAATAAAATTAATGAGTTTGAAGACTTCACCTCTCCACCTGTCCAAAGAAACAGAAGAATCCTTACTCATCTGGCTAATGCCACAACAAACTTCTTGGAGGAAGGCTATCTCACTGCAGAAGAAAGAGGCCTAGCACTGGTTGTGTTCAACCCAAACATCATTCGGATGCGACAACAGGAACCTCAAGGTACTGCCTCCCCCTCTACTCCGTCTATAGATATTAGAGCAGATGTATGTGCTCAAGTCAGGGAAGCAATAGACTCGCACTTCGAGAATGGGCTAGGCATGCAGCTGGCTAGATATGTTGAAAGAGCAGCACAAGAGCAGAGAACTCGCCATACAAATCAAATCCTTGATATCGAAGATAAATTTGGTGAGACACTCCATAATCAGATAGAAGAATATCTCGACAGTGAAATGAAAAAGACAGCAGACAGACCCAAAATGTTTGCTGACCTCTACTCCAATGAAACAATCCGCATGGAGACCATCTACAAGTCTAATCTCGAAGATGCTGAAGCTAGAGCTGCACAAGGACAAGCTCTACTCTCAACAACAGCTACAGAGAATGAGAAGTTAAGAGCTCAGCTTAAGGAAACAGCTGACAAACTGGAAGCCTTAACAACTCAGCTAGAGAAGGCCTCTGCATCAAAGGGGGAAGATGTGTTGATAAAAGCTCTGGAAAAATCTACTGCCCAGCAGGCTGAACTAGTTGTAGCTCAAGATGATCTAAATGAAACCTTAGGAGGTTTGAAAAGCAAAATCAAGAACAGAAAAGGAAAGGAAAGGAAGCGGTCCAAGATGAAGCTCAAGGTACTACTACTCAGCTACAAATCACTACAACAGAAGAGCTAACTCCTGTCAGGAGAATGACAAGAAAGAGAAAGGCAGTTGAAACATCAACAATCCCAGCAGAGCCTACTGCAGAAGAGAAAGAGGCTCAAGAGCTGAAGAAAAGAAAGATGCAAGAAGCTCAAGAGATCAAGCAGAAGAAATTGAATGATGCAAAGGTTGTTAAAGCAAAGTTTGAGAGAAAAGTGGCCAAAATCAGAAATGCACTCAAAGAAAAGGAAAGAGAAGAGAGTGCTCAGGTTACTGACAGCACATATGTGGATCTGCTGGTATTGTAAGATGAACTACCTAAATGGTATCCTCTGAAGAAGAAATGGCAGCTTGAACACCACGTAGTGAGAAAATTTGGCCCCCTCTCAACCTATGAGGAAGAATTCCTTCAATTCTCTAAATTCATGAAAATTGAAGATGAAGTACTCTGGACAGAAATTCTGAAGACAGCTAAGACCGTAGGCTACAGAATCCTAACTCCTGAAGACCCACTCTGGACTCTAGAAGGACAGACATGATAGAAGTCAAGAGGATTCTGGAGAAAATCCACATTGAAGAAAATGTTACAGACCTGCAACACATGCAAGATATTCGCACTCGTCTATACCTTGCCTACCGCATCTGGAGACCAGAAGAACTGATGAAGACTATTCAAGAAGTTCAAAGATACTAAAAACGTGTAGACTGTAAACCTCCATCTTATTACAAGTATTAGATCTTTTTACTTACAAGACAAATTCTCACTGTCTTCTTCAGATCATTAAACTGCTTTTATAAAATTTTATCCTACTTTATGTAAATACATAGGAGCATTTATCAAGATAGTTTTGGCTTCATCAAAAAGGGGGAAATTGTTGGGATATGAATTCTCCACTAAGCCTTACAATGTAATAAGATAGTTTTGATGGCCAAAACACTTAGAGTTTATAAAACACATGTAATAGGATCAGCTGATATCTGTATAGATCAGCCCAGTCTTTATTCTAGTCTTGTGTAATCAGTTTTATGTACCTCAGCTGATAAGCACAGCCCTAAGCTCACATGCGAAGTCTCAAGAAATAAAGAATAGAAGACATGAAGACTAAGAAGATCCTTGAAGATCAGATAAGTAAGGTGCTTGTATACCTACTTAACTGATGGAGTCCAAGTCCAAGACGGCCAGTATCAACACAAGTGTTTACCACATCAGAAGAGTAATACTCATCTGATATCAGAAGACAGAAGACATCAGGCCAGGCTACTTAAACAGTCGACTAGAACAGAAGATCAGCAGACTGGTAGCACGTCAAGGACTCGACTGAATCCCAAAGTCATCTTATGAAATTCAAACGAAGACTTACCATACATAGAAGATTGACAAAGATTCCAGAAATGAAGCAATCAAGATTGAATCAACCGGGATCAAGGAATCAACAATAAACAAGGAAAGATTGCTAACGGCTAGTCAAACATCCAACGGCTAGTTGCCCCAATCTTCCCTATAAATACAAGATGTTGAGGAAGAACAAAGCACGGAAAAACTACGCAAGAATTCTGAAGCTAATCAAGCAAGCAAGCCAAAAAGCAACACTCTATTAAGAATTCTCAAGAGCCCAGAAAAGTATCAGAATACCTTTTAGCTCTTAAGTTATTTCCTAATCCAACCAAAGAACCTAAATCCAATACACAATGTATATTCTTTGATTTAGGCATAGTGGTTATGCAATTTATAAGCTTGAACCATTAGTTGGATCCATTCAAAACCCCAAAACCCCCACCATAAGGTTTAGTTTTTGACACCTTGTAAGAGTGCAAGTGCTCACAAATCACTTATGGAGACCGTAGTAGTTTGGAACTGCTCAGATCTCAAAGTCCTTCTCTTGGGACTATAAAGGACAAGCCCTTGTAATTTTCGAGAAATTAAAGGGATTAACTTCACGTTTGGAACGTGAGAGTGGACGTAGGATCGTATATCCGAACCACTATAAATCTAAGGTGTTATTTACTTACTGCACTCTACCTTTCAATTTACTTATCTTTATCATAGTGCATATTGTGATTTGAAACACCTTTGCAAACAAGGCCATATATCTTTCAAACCAGCATCAACTGAGTATTTCATAAAAACACTTGATTGGTTATTTCAAAAGAACACTCGAACGAGTCTAAATAAAAGGCCTACTCACTTCCGCATATTATTCACTCTATCAGATAACTATCGTCTTCTGGACCAGCAGCATAGAAATCAGAAGTGGTCCTAACTCTTTAATCGAGAAAAGTTTTAAAGTCTATTCACCCCCCCCCTCTAGACTTTAAACCCATTCACTACTCGTTCAGGGACCAACACTCATGGTTCTCAAAGAATTAGAACACAGTTGCAACATCAACAACTGAGGCAGAGTATGTAGCAGTTGGAAGTTGTTGTGCTCAGATACTTTGGCTCAAACAGCAACTAAGAGATTACAAAGTCATCACAAATGAAGTTCCTATATTTTGTGACAATAATAGTGCAATTGCTATTTCACAAAATCCAGTGCTTCACACAAGATGCAAACATGTTGATATCAAGAATCACTTTATAAGGGATCATGTGGAGAAAAAGGATATCAAGCTTGTTAAAATTCACACTGATAAGCGAAAAGCTGATAATCTTAACCAAGCCATTAGCTGAAGCAAGATTTCTGGAGCTATCAGTAGAGTTAGGCTTACTTGATCCAGGAAAGATGGAAAAATGAAGAAGGAAGCACAAATCAAAGGGGAAGTTCATTAAATTGAACTTCAGCAAAGTTGACCAAACTCACTGAAATGGCCTACCTAAAAGAAGAATTCAGTAGAGTTGTCCACATGGCTTTCAGCAATGTTGGTCAGGATAATTGACCCTGTGGGACCCAGTCAGCAACATTGGGACCCACTCAGGCATTTAGGTCGGATCCTATGACTAAAATAAAGGTCAAATCACTTATCAGGACAATTGTCCAATCTGATAAGGTGATAAGTGATATTTTAGCATTGATTGGACATTTAAGGGAATTCTTGGGTAAAGAGTAGTCTATTTTTAGGATGTCGTGGGTAATTCTAACCGTTCCTAAGCCCACTACCCCACTTTATCCACTTTGCCTAGTGATTTATCCACCCCTTAATGCTATTGTCCAACGGTTAATAAAACCACTGGAATATAAAAACCTTTAGTTTTTACATCCATTTTTACGCACAAATTTTTCCAAAACCCTTAAGCAAAATTCGGAGAAACCCTCAAACTTTCAAACCATCCCTACCAACCTTCAATCCTTCTAAACCTTCAAACATCCATGGCTCCCAAACTAAAAAGAGAGGAACTTGTCAACTTCAATGATCCATCTCTGGACTTTGATTTCACATATCTTAGCAACATAAACTCTCTGTGGTTTGAGAAGATTGTTGCCTTTGATAGCCCAGATGAGGAAGTCCATCTAGTTCTTCAATGGCTGAGAGATGTAGGGCTTGAGCAGTTCTTGGGAACCAAACTTGATTCTTACCTCAACCCCTACATGGCTGAGTTCTTTGCCTATCTCAGATGGAAAGGCAAGAAAGAAGATGTCTGCACAAAACTCACTTATGCACAAAACCATCATTTCTATCACAAAATACTAGTGAAGTCAACCTAAAACTTTCTTTTGGAAAGTTGATGGAAGATTTCACTAGGCTACAAGAATTTCATGACAACTGTGTGAGAGAAAATGAAAGGCTTTCAATTGAACTTTCAAAACCTGCTGAGACAATAGTTGATATCAAGTCTACTGAGGTGTATCAACAAGTCTTGAGAGAGCTTGAGGAAGCAAATCTCATGATAGTTGACCAACAGAAGCAGATTGATGATCAACTACTTTCTCAGAAGAGAAAAGATTTTGAACTTAAAATTCTTCAAGCAAAATTTGAAAACCTCTCACATGAGTATGACATTCTTAAATCAAGTGAAGAGAGCCTGAAATTAAAGATGTCTGCTTTGAAGAAATCCTCTAGAGCAATAGAGGAAATTCAAAGTTATCAAAGACCTATGGCTCAAAGAAGTGGATTAGGCTTTGATCCATTTGAATCTTCACCTTGTCTTAGTGCTACTTCTACAAGTAACACTAAGAAAATCTTTGTTAAGTCAGTGGCACAACAAGCTGAAAATGAAATAATTCAGCCACTGAACAAAGGAAAGGGCAAAATGAATGTGATGCCCACTCAAGTGCTTCAGGAGACTAGGCCCAAACCTAAGGAAAAGGCCAAAGTCCCTGAGCATAAGAGGAATGTTAGTCAGCAGAGTAGACCCAATGCAAGGGCAACTCTCCTGAACGATGGTCAGAGGAGTTATCCAAGGTTTGATCAGCCTAGTCCAACTCTACTGAGGAAGCCTCAATTGAACAGACCTAAGGACAACTATCCTCAAGGGCAGAATAAAATGAGACAACCAAAACCCTTCATGCCAAAGGGTAATGGTCATAAATATGCCTTTCCTCAAAGATTTCCTCAAGTAGCACAAAGAACTCATAAGTTCGGGAGATTTGACAACTCTCCTGAAACTTAAAGAGTCAACACTTTCACACACACTTTCCCAAAGGCATTTAAGGGAAAGACAGTGTATGTTGATGCTAAAGGAAAACAACTTAGCCACCTTGAATCAATCAGGGTAATTAGGCAAGTTTGGGTTCCTAAAGGTACAGCTAACCTCTCAGGACCCAAAATTCAAAGGGTACCTAAAGCTCACTAATTGCAGGTACTCAAGGGCCACAAAGAGATGAGGAGTATAAGCAAAAAGTCAGCATGGTACCTTGACAGTGGATGTTCAAGGCACATGACTGGAAACAAGAATCTCCTCACTGATTTCACTGAAAGAGAAGGCCCAAATGTCACATTTGGAGACAGCTCACAAGCAACAACAAAAGGTTATGGTACCTTGATAATTGGTAATATCAAGGTATCCAATGTATCTTATGTGGCTGGTCTCAAGTATAATCTCCTAAGCATAAGCCAGTTCTGTGATAAAGGTTTAAATGTTGAGTTCTCAAGTGGAAAATGCTTAATCAAAGATAGAACTCAACAAACTCTACTAACTGGAACTAGAAAAGGAAATGTGTATTTTGCAGGCTGGGACAAGTCTACTAATGCTGCATGTTTCACTGCCAAAAGCTCTAATGAATAAAGCTGGTTATGGCATAAGAGGCTAAACCACCTGAACTTTAAATCAATGAACAAACTTGCTAGAAAAGCATTAGTTAAAGTACTACCTAATGAGGTCTTCATTAAGGAGCATGTTTGCAAACCATGCCAAGAAGGAAAACAGATTAAAGCCTCATTTAAGGGAAAACCAGTCATCTCTACTGAAAGGGTACTTGAACTATTGCATATGGACTTATTTGGACCAATTACCCCTGCAATCATAAATGGTAGAAAATACACATTGGTTGTAGTAGATGACTTCTCTAGGTTCACATGGGTAGTATTTCTCCTTAATAAGGAGGAAACACAAGTCAAACTCCCTGAACTGTTAAAGAGACTGTCAAATGAAAAGAGCCTTAATATAATCAAGATAAGATCTGACAAAGGCACTGAGTTCATAAATTCATACATCAATGAGTATTGTAAACTAAATGGGATAGCTCATGAAACCTCAGCAGCTAGAACCCCTCGGCAGAATGGGGTTGCAGAAAGAAGGAATAGAACTTTAAAAGAAGCTGCCAGAACCATAATTGCTGATTCAAATCTACCTAAGAGGTTTTGGGCTGAAGCCATAAAGATGTTTGATCACTAAGGGTCAAGGCAAAACCCCTTATGAACTCTGGAAAGGAAGATTGCCTAAAGTGTCTTATTTCCACATATTTGGTTGTAAGTGTTTCATTCACAACAATGGGAAAGAGCAGTTGAAAGCTTTTGACAACAAAGCTGATGAAGGGATATTCCTTGGATATTCCCAAATCAGTAGAGCTTTCAGGGTGTACAACTGTAAAACCCTTATTGTGGAAGAAACACCTCATTTGGTGTTTGATGAATCTACTTCTGAGACCAGGAATAAGAACCTGGACACTGAAGAAATCACACAGAGAACAACCAGATTGAGCCTAAAAGACAAGGACACTGTATTCATAGATGTTGTCCAAGCCAATCCTCCTGAAAACATAACACTGGACAACAATCCTGAAGGCAACATTCCTGAAGCAAACCCCACGAAGGAAATGGTGAACTGAATGACCCAATCCCAGCTCACACTCAGGTAACAACTACCAATGAAGAAGCAGGCCCTGCTGAGGTAGTTAATGGATTTAATATTCAAGGGGGAACCATAAATGTTGAAAATGCCAATGTCCCTGACATTGAGGACAACACCCCTAAATATGATCCAGAATTAGATCCTGCATTCAATTATCCTGAATTTTATGATACTAGTGACTCAACCTTAGTAGAGGACAACTCTACTAAAGGGATCAGAAAAAGGAGGACATGGTTATCTGACCATCCTACTGATCTAATACTTGGTGATCCAAGTATAGGAGTCAAAACTAGAAGGTTTCATGGTGAAAGTGCTCTATTTTGTTGTTTCCTATCAGAACAGGAACCAAGTGACATTGAGGAAGCACTTCAAGATGTAAATTGGATCACAACAATGCAGGAAGAGTTAAATCAATTCACCAGAAATGATGTATGGGAGCTGGTGGATAAACCTACACATCAAGATGTTATTGGAACCAAGTGGGTGTTAAAGAACAAAAAGAATGAGAATGATGTCATAGTCAGAAACAAGGCCAGATTGGTGGCCAATGGCTATTGTCAATCAGAAGGCATTGATTATGATGAGACTTTTGCACCTGTGGCAAGGCTAGAAGCAATAAGGCTTTTCTTAGCCTATGCAGCCCACAAGAGGATCAAAGTATACCAGATGGATGTCAAAAGTGCCTTCTTGAATGGAGTCTTAAAGGAAGAAGTCTATGTAGAGCAACCACCTGGCTTTGAGGAAGGAAACCAAGTCTACAGACTGAAGAAAGCTCTATATGGACTCAAGCAAGCCCCAAGAGCTTGGTATGATACACTGTCACAGTTCCTCTTGGACCATGGCTTTACCAAAGGAACATTGGACAGAACTCTCTTCAGAATCACTGAAGGAGAGGACATCTTGCTTGTCCAAATATATGTTGATGACATCATATTTGGATCCCCCAATGAAAAGCTTTGTGAAAAGTTATCAAAGCTTATGCAAAGATAGTTTGAGATGTCAATGATGGGATTGATGAACTTCTTTTTGGGCTTACAAGTCAAGCAATCAAAAGAAGGAATATTCATCAACCAAGCAAAGTACACCAGGGAAATGATCAAGAAATTTGGGTGTACAACCAGCAAGCCAGTAAGGATCCCTTTGAACACAAATTGGAAGATGGATCCAGATGAGAGTGGTGTTCCAACCAACTCTACTGAGTATAGAGGAATCATTGGTTCACTCCTCTACCTCACTGCCAGCAGAGCTGACATCACCTTTGCAATAGGTGTTTGTGCAAGGTTTCAAGTGAATCCAAAGAAGAGCCATCTAGAGGCAACTAAGAGGATCTTGAGGTATCTCAAAGGCATTGAAAACCTAGGCCTTTGGTACCCTGCTGATGACAACATTAAGCTCACTGGCTACTCAGATGCTGATTATGGAGGCTGTAGAATTGACAGAAAGTCCACTTCAGGGACTTGTCAATTCTTAGGGAACAAGCTCATATCTTGGTTCTCTAAGAAGCAGAACACAGTGGCCACCTCCACCATTGAAGCTGAGTATGTTGCAGCTGGAAGTTGTTGTGCTCAGATCCTTTGGTTGAGACAATAACTAAGAGACTACAATGTCAACTCTACTAAAGTGCTCATATTCTGTGATTACAACAGTGTTATTGCAATATCACAGAATCCAGTGTTACACACGAGGTGTAAGCATGTGGACATCAAGCATCACTTCATTAGAGACCATGTGGAGAAGAAGGACATCAAGTTGGTGAAAATCCATACTGATCACCAAAAAGCTGATATATTGACAAAACCACTTGCAGAAGCAAGATTCATGGAATTATCAGCAGAGTTGGGACTTCTTGATCTAGGGAAGTTGGATAAGTAAGTCCAAAGGAGTTGATTAATCAAGGGGGAACTGAAAGTGATGTTCAGCAGACTTGGTCATGACTACTGAAATTCAGAAAATTGATCAGGACACTTGTCCATTGAAATTCAGGACAATTGTCCATAACATTTCAGGACACTTGTCCATGGAGGGCCAGATAAGTTGTCTTGGCTATCAAACCAAATCTTGGTCTGATAAGCACCTATTTTGGGTAATCATTGCCTATTTCAATGGTTGTCCAATTCCTCTTCAAGCCATCACCTTTTCAAGGATTCAATTTGTCCCCTACCCAAAAAGTCACTTTCAATGCATTAAATGCCAAGATTTAATTCTTGTTTGCATTAAACAATTCAAGACATGATCTACCTTGGTAACCCCCCAGCTTTAAACAAACATTAAACTCCTTCCCATGTTTTAATAAATACAGTTTTTCACTGTTTCATTGGTTATTAACCGTTGGATCAAAACTGGCCAACTCCCCTGAAATAGATCTTGGTCGTCTAAACTTGATTTCCTCATTTGTAAACCGTTGAATTGCCTGAAGACTTACCTACTCATTGACATACATTCCTTTTGGAATATTCACAAGTCTTAAGAAGCCCACCAACTTTTCTTGAAACCCTAGTCTTCATCTTCTCAAACTCATCTAAAAACCTTACTGTTTCTTCAATGGCTCCCAAAGCTAAACCTGAAATGGTTGTAGACTTCACCAACAAGGATCTATACCTTGATTTTGGTTATCTCAGCCACAAAAACAATCTCATGTTCGAGCCAATCATCTCCTTTGAAAGTGATAATCCAGTAATTACTCCAACCTTGAGATGGTTGAGAAGGGCAGGACTTCAAAAGTTCATGCAAGAAAAGCCAGATTCTTGCCTTGAGATCTACATGGCTGAATTCTTTGCATTCCTTAAGTGGAGAGGGAAGCCAGAGGATGGAGAAGTTACAACAAGGCTATCCTACATAGCTGAAGGAGAAGAGGAAGAAAGATTTCACAGGGTGAAATTTTCTGAGGAAGATGTAGATGCTGCCTTTGGATTGCCCTCTGAAGGGAGGAATCCAGAATTCTATGGCAATGGCCGTGAGCAAGAAATTGCTCAAGATTGGCTCCTAGTTCCAGGAACAATCTCATCTACACAGCACAAAAGGACTCTCAAGCCCAAGTTCCTCAACCTGTTTGAGGTAATTACAAAGAGCCTTTTGAGCAACACTGGCAGTTTGGAGCAAGTGAGTGCTCCAAGAATAAGGATTATGGCTGCAGTGATTGATGCCAGTGATAAGGGCATCAAATTTGATTGGAGGACCTTCATCTTGTCTGAGATGATGAAGGAAAAGGCAAAGTTTAAGGTGAAAGCACACCAAAAGGTTGTGTTGGAGAGTAAACTCAAGCATTGCACAAGGGCAAGCATACTGATTGAGAAGTTTGCTCACTATTATGAGATGCAAACATTTGCCAAACCCCTCCCTGCCCGGAAAATATTGTTCAGAAAGCCCAGTAAGAAGACTGAGCAAAGGAGATTGCAGCTGGCCAAACCTCCTGAAGAGAAGCAAGAGGAAAAGCCCAAATTGAAAAGGAGGACAAAGGCCAGGGCTGTAAAAATAAAGAAATTGTCTCAACTCCCCTCAGAAGAGACATCAGGAGCTTTAACTGAGATTGAAGAGATTGCTGAAGAGGGAGTGCAAGTACCTTCTGATCATTCAGAAGAGTTGAGGCAAAAGTACAATGAAACAAGGCAGAAGAAGAAGGGTGATAAAAGGCCCAGGGAAGTTGTCCCTGAGAAAGAAGAAGGTAGTGGGAGCAGTAGGGCAAGTAAGAGGAGAGTCAAGCCTACTGATAAGATTCTTGAGCTTCAGGAGGAAAGGACACTTCAAGTGGCTCTTAGGGAGAGTATGGTAGAAAGCAGGACTAAGACTAAGTCCAGGACCAACTCTTCTGGTTCTGGAACTCCTGAGTCCAATGTCCCTGAAAATCAAGCAATAGAGCCCAACCTTCCTGAAACTCAAAATCCTGAACCCAACTCCCCTGAAACCGATGTTACCCCCACAAACCAACCCATCACACCTGTTGATCTAACCAGGAGATATTCTCCAGAAGGGAGTGCACAAAGAAGTGTAATTGATGTGCTAGCTGATCTTGCAGCAGATGGGACAAGACTTCTGTCTCCCCTTGACTCATCTATGCTCAATTATTCAAAACTTCTAGAAACTGCACTTCATGAGCCAACCCCCCTGAGCAAAGCCCCTTCAGATCCTTTGCTCTCAAAAGCAACTGAAGTACCTTCTATTGAGCTCAACCCTTCTAAAGCCAACCCTCCTGAATTCAACCTCCCTGAAGTTGTTCTTCAAGCCAATATCCCTGAAACCAGAGCCATCTCCCCTATAGCCCAAATTTCTCAATCAAATGATGATGAGGAGGAGTATACTTATGAAAGTATGCTCAGAGGTGGAGCAAGGGCTACTGTGGACAGTTTGTATCCACAACTTGCAGAATTTCCAAGGCTTCAGACAATGTTCCATGATTTGAGGATGTTGGTGGAAGTGAAAGATAAATCAATCATGGAGATTGCACAAGTCATTCTTGACAAAGGTGCAAACTGGTGGCAAATAGAAGAGGGCAGATTACTTCACTTTTCTAGAGTAAACAAGACAAGGTTCCTCACTGATGAGGAAGTATTTGCCAAGTTAGTGGCTGACAAAATTGCAGAAGAGAAGGAGAGACTGGCTAAAGGGATCAAACACCCTGATAGCAGCTCTAGTGATGATGGCAAAGATGATCCTTCAAACCCCTCCAAACCTTCTCAAGCCAACCCTTCTAAGCCCTCCCAGACCAATCTCCCTGAACCTCCCCAACCCAACCCTTCTGAATCCAGTAAGTTTTCAAACCCTCTTGTAACCTATCATAGAAAAGGCTCTGTCTCTTCAGAGGTGTTGACCAAGGATGGTGACACGGCCAAAGATGCATCTGCCAATGAAGGTTCATTTGAACCCAAGGCACAACTTAAAGATGTTGAGGCTCCTACCTTAGAAGCTGGTTTGATTAAACCCTCTTCAGTGTCAGGAGAGTTGGACACTGATCAGCCTTTAATCATTCAGGATGACTCAGTGGCTGCTGATGTAAGCACTGTGATCTCCCCACAACTGCCATCTTTGAACCTTGTTGAAGGTGAAGGTGAAGGTGATGCAGGTTTAGGAGAAGGTGTTGAAAAGGAGAATTTAGTGGAAAAATCAGAGGGAGTTATGGATGAAAGAGAGGTAGTCGTCACTAAGATTGTGAGTGTACCACCAAATGAGGGTGGAATAAGTGAGGAAGGACAGGTTATTCTTGAAGTCAAATCTGAACTTCAAGAATCCCTTGGTGAAAGGAGGCATGTTCCTTTGAGTGAGGACATTATTCATGAAGGAAGTCAAAAAGTAGTCGAAAATGAGAAGAAGACTGTTGATGTATCAGAGTCTTATACGAAAAATACTGAGGGTGATTAGTGTTTATTCTCTAACCCATTTGACTTATCTGATATTGCAGGAATTTCCTTTGACCAATTTTTTGCAGATGACTTACTCACTGATGCACATATTCAAGTGGATTCTAGTTCAGCCCAAGCAATTCTTGGTGAACATTCAACAAAACTGGATTCCTTGGCTCATCAGGTCCAAACTGCATATGCTGAAACCTCAGGCACTTTGGATGAGCAAGGTAGAACATTGGCCTCAATAGAGATGAGACTTACAGGCTCAAAGGATGTGGTGTTGCCCACAATTGAAGCCAGAATCAGTGGAGTAGAGTCAGGATTGCAGACCATCTCTGCTGAAGTTCAGAAAGCAAAGACAAGTATGGAGTCCATCTCAAAAGAAGTCAAGAAAGAGCAGAAGCTGCTAAGAGACAACCACAACTCCAATGTCAAAGCTCTTAGATTGACTGTCAAGCAGGCACTTGGGAAGAAAACAGTTATTCAGAAGAAAAGAGCTGAAGAGTTGAGGCTAGCAATGGTGAAGGCTGCTTCAGAAAAGTTTTCCCAAGAAGTGATGGCCAACATTGCTGAAAGTGTTGTAGCCAATCTTATTGACCTGTTGAAGGCAGGCCTTGATGCATCTCTCAAAGCAACCATGGAAGAGGTTGTTGAGCAGAAAATGAAGCCTGTTCTAGCTTTCCTAAGCTTGAGCAGTGATAGGATGCAAAATATACATGATGAGAATGTATATTTGCTAGAAGAGATGAAGTCCATGAACCAAGCCCAATCCTTGATGGCAACTACTATGAGTGAGCTCAAACCTCAGTGTTTTGATGCTACCAAAAAGGGGGAAAGAGAAAGAGCAAGGGCCAAAGGTGCCTTGATAATTGGTGGTTCAGACAAAGGCAAGGACAAGGCTGCTGAAGACGATGGAAAGAAGCAAGCAGTGCTGAACTTAGAAGAGCTTGATCAAGAAGAACAATTGGCCATAGCATTGAAGAATTCAATGGCATCAGCACAAGAAGAAAGAGCAAGGCTTCAGCAAAGGCCAGGAGGAGAGGTTTCTGGTTTGGACAAAAGTGCTGAAGGTGTTCAAACTAGAGGACAAATCAAGAAGGCCAAGGGAAACAAAAGAAAGCTTGAGACATTCACTGACTTTCCCAATAGCCTTGAACTTCCTCCTGAGTTCAGAATTGAAGAAGAAGAGCCAACCTCCAAAAAGGCCAAGAATGCTGAAAAGGTCAAAACTGCTGAAGTAACCAAAACTACTGAGAAAGCCAAGTCTTCTGAAACTGACAAGTCTACTGAGACTAAGTCCACTGAAGGTCCCAAAGCAGCTGAGAATATTGAAGAACTGTATGAAGAAGGCTTTGGACCTCAACCAAAGAAGAAGACAATTGTGCTGCTAAATGATCCATCAAAGTTGTTTCAGGAAGGATATGGCAAGGATCCTGAAACACAGTAGAAATTGGCTATGATGAGAGCTCAAGAAAAGATGATTTGATGGAAGAAGCTGACAGAGCAAGAGATAAGAGAAGGGCTGACTTTCAGAAGCCCAAAAGAAGAAGAGCAACCTACAACAAATTGAAGCCTCAGCTACTGATCCCTGTGGACACCAAATATCCACACTTGGATAAATGGGTGCCAAAACAACTGAATGACTCTTGGGAAGAGGCCAAAAGGGAGTTTGTCTATGACTACTATGTCATTGACTGGTGGAATGAAAGGGATGTCAACTCCACCTTCATTGAGTTCATGATTGAATATTACAGGGAATTGTATCAACAACTACTTGCAGTTGCTGATATTGCAAGACTTGAACTCACAGCTCCCAAACCTATCATATTCATGCCTCCCAAGAAGGAAGGTTTCATTGATTAATCAAAGATCTTTTAGGAGTTCTTTGTGATCCTGAAATTAAACAGAATGGTGCTAGGACCAAAGGGCACAAATCAAGAGGCCATGGAATTGAAGAAGAGAGTATGGGCACAATATGGGATGGTGCCACCTCCTGAAGATAGCCTCTGAATTGGCTAAGTCCTCTTGACCCTTATGTGCTGAAATGGATAAATGCCTGTCCTGGTTGCTGACTTGATAATATGTTCATCTATGCTGAAAATTGCTCAAGTCTGTTGATATGTAAAGTTTACTCTAATGACATTTTGCTCTGATACTTATGGATTTATGCTCTGATAGAATATCTTGTTAGTTCATGCTCTGATCATGTACTGTATTTATTTTATGCTCTGATGTAATATTTCATGCTCTGATATGTTTGTTCAACTATCAACATGCTTGTAATAATCTTTAAATGAATGATAGTTGAACATATTTTTGAATCAACATTACTGAATCCTAACTTGTCTGACTTATCAACCTCTATGCTCGGAAAAACAGAAAATACACTACCACATTTTCTTTCAGGGAACTTGACCTCAGTCACCTTCACTGAAGAAAAATGTAATAAGTATAGTCAAGTCACCTTTGCATAGATTGTATAGGTTTTAGCATCATCAAAAAGGGGGAAATTGTTGGGAATAAAATGAGTTTTGATTATGATACCAAAACCCCCCTGAGACATGCCAAGTAGATAAGTGTTGGTCCTTGGTGGAGTATAACACAAGTGTATGGGGGGGGGAATGCACTTGTGTATGCAAATTCTTTTTCTTTTTGACAAACTAGTCTTATCAGGCAAGTTGTCTCACAACTGGCCTGAGTGTGAACTTTGATAGATACTTGTCCTACTGATTACTATTGAGTGATCAGTTGGCTAAATATCTAAAAGAGTTGCTAAGTGCGGAATGTGGTTGGCCTTTGACTTAAAGAAATACTCCAAGTTAATTTCTGAAAAGATACAGGTTATCAGGGACTTTGTCCAAAACAGATTTTCTCACTTACTGAGTTTTGCTTCTTTAAAATATGTTTGAATGTAAGTGCAATAAAGAATGCAGTAAGTAAATGGCACACAAGTTTATAGTGGTTCAGAGACTCAAGCTCCTACATCCACTTTCCCTGATTGAATAGGATAATTCCTTCACAATGGAATTAGTTTGTTTTATAGTGCCAAGGTGCACTGATCAACAACACTCTCTTAGTGTTTTGATCCCTAGGATAACCTGAGTCCTAGTGCTCAATCTCTCTGAGTTAAGACTGTGTTTCACAATAACAGTCCTTAACTCCTCACTTCTACAACAAACTCTTTCTTCACTAAATGAGATAGGGTTTGAGGTTTGGTTCCAACTAATAGAGATATCCTTTACAATAAGAACAGTGTAAAGGCTTAGGATATCTCAATGCTAAGTTTTGGATATTCTACAAAGATTGGCTTAACTTGATGAAGTGATTCAGGAAACTTTGGATTCTAGAGAACAGCTTGGTTTCCTTTGAAAGCTTGATGATAGTTTGATAGCTTGTAGTTGGATATTGAATCCCTTTGATCACTTCTGTATTTATAGACAAGTTTGAACAACTAACCGTTGGAGGGATAGCAATTCAAATATGTCTATTTGCAGCACCATTGAAACGGCTATGAAGCTTGGCATCCTTTTATCCACTGTGCAAAAGGGGTCTTCAATGGTTGCTTGAATGAATGTGTTGACTTCTGAAAAATGCGGCTGAGAAGACTTGTGTCAGATTCCAAATATGCACATTTCCCAAGGTTGATTTGTGGCAAACTCTACACTCAACCAACGGTCAGATGGGACAAGCTCCCTGAACATTCCTGCTGCAGTTTAGAATGTTCCAACATTCATTCAATGCTTCACTCTTTAATGCTCTAAGTCTTTAATGCTTGGTTCAGGCATGATTGGCAATAAATGCTTCATTGAATGTGTCTTTTGTGGGCTTTGACATTCAATGCTCTTGATCATTTGTACTTCAACTGTCTTGATCATTTGCATTTATGAGCATTGCTTTACTGCTCTTGATCTCTTCAGCTAAGTTGTCCACTTGGTCAGTCTGTCTTGAAGGTTCAGTAACTTTGGCCTATAGACTTATCAAGCTGCCTAACATTCCAGCTTTGGACAACTATCCTGAACACTAAAATCTCACAACATTCCTGAGATTTTTCACTTAAGCAATCTACATACTCAAGTGTACTGAGACAACTTGCCTGAACTAGACTTGAGCTTATCTCAACTAATCTGAACATCATCAATCAGGGGTTTTGGTATCTAGATCAAAATCATTTTATTCCCAAAAATAAGTCAATATTAATAAACATGTTTCAGGATTGTTGGAACATGTAGAAAAAGACAAGTAGAGAAGCTGATATGTTAGGCAGCTCTTAGAAAATTAGATGCACTAGTTGAGGGGGAATATATGCTTAAAAGACTACTCTGAATCATATCCCCTCAAGGCTCAAAATCTAGCTTATCCCAAGTCTGCTGAAGGACAAATATACTGATCAAGTCAAGACATCTTTAGATCAAGTCTTCTGAAGATCAAACACAGTGAAAGCAACATCAATAGATCTAATCTATTGAAGTATATAAATTCAGAAGGATTGTCCAGCAAAGATGACCAAGCAGAGTTGTCCCAGCCTACATGAACCAGAAGAGTTTCAAGGACAACTATACTGAAATGATCAATGCTACTGAAATCAAGACATACATGCCTATTGATCATCAAAGAGACATTTAAAGTCATGCAAAGGGAAAGAGCCAAGTCTTCTGAAGAGAGCATGCCAACACTGTTGATAAGCAAAATCTGCTGAAATGGATAAGTAGAACTGTCCTAATGATAAGGAATGTTGTCCTTATCTCAGGATCATTGATAAGAAGAGATGTCCATGTTTGACCAAGTGAATCTTGAAGTCAGACATTGGGAAGAGTGCTGCAGAATGAAGACAAAATGATTACAGCCGTTTATTTTCCAAATTAAGGACATGTCACTATCAAGAATCTGTCTTCCAGTTTGAAGAGTTCAAGGAAGACATTTATGGATATTTGAGGCTGCCTCTCCAACGGGCAAATCCTCAAATTTGTCTATAAATATAGAAGTGTTGAAGACCATTTGAAGTATCTCAACCTCAAGTGATCCAACTATCCTAAAAAGTTCAAGTGCTTTCAAAGAGACTATCTTAGTCTTCAAACACTTCATCTAAGCTGAACCTCATTTTATATCCATACAAAGCTTAGAGAGATATCCTATCCTTATACACTGATCTTCATTGTAAATGATATCTCATTAGTTGGAACCTTACTTCAACCCTTATACCTTTCAAGTGAGAAAGTTAGAAGGTTGTAGTAGTAAAAGTGGAAGGAGCTGACTGTTGAGAGAAGAACGGTTCAGTTCTGAGTTGAGAAAGGGTACTAGGACTCTTAACATCCTAGGGATCAAGGCACCAAGGAGTGGTGTGGTTGATCAAGTGCACCTTGGCACTATAAAACAAGTTAATTCCAAGAGTGAAGGAATTATCCTGTTAAATCAGGGAAAGTGGATGTAGGAGCTTGAGTCTCTGAACCACTATAAATCTTTGTGTTGATTTACTTTCAAGCATTAACACTCATTTAACACTGCACACAAACTGAACTTTCAAAGACATATTCACAAGACTGTGCAAAACAGATTTGGACAAGTTCCCTGAACTGGATAAACTGTTAAGGAGATTTCAGAATTAAAAAGCAGTTTAAACTAAAGGGCCAACCACTAATTCCGCACATATAACTCCCTTAGATAGTTATTCAACTAAGTACTCAATAGTACTTAGTAGTTTGATTATCTATAAAGAGTTAATCATATCAAACGAGTTGTCCAAGACAACCTTGCTGAAGTCTGGTTTGATCAAAGTTTGAAAAGATTTGCATACAAGTGTATTCCCCCCCCCCTCCCCCATACACTTGTTATATACTCCTTTCCAGGACCAACAGGCCTAATATCACATTTTCAGTTGGAGTGTGTGCCAGATTTCAAGCAAATCCAAAGAAGAGCCATCTAGAAGCTGCTAAGAGAATCCTAAGATATCTCAAAGGAACTGAGAATCTTGGATTATGGTATCCAGGTGATGACAACATTGAGCTCACTGGATATTCAGATGCTGACTATGGAGGCTGCAGAATTGACAGAAAATCCACTTCTGGAACATGTCAATTTTTGGGTAGCAAACTGATCTCATGGTTCTCAAAGAAGCAGAACAGAGTTGCAACATCAACAACTGAGGCAGAATATGTAGCAGCTGGAAGTTGCTGTGCTCAGATTCTTTGGCTCAGACAGCAACTAAGAGATTACAAAGTTATCACAAATGAAGTTCCTATATTTTGTGACAACAATAGTGCAATTGCTATTTCACAAAATCCAGTGCTTCACACAAGATGCAAACATGTTGATATCAAACATCACTTCATAAGGGATCATGTGGAGAAAAAGGATATCAAGCTTGTCAAAATTCACACTGATAAGCAAAAAAGCTGATATCTTTACAAAACCACTAGCTAAAGCAAGATTTTGGAGCTTTCAGCAGAGTTGGGCTTACTTGATCTAGGAAAGCTGGAAAAATGAAGAGGAAAGCACAAATGAAGGGGAAGTTCATTAAATTGAACTTCAGCATAGTTGACCAAACTCACTGAAACTCTCTGCCTGAAAGAAGAATTCAGTAGAGTTGTCTACATGTCTTTCAGCATTGTTGGTCACGATGATTGACCATGTAGGACCTAGTCAGCAATCGTGGGACCCACTCAGGCATTTTGGTCAGATCATTTGACTAAAATAAAGGTCAAATCACTTATCAGGACATTGTCCAAACTGATAATGTGATAAGTGCTATTTTTAGCATTGATTAGACATTTAAGGGAATTCTTGGGTAAAGAGTAGTCTATTTTTAGGATGGCATGGGTAATTCAAACTTTAGCCCCCAAATGGTCATTCCAGCATTTAATGCAAAATCCTTTAAAGATTGCATTAATTACTAAGCCTCTCATCAAAGCCATTGATTATCTTAATACCTACATCTAACCGTTCATAAGCCACTATCCCACTTTATCCATATTGCCTAGAGAATTGTCTACCTCTTAATGTTATTATCCAACGGTTAATAAAACCACTGGAATATAAAAACCTTTAGTTTTTACAACCATTCTTACGCACAATTTTTTCCAAAACCCTTAAGAAAAATTATGTAAACCTTCAAAACTTTCGAAACATCCCATCCAACCTTCATTCTCTCCAAACTTCAAAAATCCATGGCTCCCAAACTGAAAAGAGAGGAACTAGTAAACTTCAATGATCCATCACTGGACATTGATTTCACATATCTCAGTAATGCAAACTCTCTGTGGTTTGAGAAAATATTTGCCTTTGATAGCCCAGATGAGGAAGTCCATCCAGTTCTCCAATGGCTGAGAGATGCAGGACTTGAGCAGTTATTGGGCAACAAACCTGATTCTTGCCTCAACCCCTACATGGCTGAGTTCTTTGCCTATCTCAGATGGAAAGGCAAGAAAGGAAATGTCTGCACAAAGCTCACTTATGCAGAAGAAGGTGAAGAAGAGGAATCACAACACACCATAATCTTTACATCAGAAGATTTGGACTCCAGCTTTGGGCTGCCTTCAGAAGGAAAGGATCCTGAGTTCTATAGAGAAGGAGAAGAACAGGAATTCTCTAACGAATGGATGATTGTAACTCAAAAGCTAGCCAGTGCCCAAAATAAGAAAACCTTGAAAACAAGGTATGAGTACTTGTTTGATATTGTTGTAAAAAGTTTACTGAGCCATTCAGGCAGTGTGGAACAAATTAGCTTGCCAAAACTGAGAGTAATGGCAGCCATTATTGATTCTGCTGAGAAAGGAATCAAATTTGATTGGAAAACCTTCATCTTGGGGAAGATGATGAATGAAAAGTTCATGTTCAAAGAAAGAGCACACCATAAGGTTGTGGTAGATGGAAAGCTTCAATACTGCACAAGAGCAAGCCTGCTCTTGGAAAGATTTGCTCACTACACCCATTTGCAAATCAAGCCCAAACACTTTCCAGCACAGAAAGTGATGTTCAGAAAGCTCTCATCCAAAACTGAGAAAAGAAAGCAGGAGGTTGCAGCCAAGAAGGCTATTGTTGTTGCACGTGTTACCAGATCTTCTCCAAGGAAAAGAAAAGAACAACCCACCAAAACCCAACCCAAAATGAAGAGAATGAAGCAGATTCTCAGCGAATCTTCACCAGAGAGTCAATCCAAGAGTGGGGGAGCCACTTCTGAAGAAATTGACAAAGTAGAAGAAGAAGGGGTCAACCCTCCTGAAGCTGGTGAAGAATTCAGGGTGATTGTCCCCTTGCAACCAGAAGCATTCACTAAATTCAGAGATCTTGAGAAACCAACAAGATCTGAGAGGAGAAGGAGGATTATCAAAACTTCTAAAAAGAAGAAGTTGATGGAGAAAGAAAAACAGAAAAAATAGTTTTTCAAGGAGATTAGACAAGCAAGTAGGTCTAACTCCAAGACAAGATCAAAATCCAAGAGCCCCAAGGCCAACTCCCCTGATATTCAATCTCAGAGAATATCTCCAACTCATTTCTCCCCAATGCCTGAAGAAGAGGAGTGCAAGACTCCTGAAGATGCACCAATCATTCCAAAGAAAACCTACTCTCCTGAAGGTGCTCCAGATAGAGAAGGGATAGATGTCTTGGCCGATCTTGCTGATGAAGAAGATAAGCATTCTTCCCCTCTTGATCCCAGATTACTTTTGTATACCAAACTTTTTGAAACTGCACTTCTTGAAGGTGATCAATCCACTTTTCCACCCATTCAGCCCATTCCAATAAACCTTTCTTCTAACCCCTCAGGAACATTGCTCTCTACAGCAATTGAGACCCAATTGATCCCCATCTCTTCTGAACCCAACCTATCTGAATCACAACTCAACCTTGCTGAATCCCAGCCCAGCCCACCTGAAGCTTAGACCAACCCTTCTGAATCCAAAGCCAACTCTTCTGATGACAACAATGATGATGAGGATACAAAAGAGTATACATATGAAGGTATGCTGAGGTAGATCGCAAGAGCAAATATTGATCAGCTATATCCAGGGTTGAAGGATTACCCCAGACTTCAGCAGCGGTTCTATGATCTCAGGGCACTTGTTGAGATCAAGGATAGAACCATTGTGGAAATAGCTCAGGCTATTAAGGACAAAGGTGCTAGTTGGTGGCAGGTTGAAGAGAACAGACTCTTACATTTTGCCAATGTAAAGAAGTCAAGTGTTCTGACCACTGAAGCTTTGTTCTGTACCATTGTGCATGAAAAAGTGTTTGCTGAAAGAGAAAGATTGGCTAAAGGGATCAAACATCCTGATAGCACTTCAGATGATGCAGATGATGATGATAACACCACCAATCCCAAACCTCCTGGACCCAATCCTGCTAAGGTACATTACTTGACCTATCCTTCCATTCAGGACTTTGAGCAATCATAGGAGTTGACCAAGGATGGTGACTCAGTCCAAGAAGCATTGGCCAAGGATGGTTCTTCTGATCCTGAGGCACAGCTGAACAATGCTGAGACTTCCATAGGAGAAGCTGGTTTGATTAAAGCATCATCAGTGTTAGGAAAGTTGGACACTGGCCAGCCTTTAATCATTCAGGATGACTTAGTGGACTTGGGAAGCCCAAGCACTGTGATCTCCCATCAACTGCCCTCTGTGCATCCTATTGAGGATATGGAGGTGTCAGGTTTAGGGCCAGAAGGATTTGAAAAGGATAATAGTGATGAAAAATCAGAGGGAGGAGATAGTGAGTGTGTGATCATAGGCAGTAAGAGTGCACCAACGAAAGAGGGGGAGGAGATTGAAATGTTGGGTGAAGCCCAACATGAGAGTCCGGCTATTCTTCAAGTCAAATCTGAACTTGATGAATCCCTTGGTGAAAGGAGGCCTGATTCTCTAGTGATTGTGAGTTCATCTTTTGAGAATGAAGAAAAGAATATAGTTGAAAATGAGAGTAAGGATGTTGATGTATCAGATCCTAAGGGAGATGAAAAGAAAGAGGGTGATGAGGGTGTTTTACCTAACCCTTTGTGTTTTGCAGGTTCTGAAGCTGTAACTCTTGAGCAGATATTTGCAGATGCTTCACTAACTGATATTCCTGTCAACATTGATGTTGACCTTGAAGCAATTTCAGCAAACATGACCACCTTGTCCAAGATATACTTTGAACAAGCAAATGCCACTGAAGCAGGACTGCAACTTGCGTCACAGACTGCCACATCCATTGAGAAGCAGTCAGGAAAATTGGACAACTTGGTCAGAGAGGTTGGGAAAGCTCATGCTGAAACCTCAGATGCTCTAGATGGTCAAGGGAGGACTCTAGCATCAGTTGAAATGAGGCTTACAGGCTCTGAGGAAGTAGTGTTGTCAACTCTAGATGCAAGGATCAGTAGAGTTTAGACTGGACTGCAAACAGTCTCCACTGAGGTCACTAAAGCTAAGGAAGCAATGGCCAAATTTACAAAGACTGTGAAGAAGGAGCAGAAAGGTCTGAGAGAAATCTACAAAAATAATGTGCTAGCCTTGAGTAGAACAATCAAAGATGCCTTGAGGCAAAGGACAGCAGCTCAGAGAAAGAAGGCTGAGGAACTAAAAGCTGCAATGGTCAAGGAGGCTGCTGAGAAGTTCACTGTTGAACTTATGGCCAAAGTCTCTAATCAGGTTGTGACCAACCTCACTGATCTGTTGCAGGCCAAACTTGATCAAACCTTGAAGGCCACCTTGGATGAGATAGTTGCTGAGAAGATGAAGAGAGTACATGCATTTCTAAGCATGTCTGATGACAAAATGCAGAACATACATGATGAGAATGTGTATCTACTTCAGGAACTTAAGTCCCTCAATCATGCTCAAACCCACCTCTCTGTCACAATGAGTGAATTGAAGCCCCAATGTTTTGATAATGCCAAAAAGGGGGAAAGAGAGCGAGCAAGGGCAAAAGGAACCTTAAAAATTGGTGAGCCCAAGGCAAAGGACAAACTGGCTGAAGATGAAGAGAAAGAGGAAGATATTGGAAAAGGCAAAGGGCCAATGAATGTTGAAGACTTGACTGAGGAGGAACAAATTCAGATTGCAATGAAGAAGTCCATGGTTTATGTTATTGAAGACCAGGCCAGATGGGAGCAGAGGCCTGGAGGGGAATCTACAGGGATAGATCCCAAGGAGAAGGACATCCAAGTAAGGGGGAAGGTTTCAAGAACCACAGAAAGTAAAAGGAAAGAGCAAACCTTCACTTCCTTCCCAACAAGCCTGACCCTACCCAGTGAATTCCAAGCTGAAGAAGTCACTCAAGTCAGAAAGTCAAAGAGATTGAAGAAGGCAGTCAGATTACCTGAAATTCATGAAGAAGAGGAGGTTGAAGCCAAGGAGCCTGAAGAGAAAATGCCCAAGCTTGCTGATGATCCCTCAAAGCTGTTTGAAGAGGGATTTGGCAAAGATCCTGAAACTCAGGAGAAATTAGCTCTTCAAAGAGCTAAGGAAAAGATGGAACAGTTAGTTGAGGCCAACAAAGCTAGGGATGAAACAAGGGCAAACTTCAAAGCCCCAAGGAAGAGGGCCTCCTACAGAAGATTGAAGCCTCAACCGCTACAAAGATGGGATACTCAATATCCTCACCATGACAAATGGGTGCCCATTCAACTGAATGATGCATGGGAAGAAGTTAAAAGGAGATTTGTTTATGACTTCTATGTCATAGGAAAATGGCATTGTGAGAATGTTGAAGAGATTTTTGCCCAATTCATGTTTGACAACTATAGAGAGTTGTACCAGAAGCTGTTTTCAGCAGCTGACATTGCCAGGGTAGAATTCAAGGCATCAGGACCCATTCTGTATATGCCTCCCAAGTTCAATGGGAACTTGATTAATGAAGGAAAGATCTTGGAGGAGTTTATCTCCATAATGAAGATGGAGAAGATGAAGCTAGGCCCCAAAGGAATAAATCAGGAGATTTGGGAACTGAAGAAGAGAATGTGGGCTCAATATGGAATTGCCCCACAGGATGATGGCTCCTCCTGAAGAATAAGCTCTTTCTTCCCTAATCTACTTTTAATCTATTGTTTTTCTATATGTTGTTTAAAATTCAGCATATTTAGTCCTTTAAATGTTCTGCACTGTAATGGTTGATGATTTATATGAAAAGGACTACTATTTTCTAAAGAGATAAAAACTCATTATCTCAACTAGCCTGACCTAACCTATATACTTGATTTATTATTGTGCTAACAGTTTGTTTCAGAAAAATTGATCAGAACATCCTTCCTGAAGACAAGGTTATTGTAAGTCAAGTTTCCTTTGTAAATAGGTTTTGGCATCATCAAAAATGGGGAAAATGTTAGGAAATGAATTGATTTTGATTAAGATACTAAAACCCCTGAATGATGATGGTTAACTTAGTTGAGATAGATAGAAATTGTATCAGTCTAGTTGTCTCAGGATAGTTGAGACAGTAACATTACCTAAGTCAAAATCTCAGAAATGTTGAGATATCTAATGTTCAGGATAGTTGTCCAAAGCTGAAATGTTAGGCAGCTTGTTTATCTAAGTCAATTAGGACAAATCTGTTGAATGCATAAAGACAAGTGTGCTGAAGAAGACAACATAGCTGAATGCTCTAGTTAGTAGCCTGAACTGAAGGCACTGATAAGGGGAATAACAGATCAAGTTGAAGACTTAGAAGATCAAGAGCATTGAATGCTATTCTCTCAGAAGATAAATTTAATGAAGCATTAATGCCATCAAGCCTGAACAAGCATTGAAGACTTAGAAGAATTAAAGACTGAGGAATTGAATGAATGGAGGAACATTCCACTTGCAGCAGGAATGATTAGAGAACTTGTCCCATCTGACCGTTGAGGAGAGTACAAGTTCTACCACAATCAACATTGGAAAATGTGCAGATTTGGAAACTGACACAAGTCTTTACAGCCGCATTTTTCAGAAGTCAACTCATTCATTCAACCAACCATTGAAGAACCTTCTTGCATAGTGGATAATAGAAGGTTTCTCTCATAGCCGTTTCAATGGAGTTGCAAATAGACAATTTGAAAGTCTATCTCTCCAACATATAGATGATCAAATTGCTCTATAAATACAGAAGTGATCCAAGGATTCAAACATCCAACTACCTGCTATCAAACTACTATCAAGCACTCAAGGAAACTCAACTCTAGTTCATATAAATCCCAAGTTTCTTGACCACTTCTAGCTAAGCCAATTTTGTAATATTCCAAGCTTAGCACTGAGATATCCTAACCCTTTACACTGTTCTTATTGTAAAGGATATCTCAATTAGTTGGAACCAAAACCTCAAACCCTTACCTCATAAGTGAAGTAGAGTTTGTTGTAGAAGTAAGGAGTTAAGGACTGTTAAGAGTAAAAACAGTCTTAACTCAAAGAAGTTGAGCACTAGGACTCAGATTATCCTAGGGATCAAAGCACTAAGATAGTGTTGTTGATCAGTGCACCTTGGCACAATAAAACAAGCTAATTCCAAGGGTTAAGGAATTATCTTGTTCAATCAGGGAAAGTGGATGTAGGAGCTTGAGCATCTGAACCACTATAAATTGTTGTGTTATTTACATTTTGCATTGCTTTCTAACTCACATTACTTACAAATATTATTTTGAAAGAGTTAAGTTCAGCAAAACTAAGCAAATTAGTTTTTGTACAAAGTCCCTGATAAACTGGTTTTTCAGAAATCAACTTGGAGTATTCTTTCAAAGAAAAGGCCAACCACATTCCGCACTTAACAACTCTTTTAGATAGTTATTCAACTGGACACTTCATAATTTTCAATAGAGTGTGTATCTATCAAAGTTATTCATTCAGAACAGTTGTCAGACAACTTTCCTGATAAGGTTAAATTGTTTTAAAAGAAAGAATTTGCATACAAAAGTGCATTCCCCCTCCCCACCACATACACTTGTGTCATACTCCACTCAGGACCAACAAGGTTCTAGACTCTTACGCTTCTAGAATCGTACCTGAATGTGAGAGCATTTAGTCCAACATTTAATGTGTAACATTTCAGAAAAGACTCAGAATAAATAGAGGAGGGTCAAATTAAGATGTTGTTGATAATTTTAAAGCATTTAAGAGTTAACAACATCTACAAGTATTAACATGAATCAGTTTAACAAGACTTACAAATTAATAACAATGACGGGGACAGGCAGCAACGGGGCGATGTATCTCAAGTAGCAGAATTCGTATTTTAGTTTATCTGATTTTTTTTTTTAGTTTATTCTGATTTTTATTTTAGTTTAATTTGATTTGTTAATTTTATTAATAATATAATGTAAGGGTAAATAGGTAATTTTAGCAATACATATTTTAATTAAATTAATAAATATAATATAATATTTTAATGTTTAATTTAGGATATAACGTAATTTTATAATTATATATTTTAATTAATTAAATTAAATATAAAAAAATTAATGTATGACACCATACGACACATACGATGAATATTTTCAACACTGAGTATAAAAGGTAACAGGTCATCAGGTTTAAGCCCTTAGATTTGATTTTTAATGGTTCATATTTAATTGACTACGGTAGTCATATGACACCATACGACACTCTAACTACATGTAAAAGGTCCCTTCTTACTTACTTTACTAAATTCGCATATTACTTTCTTACTATACTAAATTTCTCAATCTCTTACTCCTATAATATTATTTACTTTACTAAATTATATTCCACTTCTTACTTTCTTACTATACTATAATACTAATATGTCTTCTTCAAGAGGAAAGGCTATTGGAACTTCTTCTTCTTCTCAACCTCGAAGACGCATTCCATTATTCAACGAAGAGGAGGATCAAAATATTCGTAGATTTCTTGGTGACAACATCGTTGAAGATGTTATTAACACTCTTGCGTCGGATGATAATGATGAAGAAGGTGGCCGCCCAACTCAAGAAAGTGCAACCGAAATTCCAACTCCAATTGAGGAAGGTGCTCCAACTCCTTCACAACAAAACCCCATTTTGAGGTCCGAAATTTTTGCACGTCACTTTCGAAAAGTGCCGACCACCGAAACCGATAAGTTTATTATTTTTTGTAATTATTGTACAAAGCAATATAAGTTTAAAAAGGGAGGAGGATATGGAACATTGAGACTCCATTTGAGGTCCACCCATCCGGATAGAGTGGGAATTGAAACGAGCCAAACACAACTACGAGGATTTACCGGGTCCTCCGGAGATGGAGTTCAAGGTGAGGTAAGTAATTCGACTTCTATTTTTAAATATGATCAAGCATATTTTAGAAAAATGTTAGCTAAAATGATAAGTGTTCAACATCTTTCTTATAGTTTTGTGGAAAATTTTGCTTTCAATGATTTGGTACAACTTTCACTACAACCATGCATGAAAAAAGTTTCTCGTTCTACGATTACTCGTGATATTGCTAATGTTGTTGGTGAATATAAATATGCTTTGATTAACACTTTTAGAGCACTAACAAGTAAAATTTCTATTTGTGCCGATATTTGGAGTGATAATTTTCAAAAACATTTGTATATAGGAAATACTAGTCATTGAATTGATGATTCTTGGACTTTAAACAAAAGATTAATTGCTTATAAGGATTTTGATGATACTCATAATGCCGAAAATATTAAAATAAAATTTTTTGATATATTAAATGATTATGGTTTGAATTATAAAATTTTTTCTATTGGTTTTGATAATGCTAGTGCTAATAACGCTAGTATCGAAGAACTTCAAAATGAGTGTCAACTGTATGTTGGTGGAAAAAAATTTCATATTAGATGCATGTGTCATATTTTAAATTTATGTGTTCAAGATGGTTTAAATGCTTTGAGAGTATATGTCGGTCCTATTAAAGATGTTATTACTTACTTGACGAGGCGTAGTAGTTTGATGAAAAAATGGAAAATGTTTTGTAGAAGTAAAAATGTGCATCCAAAATTTTTTTTCTCTTGATGTGTCAACACGGTGGAATTCTACTTATAAATTGTTAAGAGAGTCGGTTGAGTATAAAGAAACTTTATGTGGTTTTTTCGCACAAGAACATTGTGGTTTTCATTTACATCCTCAAATTGGGATCATTGCATAAAAATTATTGAGATTTTGTAAACTTTTAATGATGCTAATTTTGGTATGTCTAAAGTTTACGTTGGAGTATTAACATGTTATAAATATGATCCATTATTACGTGATGCTATTGTTCCTATGTTGCAAAAATGGAAGAAATATTTTAATCAAATTCCTCCTATATTTTTAGTTGTTAAAGTGTTTGATCCTAGACATAAGTTAGATGGTGTACATAACATGTTAGAGTTGTATTATGAAAATTTAATTATATCCTAGTGACAAACTTAGTTCTTCTAATCGACCAGATCCCGAAGAAATCGTAAGTGGTGTTAAACAACTTATATTAGCATTAATTAGGTAGCATATGGATGCAAATGGTTCTTCCACTTCTTCTTCTTCACATAGTGCTAGTGTTTACGTTCCAAATTTGGCCAACATGGATGCTATAAATAGGCTTATTAATCAACGTAATCATAAGAGATCGTGATCATCATATACTCAAGAATATGAAAATTATATCATGAATTCGACAATGGAAAATATGGAAGGAGAGTTTGACATACTAAAGTGTTGGTCGACAGTGAAACTTGTATTTCCGACAATGTCAATGCTCGCAAGAGAAATTTTATCGGCTCCCGCCTCAACCGTTGACGTTGAGCAAGCTTTTAGTGTAGGAGGTTATACTTTGGATGCAACGAGATCAAATATGACCGTTGAAAACGTAGAGAACCAATGCTTGCTTGATGATTGGGTAAGAGCCGAAAAAAGAGCTCAATCGTTAGAAGAGGATAATGAAGAAGACGAGGAATGGACATCTACGGGGGAAGTGAAGAATGAAGAATCGAGTCATCATTCAACAACAACGTCAATGGGTAAGTTGAGGTAAGAGAATTACGTGGACTTTGATTCCAACATGTTGGATACGTAGGCAACTTAATTTTGAACTTAGAATTTCTAAGTTCCCCCCCCCCCCCTCCCCCAATTTGTTGTAGTTTATTTTGCAAGTTTTTAAATTTTAAGTTGTAATTTGTAATTTGAAAGTAATATATTTTTCAATTTTTTATAATATTTCATCAATTATTTCAATTTGTTACAAACTTAAATTCATTGTAATTTACAAGTTTAAGTGTTTAAATTTATAAAATTTAAATAATAAGTATAATTTTAAGACTTTAAGTTGTATAAACTATAAAGTTAAAACGAACAAAAAAAAAAGTCGAAAACGTGTAAAAAGTCAAAAAATGAGTCAAAAAAATAATAAAGAAAAATAACCGCCGAACCAACAGTTAGTAAACCGTAATCATAACCGGCGGTTTGTCGGTTCGATTTCGGTTGCCAAAAATGCAAAACTGAAATCGTCGATTTTTAACCGTAACCAGCAGTTTCGTCTGGTTGGAAATATCTACGACCAAGTAATATCGACCTAGGACCTAGGAGACCGTGGAACCCCAAAACTATACGACGTCATGGTGTTATAGAAGCTAAACGGGAGGACAAAGAAAATACCAATAAAAAAAATAAACACTAAGCAAACAACTAAAACTAACTCTCAAGATATATGAAAGTGCAAGTGGAAGAAGTACTTCGGGTGCTTACGTTTTGTGGGCTTACTAACGAATTAACGAACTAATCACAATAATTAAGTCCAATGTCTTAAATTATGCTAAATGCTATCACAATTAAGTCCAATGTCTTAAATTATGCTAAATGTTATATGTGTAGACCAATCCCTCGTGAGGCTTAGGTGAACACGTGCACTAATTAACAATTATGAGATCTAATTAGTACCATAAGCTCAAAGCATAGTGACCCGTAAATACTTTCAACACGGTTATTAATGTTTATGACTCGTCCTCTCACTATTCTCATAGACGACCTCTAATCAATTAGTGTTTAATGTTGTCGATCTAAGCAATCAACCCTCTCTCGGTTAAACTAATTACTATTTAACTCTAATTAATTAATCAAGGCTCACAGACACATCCCAATCATGCAAACTAAACTCTTGTTACAATTAACATAATCGAAAATGTTAGCTAATAGGATTGATCTACCAATTAAAACATACAAATTACAACACTATAAACATTTAACCAACACAACATATGTTAATCATGTAATTACTCCATTAATCCACTAATCACCCACTAAACATTCACACACAAAGCAATTAGAGTTTAGCTCGTGATACTAGATGAAAATCTCATAAAAACACTAACACAAATGATCAAACATCAAAAATTATAACATGAAATTAAGAGATTATCAAAATGAAATTATAATAAAAATAAATATCACCTCTAATCTTCAAATACTTCAATGCCACAAACAAAATGAAATGATAAATTAAATTAAAAATATCTAAGAAATGAAATAACAAGTTAAATTGTTGGGCTTTTTGTTTAGCCCCACTATTTTTAGTGGATATGGCTTCTTGGCCCAACTATCTCAGTTGAACCAATTATATTCTTTGGCCCATATGTAAAGGTCTAACTTTCCTTCTCCAGCCAAATCTCACACTTTAGGCTAACTTTCTTTTTCTCACTATATTTGACCTTCCTTTCTCTTCATTGGGAATTATGACTAATGGCCGAAAATCGTGGGTGGTCTTCACTATATAAAGGGCACTGGTCCTTTGGTGAAAAGTGTGGTTTACAATACAGTTTTTAATATTGTATGAGTGAGAAAAGAGAAAGAGATACCAAGAGTGAGAATTCGGTGAGAGAGGAATGCCTAGAGGTTGTTCCCGTACATCGTGTGACGTTCCACTTGAATCTAGGCGATGAGCCCGGTGATTTCGTTTTTAATCTCTTTTCTTTTAATATTAATTTGTTTTGTTTGTTCCACCGGAAATATTACTTTGGTACTTGTTTTCCTAACAGTGGTACCAGAGCCATCTACGATCTAGGGACGGAGGGGCTAGTCGCCGAATTTATGTGACGCCGCCGCAAGGACGCCACCACCACCGTCGATCTGTAACTCTCATTGCCAAGGTAAGAAGGTAAGTGAGAGTAGTTGTCAATATACTTGTTCACTGTCAATGCTGCACACTCGTAGATGACAGCTAAGGTAAGAAGGTAAGTGAGATATTATTTTTGTTTAGTAAATGGGCAAACCCTTTCCTCTACATAGTGCATACTACTACCTTCTTTATTATAAAACTAATATCTAATAAAGTTGCTTTTATTTGTTATTAATATTTTTTGGTCAACCTTTGTTAATTGTTTTGACAAATTAAAACTCTCGGCCGAATTAAATTGATTGTGGTATGTGTGGGTTTGTATAACCCTCAAAATATTATTTTGTTGGAATTCTGGAGCGATTTCTTATGGCGTGGATCCACTCGGGTATATTGGTTTGATTCTCTATTTAATTTTCAGTAAATTAGACCGCTTGTCGCAGATAGGATTAGGATTTATTTGTTGTAGAATTTTAGGATTCTTGTTTGCAATTTGATATCTCTGCATCTTGTTTAATTTTATGTTTATTATTTGCCTCTTTGTGTCGTAATTGTGTTACTCCTCTATATTAGAATGACATCATCATCAACTATTATCACGTTGGCTCCCTTCAATGGGAAGTCCGACTTTAGTATGTGGCAACAAAAACTGAAATGCATTCTAATACAGAATCGAGTCTTTAAGGCTATTGATCTCTCATATAAAGATGAATCTGCTGATAAAAAAACTAAAATGAACGAGCTTGCCTTAAGTGCTATTATTCTGAATCTGTTTGATTGTGTGTTAAGGAAGGTTGGTGTAATGACTGATGCTAGTAAATTATGGGAAAAATTGAATGAGCTTTATATTGAAATCTCCTTGCCTAGTAAACTTTTCTTGCTCGAAATGTTTTCCAGATTCAAGCTAGACTTGAACAAAGATATAGATGAGAATTTAGATGTGTTTACTAAATTAATTCAGGATATTAAGCAAACAGGTGATAAATATATTGATGATTATACTCCTATCGTGCTTTTGAATGCCATTCCTGATTCTTATAATGATGTCAAAACTGTTATTAAATATGGTAGAGATACTGTGACTCTTGATATAGTTGTAAATGGTTTAAAAATCAAGGAGATGGACATGAAACAACATGGTAATGTGAAAGGTGAAGTGATGAATGTGAGAGGTAGAAGCAAAACAAGGAAGCACAACAAAAAGAACAATTATCAAGATGAAAATAATGATAAAGCTCGATCTAAGTCTCGGACTAAGAACCGAAGATGTTTTAAGTGTAAAGAACTTGGTCATATGATTAAAGATTGCCCTAAAAAGAATCAAAACAAGCAAGACAATAATGAACATGTTAATAATGCTATTGACCAAGGTGATGTTTATATGATTACTGAGCCTTTTGTGAATTATGTGCATTCATCTACCATTACTAAGAATGATTGGCGAATTGATTCTGGTTGCACATATCATATGTTTCCTTTCAAGGAGTTATTTTGTACTTATAAAGATATTCAGCATGGTTATGTCTCTATGGCAAATGATAAAAAATGTGATGTACTTAGCACGGGCAATGTGTGCTTGAAAGTTGATTCTAGCATGTCTTATACTTTGAAAAATGTTCGTTATGTGTCTGATTTATGCAACAATCTTATTTCATGTGCTACTTTGGAAGAAGATGATATGGAGGGAAAGTGGGGGAAAGGTTGCATGAAAATAATGGAGGGTTCTTTAGTTGTCTTTACAGCTATGAAAATGCATAACTTGTGCGTTTGCACTGCCCAACCTGTCTTGCATGCCAATTATGTGAACACTTTCAATGAAGATAGAACTGAACATTGGCATAGACGTGTTGGTCACATGAGTAGTAAGGGTCTAGAAATTTTGCATAAAGATGGTTCTTTTGGTAATGATAACTTGTCTAGCATGCCTTTTTGTGACTCTTGTGTGATGGGTAAGCAACATAAAGTATCTTTTCCTGTTACCCCCTCCCCAAATTCCCCCTCTTCTAAAGAAATTCTTGAGTGTTTACATGCTGATGTATGGGGCCCATCTAGTGAGCCCACTCAAAGTGGAAATGTGTACTTCATGTCTATTGTTGATGATTTTTTGAGGAAAGTTTGGGTGTTGTTGATGAAAAATAAGTCTGATGTTTTTTCTAAATTCAGTGAATGGAAAACTCTTGTTGAAAACCAAACAGGTAAGAAAATTAAGGTGCTTAGAACTGATAACGAACTAGCATTTTGTAATTCTTTGATGAATGATTTGTGTGTTAAGTCTGGTATTAAAAGACACCTCACCACTGCTTATACCCCACAACAGAATGGTGTGGTTGAAAGGATGAACCGAACTTTGATGGAGAGAGTAAGGAGCATGATTGCTACCTCTGGTCTCTCTAAAAAGTTTTGGGGTGAGGCTGTATTTACTGCTGCTTACTTGATTAATCGTTCTCCTTCTGTGCCATTAAAAGAGAATGTCCCGAGCATGTTTTTTCTGGTAAAAAGATTGATTTCTCTTATTTGAAAGTGTTTGGTTATGCTGCTTATGTTCATCAAAAGCTAGACAAACTTGATCCTCGAGCAAAGAAATGTGTATTTTTGGGCTATCCCGATGGTACTAAGGGTTATCGTATGTTGTCTCTGAATGAACCAGGTTATAAAATAATTGTTAGTAGGAATGTTACTTTCAATGAGTATGATTTTCCTTGTGTACCTGCTTTTGTGCCTTTACATGGTATGACTACTACACCTAGTGAGGTGGAGAGTGATTTGTCCAAACGTGAGCATGATGATTCTTTGAATGATGAAATTGAGAAAGTGGATGATGTTAATGTGCCTATAGAAGATTCTGAAAATTCTGAGAACATGCATATGCATGATGATAATGTGCAAGGTGGAGTCTCTAATAGACCTAAGAGGACTGTTAGAAGACCTCTCAAATTTGATGATTATTATATTGATGAGGAAGCTTTCATTGTTTTTGATGTAAATGAAAATGAGCCTAAGACTTATAAAGAAACTTTGAAATCTGAAAATTATGTTAAATGGTTAATTGCGATGAAAGATGAGATTAAATCATTGCATATGAACCAAACATGGGTGCTTGTTCCTAAACCTGCTAATTGTTCTATTGTGGACTGTAAATGGTTGTTTAAGGTTAAGAATGAGATTAACAATGTTAGATTTAAAGCTAGGCTTGTGGCTAAAGGATTTACACAAAAAGAATGGGTAGATTATACTGAAATCTTTGCTCCTGTTGTGAAGTACACCATTGTGTGTATTATACTTTCTCTTGTGGCACATTTTGATTGGGAATTAAAGCAAATGGATGTGAAAACTGCTTTTTTACACGGTGATCTTGATAAATGCATCTACATGAAACAACCTGAGGGTTTTATTGATCAAAAGCATGCTAACCATGTGTGTATGTTAAAGAAATCCTTGTATGGCTTGAAGCAATCCCCTAGGCAATGGAATAAGAAATTTGATGCTTGCATGAAGTCATTAAAACTCGAAATGAGTGCTTACGATCATTGTCTTTATTTCAAAATTGACTCTACTGTGTCTTTTTTCTTACTCTTATATGTGGATGACATGCTGCTTGTTAGTCCTAGTATGAATATGATTGAGTATGTGTAAAAGTGCCTATGTGATAATTTTGAAATGAAAGATCTAGGGGATGCTCAAAGGATCTTGGGCATGGATATTGTTTGGAAGAGGAAAGAAAAAGTGTTGTGGCTTAATCAACATGATTATATGAATAAAATTATGAATAAATTTGCTATGATTAATGCTAAACCTGTAAATGTTCCTCTTGTTGTCCATTTTGTGCTAAGTAAGGATCAGTCCCCCAAGTCTAATTCTGAAATTAATGATATGGAGAATGTACCTTATTCAAATGTTGTGGGGTCTGTTATGTATTTGATGGTGAGTACTAGACCTGATGTCGCTTATGCAATAAGTTGTTTGAGTCGATACATGTCAAATCCGGGTAAGACTCATTGGGAAGCTATGAAATGGCTTCTAAGGTATTTGAAAGCTACGTTGAATGTTGGCCTTAAATTTTCCAGATCTTCTAATGAGGTAAAGTTGGTTGGCTATGTGGATTCTAATTATGCTAATGACTGAGATAATAGGAAATCTACTGCAACTTCTTATGTTTTTACCTTGTGTGGTTCTTGTATTAGTTGGAAATCTCAATTACAGTATGTCGTTGCTCAGTCCACAACCGAGTCTGAGTATGTTGCTATAACTGAAGCTGTAAAAGAGGTTATTTAGCTAAAAGGACTTGTCGCTGAAATTGGTTTACTTAAGGGAAAAGTAGTTGTATTTTCTGATAGCCGGTATCCTATTCAATTGTGTAAAAATCCTGTTTTTCATGATAGAACTAAACATATTGATGTTAGGTTTCACTTCATACGTGATATCATTGAAAAAGGCATAATTGAGTTGGTAAAAATTGCTACTGAAAAGAATCCTGCTGATATGGGTACTAAATGCTTAAATCTGGATAAATTCAAGACTTGCATGAAACTTTTGAATTTTGATTCTATTGATTGATAGCATGGTGTTATGTTCTTACTTGGGGATCGAGACTGTATTTTCTTAGCACTTCTTACAGTCTCGATTATGTGGTTGAAAGTGCTTAATTTTTAAACTTGTACTAACTTGTGTGTTGCGTGTGCAGGTCTGGCTGGACTTATATTACTAACATGTTTGTTGCTTGTGCAGGTTTAACGGGCGATGATGAATAAGTCCTAGATTCGATATAAGTGGATGATGATGGTATAAAGGCGAATGGACCAAAGAGGTGGAGAAATGTTGGGCTTTTTGTTTAGCCCCACTATTTTTAGTGGATATGGCTTCTTGGCCCAACTATCTCAGTTCACCCAATTATATGCTTTGGCCCACATGTAAAGGTTTAACTTTCCTTCTCCAGCCAAATCTCACACTTTGGGCAGACTTTCTTTTTCTCACTGTAATTGTATCAATATGCGATTTACCTTCCGTTCTCTTCATTGGGAATTATGGCTAATGATCGGAAATCGTGGGTGGTCTTCACTATATAAAGGGCACTGGTCCTTCGGTGAAAAATGTGGTTTACAATACAGTTCTTAATATTGTATGAGTGAGAAAAGAGAAAGAGCTACCAAGAGTGAGAATTCAGTGAGAGAGGAAGGCCTAGAGGTTGTTCCCCTACATCGTGTGATGTTCCACTTTAATCTAAGCGCTGAGCCCAGTGATTTCGTTTTTAATCTCTTTTCTTTTAATATTAGTTTGTTTTGTTTTTTCCACAAGAAATATTACTTTGGTACTTGTTTTCCTAACATAAACTAATCTACGGAGTGGAGTGGTGAGAGGAGGGACTCTCAAAACCCTAGATATATTTCTCTCTATTTCCCCAACTTCCAAAATGTCTCATGCTCTGTTTTATTATATCCCCAAAAGCCACGGCTTCTGCTTCCCCCTTCTAAATATGATGGGCCTCCCATTTAAAAACAACACTTGCCTTCTTTCATTTGATTATCATCGGCCAAAATGATCAAATGGGCTGCCATCATTAACTTTGCTAATCGATTAACCATTGGGCCTACTTAATTTTTTTTATTTTAGGCCCATGCTTAAATGGATATTTAATTTCAAGAGGTGTGCTGCTTTATCAATTTAATGACGGCCCAATGCAACTCATTTTCTTTTCTCTACTTTGCTCTTCTCGAATTATTCCTTCGATTGACTCCAAAATTATAATTGAGGCGTGTTTTTCTCTAAAGGTGCTCTTTTTTCTATAAAAATAGCAAACAACACCCTTTCTCCAAATTAAGTGCAATTAGTCAATTTAGTGTAAAAATGTAACAAAACTCTATAAAATTATGCGATTTAAACACATGAATTTCGAGCAATTTTCACACTAATCACATATTAACCTTCTCTCTTTCTAAAATTAAGATGACGAGAGTATGGAGCTCAGATGGGGAGGGGGAGGGGAGTTCAGATACTCACAAAATTCAGAAATGCTTCAAATTTCATGTCTTTTTCTCTTCTCTTCTCTTTTTTTTTTTTTTTTTTTTTTTTTTGTTTGTCTTCAAGATTTTGAAACATCTATTTGTTGGGATATTCATCCTACCCCTAATCAGATTAGATATGTGTACTAGTTTTGATGGTCAAAACAAGATCATGTAATCTTAGTGTTAGATATAATTTGTAATCTAGTTTGATATATATGTTACCTAAGTTGTTCTTATAAAGCTTAGTAGATACTCCCTCCGTCCACGAAAAATAGTTTCATTTGTCTTTATGGAAACTATCACCCTTCCACCATCACTTAATTACTCAAATTGCCATCAACTTTATTCACAATGGACCCCACAATACCCTATAATACCCCTACTTTATCTATTTTATCTACATTTTTCTTAAAACATGTGCTCCATTCCAATGGGACTATATTTCATGGACGGAGGGAGTAGAATATTGTCTAACTCTTAGTCGTGTGGAATCAGTTGTATGTATATCAGCTGATACCACATCTGGTTAAACGCGCGCATGCTCAAGATTTGAAGAGTAGAAGAGTAAAGACTAGAAGACACCATCAAGTCCATTAGTGAAATCAGACTGAAAGGTTATTGTATACCTTTATCAGTTGACTAGCTACAGGAGATCAGCCGACTAGAAGATGCCAACTGATATGAACTCGATCAGATCTTGTCAAACCTTAAAGACTGCTCATTTGATTGACCAGATAACAAAATTCATTAAAGAAGGCAAGCAATCATCAGTAGACAAAGAGAATGTCAGACCTCATCTGAAAAACTCAACTGAAGATAAGACTGCAAGTCTAACCAACTCAGCTGACGTGGACCAATGAGAAGATGCCAACACAACTATTGAGTTGACTTGAACTAGGGTTTCTGAGATTATTTAGAGTCGTACAACTACATTTAATGCACATTAAATGCACATTCCCTTTTTAGGTAATGTCGTACCAAAATTAAAGGAAAGATCAACTCCCTGGAGATCTCGACCCATTCTTAAAAGATTTGATGCAATGACTAGTTTATCCAACGGCTAGTTCGAGCTCAATCTCTCTATAAATAAAAGATGTTGTTCTTAGTAACAACTTACAGAAACTCCAAGCAAGAACTTTCATATCGGTAGACCTCAAGAACATCCAAGTTTTCTAAATCCTTTAGAAGTTCTATAGAGCCAGTGTTCGATCCTGAGAATCATTTAGCTCTAAGTTTCTAAATTTAAACCTGTATTGATTTCATATCCTTCGCTTAGAAAAGTGTTGATCGAACCTCTTTTCTCATCACACTATTTGGTACATCTCGAAGAAACTAAACCCTACTTTCTTATCTTAGTTTGATTATTCAACCAACCCGTTGTAAGAGTACTTGTTCTCCTTATAACAAGTAGATCCAACTGCACTTTAGGTTAAGTGTGTCGCGATCAACACATTCTCTTGGGACTATAAAGTGGCAAGGGCCTTTTTATAAGGAATTAATATCACAGTTGGAACTGTGAGAGTGGACGTAGGACAAGTTGTTCCGAACCAGTATAAATACTTGTGTTATTTATTGTTTTATTCTTTATTATTTATTCATACTGCACATATTTCATATACATAAGTTTTCAAAAGAGTCAAAATCACTAAGTGTTTATTTCCATAAATCAAAAGACAGCAAGTCTGCTGATTGCTCATCTGTTTACGTTCAAAGTAATTCTTTGATAAAGGTTTTCATTCAACCCATAAGTCTGAATATTTAGGGCCTACACAATTCCGCACTAGAAGTTGAGTAGATAGTTGTCCAACTGATCAGCTAACAAGCAATCAGTAAGTTAGTTATCTATCCTTGATGTTCTACACTCGCACTCTTAAGATCAGATCATACTTATTTGCATCAGGCAACTAGAGTATATAACTCTTTTGTTGTCTCATCTGATCGGCAGACAAAAGTTTTAAAATAACAAAGTTTATTCACCCCCCTCCCCCCCTCTAGACTTTGTCCAGCATTGATACTTGTTTAGGGACCAACAAGTGGTATCATAGTAGTGGTTCTAACGAGCTACTGTCTTTAAGATCCTAGACTTTTAAGGAAAAATCCTTGTAGTTCACTTGAACAGATCCGTTTTAGAAAACCTCATATTTTCATAAAATCATGAGCATGGACACTAACACAAGACATTTGCCTAACTTTACAGTTGAAGATTATGATTACTTGAAGGTGCGTATGGAAGCACATTTCAGTCAGATCCATGATCTCATGTGGGATGTGATCACAGATGGCCCAATCGTAGTCATGGCTCCTAATACAGCCACTAGGAATGCTGATGTTTCGATTGGTCAGCTAGTCCCCAAGCCCAGAGCTGATCTCACCCTAGACGAGATGAAGCAGAACAACATCAACCGAATAACTAAGAACATTCTATTAACTACTTTTTCTAACAATTATCTTGGCAAAATTCTTAGAAGTACATCAACCAAAGAAATGTGGGATACTCTAGCAATCACGTGTGAAGGCACAAATCAGATCAAAGAAAACAAGCTCATCACTGATGTTCAAAAGTTTGATAACTTCAAGATGCAGCGTGGAGAGATCATAGATCAACTATACAACCCATTCACAAAGATAATCAACGAGATTGAATGTTTTGGTAAGAAGTATACCAACAAAGAGGTAAACACAAAAGTCTTATATTTTTTGCCTAAGAAATGGTATACTAAAGTATGCATTATTAAAGATGCCAAAGATATTGAACAATGGTCAGTTCAAACTCTATTTCAAAGTCTTAAGGCTCACGAGTTTGATCTTAGTATGCAAGAGCATTCAGATGACGAACGGACTTCCATTCCCCCTTCTTCTAAAGTTGTTGCTTTTAAAGCATTAGTGGCCGCTAAGGGATCTAACCGTTTTAGTAAGACTCCCAAGATGAGAGAAGAGAAAGAGCAGTCTGATCTTAGTCAGAAAGAACATATGGCATTGATGATTAAGAGGTTTGATAAAATAAATGCAAAGCATGGTAAGTATAAACACTTCTATAATGAATATAAGAATCAGAAGACTAACCATGCAGGAGAAACCTCATCATATAAGTCCAGGGACCGATCAGAACGTACTCCAAAACGTAAGAGGAGTGACTCTAACTCATCCAGAAGAGAAGAGTCTTCTGATTGAAGAAGTGGTAGCAAAAGAAATGTTATGTCTGGTAGAAGCTCCAGGGAAGGTAAAAACCTTTGTTATACATGTTATAAACTTGGTCATTTTAGTGTTGAATGTCCATAACTAATTAACCCCTAAGGAGCGAGAAGAGAAGAAAGCTCGAAGAGAAAGACGAATGTCTTAGAGAAGAGTTATGCTAGCAGGTGAGGATACTGATTCTAATGATGATCTACCCTCATCCTACGAAACTGGCTTCCTATCTGACGGCGACCAGTCTAATGAAGAAGCCTTCATGGAAAGAGAAGAAGCTGGGGTAACTTCTAAACCCTCTTCAATATGTTCTTCTAGTTCACACGCAGATGAGTGCGACTCATCGGATGTCGATTCTAAGAATCACCTTCAGTTCACTTGTGAACAATTGAAAATTGATCTTAGGCTGGTTATAGAAGCATATGGTGAATCTGAAGATGAGACGATGAGATTAAGAGCTGAAATCTATTAGCTGAAAGAGAAAAAGTCTAAAGTAGACCTTGCTGCAAATACAATGAATACACGTTTTTCTGAAGAGTTGACTCAGCTCAAAGAGAAGTATGAGTTCCTTGAAAAGGTTCACAAGGGTATGCTTGAGACTCATGCCTTAGAAGATAAAGAGATTCGTGCTCTTGAACTTAAGTTCAAAGAACTCTTCGACAACTATAATATGCTGAAAAAAGAGAAGAATCTCTTAGATGCTAAGTTATGCCAGACCAATGTATCAGCAGTAGCGCTTGAAGATTGGTCCAGCTACTATAGAGCTCCTAGAGTGAAGGGTGATGTTGGTAATAAGTCTTTTAGTCGGCAATCCTCTACTTATTCTTGTCCACCTGAAGTTGCATAGTGTGTTAACTCTGGAACTCTAGTGATTGACACTTCTGAACCCAAGGTTGTCGTTGATAAGCCCAAAATGATCAATTATTTGATCGCCAGAAATGGTGGTAGACCAGATGGTGTTTCTAAAGTTAAAGCAATGACATTTGTTTGCAATCAACCGAGACCTTATCAACCGATACAATCTCAGCTGAAGGCAAGCAAGAAGCTTAAGCTGAAGTTAGACCCAGCTAATAGTAGACTTGTTCAGTTCGCGCCTCCTATCTCTTATGATATACTGAACAGAAGTCCACAAGGTTTAGAACGCAAGTCACAGTCAGCTAATTCACCCAGATCTGAGATTAAACAGAAGACAGTCCTGAAACAGAAGACAACTTCTAAACTATCTAAAGCACACAAATCATTTGTTAGTCGTAAGGTTTACACTTCTACAAGACCTACTCATGCCCAGGCAAAAGCTGAGAAAGTTTTGTATTGTGATGCCCATGGGAGAAAGTTTAAATGCTCAAGATTGTTCAAAAGAACAATGTACATTTGGGTTCCCAAGGGTTCTTCGAACACCCAAGGACCCAAAACAAAATGGGTACCTAAGCAATGATTTGCTTGCAGGTACGAGTGGACCTATATATGAGAGGAGGACTAGAAGCTGAGTTGTGGTACATCGATTCAGGATGTTCACGACATATGACCGGAATGAAGCACCTCCTCACGAACTTCAAAGAGCAAATGGGTCCACGTGTTGTTTTTGGTGATAACTCTATTGGTAAAACAAGAGGAGTTGGAACCTTAATCAACGGCCATGTATTGATAATTGATGTATCTTATGTTGATGGTTTAGAACACAATACGATTAATCGACTAAATTGATGGTTAAACTGGAAAATCGTCAATTTAACCGTCAGTTAACCACTGATTATTTTTAATTAAAAAAATCATTTATAAATAGAATCCAATCGTAACTCATTTTTCTCACCCTAAAGTTACTACTTTTCTTCTTCTTCTTTTCTCTGCAATCTTTCCAAAGCTCCAAAATTTTAAAGTTATTATTTATAGATATAGTTATTACTATAAAGAGTCGGTGTCTGTTTATTATAGCCATAACCAACTAACCTCTTTAGAACTCTTAGCCACTAAGCAAGTTTCATTAGAATAGCTATTCCAGTTAGCAAGATAAATAGTTCCTCTTCTGCTTCCAGTGAGTAATACATGTTTATTAACTTTATCCATGATTTTGCAACCATTAGACAATAATTCAACACTATACCCTCTGTCATAAAATTGAGAAACAGATAGAAGATTAAAATCGAAACAAACCGTATACATGTTACGCCCCAAATTCAGAATGCAGCCCTTGAGGCTTAAACATTCAATATTCGAGTCGCCACTTAGTTACCCAAAAATTGAACCTAATTTTTTTAAATATATTAATACAAGTGAATCAATAAGAGTTTTGCAGCAACCCTAAGGAGTTGGCCTTGTGGTTTAGGCTTGAGACTAAGGAGTGTGCTCCTCTCTAGGTCTCAGGTACGAACCATCTAAGGTGCAAACAATTTCTATGGGGCCAGTCCATACAGAGCGCAAAGTTCTGGCTTTAAACGGGACCCCCACAAGTGGGCGGTGGGATTGGTCCCCCATGATTAGTCGGTCCTTGGACCGGATACCCGAGACTTCAAAATAAAAAAGAATTTTACAGCGAAAATAATTTAAAGGACAATTATAAGTTGCAATAAGAACAGTTTGACCCATTTAGTATACCTAGAATTTATATAATAAGTAGCAATTGTTTTAAGGATATCATACATATAAATCATCGAGCAACTTTTATGAAAGTTTGTCACTCAGCATATGAATGTAGAGCTGTTATTCGAGCCGAGTATTTTAGGTTCGAGCTCGACTTGAGCTCTTATCGAGTCGAGCCGAGCTTGCTAGATAACATTGTCAAGTTAAAAATTGAGCTCGACTCGTTAACGAGTCTAACAAGCTTAACGAGCCTATCGAGTCGAACCGAGCCTAATGGATTTTTTTTATAAAAAATTAGTTATCGAGCCTAACAAGTCGAGCTCGAGCCGACTCATTAGTAAATCGAGTATCTAACGAGCTCGAGCTCGGCTCATTAAGCTAAACGAGTCGAACCTTAACGAGTCGAGCCGAGTCTCGTTAAGGCTCGGTTCGAATAACAGCACTATATGAATGTAATTGTCTTTATGTAAAATAATACTCTCTCCGTCCCCTACTTAATGACCCTTTTTATCATTTTGGTTGTCCCTTACTGTTGGGAATAAAATGATTTTGATTAAAATACCAAAACCCCTGATTGATGATGTTCAGATTAGTTGAGATAAGCTCAAGTCCAGTTCAGGCAAGATGTCTCAGTTCACTTGAATGTATAGATTGCTTAAGAGAAAAATCTCAGGAATGTTATGAGATTTTAGTTCAGGATAGTTGTCCAAAGCTGGAATGTTAGGCAGCTTGATAAGTCTTTAGGACAAAGCTGCTGAATCTTCAAGACAGACTGACCAAGTGGACAACCTAGCTGAAGGGACCAAGAGCAGTAAAGCAATGCTCATAAATGCAAATGATCAAGTCAGTTGAATTACAAATGATCAAGAGCATTGAATGTCAGAGTACAAAAGACACATTCAATGAAGCATTTATTGCCAATCATGCCTGAACCAAGCATTGAAGACTTGAAGCATTAAAGAGTGAAGCATTGAATGAATGGTGGAATATTCTCAATTGCAGCAGGAATATTCAGGGAGTTTGTCCCATCTGACCGTTGGTTGAGTGTAGCTTCTGCCACAAATCAACCTTGGGAAATGTGCATATTTGGAAACTGACACAAGTCATCTCAGTCGCATTTCTCAGAAGTCAACACATTCATTCAAGCAACCATTGAAGAGGTCTTTTACACAGTGGATAAAAGAATGTCAAGCTTCATAGCCGTTTCAATGGTGCTGCAAATAGACAAGTTTGAATTGCTATCCCTCCAACGGTTAGCTGCTCAAATTTGCCTATAAATACAGAAGTGATCAAGGGATTCAATAATCCAACTACAAGCTATCAAACTATCATCAAGCTTTCAAAGGAAACCAAGCTGTTCTCAAGAATTCCAAGTTTCCTGAATCACTTCTTTTAGCTAAGCCAATCTTTGTAAACATCCAAAGCTTAGCATTGAGATATCCTAAGCCTTTACACTGTTCTTATTGTAAAGGATATCTCTACTAGTTGGAACCAAACCTCAAACCCTTATCTCATTTAGTGAAGAGAGAGTTTGTTGTAGAAGTGAGGAGTTAAGGACTGTTAGTATGAAACACAGTCTTAACTCAGAAAGATTGAGCACTAGGACTCAAGTTATCCTAGGGATCAAAACACTAAGAGAGTGTTGTTGATCAGTGCACCTTGGCACTATAAAACAAGCTAATTCCATTGAGAAGGAATTATCCTGTTCAATCAGGGAAAGTGGATGTAGGAGCTTGAGTCTCTGAACCACTATAAATTTGTGTGTCATTTTCTTACTGCATTCTTTATTTCACTTACATTCAAACATATTTGAAAGAAACATAACTCAGAAAGTAAGGAAATCTGTTTTGGACAAAGTCCCTGATAACCTGTATCTTTTCAGAAATTAACTTGGAGTATTTCTTTAAGTCAAAGGCCAACCACATTCCGCACTTAGTAACTCTTTTAGATATTTAGCCAACTGATCACTCAATAGTAATCAGTAGGACAAGTATCTGTCAAAGTTCACACTCAGGCCAGTTGTGAGACAACTTGCCTGATAGACCAGTTTGTCAAAAAGAAAAAGAATTTGCATACACAAGTGCATTCCCCCCCCCCCATACACTTGTGTTATACTCCACTTAGGACCAACAAGTGGTATCAGAGCAGGGGTTCAAAGACCACTGCTGCTGAACTTTCAAATTGAATTTCAAACTCACATTATTTCTGTGGTCACTGAACTGATCCAAATTTCTGAAAAACATAATTGTATTTTCCTTTGTCTATCTGAATAAGAATGGCTAACAATGCAGTTCCAGGAGATGCTGCCAACACCACCAACAACATGGGTCCAAACCAAGTCAATCATATTTCTCATCACAAATTGCCAATGTTCTCAATTGAGAATTATGATTTCTGGAAAATCAGGATGAGAGCACATCTTGCCTGCCAGCATGATGAAATGCTCAAAGTCATCACAAGAGGACCATTCACCTTCACCAAGCTCAACCCCAAGGTCACTGATGCTCAAAAAGCAGATCCAAGGGAGCTGTTGCCAAAAGATGAGGATGAGCTGACAGCAGAAGAGAGAAAAAGGCACAACTTGAACTACATTGCCATGAACACCTTGTACCAGACCATTCCAGATGCAGTGATGGGAAGAGTGTATCACTGCACCACAGCAAAGGAGATCTGGGATACCCTAGCACTTATGTGTGAAGGTACTCAAAAGATAAAGGAAAACAAGCTTCAAGTGGCTATCCAAAAGTATGAGCAATTCACTATGGAGCCAAATGAAACTATTGATCATCTTGATGGCAGATTCACTGACATCATGAATGAGATGAATTCTTTGGGCAAGTTCTATGCCAAAAGAGAAGTTGCTTTGAAGATTCTGAGAAGTCTCACATCAAAGTGGGATATATACTCTGTCATGATGCAAAATACCAGCAATCTTGACAACATGCCTATGCAGCAAGTATTTTCTGAACTCAAAGCATATGAGTTTGATCTCAACAGAAAGAAGGTGCATGATGAGCCATCCTCCTCAGGCAAAGGTGTTGCCTTCAAAGCCACTGAAACAGAGAAGAAAAATACTCAAAGATCTTCTCAGTCTGTTTCAAAATCAGAAATGAAGGAGGAGCTGGCACTCATGGCTAGAAGGTTTGAGAAGTTGAACTCCAGATTTGGTAGATACAAAAAGTTCTACCAAGATAACAGAACTAGAAGGAGATTCAGCTCTCCTGATAACAAATCAGAGGACAAAGTCTCTGATGAAAAGAAAGAAGACAGATATGCTGATAAAAAGAAATATAGCAAAGGTGAACCATCATCATCAAGGAGGAAGGAGTCCTCAAGCAAGAAAAATGATGATGAAGATGTGTGTTACAACTGCCAGAAAAAGGGTCACTTTCAGTATGATTGTCCTGACCTTAGTGCCAAAGAAAGAAAAGAAAGGCAAAACAAGAGAGACAAGAGGATGAACAACAGGAAGGCCATGGTAGCTGGAGAATCAGCAAGTGAAGAGAGTGTCTACTCTTCTGATGATGGACTGTTCTCCAACAGTGACAGTGATGAAGACTGCCAAATGGCATTTGAAAATGAAGAGGTATGTTCATCATCCAATATTTCAATTAACACACATGAATCTAGTGAAATCCAACTTGACTTTGAAAAATTGTTAGAAGATTTCACCAGAATGCAAGAAGTATGCAATATGACACTGAGAGAAAATGAACAGTTGAGGTCTAAAATGCCCAATCTTCCTGAGTCTGAGGTTGACATTAAATCATCTGAGTTGTATCAGCAGGTGGTGAGAGAACATGGAGAAATGTCTCTCAGAATCTCTGAACAACAAAAGCTGATTGATGAACAAACTCTGACTCTAAAGAAAAAGGATTTTGAATTTAGAACTCTTCAAGCTAAATTTAACAATCTCTCAAGTGAATTTGATACTCTGAAATTAAGTGAAGGGAGCTTAAAAATGAAAATGTCTGCCTTGAACAAATCTGCTAAGGCAATAGAGGAAATTCAAGGGTTTCAAAGACAATTTGCTCAAAAGGGTGGATTAGGCTATAATCCATTCGAACCTTCACCTGGTCTTAGTATTGCCTCCTCAAGCAATTCTAAGATGACTTTTGTAAGATCAGTGGCACAACAAAATGAAATGGAAGTAAATCAACCACTGATCAAGGATAAGGGAAAAGGAATTTTTATACCAACTCAAGTGAACAATGTCCCTAAACCCATACCTAAGGAAAAGGTTAAAGACATTGTTTACAGGAGAAATGAGGGTCAGAAAGGTAGAACCAATGGAAGGCCAACCTATCTGAATCCTTATCAGAGAAGTTGTCCAAAATCTGTTCAGAAAAGGCCAACTCAAAAGAGGCAACCTCAACTGAATAGATTAAGGCCAATCCCCTCTGATAGGTATAAAACATTCAGGAAGCCTGAATCTTTCTTGACAAAAGGAATAGGCCATCCAAACCCCTATCCACAAAGGTCTTTCCAAGCTGCACCTAAGTCTAGTAACTTCAGGAGAAATGTCCCAAGGAAATTCACCAACCCTCCTGAACCTTACAAGACCAACACTTATACACAGAAGGCACCCAAGGCATTTAAGGGTCAAACTGTGTATGTAGATGTAAATGGAAACCAAGTCAGTCACTTTGAGTCAATCAGAGTAATCAGGCAGATTTGGATTCCAAAAGGTACAGCTAACCCTCTAGGACCCAACACTCAAAGGGTACCTAAATTTTGACTTTGCAGGGCTGCAAGGACCCCAAAAAGAAGAGAAGCATCAACAAGAAAACAGCATGGTACCTGGACAGTGGATGTTCAAGGCACGTGATTGGAAACAAGGAGCTTCTCTCAGATTTCATAGAAAAAGATGGTCCTTCAGTAACCTTTGGAGACAGCTCTCAAGGGATCACAAGAGGTTATGGTACATTAAACATTGGTAATGTTAAAATTACTGATGTCTCATATGTCCTAGGCCTAAAATATAACTTGCTGTCTATAAGTCAAATTTGTGATAAAGGATACTGTGTTGAATTTGCACCAAATGACTGTGCCATCAAAAACAAATCAACACAACAGGTGCTACTAACAGGGGTGAGAAAGGGAAATGTCTATTTTGCAGATTGGAGCAAAACCCCTGAAGCAGTTTGCTTTGTTGCCAAAAGCACCAATGAGCAAAGCTGGCTATGGCACAAGAGATTGAATCATCTGAACTTCAAAACCATCAACAAGATTGCAAGAAACTCTCTAGTTAAAGGGCTGCCTAATCAAGTGTTCACCAAAGAACATATATGCCAGCCATGTCAGGAAGGAAAGCAGATCAAAGCTTCATTCAAAGGAAAACCTGTCATCTCAACTGAGAGAGTTCTTCAACTACTGCATATGGATTTATTTGGTCCAATTATCCCAGTAAGTTTAAATGGAAGAAAATATGCATTAGTTGTTGTTGATGATTTTTCCAGGTACACTTGGGTAGTATTCTTGGTGAACAAAAAGGAGACCCAAGTCAAGTTACCTGAGTTGATGATGAGATTGAGTAATGAAAAAGGCATAAGCATTGTCAAGATCAGATCTGACAAAGGCACATAATTCATAAACTCATACATCAATGAGTACTGCAGCAAGAATGGCATCACTCATGAAACTTCAGCAGCAAGAACACCTCAACAAAATGGGGTTGCTGAAAGAAGAAACAGAACCTTGAAAGAGGCAGCAAGAACTTTGATTGCTGAATCCAAATTGCCTAAAAGGTTCTGGGCTGAAGCCATTAACACTGCATGTCACACTCAAAACAGGTCCTTAATCACCAAAGGACAAGGTAAAAGCCCATATCAAATATGGAAAGGTAGATTGCCCACTGTTGCTTATTTTCACATATTTGGTTGTAAGTGTTTCATCTATAATAATGGGAAAGAGCAATTGAAAGCTTTTGATAGCAAAGCTGATGAAGGAATATTTGTTGGATATTCACAAATCAGCAAGGCTTACAGAGTTTACAATTGCAAAACTCTTATTGTGGAAGAAACACCTCATGTTGTGTTTGATGAATCTGTTAATGAGTTCAGGGATAGAAACCTGAATATTGATGTGTTGGGATATGAATCCTAGAACAAGTCCTAAATGATGAATAAAAGATAAAAGATGAAGTTTTGATAAGCCAAAAGAAGACTTGAATATTTTCTAAGTGTTGACTGATCTAGTCTAGTTAAGTTGAAGTCATCTTGTACAGATCAATAGAATTCAAAAGACAAGTACAGTTTAAGAGCAAGTATTATTAAAAGATAAGTACGATTTATAAGTACTTCATATATGTTTATGTTGATTAGGTTGTTACTGAGCTATTTGATTGTTGTATAGAGCTCATGTTTTTATATGTAATAGATAGATTCGTTGTATAGTTTATAAGTTGACTAAGCTTGTATTATAAAAGCTTAATGTAATGTAATAGTCTTGTTAGGTTAGATGATAGGACTAGATTAGTTCTATTATAAGTCTACTGCACAAGAAGAGAAGACCAGTCTACTACTCAAGACAGGTGGACTACGAGACAAGTACATCTACTAGACTACACAAGACAAGTCAACTTGAAGTTAGTTGAAGAAACGCGTATTAAAGATGAAATTGAAGAAGTTAGTTATGGAATAACTAATTAACTGAAGAAACGCGTGGAAGAATAAAAGAATCAGTTACAAGTTAGTTTTCAAGAAAGGTTGTTACACAACTGAAAGTTCTTGGATTTGAAGTCTATAAATACCCCAAGGTATTTATTGGTTAAAGACTACTGATTACTGAGATATTAAGAATTACTACTTACGAACGTTATTGAAGATTATTGAAGTTTACTCTCAGAGTTGATTAAAGTTCAGAAAGATAGCCAGAAGACAAGTGAAGAATCAAGAAGGCTACTACTGAAAATCAGAGAAGTTTTTAGTTTTTGTTTGTTATTTTCAAGGTGCTAGATACTTGTAAAATTTCTAGTAAGATCGTAGACATATCTGGAGGTATAGTCTGTTGAAGATCTAAGTCTTCTTCTTGGGACTTTAAAGACAGGAACATACACTTGTACTCGATTGGAAGAGTTTTAGTGGAAACATCACAACTGGGTTTGTGAGAGTAGATGTAGACAAGTTGTCGAACCACTATAAATTGTTTGTGTTTGATTTACTTTACAGTTTTGATTGTTTAAATTGATTAATTGGTTTAACTACTTAACTGATCTAGACTAGTTGAGTATAGAACAGAGTTCTCGAATTAAGTTGAGTATAAACTTTAATTGGGCTCATTGATAAAATTTCGTATTCCGCACATTGTAATTCTGATATATCGAAAGATTTTAGAAAAGTCTATTCACCCCCCTCTAGACATTTTCTTTAGCTTCCCTCGATATTAACTCAACTTAGGGACCTACAAGTGGTATCAGAGCTATAGTTTACGAACTGCTGTTTCTTGATAACCGACTCAAGACTTAGGGTGAAGTCTTGGTCCTTGACTGTTCTTGTATACGTGTTCTTGATCATATTCCTGATATATCCGTTTCGTGCTCCCTATACTTGACTTATCTGTTGTTCTTGATCATAACTCTACTTAGCACTTATTTCTTGAAATCATGTCTCTTGAGATCAGCGCTAACAAACTACCAAAGTTCAAGGTACAAGACTACGATTACTGGAAGCTAAGGATGGAAGCCATCTTCAGCTCCACTCACGACTTAATGATCTCCGTCGTTACTGAAGGACCAATTGTGACCATGATCCCCAATACTGCTGCCCTTGATCCAAATCAACCAGTGGGTACTCTCGTCAAGAAACCAAGGTCAGAACTTACCTCTGAAGAAATGAGACAGAATAATTTGGATAGCTTGGCCAAGAATTACATCTTACACACTCTTCCTAATGAGTATCTGGGAAAAGTGTTAAAATGTAAAACTGCCAAAGAAATGTGGGACCGCTTAGCTATCATTTGTGAAGGGACATCCCTAATCAAAGAAAGCAAGCTTTCCACTGCTGTCCAAAGATTCAAATCATTTCATATGAAAACTGGTGAAACAATAGACCAGTTGGATACTCGTTTTACCAAAATCATGAATGACTTGGAAGTACTTGGTAAATCTTATACTCCACGTGAAATCAATCTTAGGATTCTCAAAAGCCTTGATAGTCGTTGGAAGATGGTAAAAATGCTTGTTAAGAATACCCAAGATATAGACGTATGGACAACAGAGACTATGTTTCAAACTCTAAAGGCTCATGAGTTTGATTTAGACGAAGATGAACCCATAGTAAGTAGTGACAGAGAACATGTTGTATCTAAGAACGTTGCTTTTAAGGCTAGTTCGTCTAAGATAGACAGGTCTAAGACTAAGACTAGGTCTGCTTCTGTGAAAGACGAGTTAGATACTGATCTTAGCCTGAAGGATCAGGTAAGCCTCATGGTTAGAAAGTTTGATAGGCTGAATAAACGATTTGGAAGATATAAGAAGTTCTATAGAGAGCATAGAGGGTCTGCTTCTAAGAACTCGTCTGAAACCAGACGAGACCGAAACTCGTCCGAAAGGAGAGACGAAGTCTCGAAAGGTAACAGACAAGATAGAGAGTCTGATGGTAGGAAGATTACTCGTTCTGATAGACGTGATAAACGAAGGAACAACTCTCCTATTAAAAAGGCTACTAATGATCTTGTGTGCTATAACTGTGAGAAACCAGGTCACTACATATATGAATGTCCAGACCTGAGTACTGATGATCGAGAAGAACGCAAAGCACGAAGGGAACGAAGATACAACCGTGGTAAAAAGGCAATGATGGCCAATAATGACTCTGACTCTGACTCAGACGAGTTGCCATCATCCTCATCTAGCTACCCGTCTGAACCAGATCACGATGAAGCATTCATAGTTGATGATGGTCTATGCTTCATGGCTAAAATTGACCAAGAGGTATCATCTGTTACTTCCTTTCAATCATGTGATGAATCAGATTCTGATGAAAGTGACACTGCCAGTAGCCAAGTAGGGAGTAGTCTTCAGCACTCTACTAGTGCAGTTGAAGACGACCTCCTACTTGCCAACAAGGCATTCATTGAAGTCAGTGACGAAAACATCACCTTAAGACAAGAAATCATTGATCTTAAGGAAGCACAGTCTAAAGTAGATCCTAATACAACAGTCCTAAATGAACGCTTGCAAGAAGAGTTGAGACAACTCAAAGACAAGTGTGCATTGACAGACAAGTTGTATCAAGACCTACTTAAGACACATGCGACTGAGAAACATGAATTCAATGTCTTACAAAGCAAGCTCAAAAAGCTTGAAGAACGTAATAAGTTCTTAGAAACCGAGGTTGTCACATTAGACCTTAAACTTACTGACCTGGTTAACTCATCTAAGGTTAACCTTGAATTGTCAGATAGGTATAGGGCTCCTACTGACAAGACAGGCATAGGTGCTGAGACACCCAGCTCGTCTACTCAAGTTCCTAAGAACCCTACTATTTTCATCTCAAGCTCTTTGACTAATGATAAAGGAAAAGAACCATTGATATACGACATTGACACTCCATCAAAAGGTACTGTACCAAAGCAAGCTCAAGTTAACATTCCAATTACCAAAGGTGGTAAAAAGAAAGTTAACAACAAGCCTGTTCCGTTTAAGACAAGTCAACAAAGGACTAGGAATCGTGGACGACCAAATCAGGTCAGATACGAGGACTGGTATCCTGAGGAGACTAGTACTAGACAAGTACAGACTAGACGACAAGAGTCTAGACCTCCTTTCATAAGGCAGTCTCAACTCTACTCGTCTAGACCTAGACAGGAAGGTCTAAAATATCGTACACAAGCTGTTCTATATCCTCCACCTTTGTCATATGATATCAAAGGAGAAGAAAGACCTAAACATGTCTATAAAGGTCTTATTTTGCAACAAATATGGTCGAAAGCTTAGAAGGTCAAACTTGTTCAGGACTCCAATGTACATTTGGATTCCACTGAACTCGACTAACCCCCAAGGACCCCAATAAACAAGGAGGGTACCTAAATTACGTATTATCATCTATTGCAGGGTCGACTCGATCTATACAAGAAGGGTGGCTCAACAGGAGAAACTTGGTACATAGACAGTGGCTGTTCGCACCACATGACTGGTACCAAGACTCTCTTATCAAGCTACCATGAGCAAGAAGGACCAAAAGTGATTTTTGGTGATAGCTCCATTGCTGTTACTAAAGGATTTGGTTACGTTCGGAATGGTGACATAGAAATTCAAGATGTTTCGTATGTTGAAGGCTTGAAATACAATTTACTCTCTGTTTCGCAATTTTGTGATCGTGGATACAAGGTGCAGTTCAAGAGTCAGAAATGTGAAATCATTGACAAAAGAACTCACACAGTCTTACTGGTCGGCATTAGACAAGGAAGTGTGTACATAGTGAACTGGAACAGTTGTCCGAGGGACACCTGTCTACTTACTAAGAATCCTAAAGAACTTGGCTGGCTCTGGCATAGACACCTTTGTCATCTAAACTTTAAGGTTCTTAATAAGATAGCCAGAGACTACCTTGTGGAAGGTATTCCCAATGAAGTCTACTATAAGTCACATGTATGCACGTCCTGTCAAAAAGGTAAACAGGTGAAGGGCTCTTTTAAATCTATTCCATCCCTCTCAACCAGTAGAGTTCTTGAACTTCTACATATGGACTTACATGGCCCAATAACTCCTCCAACTTTGAACGGTAGAAGGTACACACTTGTTGTGGTAGACGACTATTCTAAGTTCACTTGGGTAGTCTTCTTACACAAGAAGAGTGATACACAAACACTTTTGCCTGATCTATTGAAGAAGTTACAGGTTGAGAAGAATCAGTCAATTGTCAAGATCCGTAGTGACAAGGGTACTGAATTCATTAACTGCTATATTAAAGAATTTTGTTCTAAGCGTGGCATCCAGCACCTTACTAGTGCAGCTAGGACACCACAGCAAAATGGAGTAGCAGAACGAAGGAACAGAACTCTTAAGGAGGCCTGCAGGACCATGCTGACAGAGTATAATACGCCTCAAAAATTTTGGGCAGAAGCTATCAACACTGCATGCCACTCACAAAATAGAAGTGCTATCAATAAAGCACTAGGTAAGACGCCCTATGAGGTATGGAAAGGTAGAAAACCTAGAGTTTCATATTTTCATATATTTGGATGCAAGTGTTTCATCCATAACAATGGGAAAAGCAAGTTGAATGCATTCGATGCTAAAGCAGACGAGGGGATATTCTTAGGATACTCCTCGACTAGCAAAGCATTTAGAGTATTCAACTACTCAACCCTTTGTGTGGAAGAAACACCACATGTGGTTTTCGAAGAATCTCAACAGGACCCGTCTGCCAACAAGATCAGTGAGAAAGCTACTGAGCTAACTGTCGAATCTGACAAAGACTCAGAGGTATATGAATCCGTTCAAGCCTACAATCCATTTATAAAAGCTCTCGAGTCAGATGACCAGAAGAAGGTAAGTGCTCAAGGTAACTCTACTAGACCAGTTGACATGCCTAAACTAGTCGACTCGTCTACTCCTATTAAATCTTCTGATGATAATGATGTTGACATGCATGATGCTGTACATGATATAGATGACAGTACTATTGTTAAGAATAGAAATACATGGAAATCTGCGCATAATACTGAAAATATTATTGGTGACTCTACTGTTGGTGTGAAGACTAGACGACAACTCTTTGAGTCGCAAGAACAATCTAGTCCATCTCTGTTTTGCTGGTGTTGTTTCCTCTCATCTATCGAGCCAAAAACCATTAATGAGGCATTGGCTGATAGTAATTGGATCATTGCTATGCAAGACGAGTTGAATCAGTTTGTTCGAAACGACGTCTGGGAACTTGTCGATAGACCGAAACATCATAATGTAGTTGGCACTCGATGGATTTTCAAGAATAAGAAAGATGAGAATGATGTAGTTGTTCGTAATAAGGCTAGACTAGTCGCCCAAGGCTATTCACAAGCTGAAGGCATAGATTATGATGAAACATATGCTCCTGTTGCTAGACTAGAAGCCATTCGATTGTTTCTTGCATATGCTGCTTACATGAAATTTACTGTATATCAAATGGATGTTAAAAGTGCATTTCTTAACGGTATTCTTGTGGAAGAAGTATATGTTGAACAACCCCCAGGTTTCGAAGTCAAAGGTAATCAGGTATACAAATTAAAGAAGGCCTTATATGGACTAAAGCAAGCTCCAAGAGCCTGGTACGATACTCTTTCTCAATTTCTATTAGAAAATGGTTTTACTAAAGGCAAGGTAGACAGAACCTTGTTTAGAAGACAAGAAGGGAAAGACATTTTACTCGTCCAAATTTACGTAGATGACATCATTTTTGGTTCACCTAACAAAGAGCTGAGTGAAAGTTTCTCAACACTCATGCAAAGTAAATTTGAGATGTCTATGATGGGTGAAATGAATTACTTTCTTGGACTTCAAGTAAAACAGACCCCTGAAGGGATTTTCATAAATCAAGCAAAGTATACTAGAAATCTTCTAGACAAGTATGGTATTAAGACATGCAAGTCTGCTGGCGTACCTATGCTACCTACATACAGAATGGACCCAGACGAACAAGGTAAGTGTACTGATCAAACTCATTACCGTGGTCTAATTGGTTCATTACTCTACTTAACTGCTAGTAGACCTGATATTGCATTTTCTGTTGGAGTATGTGCTCGTTTTCAAGCTAATCCAAAAGAGAGTCATATGGAAACCACTAAAAGGATTCTGAAATATTTGAAAGGAACCATCAATCGTGGTATATGGTATCCTTCAAATGATGATTTATCTCTAAGTGGCTACTCTGATTCTGATTTTGGTGGTTGTAGAATAGATAGGAAATCTACATCTGGTTCTTGTCAATTCTTAGGCACAAAACTCATTTCATGGTTTTTGAAAAAGCAGACAAGTGTTGCTACCTCTACTACTGAAGCCGAGTACATGGCTGCAGGTAGTTGTTGTAGTCAATTATTATGGCTTATTCAACAGCTTAGAGATTATAATATTTGTGAATCAAATGTTCCAATATTCTGTGATAGTAATAGTGCTATTGCCATTACACAAAATCCTGTTCTGCACACACGTTGTAAGCATGTTGATGTGAAACACCATTTCATACGTGATCATGTAGAAAAGAAGGATATTCGCATGGAAAAGATTCATACTGATTTTCAAAGAGCTGATATTTTCACAAAACCATTAGCTGAGGCCCGATTTCATGAATTATGCATTAGTCTAGGACTAATTGATCTTGATCCTACTAGTATGTAGAAATGTACTAACCAGACAGGTACAGTCCTAAGAAGAAAGGAGAAATATACAGGTTACCACAAAAGAACAGAGCACTCGTCTACTCACTCAACCGACAGGTAAACAAGGTCAGACAAGTTGACCAAACAACCCGATGAGGAAGCTGGTAAAGCTGAGGGTAATACTAAGGGAATAAACATTTAAGGGGGAATCTTTGATTTCTTAATAATCCTTGTGTTGACTCTTTAGTTTGGTAACAGTCATCTTGTTTGAACCTTGATCATTGATTTAAATTGATATTCATTCTATATATTCTACTCGACTATCTGTCGCACTAAAGAAGACAGGTACACAACGCTGTTCGACGTTCAGACAGATACGCACAGTCGAAGGGGGAACTCATCTGGTGGACATAAGACTACTCGTCTTGTGCCATTTAACCTACTCGCCTTATGAAGCTTAGTCCTACTCATCTGTTCTGGATGGACTCGAACAGACAAGCTAAGTTTTCTTTGATTTAAATAGGATATGTGTTAAAAGTGTTTACTCGAAACAAATTAACAATGTCGAAGTAATGTGATTGTGTTAAAATGTGGAAATCCTAGAATTGGATTTATACACCACTAGTTAATGAGGTGTACACATTCAATTCATGCCAAAACACGACCTAGATAGGTCAGATGAGTACACTCTTTAATTTTGCAAATAAGAAAGGCGGATTTCAATTTGTACAAAATCAATTCACATTTTTATCTAGGTTCCGTAACTGAATGCCAAAGGTCTTCACCGTTGGATCTAATCCTTTAATCTTGACCGTTGGATCAAAATTCTATTTTAAACAAAAACCAACACTTGCACACGTCTTGCCTCACGTTTCATAACTTCTCTACTACTTGCTAACAGTGATTCTCTGCATAATCTACCTTCTTGTTCGTTTCAAATCATTCAACATGTCTATTCGGTCTATTTTCGATGTTAATACCAACATTCAGGCACCGTTTGATCTAGGCAGATACATCAATGACAACAAGGTGCATGTTGAACCGTCCCTGTTCTTTGGTGGACATCACACAGTTGGTAATGAAGAAATTCTGACCAAGTGCACTAGATGCGGGCTAAAACCGTATTTGGAGGCATTTCCTAAGGTTGTTCTGGAAGAGGAGGTTCTGGAATTCTATGCTAATGCTAGCAGAAGAGGAGATGTCATCGAATCGTTTATCGGTTCTAATCGAGTGGAAATTTCGCGTGAAGCTCTTTTTGAAAGACTGAGATTGCCAATTGGAACGATTGATGTGGAAAAATATGCGGAAGGGCAAGAGATGAAATATTTAAGCATTTTCTGCGGAAGGAAGATGAAACTGAAACCTGATGGTAAAGCTATTACAGCTAAGAAGGGTGAGCTTCTAGAAAAATATCGCACTCTACTGGACATAGCTAGCAAGATGCTTCTATGTGCCACTGGATCTTTTGACTCAGTCACACAAGTAAAAACAAGAATTATGGCAGCTATCTACGATGGAATTACCGAGGGTAATTGGTTTAAGTTAATAGCTGACAGGATGATGCACTTTGAAAGAAGTGTTAGGGTGGATATTGATACCCGAAATTGGGTGGTCTCTCAAGCAGTTGGATATGGAAACAAGCTGAGTATATTACTCCCACTGTTGATGCCCAACAAGACCACATGGAGCAAGGGAAAGCCGTTTCATCCTCTTAAATTCTATCTGAAGAAAGAAGCTCTGAAGAAGCAGGTTGCTGGAAGGCCGGCTGCTACTAGGCAGGTTCAATTTGATGAATCTGAAGTGTTGCCGTATGCGGATTCGGATAGTTCTTCACAAGCTGGGTCTAAGGAAGCTGAGTCCAGTACAGACGACTCAGAGAAGACTCAATCGGATGAAGAGACGACTCAAGAGGAGGAGTCGAGTGACCAAGTACCTGAGATGTATACTCTTGTGAGAGTTGGAACCCCACCTCCACCAGAAGAGTCGAGTCACCAGGTTGGTACCTCTTCACAAGCTTTGTCAATTCCTTCTCTCTCTCTCTCTACTGTTCGAACCAAGGCTAGATCACATCGATCTAGGCCTCGTCCTTTAACCTCAACCTCTCATGTACTGGCGGCATTACCGCTTAGAGCCAGTCATCCCCAAATCACTTCTAAACAAGATACAACTGATACTCCTACAGTTGTCATACCTGACCAAGCCACATTAAAGCCCATTGAAACCAGTGCCTTCACTCCCTCTCCCTCACCAGAATATGGTGAACCCCCCAACCCATCTACTTCAGACAAGACGCCAGTTGCCACTGCAACAGCTGAGTTGGAGACCCCATCTACTCAGGACCCGTCTGTTGTTAGATTTGAATCCCTAGTGTATTATCCGATGTGTCTACGAGAGAAGAGAATTCGTGCCCGAATGACCAAGAATTTGAGAAGGACGCTCTCGACTATAGAAGTAGACTATGAATCCGAACAGTTTGAAAAGTTAGTCCGGATTTGCACATGGTTCGCATTGAAGAAGTCGTCTACAGATGATTTGTTTGAAGTCATTCAAGGCAAAGGCGGAATCTCCAATTTTATGGATTGGGAGATGGAACAGAAAGAAAATAGTGGAGTTAAGGATCACTCCGAACTATTCCCGCGCAAAGCCTTGGTTGATCTAGTCAAGAAGCTTTTGAACATTCCAGATGGTGTTATTGAGGATGTGTTTGCTTTTGACGTTGGAACTCAGACTGATCTAGTTGAAGAAGAGATCAAGCCAGAAGTAGCTGAGATAGCAGTCCAGACTTCAGAACAGTTGGAAGAAATTGTTCATAGTGATGAAGATGAAGTCGACTCACTCATGTTTGGAAAAGAAGATGATGAGTTTTTGGATGCTGAGATGTTTGATGAAGAAGAACTCAAGGCAGTTGATAATGTTGTTGGAACTTCCAGTTCGACTCAAGCTATGCCAGACAGATTTCTGGGTGATTTAAAGACTGATCTGAGAAGTGTTGTTCACACTGCTATAGAGGAATTCTTGAACTTGAAAATGAAGGATGTGCTAATTACACAAAATCAGTCACTTGTTGACCAATCCAGAGACTTGTTTATTGGTGAAATCAACAAGATGGACTCGACTTTCCGAGAAGAGCTGTTTGCTCAAGTTGACGATTTTCTGAAGAAACAAGTTGATATTTCAGAAAGGAGATCTATCTCTTTTGCTCGTTCACTAGCAGAAGAGTCAAGCAAAATGGAAAGACTCTACAGTGTTAAAGTTTCCATTGCTGATGAACAGAGAAGGGAAGCACAAGATCAGTTGGTGCGTTCTCGGGCTGTTCTACATGAGTTGACTGAACAGAATACTCGTCTTAGACAGACAGCTACTCAACTGAAGGATGAACTAGTTTCCTGTACACAGAAGTTGGAACTAGTTACTGAACGCTTAGACAAGATGAGCAATGCGGAATTGCATCAGAAGCACATTGAGTCAGCTGCTGAAGCTATGAAGGAAGCTTTGAAAGAAGAAATGACTCGCTTTACTTCTCTTTTTACTCTTAAGGCAAGTGATGAAGCCAAAAAGGGGGAAGAGACCAGTCTAGTTGAAGTTGCGAAGTCTGCTAGTGCTGAACCGGAGATGAAAGATGCTGCTACTGCAATTGAAGAACTAAGAAGGCCTAAAAGAGGCAGATCTAGAGCATGCTGAGACTGAAAAGCTGAAAAGATTAGAGAAAGGTAAAGGTGTTGCATCGTCTCCTGAAGCAGAGATTCAGACCAGACGAGTTAAGAGGAAGTTGAGTATTGAAGAACATACTGCTGCTGCTGTAGTTGAGAAGAAACAAAGAATTGCAGATGATGAGATTCATTATGCAAGCAAGAAGAAAATTACAAAGCATATTGAAAGACTACAGAAGTTGAAAGCTGATGAAGACAAGATGGAAGACAAGTTCATTGATCACTTCATAGATAATGAGCATAGAGCTGAATGGATTGAAGTGAAGAGTCAATGGGAACTTGATCATTGGATCATCAGGAAGTATGGTGATGCTGAAAGCCAAGATGAATTATACTCTTTATTTGACAGGTTCATGGAAGGACAATACAGGAAGTTATGGCATTTAATCCTAAGGATTTCAGCTGGTGCTAATTTCAATATTCTTGTTCCTGAATTTCCAAAATGGAAATGTCCCATGACAAGCTCAGGAAAAAGGGTTGATGTTAATCAAATCAAGAAGTTTGAAGAAGAGCTGCTGGATAAAGAGAAGATTGAAGATGAAGATCATATATGTCTAATTCACAAGAGACTCCTTGATGCATTCTGCGTTCCAAACCCGGAAGGAGGTACTCTTTCAGATTAGTTGTTTGTTTTAGTTGTTTTTGCTCTGATATTTTGTTATTTTGGAAGTATTTGTAATCTCTACTGATCTATTTCTGAATGAATGAAAAAGATAAAGTACTATTTGATGTTTAAAGACAAGATAACTACTTAACTAGTATACTTATGAGAAAAGATTCAAGTAGTTTTGGCTTCATCAAAAAGGGGGAAATTGTTGGGATATGAATCCTAGAACAAGTCCTAAATGATGAATAAAAGATAAAAGATGAAGTTTTGATAAGCCAAAAGAAGACGTGAATATTTTCTAAGTGTTGACTGATCTAGTCTAGTTAAGTTGAAGTCATCTTGTACAGATCAGTAGAATTCAAAAGACAAGTACAGTTTAAGAGCAAGTATTATTAAAAGATAAGTACGATTTATAAGTACTTCATATATGTTTATGTTGATTAGGTTGTTACTGAGCTATTTGATTGCTGTATAGAGCTCATGTTTTTATATGTAATAGATAGATTCGTTGTATAGTTTATAAGTTGACTAAGCTTGTATTATAAAAGCTTAATGTAATGTAATAGTCTTGTTAGGTTAGATGATAGGACTAGATTAGTTCTATTATAAGTCTACTGCACAAGAAGAGAAGACCAGTCTACTACTCAAGACAGGTGGACTACGAGACAAGTACATCTACTAGACTACACAAGACAAGTCAACTTGAAGTTAGTTGAAGAAACGCGTATTAAAGATGAAATTGAAGAAGTTAGTTATGGAATAACTAATTAACTGAAGAAACGCGTGGAAGAATAAAAGAATCAGTTACAAGTTAGTTTTCAAGAAAGGTTGTTACACAACTGAAAGTTCTTGGATTTGAAGTCTATAAATACCCCAAGGTATTTATTGGTTAAAGACTACTGATTACTGAGATATTAAGAATTACTACTTACGAACGTTATTGAAGATTATTGAAGTTTACTCTCAGAGTTGATTAAAGTTCAGAAAGATAGCCAGAAGACAAGTGAAGAATCAAGAAGGCTACTACTGAAAATCAGAGAAGTTTTTAGTTTTTGTTTGTTATTTTCAAGGTGCTAGATACTTGTAAAATTTCTAGTAAGATCGTAGACATATCTGGAGGTATAGTCTGTTGAAGATCTAAGTCTTCTTCTTGGGACTTTAAAGACAGGAACATACACTTGTACTCGATTGGAAGAGTTTTAGTGGAAACATCACAACTGGGTTTGTGAGAGTGGATGTAGACAAGTTGTCGAACCACTATAAATTGTTTGTGTTTGATTTACTTTACAGTTTTGATTGTTTAAATTGATTAATTGGTTTAACTACTTAACTGATCTAGACTAGTTGAGTATAGAACAGAGTTCTCGAATTAAGTTGAGTATAAACTTTAATTGGGCTCATTGATAAAATTTCGTATTCCGCACATTGTAATTCTGATATATCGAAAGATTTTAGAAAAGTCTATTCACCCCCCTCTAGACATTTTCTTTAGCTTCCCTCGATATTAACTCAACTTAGGGACCTACATGATGAGATAACACAAAGAACAACCAGATTAAGGCTTCAAAGCAAGGAAACAGTATTTGTAGATGTTTCCCAACCTGAACTTCATGAGAATCAAAAACTAGACAACCTACCTGATGGCAATCAACTAGAAGACAATCAACCTGAAGGAGAAATTGAACTGACTGACCCCATCCCAGTTCAAAACCAGGTACCAACTACCAATGAAGAAGCAGGCAATGCTGAGGTAGTTAATGGATCCACTATTCAAGGGGGAACCAATGAAAATGTCAACTTATCTGACAATGAGGACAACACCCCTGAATATGATCCTGAACTTGATCCTTCAATTAACTTTCCTGAATTTAATGAATCTAGTGATCCAACTTCAGATGAGGACAATCCTCCTGAAAGGATCAGGTCTAGAAGGACTTGGTTGCAAGACCACCCACCTAGCCTGATACTTGGTAATCCTAGTGAAGGGATCAAAACTAGAAGATTTCATGGAGAAAGTGCTCTGTTTTGTTGTTTCCTTTCAGAACAGGAACCAAAAGATATTGAGGAAGCACTACAAGATACCAACTGGATCATAGCCATGCAAGAGGAGCTGAACCAGTTTACCAGAAATGAAGTTTGGGAGCTGGTAGACAGGCCAACTCATCAAGATGTCATTGGAACTAAATGGGTGTTCAAAAATAAGAAAAATGAAAATGACATCATTGTGAGAAACAAAGCAAGACTGGTGGCCAAAGGATATTGTCAATCTGAAGGGATTGATTATGATGAGACTTTTGCTCCAGTGGCCAGACTTGAGGCAATCAGACTCTTCCTAGCATATGCAGCTCACATGAGATTCAAGGTGTATCAAATGGATGTGAAGAGTGCATTTCTCAATGGGGTGCTCAAAGAAGAAGTATATGTTGAACAGCCCCCAGGATTTGAAGAAGGAGACAAGATGTACAGATTGAAGAAAGCCCTCTATGGCTTAAAGCAAGCTCCAAGAGCTTGGTATGACACCTTATCACAGTTTCTTCTAGATCATGGTTTTGTCAAAGGCACTGTTGACAGAACCTTGTTCAGAATCTGTGAAGGAGATGATATTTTGTTAGTCCAAATCTATGTGGATGACATTATATTTGGATCTCCAAATGAGAAGCTATGTGAGAAGTTCTCCAAACTCATGCAAAGCAAATTTGAGATGTCCATGATGGGATTGATGAATTTCTTCTTAGGACTTCAAGTCACTCAATCAAAGAAGGGAATATTCATCAATCAGGCCAAGTATACCAGGGACATGATCAAGAAATTTGGATGTGCTACAAGCAAACCAGTCAGAATTCCTATGAATACTAACTGGAAAATGGATCCTGATGAGAGTGGAGAGTCAACAAACTCCACTAACTACAGGGGAATCATAGGATCCTTGCTATATCTCACTGCAAGCAGGCCTGATATCACATTTGCAGTTGGAGTATGTGCAAGATTTCAAGCTAACCCAAAGAAGAGCCATCTTGATGCTGCCAAGAGAATTCTAAGATATCTCAAGGGATCTGAGAATCTTGGATTATGGTATCCAGCTGATGACAACATTGAGCTCACTGGATATTCAGATGCAGACTATGGAGGATGTAGAATTGACAGAAAATCCACCTCTGGAACTTGTCAATTCTTGGGCAGCAAGCTTATCTCATGGTTCTCCAAGAAGCAAAATACAGTTGCAACTTCAACAACTGAAGCAGAGTATGTAGCAGCTGGAAGTTGCTGTGCTCAGATACTTTGGCTCAGGCAACAATTGAGAGATTACAAAGTAATCTCAAATGAAGTGCCAATATTCTGTGACAACAATAGTGCAATTGCTATCTCACAGAATCCAGTGCTCCACACCAGATGCAAACATGTGGATATAAAGCATCACTTCATAAGGGATCATGTGGAAAAGAAAGATATCAAGCTTGTCAAAATCCACACTGATAAGCAAAAAGCTGATATCTTGACTAAACCATTGGCTGAAGCAAGGTTCTTGGAACTCTCAGCTGAATTGGGCTTACTTGATCCAGGGAAGATGGAGGAATGAAGGAAGGAAGCTCATAAGAAGGGGGAAGTTGATTAAATTGAACTTCAGCAAAGTTGACCAACCTCACTGAAGCAGTCAGCCAAAAAGGGAAACTCAGCAAAGTTGTCCTTATGATGTTCAGCAATGTTGGTCAGGAGCCTTGACCAAGTGGGACCCAGTCAGCAATGTTGGGACCCACTCAGGCAAACTAATCAGGAAGTTTGACCAAAAAGGGAGTCAAAACACATCTCAGGATGTTTGTCCTAATTAATTAGATAATTTTTGCTATTTTTGGCATTGATTAGACATTTAAAAGGATTTTTGATCCTAGAGTAGGCCATTTTTATGATGGCGTGTACTATGAAGATCTTTGCCCCCAAAATGGCAAATCAGCATTAAATGCAAAATCTTAATTAAGATTTCATGAATTCTTGAGCCACCATCAAGACCATTGATTTGCATTCAAGACTCCATCAAACCGTTGAAAGCCCACTACCCCACTATATCCAATTGATTCTTCAAAAATACCCACGGTTATATTTTATTAACCAACGGTTAATAAATCCCACTCATATATAAACTCCTCAATTTTTACTTTTCTTCCTCACGCACTCATATTTCCAAACCCTTAGGATTTTCAAAACCTCTCAACCTGCAACTTTTCTCCAAAAACCTTTCCTTCTCTCAAATTATCCATGGCTCCCAAAATCAAAAGAGAAGAACTTGTATATTTCAATGATTCCTCCTTGGACATTGATTTCTCTTATCTTAGTAACCCAAATTCTCTTTGGTTTGAAAAGTTGGTGGCCTTTGATAGTCCTGACACAGAAGTTCATCAAGTCCTTCATTGGCTAAGGGAGGCAGGGCTAGAGAAATTTCTAGGCACCAAGCCTGATTCCTGCCTGAATCCATTCATGGCAGAATTCTTTGCCTATCTCAGATGGAAGGGCAAAAAGGGTGATGTATGCACCAAACTGACATATGCTGAAGAAGATGAGGAAGAAGAAAGCAAGCACACCATCATCTTCACTGCTGAGGATTTGGATGCCAGTTTTGGGCTACCTTCAGAAGGCCAGAATCTAGAGATGTACAAAGAAGAAGATGATCAAGAGTTCTATTATCCATGGATGATAGAGCCTAAGAAAGTTGTAAGTGCTCAGAACAAGAACACTTTGAAACCAGTGTTTAGGCACTTGTTTGATTGTGTGGTGAAAAGTCTGTTAAGCCACTCTGGGAGTGTTGAACAAATAAGCATGCCTAAATTGAGAGTGATGGCTGCTGTGATTGACTCTGCTGAGAAGAGAGTCAAGTTCAACTGGAAAAATTTCATTCTAGACAAGATGATGAATGAAAAGTTTAAGTTCAAAGAGGTAAAGCACCACAAGGTGGTAGTTGATGGGAGGCTCCAATTCTGCACAAGAGCTAGCCTGCTCCTAGAAAGATTTGCACATTACACCCACCTTCAAGCCAAGCCAAAGCCTTTTCCAGCTCAAAAGGTGATGTTCAGGAAGCTGTCTTCTAAGACAGAAAAGAGGAAGCAGGATGCAGCTTCCAAGAAAGCAGGTGCCATTGTTCCCACAACCAGAACCTCTCCAAGGAAGAGAAGAGCTCAACCACCAAAGGCTCAGCCTAAGTTGAAAAAGATGAAGAAGATTCTGAGTGAATCTCCCCCAGAAAGCCAGTCAAGAAGTGGAGGAGCCACTTCTGAAGAAATTGAAAAGGTTGTTGAAGAAGGAGTCAATCCTCCTGAAGAAAGTGAGGAAGTCAGAGAGGTTGTCCCCTTACAGCCTGAAAGTATAACAGAATTCAGAGATCTTGACCAGCCAACAAGATCTGAAAGAAGAAAAAGAATAATCAAAACCTCTGAGAAGCAAAGATTGATGGAAGAGGAGAAAAAGAGGAAAGAATTCTTCAGGGAGATCAGGCAAGCTAGCAAGTCTACCTCCAAGTCCAAATCAAAGCCCAACAGCCCTGAAGCCAACTCTCCTGATATTCAATCAGAAAGAATATCCCCATCAAGGCATGAAGAAGAGGAGTGCAAGACTCCTGAAGATGCCCCAATCATTGCCAAGAAAGTTTACTCTCCTGAAGGTGCCCCTGATAGAGCAGGTATTGATGTATTGGCAGACTTGGTCAATCTTGAGGATAGACCTTTCTCCCCACTTGATCCAAGACTTCTCTCCTATACCAAACTTCTTGAAACTGTCCTTCAAGAAGGGGATCAAAGTTCTCTCCCACCCATTCCAGCCATTCCAATTACCTCTTCAGGATCATTGCTCTCAAAAGCACCTGAATCCCAACTTGCTTTAAGCTCTAACCCTTCTGAACCCAATCCACCTGAAATCCAGTCAAGCCTACCTAAATCCCAATCCAACCCTCCTGAATCCCAAGCCAACTCCTCTGAAGATGAAAGTGGTGAAGAATACACTTATGAGGGGATGCTAAGGCAGATTGCCAAGGCTAATGTGGATGCACTATATCCAGGGTTGAAGGACTATTCCAGGCTGCAACAACAGTTCTATGATCTCAGAGCTCTTGTTGAGATCAAGGATAGAACTATGGTGGAAATAGCTCAAGCTATTCAGGACAAGGGAGCAAGCTGGTGGCAGGTTGAAGAGAACAGGCTCTTGAACTTTGCAAATGTGAAGAAATCCAGTGTGTTGACCACAGAGGCCTTGTTCTGCACCATTGTTCATGAGAAGGTGCTAGCTGAGAGAGAAAGAATTGCACAGGGACTCAGGCACCCTGATAGTCCATCTGATGATGATGATGACAATGATGATGATGATGATGATAACACCAATCCCAACCCTCCAGGCCTCAACTCTGCTCAGGTACATTACTTGACTTACCATTCTAAAAAGGACTATGATCACTCAGAGGAGTTGACCAAAGATGGTGACTCAGTCCAAGATGCATTGGCCAAGGATGGTTCTCTTGAACCTGAGGCACAGCTTGACAATGTTGAGACTTCCATGGGAGAAGCTGGTTTGGCTAAAGCCTCATCAATGTTAGGAGAGCTGGACATTGACCAGCCTTTAGTCATTCTTCAAGTCAAATCTGAACTTGATGAATCCCTTGGTGAAAGGAGGCCTGATTCTCCAGAGAATGTGAGATTATCTGCTGAAAGTGAAGAAAAGAATTTAGTTGAAAAAGAGAGAGAGGGTGCTGATGTATCAGGCCCTATGGGAGATAAAAAGAATGAGGGTGTTGAGGGAGATTTTACTAACACTCTTAGTTTTGCAGATTCTGTAGCTGTTACCATTGAGCAAATCTTTGCAGATGCCTCTCTTACTGATATTCCAGTCAATACTGATATTGACCTTGAAGCAGTTTCAGCCAATATATCCACACTGAACAAGATGTATTTTGAGCAAGCCAACACCACTGAAGCAGGATTTCAGATTGCTACTCAAACTGCAACCATCATTGAAGAACAGTCAGAGAAGTTGGATACTTTGGTCAGGGAAGTTGGTAAGGCACATGCAGCAACACTTGATACTCTAGATGGCCAAGGAAAGACTCTAGCCTCTGTGGAGATGAGGTTAACTGGCTCAGAGGAAACAATCTTGCCAATACTGGATGCAAGAATCTGTGGTGTTGAAACTGGACTGCAAACAGTTTCAACAGAGGTAACAAAAGCCAAGGAAGAGATGGTCAAGTTCACCAAATCTGTGCAGAAGGAGCAGCAAGGTCTCAAAGTTCTATACAAGCATAATGTGAGAGCCTTGAGAAGGACAATCAAAGATGCTTTAAGGCAAAGGACTGCTGCACAAAGAAAGAAAGCTGAAGAGTTGAAAGCTGCAATGGTGAAAGAAGCTGCAGAAAAGTTCACAGTTGAACTGATGGCCAAAGTGGCTGACCAAGTTGTGGCCAATCTCACTGATCAACTTCAGGCCAAACTTGATCAATCACTGAAAGCCACTCTAGATGCCATTGTTGCTCAAAAGATGAAACCTGTTCACACATTTTTTAGCATGGCAGATGACAAAATGCAGAACATTCATGATGAAAATGTTTATCTTCTACAGGAGTTGAAATCCCTCACTCATGCTCACTCACATCTCTCTGTCACTATAAGTGACTTAAAGCCCCAGTGTTTTGATAATGCCAAAAAGGGGGAAAGAGAGAGAGCAAGGGCAAAGGGAACCTTGGTTATTGGTGAATCCAAAGGAAAGGAGAAGGTCCCTGAGATTGAGGAAGAGGCAGTAGAAGACATTGGGAAAGGCAAAGGCCCAATGAACATTGAAGACTTGACTGAGGAAGAACAGATTCAAATTGCTGTTAAAGAGTCCATGATGTCTGCAATGGAAAGTCAGGCAAGGAAGCAACAAAGGCCTGGTGGTGAGTCAGCAGGACTTGAACCCAAAGAGAAGGTTGCTGAAGTAAGGGGGAAGGTGACAAGGTCATCTGAAAGAAAGAGGAAGGAATTACAAGCCTTCAATGAATTCCCAACCAGCCTGACTCTGCCATCAGAATTTCAGTCTGAAGAATCAACTCCAGTGAGGCAATCAAAGAGATTGAAGAAAGCTGCCAAGTTGCCTGCCATTGAAGAAGAAATTGAAGAAGAAGTTGAAGAGGAAGTACAGGACAGAGAGCCTGAAGTGATTGTGCCCAAACTTGCTGATGATCCTTCTAAGTTGTTTGAAGAAGGATTTGGGAAAGATCCAGAAACACAGGAGAAGCTAGCTCTTCTAAGAGCTAAAGAAAGAATGGATCAGTTGGTTGAGGCCAACAAAGCAAGAGATGGAAGGAGGGCAAACTTCAAAGCTCCAAGAAGAAGGGCTTCTTACAGAAAACTCAAACCTCAAATGCTGCAAAGATGGGACACTCAATACCCTCACCATGATAAGTGGGTTCCAATCTCACTGAATGATGCATGGGAGGAGGCCAAGAGAAATTTTGTATATGACTTTTATGTCATTGGAAAGTGGCTTGAAGAGAGTGTAGATGAAGTCTTTGTGCAGTTCATGTTTGAGAACCATAGGGACCTCTACCAGAAGCTGTTTGCAGCAGCTGAGATGGCCAGAATTGAATTCAAGGCCCCTGGTCCCATTCTGTACATGCCTCCTAAGTTCAATGGGAACTTAATTGATGAGGGAAAGATACTTGAAGAATTTATCAACATCATGAGGATGGAGAAGCTGAAGCCTGGCCCTAGAGGAACCAACAAAGAGATCTGGGAGCTGAAGAAAAGAGTATGGGCTCAGTATGGCATTGCTCCTCAAGATGATGGAACTCTGTGAAGGATAAGTTCATTTTTCCCTATTCTGCTAATATGATTTCTGTTGTTATTTTGCTATTCTAGACTAGTGAGTCATTTTTGATTTTCAGCTCTGTAATGCTCTATCACATATATAAAAGGATCACTATGTTTCTATCAAAGAGATAACAACTCATTATCTCAACTAACCTATCTTGACATATCTTACTTGATTTATTGTGCTAACAGTTTCTTTCAGGCAAGTTGACCAGTTCACTCTCCCTGAAGGTAAAGTATAGTATAAGTCAAGTTCCCTTTGTAATAGGTTTTGGCATCATCAAAAAGGGGGAAATTGTTGGGAATAAAATGATTTTGATTAAAATGCCAAAACCCCTGATTGATGATGTTCAGATTAGTTGAGATAAGCTCAAGTCTAGTTCAGGAAAGATGTCTCAGTTCACTTGAATGTATAGATTGCTTAAGAGAAAAATCTCAGGAATGTTATGAGATTTTAGTTCAGGATAGTTGTCCAAAGCTGGAATGTTAGGCAGCTTGATAAGTCTTTAGGACAAAGCTGTTGAATCTTCAAGACAGACTGACCAAGTGGACAACCTAGCTGAAGGGACCAAGAGCAGTAAAGCAATGCTCATAAATGCAAATGATCAAGTCAGTTGAATTACAAATGATCAAGAGCATTGAATGTCAGAGTACAAAAGACACATTCAATGAAGCATTTATTGCCAATCATGCCTGAACCAAGCATTGAAGACTTGAAGCATTAAAGAGTGAAGCATTGAATGAATGGTGGAATATTCTCAATTGCAGCAGGAATATTCAGGGAGTTTGTCCCATCTGACCGTTGGTTGAGTGTAGCTTCTGCCACAAATCAACCTTGGGAAATGTGCATATTTGGAAACTGACACAAGTCATCTCAGCCGCATTTCTCAGAAGTCAACACATTCATTCAAGCAACCATTGAAGAGGTCTTTTACACAGTGGATAAAAGAATGTCAAGCTTCATAGCCGTTTCAATGGTGCTGCAAATAGACAAGTTTGAATTGCTATCCCTCCAACGGTTAGCTGCTCAAATTTGCCTATAAATACAGAAGTGATCAAGGGATTCAATAATCCAACTACAAGCTATCAAACTATCATCAAGCTTTCAAAGGAAACCAAGCTGTTCTCAAGAATTCCAAGTTTCCTGAATCACTTCTTTTAGCTAAGCCAATCTTTGTAAACATCCAAAGCTTAGCATTGAGATATCCTAAGCCTTTACACTGTTCTTATTGTAAAGGATATCTCTACTAGTTGGAACCAAACCTCAAACCCTTATCTCATTTAGTGAAGAGAGAGTTTGTTGTAGAAGTGAGGAGTTAAGGACTGTTAGTGTGAAACACAGTCTTAACTCAGAAAGATTGAGCACTAGGACTCAAGTTATCCTAGGGATCAAAACACTAAGAGAGTGTTGTTGATCAGTGCACCTTGACACTATAAAACAAGCTAATTCCATTGAGAAGGAATTATCCTGTTCAATCAGGGAAAGTGGATGTAGGAGCTTGAGTCTCTGAACCACTATAAATTTGTGTGCCATTTTCTTACTGCATTCTTTATTTCACTTACATTCAAACATATTTGAAAGAAACATAACTCAGAAAGTAAGGAAATCTGTTTTGGACAAAGTCCCTGATAACCTGTATCTTTTCAGAAATTAACTTGGAGTATTTCTTTAAGTCAAAGGCCAACCACATTCCGCACTTAGTAACTCTTTTAGATATTTAGCCAACTGATCACTCAATAGTAATCAGTAGGACAAGTATCTGTCAAAGTTCACACTCAGGCCAGTTGTGAGACAACTTGCCTGATAGACCAGTTTGTCAAAAAGAAAAAGAATTTGCATACACAAGTGCATTCCCCCCCCCCCCCATACAGTTGTGTTATACTCCACTTAGGACCAACACTTACTTATTGACTCATTACCTAAAATAACAAAATCACTTTTAAACTATCCCCTTAAAACATCACAATATTAAAATAAATGTCACTATTTTATTACACTAAAAAGTAACTTTATTACTATTTATAAAGTTGAAAAGTCTTTACTACCCTCACTTTATCTTTCATAATACTAATAAACAATTTGTTCGTTAAAACTCGTGCCCATAGTTTTGTGTCCTTAAGTAGGGGACGAAGGGAGAATCATTTATTATAATGAGGATTAATTATATAGGATCTTATAGCATTTGAAACCTGAAAAGATATTGGTTTTGGGGTGTGAGATAAAAATCTCAATAAATATCCTTGTGCGCTATCATACAAATTGACAGTGCGCTAAAATAATTAATATTAACATTTTATCATATATCTTTACAACTTTTTGGATAGTGAATTTGTTATTCACTAAAGATTCATAGTATACCCTTACTTATAAGCATCATATATCATAATTATCATAAAACATAATTATCATACGGGACGCTGGTAGCGACTCTACCACATGCAATCCATTAAACACTTCCACCTCTTCCATTGTGATTAATATATCACATATCATAATATCATAAAATAATATATCATAATTTATTCTTGTATTCTTAGTTATATGTTCATGTTTGTTTTGTTTTGTTTAGAATACACCAACAATCAATATAATATTACGACAATATAGTAATGGCACCCACCTCTTTAACTTTTAAAAAAGCTACAAACTTCTTGAATAGTTCTAACAAGCGTAACACATGGGTCGTCTAAGCTCTGATTTGGGCCGCACTTCGCCTGTTTAGTTCCCTTGATTTAGACTTTGATTTTCTGTTCGAATTCGTGTGGGAGCTTGAAGGAATGATAGAGGACGAAGTTGACAAGAATTTCATCTCGAATAGTATGGAGTGACCTTCGATTGTTTCATCTTGAAATTGACTTGGATGATGAGATGACTTTTAAAAGTTAACGGGAACGTGGTGGGGGTGTTCTTCTTGCCTTGAAGATTGATTTGAATGTTGTATTGGGTTTCCATTAATTTTGCAGAGCTTGGACGTGTTTTTTTATAGAAGGAACTGAAAGTATGAGATGGAGTGAGACTGCTTTTAAATAGGAGAGGTGGGATGGTAGTTGGCGTGTTCAAAAGCACCTGGGGGATGTGGAGGATTCTTATGTGGTGAATAAGCAAAGAAACGTAGATATTTTATTTATCACGATACTCATTAGTACTGTACTCGATATTTACTACACATTCATATCACATATTTGTATTTTTTTAGTCATGGTTTTGTTAAATAAAATTCACGGACTTGATGGAATTAATTTTTTATGATTTTTAGCAGTTTGAACTGTCACATTTCGAGACGAAATTTATTACTCCACATATCCACTTTTTACCAACTACTACATATGTTTATTTTATATATAAAATATTAAATTTATTTAAAACTAGTACCCAAACAAAATAGGAATTCTAAATTTGAATGGAAGAACATCAATTGGGGGTGTAACTCATATGGTAGAGCGCTCGCTTCGCATGCGAGAGGCACAGGGTTTGATTCCCTGCACCTCCAATTCAGTATTTTTTTTATTTTAATTTTTTCTACGTGGTATTACTCCAACATTTTCCTAATATATTTTTCCACTTCGAATTAAGAATTTAAGTCCAATTTTAATTTCTATCACTATTTTTTTGACCGTGTTTGTTGTTTGTTAATTACAAATTAAATCACCATGTTTCGCTTATTTGAAATCTAATCTAAAATTTTAATTAGATAATTATAAAAAATCACTAACTTTAAAAATTGTTTCAAATTAGTCTTCTTCTTAAACTTCTTTGAGCCCAAATCTAAGATGATTTGCTGACGTGACACTTTCTTAATGAAACAATATTATTGAAAGTGTGTGTGTGAGTGTTTAACAGAGGTGTTGTCTAAAGTGTTGTCAAAATTCAGACAACATTAAGCAGCGAAAATATAAAAACACTTTGCAACTGAATATAAAAAAATGTATAGACTATGAATAGGTCTATACAAGATTCACTATAACAAGTAGTGATACAAATTACAATCTCTTATGGTCCGTTTTATTAGAGATTGTAGTGGATTGAATGAGGATGGAGTTGGAAAAATATGAATGGGGTAATCTATGAATATTTAATTGTGTTTGGGTAGAAATTGAGAAATATGTGTGGATAGAAAACTTTATGTTAAATCAATAGTGATGTTGTATTATTTTATTATTGTTAGTTAGTGGAACAATAATTAACTTTAAAAACTAACACAATAAGTAAAAATAATCATGTCCACTAAAAGTCTAACATATAATCACATTCATTAACTCTTATCTAAAAAGTGTTGAATTAAAATGAGGAAGAGTTGGTCGAGTTTTGAATCAAAACGTGGAAAAGTTGACCGAGTTTTGATTCAAAATGTGGAACTTCTTTTCGAAAAATCTCACAAAACTCAACGAACCAGTGCTGAGTTTTTGCAAAACACGATTTTGTAAAAAAAAATCGGAAACGAAATACACCACACATATATTGAGTAGTGAGTAGCGAGGAAAGCTTGGAGGCTTTGGTGTGCGGTCGGAAAAAAAAAAAAGGTGAGGAAGGAGGAAAATTAGAGTTTATGAGTAAGGAGGGTAATTTTGAAAAATAAGAGACAAGTGAACTCATATGTGAGAGGTGAAGACATCCAAAGGGTGAAGATCACATAATAATTGAGAGGCATTTATCCGTGGCCCAACATAAACCGGCAACTGACCTACCCAATTCGCTAATGTGAATAGCTAAATATGTTTAATTGGGCTTCAACATTTTTAATATAATTTTTCACCCGCTTTTGTATTCTAGAAAAATCGGTCAAACGGGAATCGTCTAACCAAATAAGATTCGTGAGACGATCATTCAAAATCTCCTCAAAACAATGATATGTAAAATTGATTTGATTATATTTGTATGCTTAAACGATGTAACTTTTTTTGGTAGGGACAACCATTTTATACTAGTATAATTAGGTAGTGTTTGCAAACTCGATAAACTGCTTTCAAAATCACTTATTCTCAAGCTTCCTCTAACAAATTTTGAACAAAAAGTGATTTACATACTTACCTCACCATCTCTAAATAACTAATACGCTCACCACTTATCTTATTTATTAATTCACTAAAAATATGTTTATTCATTTTATTAAAACGTCACTTTATCTTTATCTTTATTTTATTTTCACTCTCTAATCATCACTTAATTATTTAAATTGTTAATTAATTGTACTTATAAAAATCATTTAATCATAAATAGATCCACAATATTTCACAATATAAATAAATAAATAAGAGGAGAGAGAGTTTTTAAACCATTAACGAAAGTCACATCTATTTGGAGAAAAAATTACCCCAGTTGTTAAAAACATCAAACAACTCGACGAGACATAGTAGAGTGAAGTAATCGGATTTAGATTAATTCCTTTCGAAGTTAACAAAATCTGAATCATAACAAATCTGGTAGCTAAAATCACAACCGAGCCCAATTGCAGACAAACCCCAAAGAAATCGAATAACACATTCCCTTCCTTCCAACCGGTGGCGACAATAACATCTTGTAAGAACACAAATTTTATGGGTGCGAATTTCCACTCTGTTGGAACATTTTACAAATCGTGAGTTTTCACTTTGTGGCACATTGACGATCGTTAATTTTTTTGTTGGAAGAACAAGGTTTATGAAATTTTGGGAAAGATGATAGTTTTTATGTTTATGAAATAATTAATTTTAGTTTAATAATTTAATAATATATAATAATTTCTTTTTTAAATAATGAGGACTTGGATTTTATTTTATTGTATTGGACTTTTAAATTATTTTTTATTTATACATTCAACATTTTCCGGTGAATACAACCGTCCAGTCATTTTTCCGACTAAAATGGGATCTAAACAAAACAAATTTAAAAATATTGGGACTAAATTGATACATTTAATTTTTTTTGGACTATTTCAGAAAAGGTAAAAAGTTACGGGACTAAATTGACTTTTTTTCCCTCAATAGATCCATTTACCTTGTAATGTGCATAGCGTCACTAATAAGTTATATTGAAACGATCAGAAAATTAATATAAATAAATTAATCTCATATGTTTATATAACTTCAATTTTTAAATGAGATAATTTTTTATGGCATAATAGATAGCCTTAGACTCACGTTCACGCGTAATGAATTGAATTATTGTTGAACTTCACTCGTATTAAATTGTTCAATCAATAATATAATAAATGTAATATAAATGATGTGATTGAAAGAGTTAAAAAAAAAAAAAGAATGAAAATTTTATTTTGCGATTTTCATAAAAGGAAAGTAATTGTATAACGGAGGAAATATAATATAATTAATTTAAAATTTGGCCACAATTATACACACACGGACATATTGAGGACACCCACTCGCCGAGTACACACACACCGTAAGATGAGGACACTCACATGGAAAGTTCTAAAATACCCCTCTCTTCCTAAACCCTAATTAACCCCTTTCTCTCTCATTTTCAAAAGACACCCACCTCCTTCTCTCCCTCCCAAGCGGCGCCGCCGTCCACCCCCACCTCCCTCCAATCGAGCGCTACCGCTCACCTTCTCCCTTCCCCTCCAAAGGCCACCGCCCACCTCCTCCCTCCCCTATCAGCCACGACGACACGCCGCCTCACCGTTAAGCCACACCACATCGTCTCCCCCTTTAGCCACGCTGCTTCTCTTCCCCTGCTCCCTACGTCGCAGTGTCGCCGCCATCTTGAAGAAGGATGCGGCCGTCGTCGCCCCTCCTCCAAGCGACGTGGCCGCTTCTATCGAAGAAGAAACACAGTGACGATCGACCGTTCGCACCCCTTCTCCCTCGTTCGTGCCCTCTCCTCTCCGCCACCATCTCCCTTCCCCTCGCCGCAACGCCGTCGCCGTTTTGAAGAAGGAGGCGGCCGCCATCGTACTCCTCCCAGCGACACGGCCGTTCACACCCCTCTCTCTCGTTCGTGCTCTCTCCTCTCTGCCACCATCTCCCCTTCCCTCGCCGCCGCCACTTTAGGTAAGTTTAGGTTTCTGAAAAATTAGGAAAATTAGGGTTTTTGTTCATGAAAAAAATTCGAACAATTTGTGTTTGTTCAGGAAAAAATTTCGAACAACTTGAGTTTGTTCAAGAAAAAGTTTCGAACAAGATGTCCGATCTTTTTTTCAACAAATTAAAGTTGTTCAGGATTTTTTTCAAACACATTGAGTTTGTTCCGTAAAAATTTTCAGACATCTTAACTTTGTTCAGGTAAAATTTTCGGACACATTAAGATTTTTTTTTTTTGTTGAAATTTTGTGTTTTAAGAGTTTTTTTTTTCTTGAAGCACGGTAGTTGTTTTGGTGGTGATGGTGGAGATGATTATGGAATGGAATGGGTGGGTGTACTCATCTTCATTTTTTTTTTAAATTTCACACGAGGGGTATATGGGACATTTCACATGTCTTGTAAGACGAAAAAAATGTTTAGTGGGTGTCCTCAATATGTCCGTGTGTGTGTATAACTGTACGTGGCCTTAAAATTTAGAATCATTTTGGGTTCATTTAATGGCCCAGATTAGACAATATTAAACTGGCGTAGGTTATTTGCCCCCCGCCAAGTATGTTAGATACACTCCCCTAATTCACGCACTTCCCAAATAAAGGTGATTAGTAGATACATTCCCTTCAAATTGCATAAACTATTATCTTCTCTTAAAAACTTTTCTTAATAAATACACCCACCCAGCAAAATCATAATTCTCTCTTTCTTTCCTCTATATATCTCATTCTTCTCTCCTCTACAAGAAGTCAGCTCAGGAAAAGTTTGAGAAGAGCTAAGGAAAAGATGGAGCAGCTAGTGGAAGCTAACAAGGCCAGAGATTTGAGAAGAGCTCAGTTTCAAGCCCCTAGAAGAAGAAGGGCTTCTTACAGAAAATCAAAGCCACAGATGCTACAGAGATGGGATACTAAGTATCCTCATCATGACAAATGGGTCCCAATCCATCTGATTGATCAGTGGGAAGAGGCAAAAAGATATGTCTATGACTTATATGTTATAAGCAAATGACTTGAGGAAGATGTTGAAAGTGTCTTCACCCAATTTATGTTTGACAACTTCAGAGAGTTGTATCAACAGCTGTTTGCAGCAGCTGGCATGGCTGGAGTAGATTTCAAAGCACCAGGTCCAATCCTCTACATTCCCCCCAAGTTCAATGGGAACTTGATTGATGAGCAGAAAATTCTTGAAGAATTCATCCAGATTATGAAGATGGAGAAGCTAAGAGTTGGACCCAAAGGAACCAATCAAGAGATATGGGAGCTAAAAAAGAGAGTGTGGGCTCAGTACGGAATTTCCCCTCAAGATGATGGATCTCTTTGAAGGATAAGTGTTCCTAACTTTTGCTATGTTATATATTCTCTATATGCATCATGATAGTTAGTGTTTTCAATTTTCAAGCACTGTAATTAATGTCTTATTCAATGAATGAAAAGATTACTATTTTTATCAAGAGATAACACCTCATTATCTCAATTAACCTAAACTAACCCATGACACTTGAACTATTATGTGCTAACATTTTCTTTCAGGAATCCTGATCTGATCAATCTTAATGGAAGGCAAGTTTTAAAATAGTCAAGTTACCTCTGTACATAGGTTTTGACATCATAAAAAAGGGGGAAATTGTTGGGAAATGAAATGAATTTTGATTAAGATACCAAAACCCCTGATTGATGATGTTCAGGATAGTTGAGATATGGAATCAGCTTAGATGTCTTAGGATAGTTGAGACAGTCATGTAAATTTGTTTAAGTATAGAATATCTCATGCATGTTGAGATATTAGATGCTCAGGTTAGTTGTCCAAGTTGGTATGTTAGGCAGTTTAAATGTTTGTTTTAGTTAGTTCAGGGGGAACTTACTCAATGAAGACAAACTCACTGAAAGATTCAAGACAGTGGTGTCACTTGGCCGATACATATAATATAAGCTGATCAAGAAGAAGATAAGTAGTATGTAAAATCAAGACACATTTATGAAGTCTCTGCAAACAACATTCAAGACAAGGCTGAAGAACATGCATTTATAAGCATTAAAGACCAACCAACCTGAAGAGCATTAATGAAGATATGAAGAATTAAAGGCAAAAGACATAAATGAAGACAAAGAACATTCCAACTGCAGTTGAGAATGTTCAGAGAATTTGGAACCTTACAACGGTTTGAAAATGGGCAGATTCGGACACAATCTATCTTGGAAAATGTGTCTAGGAACTGAAACATGCCCCTAGCAAACTGTTTAGTACAACAAATGTCCAACCAACCTACTCTACCATTGAAGAACCTATCTAACTGCTGGATAACTCAAGTAACTAGTCCATGGTAGCCGTAGATAGAGAATTTGAACACTCCTCCAACGGTCAAGTGTTCAAAATTCTCTGTTAATACAGAAGTGATCAAAGTTGATCAAGCACGTGAAACATAAGCCATTCAAGCATACAAGCTCTCAATCTATTCAAGCATAAATACCAAATTTCCTGAATCACTTCTAGCTAAACCAAACACTAAACATCCTAAGCTTAGCAAGAGATATCCTATCCCTTTATACCGATCTTAATTGTAAATGATATCTCACTTAGTTGGAACCAAACCTCAAACCTAAACCTTTCAAGAGAGAAAGAAGTAGTGTTTGTTGTAGAAGTGAGAAATTAGAGGTTGTTAAGAAAAAACACAGCAATAGTTCAGAGAAGTTGAGTACTAGGACTCAGATATTCCTAGGGATCAATCACTTTGAAGAAGTGTTCTTGATCAGTGCACCTTGACACTATAAAACAAGTTAATTCTAGGTTGAAGGGATTATCTTGTTATGTAGGAGCTTGAGTCTCTGAACCACTATAACTGCTTGTGTTATTTACTTATTGTTTGTCATTTAATTATCACAGTCATACACAACACACAAAATTGATCATAAAAGATATATTCTGCAAATTGTGAAAAACATTCTTTGGGACAAGATCCCTGAAAGAAGTTTTCAGAAAATTAAAAGGAGTTTCTAAAGACTAAGGGTCAACCACATTCCGCACTAATAATTATCCAATTGATTACTTTATAGTTTTCAGTAGGTTGATTATCTGACATAAGTTATTCATACTCGGAGAAGTTGATAGACAACTCTCCTGATAGGCTTAATCTGTTTAAAAAAGAAATATTTGCATACACAAATGCACTCCACCCATACACTTGTGTCATACTCCTTCAAGGACCAACAATTGATTTTTCTTTTTGTAATTTTTTTTAATTTTCGATAAATCAGGATCGAAATTGTGTAATTTTCAACCAATTCTTGTTGATAAATCTTGTAATTTTTGATAAATTATTGTAAAAAAAATAAAAATTCAAATTTTCAATTTCTTTTGGTAATCAGTGTTTAAAATATACACTATTGTTGATAAATTGTTTTAGATAATAAATTATGCCAAATTCTTGTATGTTTCTGAGTACACGGTGTACTCTAGGCTCATGTGTAGCCCTACCCTACCCAATGCTTTTACCAGGCTCAATTTTTGCGACCCGACCCGCAGCCCAGTAGACTTTGACCAGTCAAATGTTGACCGTTGACCAGTCAACGGTCAAACTTTGACTTTTAAAAAAAAAAAAAAAAAATTTCAATTTTTTTTTTCGATTTTTTTTTTTTTTGAAAAAGTGTATGTTATTATAACTAAAAAATGTATCTTTGTTTTTTTAATTAAAAGTGTATGTTACTATATTGAAAAGTGCAACATTGTTTTTAATGAAGAGTGTATTTTATTATAATTAAAAAGTGTATGATATTATAAATGAAAAGTGTAAGTTATATATTAAAGAAAAGTGTATGTTATTATAATGAAAAAGTGTATGTTATTATAAGTGTATGTTTTATTAATGAAAAAGTGTATGTTATTATAATGAAAAAGTGTATGTTATTATAACTGCAAAGTGTATGATCTGTTTAATGAAAAATGTATGTTCTATTAATGAAAAGTGTAATCGAGCACGTAACCTTGTGATAAATAACTCAAGGGGCGACCACTAGGCTATAACACAGTTGGTATATTTGCGTGGAATATATTATTTATCCACATAAGTAGGGCTATAAGTGGACTCAAGTACACCGTGTACTGAGTACACAGCAGCCCTACCCATAAATTATATTTTCGACACTGTTTTAAATATTTTACATATTTATTAAATGAGATTATATACAAGTAGGTATGCGTTTTTTTTAATAGCAGTTAAAGTAACACCTCTTGTAAATTTGTAACTAAGGTCATTTGAGACCATTTTACCCTCCATTTTCAATTTTGTGCCAAAACTCACGCGCCTAAACACTCCTCCACACCATCTCAGACGCGGTCACAATCATTATCTCCCTACTACTACCTATTCTCCCATCAAATCAGTAATTTTTACTCAGCTCTTTTCTCTTTCCAGTCATATGAACCTGAATTCAAAATTATATTTTCTAGATGCCATTACAAAGCTTCCATTCGCTCGAATTCTCATCTGGTTAATTATTCAGGTACGTTTATATTTTATATTCTCTTTCTTATATTTTGATTGTCGTTCACACTCGCTGGCCGCCGCCGTTCACGCTCGCTGGCCGTCGTTCACCGCTCACCGCCGTTAACGTAGCCCTATTTTGTATTTCCTTTTTAGCCCTAGTTTTTTTCACTCAACCTCTCCAAACCTCTCACCTATCGCATCCCTCGCAGCGTTCACCATCCGTCGCCGGTCGCCTCCATCGTCGTTGACGTAAGCCCTAATTTTTTTACTCTTGGATGTAGGTTCTTATAACTGGCCATTTCTTTTTTCTCCAAACAACGTTTCTTTTTTCAGCATTTTTTCACAGAAATTCATTTCTCCCAGCAATTTGAATCTCTGCGTGCAGGTCGGGTAAGTGATGGCTGAACCCCTATATATTTATTTTTTTGTTGTGATGATTCGATTGATTTTCCCTTGGATGCCTGCGATAGTTATTAAGAAGAATTGTAGGTGTGATGATTAGATTAATTTTCCAAATCTTTCTAGCAATGTTTTTGTGCGTGTTCCTGTGTCGATTAATTTTCTCTCTCCTTTCTGAATTTCTTTAACCCCTTGCTCTGTTTTTGTGCGTGTTCCTGTGTCTATTTGTCAATAGGTGCGATTGATGTTCGTTAATATTTGTAGCTATGGTTATATGTGGCACTTCATTCTAGTTTATACAGAATCTCCTCGATTGATGCTTAGAAAGTTTTCGTTGTTTTTCAATTTCATTTCCACATTTTTGCGAGGTTAGGGTTTTGGTTATCGGAATTGGGTTTATTAATTGAGCGTATTTTGTGTCGGACCTGGATTCGACTGAAATGTGTAATTGCTAAAGATTAATCTTGCTATTTGCGTGCTTGTGTGTTTTCATATATCCAGTATTATTTTTACATTTTTGACATTTCTTTTTCAGAATAGGTAAATTGCATATATATGGAAAATTTCCCTTCCCTTTTTATCTGATGCTGAAATGTTAGATTATTATTTGTGGAATTAGGATGTGTTGTCAAATAGAAAGGGATTTAATTTATGGAGTTTTGTTATTTGTTATCTGTGAGAATATTTTGGTGCATAGTTTTAGATGTTTTAGTGGGACATATTGTGGCTTTGCAATGGCCTTATCTCATGTTGCACACTTGTACTCTGAATTTATATTTTAAAATAATTGCTTTTGTTGTTTTGGGTTTTGTTTGCTGTCTGTCTTTCCCCTGCTTGAACGTTCAATTGGATTACTCTTGTTACACAAGAGGCTATAGCATGCTATTTTCAATACTCTGGTAATATGTCACATTCTATGTATATACTTTAGTAGTCATTGACTCATTGCCTTAAATATCTTCATTAATAATTTAATATGTAACTATTTTTAAAACAGTCCATAAGTCCGCAATTGCTTCTAAAGGATGCTGCTTATGGTGCTGCAGCATATGGTTATTATGAACTTTCAAATTATCTGAGCTTTAAAGACTGGTGAGCCTTTTTTCTCTAAATTGTTAATGCTTAGTCAATTGGGACAAGGCGTGGCATGTCTTCACACACGTTAATCTGTTATTCCTCATCTGTGGAAATCCTAATAATTGTTGGCTGAAACCTCATGCACCTGAACATTGGAAATCAGTTATAATATGCAAACAAATGCTCAGATAATGCTTCTTCAATTTCATATGAGGTCTGCAATTCATCTCCTGGCATGTGTTGGTAGTGGAACTTAAGATATGCTACTTGCAAACTAATCAATTATTTATCTGGGTTTAGTCCATACTTCATTTCCTGAAATGTCATTGCATAATGAGCTCTATTTTGGCAATGCAATTTATTGTGCTCTGCAGTAGCGACAATATGCAATCTAGCAGAATGGAGGTCCCTAGCAAAGAGCTCCGGAGGAGACAGGTATTCAGCTTTGAGTGTAAATTTCTGATGTCCTCAGGAGTGTAAATTTTTTATGCTTCTGCTGTTCAACAGCTTTGATTTTTTGTGAGACTCACTCAATAATCATGGAAATAAATTCCATTTATTCTGACAAACTTTACTAAAAGTTATTACCTTGGCACCGTGAGTAAAAAAAGCTGATGGAAGATACTACACAATAAGTTATTTGCGTAGAAGAATACATAATAAATTAGCTAGACTGAAGCTATCAGCTCCTTTTCTTTTGTCAGTGTGTTCTATGTAATGCTCAATAATATAATTCTTAGTTTGTCAGAAAAAATAGTAAAAGAACGATATGCTGAAGTAAATATACTGAGTTTTTTTATTTTTAAAATTATTTCGCTTGGTGAATGTTTCGCTTTGCTACTTTCATCACATTCTCAATCTTTCATTCCACCATCTTATTGATGTTTATTTCTGCACATTTTGATATGCAGCGTGGGGTTTACTTTGAGATCCCATACTCTACACTTATTACTGATGCACAATCAAGACGACAAATGATATCCAATTGCAAGGTGAGTTTTTAAGATTTGTATGAGCATGGTTAAATGCAAAACCTCCACAATTCAATATAATCTAGCCACCAAATAAGTTTATTACCGCATCCTATTCTTCAGGTTCTAAGGCAAAATCTAATCAATTCCCAAGTTTTGAATTTCTTAGGCAATATAGTACATGCTAAGTTGCCATCTCAATCTCAATCTCTCTGGCTGTCTTTTATTTTGCTGCCATTTTGTGTGTGTTTGTTGTTGCTGCTATATTTTGTGCCCTTTTTAATGGCTGATTGCTGCTATTTTGTGTCGGTTTGTTGTTGAATTGTGATGTATGTGTGCTGTTTGGAGTCCCCATTTGCTGGTTAGGTGTGGATTTGCTGCTGTTTATGTCAGGTGGTTGTTTGAAGTTGCAGTTTGTTGTGTAGAATTGTTATTTTGTTGTTCGGATCATGGTTGTTGTTTGCTGTTTTGAGTAATTGTTTGTTGTTTAAAGGGCGGTTGACGTAGTGTGAATTGGCTTGAATTGAATCCAGTAGAAGTTCCTTCCACGGCGCCGACGAGCTGGCCATTAGCTACCGGAAGAGATACACCCTCCCAAAAATCTCCAAATTTTCTAGTGAAGTAAATGCAAAAAATGAGTTTGACGCAGTTATATGTCTAAGCATCATGTAAAAATTAAAATCTTGCAGATTTGGGAGTTGATTAACAAATTTCCTGTTTGTATTTGTCTTTTTTTGTTATACAATGAAGAAATAAATCAAAGAACTCACTTGTGACATTACTTATTAGTTGTGCATTCCAAAGTTATAATTCGTTGTTTATTTTGTTGTTCATTTTGTAAAGTATGTGGATATGTTATATTCATTATAAATAAACTATGTTCATTATAAATATGCTATGTTCATTATCGATGTGCTATGTTAAATTTTGTAAATAAGTTGATGTTTACTTTTGGTTTTGGAATTCCTCTGCTTCAAATTTTGTAACTAAAAGTTAGATTGCAACTTCTTTTTTTTTCGTTTAGGGAATAGAAAAAAATTGTTCCCTTTGAATGCATTCGATTTAATAATCCCATTTTTTTCGAAATTTTACATTTTCTTTTCTTAAGGGTCCTTTATACTATTATACATTTGCAATTTTTTTTAATAATTCGACAAGTTTAATTATTTTATATAAAAAATGGATTAATTATTTTACATAAACTCTAAACATTACTAATAATTCAACAACTTTAATTATCTTACATAAAAAATTGGATTAATTATTTTACATAAAATGTTTTACCTAAACCACATAAACTCTAAGCCATATAGTCTAAACTTAAACCCTAAACCCCTTTAAACTACTCTAAACTCTGTAGTCTAAACATAAATCCTAAACCTTAAATTGCTAAACATAAACTCTAAACATTAAACCCTAAACACTGAACTTTAAGTCCTATTAATAAAGGGCAAAGTGGTGAGTAGTACAAATGGGGACCCCTAAAAACCTAATGAACAAACAATGTTTTTTTAGAGGCAGGTGATACAATTTGTAGAGTTGTAAAGACCAATGAGCCCTTCAATTTACTTGAAAAGGGGAAAATAAAAATTTCAAACTCAAGATTCAAGAATCAGTCCCATCAACCTGCAACTACACTTCTCTCACTCAACCCTTTCAATTTTTTTATTCATATTTTATTCTGCTTTTACTCCATTTTTTTAAAATTATTATTTAGATTTTTTTTAATTTTTAATTCACACAATTTATTAAATCAGAATTTACTTGATTTTTTTAGTTTTTAATTTTTTATTCAGATTTTTTTTTTGTTCAGAACTTTTTTTTCAAAAAATTACGTCAATTTTTTTAAATATTTTTTTATTCTGATTTTAAATTCAAAATTTTTATTTTTTAATATAAAAAATATTTTTAATAATATATTAACTAATTAGAATAATATAGTTTTATCTCTCCTTACTAAAAGTCAAAGACTAAAGACTTGTCAAATCATATTTTATTAATTCAATTTCTTTATTAAGATTTTAATTAATTGTAATTATATATATTGAATTTTTCTATCAACTTAACTCAAACTTTTTTATTAAATTTTATTAATTTAATCTTCTTTATTAAGATTTTATATTCAGATTTTAATTAATAGTAATTATATATATTGTACAACGATAAGTATATTGGACATTTACATAATTATTGTACATCGATAAGTATATTGAACATTTTGTGTTCAAATTAGATTTATTCAATTTTTTTTATTTATATTTTGACTCCAAATTTTTATTTTAAAATTATTATTCAGATTTTTTTTTATTTTTTAATTCACACAATTTTTTTAATTCAATTTTTTAAATCAGAATTTACTTGATTTTTTTAATTTTTTACTTTTTATTCAGAATTTTTTTTCAAAAATTACGTCAAATTTTTAATTCAGAAATTTTAATTTTTAATTATATATTAATTAATTAGTATAATATATTTTTCTATCAACTTTTCTTCAAATTTTTTTATTAAACTTTATTAATTCAATTTTCTTTCTTTTAACTGAATATCGACATATATATTAAATATTGAATACTGAATATCCATATATATTGAATATAATTAAATATTGAACATCAACATAACATTAAATATTGAACATCAAGAAGCACTATTATACATTAAGTTATAAATTAAAAAAGTTAAGAGGGAAACAGAAGAATCTTTGAGGACTGAGAGGAATCTTTAGAGTAAAATTTTGGGTTTCTTGGAGAGCTTCTAATCATCAAGTATTTAAGACCTTTTATTCCTGCATCTTGTCCCTTCTCATCACCTTAAAACTTTTAATAAAAATTTCTTGTTTCTTATCACCAAAAAAAAATCATAACTACAACATTTATTTAGCCACTTTACATTAACTTTGTAGTCTAAGGAATAGTTGGAGCATGAATTGTGAAACACATGGGAACAAAATGAGGAAAAATATAAGGTACCAAAACATCACATATTAAATGCTGCAAAAACTAGTGTAGCTTGAACTTCACATATTAAATGCTGCAAAACTACATGGGCGTATTTCTTTGGGAACAATTTTGACCTTGCAACATGAAATGTAGTGTCAAAATACGATTTTGGTAGATACAAGATAATTAATCAACCAAATACAAGATTCATAACAACTTAACAAGTGTCTTCCTAGAATTTATTAGGAAAAAAAGAATATTTAATTAAGAAAACAAATTGAAGTAGATTGATACTAGAATCTTATGTAATAATTTCTTGAGTTGGATTCTTGTATATGAGTTACATACGGGTTAACTTATATTTAACACAAACTATCAGCCCATTATAACTCAAATAGAAAAGTTCAAATCTGTATTCCATCAAGGAAAATCAGTGGAAGAACAAATCATTCCTACATACCTCCCTAACAACAATACAGCTTCTGGATAAATCAATGTCTTTTTCCATTCCCTGAATTAAAAGGAAACATTACACATATCAGAATAAACAGTAAAACCAAAAATACAAAAAAGGAGAAATACTGATTTGTTGGTTATCTTCTGAAGGAATGAGACCTTATTTTAAAGTTCGATTCAAGCCTAGATATTCTTAGGACTGGTTGTCCAAAACCACTAGATATAAAACGAAGGAACAAAGCAACAATCAAGAATTTTCCTAGTATCTAAAGTTTTACGAAATTATTTTACTTACTGTATTTTAGTGACGAACTTGCCAAGAATTACCATTGACCAATATGTCAATTTCAAATTCATCTGGCTGCCAAACCAAACCTTGACAAATTACTGTTGCTTTCCATTCAAACACCAAACTTAATTGGTTAAATGCCACTCACGCTACAAGTCAAAATTATGCATCCTAATTCCACTCATAACTAACATAATAAGATCACTACACCAATATAAATAAGGCAGAATCTCCTAGTCTATTCTCATTCTCTCATCAATCAACTACATCATTATGACTCAAATAGAAAAGCTCAAATCTGTATTTCATCAAGGAAAATCAGTGAAAGAACAAATCATTCCTACATACCTCCCTAACAACAATACGACTTCTGGATAAATCAATGCCTTTTCCAATTCCCTGAATCAAAAGGAAACATTACACACATCAGAATAAACAGTAAAACCAAATATACAAAAAATGAGAAATACTGATTTCCATTTCTACCAATGAAGTAACAGTGCATGAAGGCTTTCCAGGATGGCTTCTCAAGCTTAGCAGAAGCAGATCAGAGGATCTGGAAAAATGTGGAAAGGGTTTACAAATTTTATTCAAAAACTAAAGAAACAAAATTTGATTCACAAACTAAAGAAATAAATCAAGAAAACACTCCCAAAAAAAACTACAGAAACAAAACAACAATCAGATCCCAAAACGCCATTGATTGGAGGGTTTACAGATTTCTTCATCCACCCAAGAACGTGGTCGAAATACCTGTTTTACAATTATGTTGAACAGTTCATATACACATCCACCCAGGAACACAATTTTACCTAGAATAAACAAAAAGAAGAGTAACTAAAACAAAAGCCCCAAATCAGAAGCTGAATTTTAACAATATTTTCTAAAGTAAAGAAAGTAGATGGATTTTTAGAGAGAGGCACCAAAATAAAAATTTACTGAGTCAACACCACCCACAAAACCCTAGATCTACGCCGCCACCACGCGATCGGAGAAGACGAGCCCCTTGACGGAGCATTCAGGCTCTGCAACGGCGTGGAGGAAGGTTTCGAACAAACCTTAGTAGACGAAGCCACATCGCTATGGTCGCCGCTGTTAGAAGACGAAGTCGGGAGCGGGCCGAGGAAGATGGAGACCGTGAACCCACCACTCGTGTCGCCGTCGTCGTTGGAGGGCCGCCGGAAATGGAGAGGGGTGTTGAACGACCACTCCAATTTCTGGGAGGGGAGAGGAGAGAGGAAATTAATGAGAGATAGAAGAGGGAGGAAATTAATGAGAGAGGGAAGAGAGAGAATACAGATGAAATATTAATTCTTGCAAAAATAAAAATGAAGGACATAAGAGACCTTTTACCTTAGATTTTGTATTGACAAGTGGAACAATTTTTCACATTTTTTCGCATGTATCTTCTAAGACTAAGGGAGCAAATTTTGAACCAGGGAGTTAATAATCTCATTAATAAATCTTGTACCCTAAAAACTAAAGTATAAACCCTATTAATAAACCTTGTACTCTAAACATAAACCCTAAACCTTAAACTCTAAACCCTAAACACTAAACCCTGAACTCTAAACCATGTACCCTAAATATAATTCTAAACACTAAAGCCTAAACTCTAAACATAAATCTGAACTCTAAATGAAAAAAAAAAGTTAGCAATATAACCTTTTACATGTTAATATACAAATTTTCATTTTGTAAAGTTTGTTGTTCATTAATAAAATGATATCTTTATTATTAATATGATATGTTCATTACGAATATGTTATGTTCATTACGGATATGCTATGTTCATTATTAATATTTTATGTTCAATTAATAGGGTTTAGAGATCAGAATTTAGTGTTTAGGGGTTAGGTTTTAGAATTTATGTTTTAGGTACATGGTTTATGAATAGGGTTCAGAGTTCAGGGTTTAGTGTTTAAGATTTAGGTTTCAGTGTTTATTAATAGGGTTTAGAGTTCAGGGTTTAATGTTCAAGTCGGATTCGTGGTAGGGTATATTCAAGTCGGATTCATGGCGTGACGGTCAAAGTTGAATATTAGAGTTCAGGGTTTAGTGTTCACGATTTAGGTTTCAGGGTTTAGGCTTAGAGTACAGGGTTTAGGGATAGTGTTCAGAGTTTAGTGTTTAGGGTTTTAGGGTTTAATGTTTAGGGTTCAGGGTTTCAAGTTTAGGTTTAGGGTTCAGGGTTTACGGTTTAGGGTTTATGGGTTTAGGGCACAAGGTTTAGGGTTTATGTTTAGGGTAATTTTATTTTGTTAAAATATTTTAGAATTATTTCAAAAATATTTGCAAAAGAATTATTAAGTTCTAGAGAATGAAAATCAAAAGAATCTCCATCATTCATTAGAAGATTGTCTAGTATAAATTGGCCTTAAGGGCATTACTTTGTTATACAAAGTGAAATAGTTCATTATAAATATGTTATGTTCATTATCGATGTGCTATGTTAAATTTTGTAACTAAGTTGATGTGAAATTGTTCCCTTTGAATGCATTCGATTTTAAATAATAAGCCTATTTTTTTTTGAATTTTACCTCTACTAAAAAAAATTGTAAGGTTACAAAATTTGAAGAAAAGGAATCCCAAAACCCAAAGTAAACATCAAATTAGTTACAAAGGGTACTTTTCATAGAAAAAACAGGCATGTACACCCAATGCAAGATTAACCAAAATCTAATAAAAGTGTTCATTCAAATAATGACATTACATTTCGATTCTAAAACTGCTTGAGTCCAGACTTCGTTAAACCATAGATGCCAAAAAAGTTTGGCGCGTCATTTCCACTTAAACTACCTACTATCACGATAGCTTTAGAAAAAAATTAGAAATTACTAATGAAAAAAAACAGTAAGGCGCGTCATTTCCACTTAAACTGCTCTTAATGTTAGTTTCAACATAGGGGGTGATTATATAACTAACTTTTTGTAATGATGCTACTGGATAGGCCAGTGTCAAATCCTTGCCTCCTGAAAAGATGTTAAATCCTTCTGATAGCTGCGGTTGGCTTTCTGACACACATATTGATTAATATACAAGAGTAAGTTAGCAGACAAGGAAATAAGTAGACGTATAACATCTCCCTTAATATATTGAAAATTAAGGGGTTTTGCATTGAGGCATGAGGTCCATGAAGCATTTCTAGGCATCATGATATGGGCAGTAAAAAAAACTTAAATTAAAGTATTATCAGTGACAATACAATAGCTACTTGTTTAACTTGTAAAATATATTAAACAAAGAGTGGGTTTCACACTCACAAGAACAGGTAAAAACAAAACGCTGAAGAAAATTTGAAGTTAGGAGATCATCAGGCACAACATAGAAAACACAAGAACAGGTAAAAACAAAACGCTGAAGAAAATTTGAAGTTAGGAGATCATCAGGCACAACATAGAAAATGGCTAATGTGTAACTGGAGCATTAGCAAGCAAACAACCATATTAGTGACCTAACAAAACACATGAACAAAAATGAGAACATCAATCAACTTGTGTGATTGAATCATGCTTATGACCACAATAGTCAACAGATGATTTATAATTGTAAACATCAGACTTCTAGTGTGCTTCACAGTTTTGCCTAAAAATTAGAAATTACCTAATGAAAAAAAAAAAAAAACAGTAAAGCTTCGGACATTACAATACCAAGAAAACACAAATTTTCATAACCAGCCAAAATTTGCTCGGATTCAGACGTTTCTGAAAACTCATTTCCAAAACTTACAAACCCTAATTTGCTTCCGTTTACAAAAAGGCTTCAAAAATTACATTTTTAACTCGGACGATAGACTAAAAGGGCTTCAGAAAAAATTCGAAATGACCTAATTAATGAAAAAAAACAGTAAAGCTTCAGAAATTACCTTGGATTCAGTTTACAAAAAGGTCCCCCGAAGAATAAACTCCGGATGGCGGTGGAGGTCGGTGAGCAGCGCTCGCACTCGCACCCCCTCAACAGAGCGTCTGCATCTTCTCTTCTGTAACAGCGCCGGTGGCCAACGACTTGTATCCGGCGGCGGCAGACAACGGGAACAACCGGAAAAAGCCGCAGATCTGTATTCAAGGCCGCCCTCTCTTCGAATGACATCGCCGCCTCATCTGTCGTCTATTGAAACGGTCCACTTCTAAAAGGCCGAATACTAAGCGAGATAGAGAGAGAGAATTTAAAGTTTCCTCCGGTAATGAAAATCTGGAATTTTCAATTCTTTTTTGGTTTCTAGTTCGGGAAAGAAAATTTGGAATTTTCAATTCTTCATTGATCAAAAACTTCTTACGCACATAGAGAGAGAATGGGCGAAGAAGCAACCCCAAACCTTTTTCTCTTCGAACGACGAGTAATGAAATAAATCTTCCTCCGGTGAAACAAAGAAATGAAATAGAGAGTAATTAAAAAAAAAAATCAAAATTTATCCAGTAAACCCTCCCTCTGTCAAACGAATTATTTTTTGCTGGAGTAATGGCGTATACTGCGAATTTTGCTGGAGTAATGACGTAGTCGAAAGCAAAAGTTTGGATAAGACAGTCTACAGTAAATTTGTTTATGTAGGCGCGTGATTCTAGATTTGTTCAGAAAATTGAAATTGCCATAGCGCGTGGGGGAGAAAAGGGCAAAATTAATTGAAAGTTTCCCTATTTTTGTGTACCCAGTCTTATTTTGGGAGGATCACTATTAGCCCACCTAATTAATTGAAAGTTTCCCTATTTTTGTGTACCCAGTCTTATTTTGGGAGGATCACTATTAGCTCAAAGGTGGGCTGAACATTTGCAACCCACTCTCACTCAAAAAAAATGGCTGACGTAGAATGGCCGTAGCTCCCAAATTATAAAAAATATGACCATAATACCCTTGAATTGAGTTCAAATTTTATAAATAAAAAATGCCCCTTTCTGCCTTTTGCTTTTTTTGCTTTTTGACTTCCCTATGCGTTCCCACCTACCTCCCCCAAATTATTCCGGATTGGTACAAGATCAACACAAACGGCAGTGCAGCATCCTCTACAGGTAGTTTGCATGCAGGGGCGGTTAGTGCTGTTATTCGAACCGAGCCTTAACGAGACTCGGCTCGACTCGACTCGTTAAGGCTCGATAAGGCTCGACTCGTTTAGCTTAATGAGCCGAGCTCGAGCTCGGTAAATACTCGATTTACTAACGAGCCGGCTCGAGCTCGACTTATTAGGCTCGATAACTATTTTTTTGTAAAAAATTTCATTAGGCTCGTTAGGCTCGGCTCGACTCGATAGGCTCGTTAAGCTCGTTAAACTCGTTAACGAGTCGAGTCGAACTCAATTTTTAACTCGATAATGTTATCGAGCCGAGCTCGGCTCGGCTCGATAAGAGCTCGAGTCGAGCTCGAACCTCAAATACTCGGCTCGACTCGGCTCGAATAACAGCTCTAGGGGCGGTGTTTAGGAACTTCAGGGGGTTCTTTGTTGCGACTATTGCCCAAGAGGTTGGTTGGGGTACTCCATTTGAGGCGGAGTTAGCAGCGACACTCATTGCTATTCAGTATGCACACTCCCAAGGGTGGCGGTTCTTATGGATCGAGTCGGACTCCAGTCTGACAGTTAGCACTTTGATGAGCTCTACTCCTTCTGTTCCTTAGCGCCTGCAGGGTCTCTGGAGTCAGGTTCACTCTCTTACCACAGACATGCACATTCGGTACTCTCACACTTTTAGAGAGGCCAACCAGGCGGCTGACGCAGTGTCCAAGACGAAGGTCAACTGCATTTGGAGGGGATACCCTCCAGATTTCTTACTTACTTTCTTGCATAAAGATTTGTACACAGTCTTTTACAGACATTGATTGTTAGAGGAGTTTACCTTTTTCCTTCGCTTGGGTTTTGTCTCTAAGGAGGGTTTTCCCAGGCAAGGTTTTAACGCCACTCCTGGCTCGACTTGTGAGCTTATGGTTTTAGGTTTTCTTTTTTCTTTTATATTCCATACCTTTTTATTGGCCTCCCCCAAATTATTCCTTCAACTCACATGACTAAATCAGTCCAATCCACCGCCTCCTAGCCTCATAATAATTCACAGGCCGGCGAATAAATCCGAGATGACCGGCGATGAAATTTTTGCTCGATTTTTAATACTTTGTGTCGGGGTTTTGTTTGTATAAAACTTCTTCTATTTCTTCATTTTTTGGTGTTGAAATTGGGATCACCATTGAATATTAGGAAGCTGTTTGTAGGTAGCTCCAACAAACAAATAGTAGATCCACGAAGTGTTGCAAAAATCTAAAGGAAAAAATTCTCGCAGCGGAGGAAACGCGAGATTGAGGGAAATCAAAAAGTGGATTAAAAGAAAGCAAAAGGAAGGACAGTGAAGATCTTGAGGTGAGAGATTGGAGAGAAGAGCGAGAATGGACAAAATGGGAGGTAAGAATTGAAGAAGAAGGAAGGTTGAAGGTTGGGAGGTTTTAATGGGGGACACACTGACACTTGCAGGTTGAACAAAGCGTGGGATTAAGGGGTGGAATCATTTTTTATTTTATTTTTTATTTATAATCATTTTTTGATTTCACTATATAGTTTGGTAAATATTTATAAATTATTTTATTTAGGGTTAATTACACATTAAAGTACCACATTTCACTAAATTACAAAATATGAATATTAAAAAATAGGAATATTAATAAAATATACTCCCTCCGTCCAACAAAGATAGCTCCATTTGACTTTACACACAAATTAAGAAAAATCAATAAATGTAGTCAAATTTAGCTAATGTGCCAATTTTGTCCTTAGAATCACATTCTTCAAAATCTGTTAAGCATTAATTACTGTTGGGAATAAAATGAGATATGTTTTGATCTAATACCAAAACCCCCTGAGACATGCCTAAGTCAAGATAAACATGTTCTAGAAATGTTAGAACATATAGAATATAGGCTAGATGAGAAGCTGAAGTGTTAGGCAGCTCTTAGACAATTAGATGCACAATTTGAGGGGGAACCTACTTTTAAGATGATCAAGATCAAGTCCCCTCAAGGCTCAAAATTCTGGAACAATCACTTAAGAACAAGGACACTCTATGGAAAACCAAAAGCTCTGATCAAGAGAGTTGTCCAAAGAAGCTGTCCATATGCAAGAACAAGCTTACCTAGCTCAAAAGGACAAGGCTACTCAAAGGCTTTGGATCAGGAGAGTTGTCCATAGAAGCCAACTCTATGAGTAAAATGATCTAATGCTAAAAGACCAAATATGCTGATCAGAAGAGTTGTCCAGAAGAGTTGTCTCAGCAAGATTAAATCAGAACAGATACTCTAAAGGTTGAAGGTCAACTATGCTGAAAAATTGAGGACAACCATACCCTAAAGAAATGCAATATGCCAAGATCATCTTGGAGTGAAATAAAGGGAAAGAGCCAAGTCATCTGAAGAAGAACAAGCCAACCTTGCTGAAAAGCAAAACTGCTGATAGTGATAAGGAGAGTTGTCCAGATGATAAGGAATGTTGTCCTATCATTGGATTAACCTTCAGAAGCCATGTCCAAGTCCTAACAAGAAGTCAAACATTGGGAAAAGTGCTGCAGAATAAAGACAAAGTCTTACAAGCCGTTTATTACCCAAATGAGGACATGTCACTATCAAGAATTTGTCTTCCAGTTTGAAGAACTCAAGGAAGACATTTATAGCAACTTGGGGCTGCCTCTCCAACGGGCAAATCCTCCATTTTGTCTATAAATACAGAAGTGTGAAGACCATTTGAAAGCACCTCAACCTTGACAAGAATATCCAACTATCCTACAAGTTGACAAGTGCTCTCAAGCTTTCAAAGAGACTATCTTAGTCTTTATACACTTCTTCTAAGCTGAACCCAATTGTATATTCATACACAAGCTTAGAGAGATATCCTATCCTTATACCTTGATCTTCATTGTAAAGGATATCTCATTAGTTGGAACCATTACTTCAACCCTTAACCCTTTCAAGTGAGAAAGTGAGAAGGTTGTAGTAGTAGAAGTGGTAGGAGCTGACTGTTGAGAGAAGAACAGTTCAGTTCTGAGTTGAGAAGAGGGTACTAGGACTCTAGACATCCTAGGGATCAATTCACCAAGGAGTGGTGTTCTTGATCAAGTGCACCTTGGCACTATAAAACAAGTTAATTCCAAGAGTGAAGGAATTATCCTGTTAAATCAGGGAAAGTGGATGTAGGAGCTTGAGTCTCTGAACCACTATAAACTCTTGTGTTGATTTACTTTACAAGTACTTACATTCATTCAACACTGCACACAAAACTGATCTTTCAAGATACATATTCAAAGACTGTGCAAAACTGATTTGGACAACTTCCCTGAAGCTTAACTGGACTGTTTTGGATTGGGAAAGTGATTTCAGAAATTAAAGGAGTCTAAACTTAAAGGGCCAACCACTATTCCGCACATATAACTCCCCTAGATAGTTATTCAACTAAGTACTCAATAGTACTTAGTAGTCTGATTATCTTAGAAGAGTTAATCTTCTTCAGCAGAGTTGTCCAAGACAACCTTGCTGAACTCTGGTTTGATCAAATTAGCAAAAGAATTGCATACAAGTGTATTCCCCCCCATACACTTGTTATATACTCCTTTCTGGACCAACAATTACTCTTATTAATTAGGGGTAAAATTGACAATAAAGCATTTAATGCTAAAATAAAAGAGGAAATGTGGCTATAATTTGGGACATTCAAAAAAGGAATATGTGGCTATCTTTGTGGGACGGAGGGAGTAATAAATAGATGGACTAGTCTTGGGTGAGACCGTCTCACGGAATGAGATCTGTGAGACGGCCCTCATATATAAAAAGTGATAATGTTTAAGCAAAAAGTGATAGTGTTTAAGTAAAAAGTGACCGTCACTTTATTGTCAATTTTACCCCTAATTAATAAGAGTAATTAAGACTTAACAGATTTTGAAGAATGTGATTCTAAGGACAAAATTGGCACATTAGCTAAATTTGACTACATTTATTGATTTTTCTTAATTTGTGTGTAAAGTCAAATGGAGCTATCTTTGTGACGGAGAGAGTATATTTTATTAATATTCCTATTTTTTAATATTCATATTTTACCGAACTTAAAATGAAATTGAATTATCATTCATCCACTTTAAATATATAAATTGAAATTAAACATAAACTTTAAACCTAAATAGAGTTTGAATATTAAATAAGTTACTAAAACTTAAAGTGAAATTAAATTTGAATATTAGATAAGTTACTAAATTTAAATTTAAATTGTATATAAGGTAAGTGATATAAACCTTAAACTTAAATTGAGTTTGAATATTATATAAATTAATAAAACTTAAATTAAAATTAAATTTGAATATTTATATAAATTACTAAACTTTACCCAACATAAATCTTAAACATAAATTGAGTTTGAATATTAAATATGTTACTAAAATTTAAATTGAAAATTTAATACTCCCTTCGTCCCGCTATAAGTTTCCCCTTTCCTTTGGTTGTTTTGATTAAGAAATATGATTAAATAATAGGTGTAGTACAAGTGATGTGATGGTGAGAGAGAAAATAATAGATGAGTATGAGATGAAGTAGAATAAAATAATAGATAAAGGATAATTTTTTTTTTTTTTTTTATGGAAAGTTAAATACCCATCCCGTTTTTTTCCCCCTCCCCATGACTCGAACCCAGGACCTAAGGCCTAGGTAGTGGTGCTCTAACCACTTGAGCTATCCCACTTTGTCGATAAAGGATAAGTGATGTGATGTGATTGAGAGAGAGAAAATCATATGCCAAAAATGGAAAAAAATGAAATGGGAAACTTATTGTAGGACATCCATAAAAGGAAAGTGGAAAACTTATAGTAGGATCTAGGGAGTATTACATAAGTTACTAAAACTTAAATTGAGTTTGAATATATGTTCTAAAAAAAATGAATTTGAATGGGCGAATATTTGAACATTCTTATAGTACATAAGGTACTAAAATAAAATAATTTATTTATTAAATTTAAATATATAAATTGAATTGTAATATTTAATAAGTTACTAAACTTAAATTGTATATAAGGTACTAAACATATATCTTAAACCTAAATTGTGTTAAAATATTACATAAGTTATAAAAACTTAAATTGAAATTAAATTTGAATATTACATAAGTTAATATTATTTAAATTGAAAATTGAATGTTACATAAGGTACTAAACTAAAACTTAAATTGAAATTGAGCTTGAATATCACAAAGAGCAAATTAATATTTGAACACAAATGGTGAATATCTGAACACAAAGTGCCTTTTTTTGAATTTTTCTCTTGATAATGAAAATTTATGAATTTAGTATCTTGGGTAATATAAGAATTTTCAATTTTGGATTTAGAGATTAGTACCTTAGGTTATGGTTTATATATGTAAATTTAATGAATGAATAAATCAATTTAAATTTAAGTGTAGTACTTTATATAATATTTAAAATTTAATTTAAGGTTTAAAGTTTAGAGTTTAGTAATATTTAAATTCAAAAATTTCTATTGTTAGGAAAAAAATTAAAAAAAAGACACTCTTTGTTCAAATATTAACCCTTTGTGTTCAAATATTCGCATTATGAAATATTCAAAATCAATTTCAATTTAAGTTTTTGTAACCTATGTAATATTCAATTTTTAATTTAAGTTTCAGTAACTTTTGTAATATTCAAATTCAATTTAGATTTAAGGTTAATGTTTAGTACCTTACCTTATACTTCCTCCACACTTCCTTTTTTATCTTCTTATTATTCGATAAACATAAGGTATTAAACCCTAAATTGAATTGGAATATCACATAAGTTGCTAAACTTAAATTGTATATAAGATACTAAACATAATGTCATAAACCTTAAACTTAAATTAATTTTAAATATTAAATAAGTTACTAAAAGTTAAATTGAAATTAAATTTGAATAATATTATCTAAGTTACTGGACTTATATTGTATATAAGGTATCAAATATAAACCCTGTAACTTATTAAATTGAAATATTAAATAAGTTGCTAAACTTAAATTGAATATAAGGCACTAAACATAAACCTTAAATCAAAATTGACTTTGAATATTTCGTAAATTACCAAAAGTTAAATTGAAATTAAATTTGAATAATACTTTATAAATTACTAAACTTGTAGTATATTTTATAAGTTATCAAACATAAACCTTAAATTTAAATTGAGTTTGAATATTAATAAGTTACTAAACCTAAATTGAAACACATATAAGGTACATAAATAAGATACTAAACTTAAACTTAAATTAAAATTGATTTATTTATTAAATTTACATGTATAAATTGAATTTAAAATATAAGGTACTAAACTTAAATGAAAATTTGAAATTGATTCATTAATTCATTAAATTTTCATATATAAATTGAATGTCCATGAATTACCAAAACTTAAATTGAAATATTAAATAAGTTGTTAAACTTAAATTGTATATAAAATACTAAACATAAACCTTAAACTTGAATTGAGTTTGAATATTATACTATAAGTTACTAAAACTTAAATTGAATTTGAATAATATTACATAAGTTATTAAATTTATATGCTATACAAGGTTCCAAATATAAATTTAAACTTGAATTGAGTTTGAATATTACATAATTGAATTTGAATAATACACAAGTTACTAAATTTAAATGGTATACAATGTACTAAACATAAACCTTAAACCTAAGATAAATATTTGAACACAAGGGGGAATATTTGAACACAGGGGGAGAATATTTGAACAAAGAGAGTATTTTCTCATCTCAGCAAGTTTATTTTTCTTGTTAAATCTCTTATTATTTGATAAAAATAATGATGTTTCTTGTAAATTATAGAGTAAACGTAAAAGCCAATTTTATTAGCTCCATATTGAATCACAATTGGTGCCTTTTAGTTATTTGGTATATATGCAATGAAGTATAGTTTTGAGCATAATTTTACTTGTTTTATATAAATTTTATTACTCACCCATATTGAACCAATGTATCCTACTACAAACTGAACCTAAAATGAGGAGTTGTAAAGTATTTATGGAGTAGGGACATTGGAGTTTAAGGATGTCAGAAGTCAATACTAGTCTTATGCATATAAATAAATGATTCGAGTTGAGTCATGTATCATTATTCAACTTTATTTTCATGTAATCGAGTTTCAACTAGCTTAATCGAGTCTAGATTGTAGAATATATTTTGGGAAAATATCAAAATTGGTCACCCAAGTTTACCTATTTTCATATTTGGCCACCCACATTTAGTCACTATCAAAATTGATCACCCCAGTTATTATATTCTATCAAAATTGATCACTCTGTTCATTGACTAACAAAATTCTATCAAAATTGATCACTCTGTACATTGACTAACGGAAAAAGAGTTTTGAGCCGTGAAAATTTTCAAAACCTAGGTTAAAAAATTCTCATGCATTTTCCAGAACTAATGAAACAAACAAAGAAGCACGTGAAGAAATACCCATTGAAGAATCTCAGTCACAAAAATTATGTACATTTACATTAACGTGATTCAATCAACCCTGTTGTTGGTTTACCTATTATTTTACAGATAATCGAGAAATGAGAAACTCAGGAGATAGAAACTTATTTGAATTCATTTCAAATGTCCAATTGTTTGACTAACATTTCAAGAAATCTGCAATGATAATTTTAATAGAAAAATATTTAGAATGAAAAATAAGTTTATAAAATTTTCTTGAATGAATAATTTTAGAAAATTCTTTACAATTAATCTTCAACACAAATTATGCTCCAATAATTATAAATAGGGAAATGAATTGAAATAAGTTTCTATCTCCAATTATTATACAAATTCAATATGAAACCAAGAATTGGAAAACAGAGTACAATTGTTAAAAAAAAAAATTAGAGTACAAAGTTTTATTCTATCTCTTGAGTTTCTCATTTCGTATAAAATAAAAAGTAAACCAAACAACAGTGAGATGAATTCATAATTGAGTTAAATAATTATTAAAAACTTACTGAATTTTTTTAACTACCCACAAAAACACAAAAAGGTTGATTGAATCACGTTCTAAAAGATGCATGAGAATTCCTGTTGACCTATTAATTAATAAGTACTCCCTCCGTCTGCTTAGCTTCCCATTTTATCATTTTGGTCCGTCCGCCTATAATAAGCTTCCCATACTTGGTAAGATACACTTCACTTTATATCTTACTTTTTCTCTCTATCTCTCTCCTTCTTCCATTCGCATCACTTGTACTATATCTATTATTTAATCACTTTTCTTAATCTTTGTGCCAAAAAGTAGCGGCTCCAACGGTAGCATGTTTCACTTGTTACTGGGTTTGTTTCATTAGTTCGAGCCATGTATGAGAATTTTTAAACGTAGGTTTTGAGAAATTTTGTTCTTTCTTCGTTAGTCAAATGACAGATTGAATTGATAGAATATAATAACTAAGTGACCAATTTTGATAGTGACTAAATGTAAATGTAAGTGACCAAATATAAAAAGAAATGTAAATGTAGGTGACCAAATATAAAAAGAGGTAAACTTGAGTAACCAAAAGTGATATTACCCATATATTTTTTTTATCAAATATGACGTGAATCGATTATTGAATAGCATTTGATTCTTGCACATGAAAATTCTATCTAAAGCACCACAAGAAAAATCGATCACATGGCCCCCTTTTAACTGATGAATTGAATGTCCAGAGGACATTCATTGAACCTTTTCAAGAGAACAATATGATAAAGAAATATGATCCATGGTTATAATTGAATCAAATTAATCACCCGTCATTAAATTGAATCAAATTAAAATTGATCCAAATCAATTGACACATTATTCAAAGTGACGAACAACACTATTAACTTAATCCAACTTCCTCAAGAAATACACACTACTCTGTTTCAATTTCAACAGTGCAATTTAACAAACCTAGATTTCACATTCGAATACATAATGATTCAACTTCCTCAAGAAATACACACTACTCCGTTAAATCTCTTATTATTCGCGCCAAGTTTGACAAAATCCAAGGCCAAGAAAACATTGAAGACCTGCAACAAACATCAATTCAGCAAGAATGTATTCGAAACTGCGCGGAGAGATTCTAAATAATTTCCTATTTAATAATTTATCTGGTATATGTACGGATCTAGAAACAAAAAATCAAACACAACTGACCTGGAGTGATCGCGGCGACGGCGGTGATGGGCTGGTCACGGCTGGGGTGGGTTGTGCGACGGGGGTTAGACGACTCAAGGTAGTTGACGGGGTGTCGAACGGCGGGGGTTGCGGCGGCCGGAAGAAGCTGTAGGGGGCGGCGGCTTGTTGAGGAAGAAGGAAGATGAATTAGATGGGAGGGGGACGACGAGCGGCGGCCACTAGCATCAGAATTGGGGCCGACGACAGCGGTTGCTTGCAGAAGAGAGGGAGAGAGAATGAAGGCTGAAGAAAAGAGGAGAGTGGAGGGAGAAAGGGAGACATTGGGGGAGTGGAGAGAGAGAAAGGAGATATAAAATGAAAATAAAATTATTGAATTGGGCCTCAATAATTAAAATAAAACAAATAAAAAAATGAAATAAAGAAAAGGGCAAAAGAGACAATTCATAAAGGATTTGGGAGTAAGTTTCAAGCTAAAAAAGTCAATGGGAGTCCATAGCAAATGTTTGGCATAGGTGGGAGTTAGTGGTAAAAAATCTCTTATATTTTTGTAAATTTTTTAACTAGGTTGCTATAGAATGTAAAATGGTGACCTTGGTTGTAAGTTCCCCTTATTAAATTAATAAATGGAGGAGTGTATGTAACATACTTGGAGGGGGCAAATAACCCCCAATGAGATAAGGCCTAAGAGTGCGATCTGGGCCGAAATGCATTTCGCCCAAGATTATGGGCGCGGCTAAAGGCACCCGGCTTTCCTATAAGTACACCCACTGGAATTTTTTTTTTGTCACAAAGGGTACGTGAAATGTCGTTTATACCCCTTCTGCACATTTTTTAAAAAAAGGACGGATGAGTACACCCACCGTTTCTATTTCACAGCAGAACCATCCCCTCCCCCACCACCAAAACAAACAACATTCTTCAACAAAAAAAAACTCAAAAAACACAACAAATCAACAAAAATAATTATAAAAAAAAATCTTAAGATGTTCGAAAATATTAACCGAACAAAGTTTAGATGTACGAAAATTTTTACCCAACAAACTTATCATGTTCGAAAAAATATTCAAAACAACTTACATTTTTTCGAAAAAAAAAATCGAACAAGATGTTCGAAATTTTTTCCAAAACAAAAATAGATTGTTCGAATTTGTTTTCAAAACAAACATAGATTGTTCGAATTTGTTTCCAAAACAAACATAGATTGTTCGAAAAAAATCCCAAAACATCCAAAAACCCTAATTTTTTCACAAACATAAATTTCTTAATTTTCGGAAATCTAAACTTACTCGGAACGGCGGACGAGGAAGGAGCCGACGAACTGGCGGCGTTGATGGTGGGGGCGTCGATGAGAACGGGCGGAGTGGGGGACGGCGTCGATGCGAACGGGGTGGCGTGGCGAGCGGCGTCGGTGCGAACAGGTTTGGCGGGCGGCGTTGCTGCGGACGGCATGGCAGACGGGTGTCGCGGCGTGGTGAAGAGGTTGCGACGGGCGTCGCGGCGTGAGTGGGGAGAGAGAAGGTGCGACCGCGAACGACCGAAGGGGGAGGGGCTGCGGCCGACTGCGAAGGGGAGAGGGAGAGGCTGCGGCGTGGGCCGCCGCGACGATGTGGAGGGGTAGGCGGCGCTGACGAAGATGGCAAAAATGGAGGTGGGTGTCCTGGGCTGAATGTGAGAAGGGAAAAAAAGAATTATGGTTTTAATGGAAGAAGGGTATTTTTGAAATTTCCAGGTGGGTGTCCTCATCTGTTTTGTGTGTGTACTCATCGCATGGGTGTACTCATAGGAAAGTCGGGTGCCTTTAGCCGCGTCCCAAGATTATTGAATGGCCCACCACTAATACTGTGCGTGTGTGTTTTTTCCCCCCTAATTTTATGTTTTCACCATTCATATGTATTCACCCCACTTATTTTCCAAAACTACCCTCTCCCTCATAAACCCTAATTTCCTTCACTCATTTTTTTTTCTTCTTCGGCCTCCCTTTCCCCTCCTCCTTCTCTCTGTCTTCTTCCTCTCGCCGGCGCCCGTGTAGCCTCCTCCCTCCTTGCAACCCACAGCCCCGCCGACGCCGCAAACGTGCAGCCCAGCCGTTGCCGCCGAGACCTCAGCCCTGCCACCGCCGCCACTCCAATGAGCCGTTGACCAGTGGGCATTGCTAAAACACATGTTTTTCTTTCTTTATTTTTTTTTCGATTTTTTGTTTATCGTCTCATCCCATATTTTTATTTCATGTTTCAATCTCATTATCTCATCTCAGATTCGGTTATGGCCTTTGCACTTTTTATTAAATTATTAACTGTTGTTCACAATTTCGTTGCTTGCTTTCCCCTTTTTTATTTTGGTTTCAATTATTGAATCTGTTATTTTGGCCATGGTTGGAGATATGTGGGAGATATTCCTGTTACTTTCCTTTGAAGGTTTGGGAAACTTGAAATTTTGGTTATTATCCGGAAAACTCGACCGAAACATTTTGCCGAAATCCCCATTTTCCCAATTGTAGAGAAGCCGGTTATTCCGTTTCCATCACTCGTGAGAAGAACAACATCACAGTAACCCCCGACTCCACTTTCTCTAAAAGGTATCTAACTATTTCACTAGAAATAAAAACCATGACAAATTTGAATCTAAATTTGTAATTTTCTTTTTATTGGTGGTTTAAGAATTTGAAATTTCCTATGGGTACCGCTAGGGAAACAAATGGGGGTAATAAACAACAAAAACGAGAAAAAGATTCTAGAAAGCTTGAAGGCCATGCACCAGAAGGATGAGGGAGAGAAGAACACCACCCCATCAAATGTTGCTTAATGAGGATTCTATCATACAACATCAGAGGGTTAGGAGGTAGGCTGAAAAAAAAAAGAGGTAAGAGAGTTAGTATTAAAGTTTAATCCAGACATGATATGCATACAAGAAACAAAATATACAGACCACAAAAAGCTGAGAATCAACGCAGTATGGGGAGAGGGAGGGTATGGATGGGCAGCGAAAGACGCAGAAGGAAGGTCGGGTGGAATACTAAGTATATGGAATATAGAAAAATTCACAGTGACTAATCACTGGATAGTGGAAGGGGCAATCAGAATCGAAGGGACATGGGTCGAGACTGGAAAGGGCCACCTGGTAGTAAATGTATACAGTCCATGTGACCTGAGGGGTAAACGTACATTATGGGAGCACATCCAACAAAAAATTCTGAACAACAACAACCTGAGTTGTTGCCTAATTGGAGATTTCAATGAGGTATGAAACTCAACTGAGAGGAAAGGCAGAGCAATTTATTCTCCTAGTGCAAATATCAGAAAATTTGAGGAATTCATCTCCGGGGCAGGCCTATTAGAAATCCAATTAATTGGTAGAAAATTCACATGGTCCAGACTTGACGGCAAGTATTGTAGTAGGATCGATAGAGCCTTTGTAACAAACGAATGGGTAACTGAATGGGGCGAAAATAACCTTAGGGGCCTGGATAAGAACAGCTCGGATCACTGCCCAATCTTCCTTCATAGATGCAGCCAAAATTGGGGGCCAAAACCGTTTCGGTTCTTCAACTCATGGCTCGAAGAAGCGGAGCTATACACATTTGTCCAAGAAAAGTGGTCAAGTTATCTGGTATCAGGTACAGAGAGTTTTAAAATCAAAGAAAAGATCAAGAGCCTAAAAAACGATGTCAAGATGTGGATCGCCTTGAATGTGAAGAAAGCTGAAAGGCAACTAGAAGAGGCTAAAAATATAATGAACAAGCTGGATAGAGCTCAAGAAGAGAGGGACCTAACAATCGACGAAGTGTCAACACTGAAATCAACTAGAACTACGATCTGGAATCTAAAGAAAACAAAAGACAGGGATGACTTTCAGAGATCAAGAATCCAATGGATCAGAGAAGGTGATACAAATTCAGCATATTTTCACAGATGCATCAACTTAAGAAGGAAAGAGAATAAAATAGATGGACTACTGATCGATAATATATGGAACGAGGAGGTCCCTAAGGTCAAAGAAAAAATATTTGAACACTTCAAAGCACATTTCTCAAAAACACAGAGTGAAAGAGTTCAAATCAGACATTTGGCTACAAAGAAACTAGGAAGATCAGAAAACAAACTTCTCACTGCTCCCTTCATCGAAGAGGAAATAAAGAAGGCAATTTGGAGCTGTGGTGGAAACAAGAGCCCCGGACCAGACGGCTTCACGTTCAAATTCATTAAATGTGGCCAATACTCAAAGTAGATATCATGAAAGTCATGGAGGAGTTTCATAATAGTGGAAGAATAGTCAAAGGAGGGAACCCAAGCTTCGTTACACTAATCCCAAAAAAGAAAGGCTCGAATCTTATCAAGGACTTCCGCCCCATATCTTTAATCGGTTGCGTCTACAAAATTTTAGCCAAAGTGTTGGCTAACAGATTGTCCAAGGTAATTGGGGAGGTCATCTCAGATAATCAAAGTGCTTTCGTGGGTAATAAGCAAATTATGGACAACATCCTCATTCTCAATGAATCATTAGATTACCTCAAAAGAGAGAAACGAGACGGATTAATTCTAAAAGTTGACTTCGAGAAGGCCTATGATTCAGTGTCCTGGGAATTCATTGACGAAATGATGGAAGGCATGAACTTCAACTGGAAATGGAGACAGTGGATTCGCGGCTGCCTATCTTCGGCCTCAATGGCTATATTAGTTACCGGAAGCCCAACAGAGGAGTTCAATCTTCAGAGAGGAATGCGACAAGGGGATCCACTTTCACCCTTTTTGTTCTTTATTGCAGCAGAAGGCCTGAGCTGCCTTATGAACAAAGTAGTGGAGATCGAAAAATTTAAATGCTTTGATATTGGAAACAACAATGTTCAAGTAAGCCATCTACAGTTCGCAGACGACACGGTTATAATGGGAAAAGCAACGACGGAGAATGCAAAAATAATGAAAGGTGTGCTGAGACTGTTCGAATTGGCCTCAGGACTAAAGGTAAATTATTCAAAGAGCTCTCTACATGGCATTGGCATCAACGAAAACGAATTAGCCCCTTTAGAAACTATCATTGGTTGCACATCGGGAACTATTCCGTTTACCTATCTTGGGCTTCCTATTGGGGCAAATTTCAGGAGAGCTGAGGTATGGAAACCCGTCATCGAGAGATTTCGAAAAAAACTTTCAGGTTGGGCAAGGAGACATCTATCCATTGGTGGGAGAATTACGCTCCTTAATTCGGTCCTCACGGCATTGCCACTATACTACCTATCCTTTTTCAAAGCCCCTGTGAGAGTCACTCAAACCATCAAACGTATCCAAAGGAATTTTCTTTGGGGGGGAATGAGAATAGTAGAAAAATAGCTTGGGTGAAATGGGAGAAAGTGTGTAAGAAAAAAAGTAAGGGAGGATTAGGGGTAAAGGATATAGAAATATTTAATAAGACCCTTTTATGCAAGTGGTTGTGGAGGTGGACTAGGGAAGAGAATTCGCTTTGGGTGCGCATTCTTAAATCCAGATATGGCTCGATGGGTTTGTCTAACTCTAGTGAGATAGATGATAATAAGGTTTCCCTATGGTGGAGGGATTTTCGAAACATGGCAGTAGGGGCTGAGGGTGAGCTATTTTATAAAAATTTGATATTCAAATTGGGTAAGGGCTCATCAGTGAGATTCTGGACTGACCCTTGGCTTGAGGATAGGGTAAGTCTAAGAGAGAAATATAAATCACTGTATAATCTATCTACTAATAAGGAAGGTAGGGTGAGGGATTTTATCCAGCAAGATGGGAAAACTTGGGAGTTCAGATGGAGTAGGTTTTTTTAATGCTAATGAATTTCTGGAAATTGTGTCTCTTTGGTTGTGCATTTATAGGTTTAAGCTCGACACCACAAGGGAGGACGTTCTAGTATGGAAAGACACGACATCTGGAATGTTCAGCACCAGAAGTATGTACGGGATCATAGCGGAGCAAGCGGACCCGGGTGAGGGTAACGGCGTGTTGGTCCCAAAGTTGAGTTAATAATATTGAGTAAGCTAGTGAAAATGTCTAGAGGGGAGGGGTGAATAGACTTTTCAAAAATCTTTCAATATATCAGAATACACAATGCGGAATAATCAGATTACTAATGAGCCCAATCAAGTTTATACTCAACTTTTCTATAGATCTTTATCTTTGTTGATTCTTAATGTTCTTGATTAAACAATTCAAACAAATATCAAACAGTAAAGTAAAGAACACAGAATTTTATAGTGGTTCGACAAATGTCTACATCCACTCTCACAATCCCAGTTGTGAAGTTTTATTACTCTTCTTGAGCTTCTTGTGGCTTAAAGTCCCAAGATTAAGACTTTGATCTTTTCGATTATACCACCAGGTATATCTTCGATCTACTAGTAATTCTACAAGTAACTAGCACACTTGTTTTACAAAATACAAACTTAAACTTTGAAAAGTAAAACTTCTCTGTGAATAGCCTTTGATTCTTATCTTCAATTCAGTGGCTCTTCTTGCTTCAATCTCCTTCAACTCTGTGAGTTCTTGCTTGTAGACTTGCTCTTTGAATTCTCTAAGATCAGTAATTGCTTCAGTAGTCTTCAGCAGTAGGAGATCATACAGTATTTATAGAACTTAGTATGACAGTTAGCAGTTTGTGAACTAACTCTCAACTAACTCTAAACTGTTTTTGTAACTTCTTCTTGTAACCGACTTTGTAACTTCCTTTTAAGTCAGCATATCTTCAATAAATCTCCAGTTACACCTTAAATAAGCTTTCCAAACTTATTCTTCAATTTCACTAAATCAGCACAGTAACTTACTGCTCTGATTTTTACTCTTCGGATTTTACTCTGCTGATTTTTACTCTTCTGATTCAATCAGCACAGTAACCAAAAACTGTTCAAAACTTCTCCAGATTTCTTCTAAGCTCTTCTTCAACTCTTCTTTGAAGTCTTCTTATTCTGAAGTAGTCCTCTGAGTCTTCTTAGTCTTCTGATCTTCATCTAATCTATTTCTAATCTAGTGTTCTGATTTTACTGTTCTGAGCTTTACACTGCTGATTACAATGAAATACAACTTTACATATATAAAACCTATCTATACAACAACTGAACTATATACAGATGAGTATATCTAAGTCCTATACTATAAGCTGTCTATACAATACAAAACATCAGCTTAGTTCCTAACAGTTCATATATCAGATCAGTAAATAATAAGATCAGTAACTCATAAGATCAGTAACTCATGTAAGTTCAAAAACTTTTATATAAGATCAGTAAATATCTAAGATCAGTAAACACTTAAGATCAGTAAATATCTAAGATCAGTAACTTACACATAAGATCAGTAAGCACATCAGATCAGTAAGTACATCAGATCAGTAACTCAGATTTTCAAATATCTCATATAAGATCACTAAAAATATTCTCAGTTTCCACACTAAGATCAGTAATCTTATTTCACATAACTCAGTTAAGATCAGTAACTTTACTCTTAATATCACTTAATAAGATCAGTAAACTTACTTCACTTAGCATTAAGATCAGTAATCTCAATTTAAGTTTCTCATCAGATTAGTAAGCTTATATTCAGATGACTTAGTTAAGATGACTTAGAACCACATATATCACTAACTTTCTTAACTAAGTCATCTGAATATAAGCTTACTAATCTGATGAGAAACTTAAATTGAGATTACTGATCTTAATGCTAAGTGAAGTAAGTTTACTGATCTTATTAAGTGATATTAAGAGTAAAGTTACTGATCTTAACTGAGTTATGTGAAATAAGATTACTGATCTTAGTGTGGAAACTGAGAATATTTTTAGTGATCTTATATGAGATATTTGAAAATCTGAGTTACTGATCTGATGTACTTACTGATCTGATGTGCTTACTGATCTTATGTGTAAGTTACTGATCTTAGATATTTACTGATCTTAAGTGTTTACTGATCTTAGATGTTTACTGATCTTAATATTTACTGATCTTATGAGTTACTGATCTTATTGGTTACTGATCTGATATATGAACTGTTAGGAACTAAGCTGATGTTTTGTATTGTATAGACAACTTATAGTATAGGACTTAGATATACTCATCTGTATATAGTTCAGTTGTTGTATAGATAGGTTTTATATATGTAAAGTTGTATTTCATTGTAATCAGCAGTGTAAAGCTCAGAACAGTAAAATCAGAACACTAGATTAGGAATAGATTAGGAGAAGATCAGAAGACTAAAGAAGACTCAGAGGACTACTTCAGATTAAGAAGACTTCAAAGAAGAGTTGAAGAAGAGCTTAGAAGAAATCTGGAGAAGTTTTGAACAGTTTTTGGTTACTGTGCTGATTGAATCAGAAGAGTAAAAATCAGCAGAGTAAAATCCGAAGAGTAAAAATCAGAGCAGTAAGTTACTGTGCTGATTTAGTGAAATTGAAGAATAAGTTTGGAAAGCTTATTTAAGGTGTAACTGGAGATTTATTGAAGATATGCTGACTTAAAAGGAAGTTACAAAGTCGGTTACAAGAAGAAGTTACAAAAACAGTTTAGAGTTAGTTCACAAACTGCTAACTGTCATACTAAGTTCTATAAATACTGTATGATCTCCTACTGCTAAAGACTACTGAAACAATTACTGATCTTAGAGAATTCAAAGAGCAAGTCTACAAGCAAGAACTCACAGTGTTGAAGGAGATTGAAGCAAGAAGAGCCACTGAATTGAAGAGAAGAATCAAAGGCTATTCATAGAGAAGTTTTACTTTTCAAAGTTTAAGTTTGTATTTTGTAAAACAAGTGTGCTAGTTACTTGTAGAATTACTAGTAGATCGAAGATATACCTGGTGGTATAATCGAAAAGATCAAAGTCTTAATCTTGGGACTTTAAGCCACAAGAAGCTCAAGAAGAGTAATAAAACTTCACAACTGGGATTGTGAGAGTGGATGTAGACATTTGTCGAACCACTATAAAATTCTGTGTTCTTTACTTTACTGTTTGATATTTGTTTGAATTGTTTAATCAAGAACATTAAGAATTAACCAAGATAAAGATCTAGATAAAAGTTGAGTATAAACTTGATTGGGCTCATTAGTAATCTGATTATTCCGCATTGTGTATTCTGATATATTGAAAGATTTTTGAAAAGTCTATTCACCCCTCCCCTCTAGACATTTTCACTAGCTTACTCAATATTATTAACTCAACTTTGGGACCAACAAGTGGTATCATATAAGATCACTAAAAATATTCTCAGTTTCCACACTAAGATCAGTAATCTTATTTCACATAACTCAGTTAAGATCAGTAACTTTACTCTTAATATCACTTAATAAGATCAGTAAACTTACTTCACTTAGCATTAAGATCAGTAATCTCAATTTAAGTTTCTCATCAGATTAGTAAGCTTATATTCAGATGACTTAGTTAAGATGACTTAGAACCACATATATCACTAACTTTAAGTTGCTTTTGGCCATCAAAACATACTTTCATCAACTAGAACATTGTTTATAGGATTCATATCCCAACAATTTCCCCCTTTTTGATGAAGCCAAAACTACTTAAATGTTAATAAATCAGTAGTTAATTATGTAGTCAATCATAACAGTTCATCAATTCAGAAATTCCAGATTCATATTCACATAGGATCAAATATTACAAATAATCACAGAATATGAAAAACACAAAAATATAGAAATAAAGATTAAGGATAGAAATGTTATCTTCTGAGCTTGTCCTTCATCTTCATTCTGCATCTTCAAATTCTGAATGCCACATACATTCTTGCCTTGATATCCATCATGTGTTGATGATCAGTAATTCCTTCTTCCTTAATGATCTCAGCAATAATGTTGTTGATCTCTTTGTAATCAGGTTCTCCACTTTCCAGTCTTGGAGGTTCCCAATTAGGCTCTTTAGGGCACAAAATCTTTGTTCCAGCACGATTAGCAACCTGTGCTATGTCTTCCCAGAATTCTTGATCAATGTTCAGCATAAATTCTTCAAAATCAATAAATTCTGCTTCCTTGCTAGAATGATCACCAAACTTCTTCACAATGAAGTTAGCAATCTGCCATTTCTTCTTCAAATTTTTCCAGTACTCCATATGTTCAGTCAAAACAATGAAATCCACAAAGTTTTCATCTTGAAAATCTTTGTCAAACTGTTTTCCTTCAGCTTTCTTTTGAGTATTCATCTTTTTCTTCAAAGCTGCAACTCGATTATCAAATCTTGTCTTCAAGAACTTGACATCCTTTTCTTTCTTCTTTTTCAAACTTTCTTCTTCACTTGTCATAACAGCTTTCAGTTTGCTCTTTGATCTAGTCATTCTTTCAGCTTCTTCCTCTTGTTGTTCTTCATCAGATAGGACTAACTTCCTTTTCTTCTGACTTGAACTTCCAGCAATGTCAGGTCTCTTCTCCACAATCTCTTGACCTTGTTGCTTCTGTTGCTTTCTTTGCTTCAGTTTTTCATTCAACATATGAATTTCAGCTCTTAATTCATCTTGACTTACAACCAGCTGAGCTTGTTGTGACTGTGTTTGTTCCATCACTTGTCTTGTTCTGTCTTCCCCCTTTTTGGCTTCATCATGCCACTCTTTCAAGGAAGATATGTGTTGTTCCAGCTTCTTATGCAACACCTGAGACAAATTCTTCTCTTGGACTCTATGAAGGTCAAAAATTTTGGACATTGTATACTCCATGACCTTTTCATAAGAGTGTTCAGACTGCATCTTGTTCATCCTGTCAGTAGCTTCCTGAAACATTTGAACAGCAGCTTCCATCTTTGCTTGAAGTTCAGCATTCTGCTTTTTCAGCATTTCAAACTCAGAAATATCAGAATCCTCCTCAATAGGACTTGTTCTGATCTGTTCTTGCACATCCTCAATAGGATCAGTAGATTGAATAGGAATGCTTTCCAATTCTTCAGCATTTACATCCTGATTTTCAACAGCATCAGTGTCCTCAATCACAACAGTGTCTTCAAGTACAACAGTGTTCTCAAACACTTCTGTTGCATTGACAATATCTTCATCTATTTCCATAAAATCTTCTTCAGCAGCAGTTTCATCAACACCCTTCTCTTCACTAAATAAATCTTCATCAGAGACAGGAGTTGCAATCTTCTCAACAGTGTACTTGATCCCTGTTAGTCTCTCAACAAGAAGTACAACAGATTCTGGAGTGACTAACTCAAGAAAAGAGTTAACACCAGCTGCTTGCATTTGCTCTGCTTCCCAATCATCAAAGATTGAAGCACCTCCCATTCCTTCCATGATAGCTAAACATTCCTTCAAAGTACTCCTCTTAAGATACACCCAAGTGCCTATCCTAAGGAGCTTTTCAAACTCAACAGAGCTCTCATCCAAACCAGGAAATTGTTTTAACAAAGCTATCCTCAAATCAATTCTGATTCTATCTTCTTTGTCACAGATAGTGTACTCCATCAAATCAACAGGTTTAGGAGTAACAAACTCAGGTTCAGGAGAAGATGAAATCTCAATTGGTTCAGAAGAAGGTTCAAATTCATGTTCAGTAGAGTGAGCATGAACCTGTAATGGGGATTGATGTGGTGAGGTTTGATGTGAAGTTTGATGTTGAGGGGTAGGAATTGAAGTAGGCTCAAAGTTAGTGAGCTGAGGTGATGAATGGGGAGTGTTCTGAGTCTCAGAAAAGTAGTGATCTGATCCTCCAGAACATGAAGGTTGAGGATTTTGGGGTTCAGGTTGGCTTGGTTCAGAGTCAGAAGGGGTAGGGGAGACAACAATCAACTTCCTCCTAACACTCCTTGACTTAGTCCTCTTATGAATAGCAATTGGACTAGGAACACTAACCTCTTGCTCATCTGAGCTCGATTGCACCACAGTTTCCACAAAACGAACTGTTGGTTCCGAGGCAGCAGTAGCAGACCTTCCTCTTCTTAAAGTAGTACTGCTCGGGTCATGCCTTGATTTTGATCTAACCTCAGTTTGATCATCCTCCGATTGGTACATTGAGGCTCCAGACTCCTCTGCTTCCATTTCTTGAGAGTGTTCCAAGGGGTTCTCTTGTTCAAATTGAACAGACTCCTTCTTCCTCAAGAATTTCCCATGATGGAATTTCTTGGGATTACTCCAATAAGGCTTTTTCACCAGCTGAGGCAGCAAGAAACTCAGCTTGTTTCCAAACCCTAACTTTGATTTCAGTGAGAATTCCAAAGTGTCCTCATCAAACAAAACCTTTTCCTTTTCAGTCAATAGTCTTTCCAGGAAGAATCCTTGCCAATCACCTTCCACTCTGTCGATGATTGCAGCCATAATTCTAATTTTAAAACTCGATAAGGCATCCTGGCTATGATGTTGCCCTAACAAGCATTTTCCTGCAATATCCATTAAAAACTGTAACCCAGTAGGAAGTACATCCTTCTTCAAATTCGTCAAGGTCTCTGTTTCAACTCCTGACCATCTTCCTACGCACTCCTTTTCTTCTCCAGCTTTGTAGGTCATAATATCTACTGGACCTTGCGGTAAGTCCAACATCACTTCGAGAATATCCCTTGTAATGGTGACTTTGTGTCCAGCAAGCATGGAGTGAACACCATTTTTGTCTCCTTGGAGTTGTAAATAGAATTCCACCGCTCCTGGTTCGTAGACATTTACGGGAAATGACTCCAGAAACTTCCGTAATCCGCATTCTTCACACATAGTTAAGATAGCTTGATTTTCTGCACTGTGTCTGCCATTGAAGTAGACAGCGTTCTCCACGAAAATTCCTTTCTTTCGCATCCATAAATTCGAATCAAAAGTTCCTGCAACTTGGTTAGCTTCATTGATAACATTGATAGTTGCCATTTGAGAATTTTGTAGAAATCAAATTTTCAGAAGTTAAGAAGTTAAGAATTATCCAGAAATGAACTCGTAAGAATGAAGAAGATGAAGTGGGATTGTTTTTATCAAATTCAAAACCAATCTAGGGCTAGGATTGAATTAGATTATTATAAAGAATGGTTGGGATTAAATCTCGAAATTCGAGTTTAAACAATAACTGTTCACATTCTAGACACAATCTTTATTTTTGGAGCCAACTAGTGTTTGATAAATACACCATAATTTTAGGTTAAAAATAGAAGAGTGAATTAATCTTCTCTATTAGTAATCTAAAAGTTGAACAATATTTGACTTAGAAAAATCTAAACCAAAAGACTGTTCTGATGCAAATCAGCACAGTAGTTTCCAAAACAATTTCACTTCATTTACTTACTTATATTCAAAGAAAACTTTACTTATCTGGATCAGCTGAGTACTGTGATCAGCTGAGTAACCTTTTTAGAAATCAGATCAGTAGATGAATCAGCACAGTAATCCTCAGATCAGTAGATTTCTTGTAGACAGATTAGTAGTAAACAAGTCTTTCTGTAGACAGATTAGTCAGTAATCAGATTAGTTCTGTAGAATAACTGAATTGTAATCAGATCAGTACTGTAGACAAAGAAACTTTGTAATCAGCACAGTTCTGTAGACAAGTCAATGTATTAATCAGAATATATCTGTAGACTGATATAGCCTGTAATCAGATCAGATTAGTAGACTATTTAAAAACTGTAATCAGATCAGTTCCCCCTTCAATGGAGAATTCCTCTTCTGTGCCTGTTTCACCTTGGTAGAAGTGTTAGTTCATGAGATATAAGTGTAAAACAGTACAGATTAGTAACAATATGTTTTAATTTAATGATCACATCAAGGTTTATGCTAAAGTGACTTAGTGATCTGAGTCAACAAAAGGATCTTTAAGAAATCACAGATTCCCCCTTAATGTATGTTCTCAGTGTCCCTCAGCTTTACCAGCTTCCTCATTGGGATTAAGGTCACTTTAGTAACCTTGTTACCTGTTTTAGTGATCTGACATAGGATTGTCTCTTCTGACTGTTGAATTTTGATGTACTGCTCTTATTTTCTGCTTTATCTTCCTCTTGGTATAAGATCAGTACCTGAAATGTTAGTACATATCTCTATACACATGCAATTTAGGTACCCACTATTTATTGGGGTCCTTGAGTGTTAGTAGCAGTAAGAGGCACCCAAATAAACATTGAAGTTTTGAATAAATGAGACCTCTTCAGTTTCCTTCTAAATTTATCACAGAACAGTACTTTATTAACCAGTTCAGAATTATCAGCAGACTTAGGATCTATTTTTCTGAGATAGCCTTTCCTTGGTTCTATCCCTTTTTCAGTAAGATCAGTATGTCTGTAATAGTTTGAATATGGTCTAAAAGCATGTGGACCATAAGGCTTATAAATTTGCTTTGGTCTTTTCTCTCCATAGAAATCATAAGATAAAGGAGGAGGATAAAGAACAGGTTTGTTATGATAATGAAGCACAAATCTCCTAGGTTTAGTTGAATACAGCTGAGACTGCCTTATGAAAGGAGGTCTAGGCTGTTCCCAACTTGCCTGTGCTTGTCTTGACCTACTGTTCTGAGTTTGTCTCTTCTGATTCCAGGACTGATCTGATCTGGTCAGAGGAGTATAACTCTTCTGGTATGGTCTTGACTGTACTGGTCTTAATACATTCTTCATTTTACCATTCTTGGTAGTAGGAGGGATGTATTTAGACTGTACTTTGAGTTTTGGATCATCATCATAATTCATAGGTTCTTTTCCTTTATCTAGTTGCAAAGAACTTGTACTAGCTCCATTAGTGTTCTTAAATTCTGAAGTAGATGGACTAGGCAGATCAGTACCTATTCCTCTTTTATCATTTGGAGCTCTATATCTGTCTGAGATAGTTTGATTAATCTTAGTAGAGTTAATCATCCCAGATAGCTTTCGATCTAGGCTCACTACTTCAGATTCTAAGAATCTATTGCGCTCTTCAAGTTTTTCACATTTAATCTTTAAATCATTGAATTCATTAGTCTCTTTGGCTTGAGTTTTAAGCATACCCTGATATAGATTGTCAATGGATGCATACTTTTCTTGGAGTTGAGACAACTCTTCTGATAGCCTTGCATTTATGATAGCTATATTCGGATCTACTTTTGACTGAGCTTCTTTTAGCCTAATGATTTCTTGCTTTAAAGATATATTCTCATCACTAATTTCAATGAATGCTTTGTTAGCTTGTAGAAGGTCTTCTTCAGTCACTCCATGGGAATGATGAAGACTACTTCCTACACTGCTAACAGCAGCATCACTTTCATCAGTGTCAGAATTGTCACAAGATTGAAATGAGTTAACAGATGATACCTCATCATTTATTTTGGCCATCATTGCCAGTCCATCATCTGCTATGAAAGCTTCATCTTCATTGCTAGAGGGGTAGTCAGATGAAGTCGATGGTAACTCTTCTGATTCCGAATCAGAGTCATTGTAAGCCATCATTGCCTTCTTACCCTTAGCATATTTTCGATCTCTTCTGGCTTTCCTTTCTTCTCGATCTTCAGAACTCAGATCAGGACATTCATATGCATAATGACCTGGCTTATCACAATTATAGCAAACAGGATTGTTAGAAGTTCTTTTAGGAGGAGAATGCTTTCTGTTCCTGTCATGCTTGTCAATTGAGTTCCTGTCTTTCTTATCAGAATACTTTCTGTCTCTCTTTTCAGATGAGTTCCTGTCTCTCCTGTTTTCATTAGAGATCTCATCCCTTCTTTCAGAAGAGTTTTGATCCCTTCTGTTCACAGAAGAGTCCCTGTTATTAGAACCCTTAGTTTCCTTATAGAATCTCTTGTACCTGCCATATCTCTTGTTCAGTTTATCAAATCTTTTGATCATAAGGCTCATCTGATCTTTCAGACTTAGATCAGAACCATCTAGTTCATCTTTTATGCTTGAAGCCTTAGTCTTAGATGATCTAGACCCCTTTGAAGTAGAGGCTTTGAAAGCTATGTCCTTAGAGACATCCTTATCCTTATGGATCACAGAAATAGGATCTTCTTCATCTAACTCAAACTCATGTGCCTTAAGTGTTTGAAACATAGTTTCTGCTGGCCAAGAATCAATGTCTTGTGTGGTTTTAATGATCATCTTGACCATTTTCCACCTTTCATCCAATGCTTTCAAGATTCTCAGGTTAATCTCTCTTTCAGTATAAGTTTTTCCCAATACATCAAGATCATTCATAATTTTGGTAAATCGAGTATCTATCTCATCAATTGATTCTCCTGGCTTCATTTTAAATGATTCAAACTTTTGGACAGCAGTGGATAACTTGCTTTCTTTGATCAGAGTAGTACCTTCACAAAGAATAGCCAGTTTGTCCCACATCTGTTTTGCAGTCTTACATTTTAATACTTTACCAAGATACTCATTTGGTAAGGTATGTAAAATATAGTTCTTGGCAAGACTATCCAAATTGTTTTGTTTCATTTCTTCTGAAGTCAGTTCTGACCTGGGTTTGGGGACCAGTGCACCAACTGGTTTAGATGGATCCAGAACAGCAGTGTTTTCCACCATGATGACAATTGGTCCTTCAGTCACCACAGATACCATTAGATCATGGGTTGAGCTAAAGATGGCCTCCATCCTAAGCTTCCAGTAGTCATAATCTGCAATCTTGAACTTAGGCAGCTTGTTCACATTAGTGTCATCCATGTTTGATTAGACAAATAGGATCAGTAGTATAACAGATAGATTTCAAGTATTCAGATAGTAACAAGTATCAAGAAATAACAGTAAGATCAATAAAAAATCCCTCAAGATCTGTAAGGTTATCAAGAAACAGCAGTCCAATGAACTACTGCTCTGATACCACTTGTTGGTCCCAAAGTTGAGTTAATAATATTGAGTAAGCTAGTGAAAATGTCTAGAGGGGAGGGGTGAATAGACTTTTCAAAAATCTTTCAATATATCAGAATACACAATGCGGAATAATCAGATTACTAATGAGCCCAATCAAGTTTATACTCAACTTTTATCTAGATCTTTATCTTGGTTAATTCTTAATGTTCTTGATTAACCAACTCAAACAAATATCAAACAGTAAAGTAAAGAACACAGAATTTTATAGTGGTTCGACAAATGTCTACATCCACTCTCACAACTCCAGTTGTGAAGTTTTATTACTCTTCTTGAGTTTCTTGTGGCTTAGAGTCCCAAGATTAAGACTTTGATCTTTTCGATTATACCTCCAGGTATATCTTCGATCTACTAGTAATTCTACAAGTAACTAGCACACTTGTTTTACAAAATACAAACTTGAAAAGTAAAACTTCTCTTTGAATAGCCTTTGATTCTTCTCTTCAATTCAGTGGCTTCTTCTTCTTCTTCAATCTCCTTCAACTCTGTGAGTTCTTGCTTGTAGACTTGCTCTTTGAATTCTCTAAGATCAGTAATTGTTTCAGTAGTCTTTAGCAGTAGGAGATCATACAGTATTTATAGAACTTAGTGATGGAAACAAGACAAGTGATGGAACAAACACAGTCACAACAAGCTCAGCTGGTTGTAAGTCAAGATGAATTAAGAGCTGAAATTCATATGTTGAATGAAAAACTGAAGCAAAGAAAGCAACAGAAGCAACAAGGTCAAGAGATTGTTGAGAAGAGACCTGACATTGCTGGAAGTTCAAGTCAGAAGAAAAGGAAGTTAGTCCTGTCTGATGAAGAACAACAAGAGGAAGAAGCTGAAAGAATGACTAGATCAAAGAGCAAAATGAAAGTTGTTATGACAAGTGAAGAAGAAAGTTTGAAAAAGAAGAAAGAAAAGGATGTCAAGTTCTTGAAGACAAGATTTGATAATCGAGTTGCAGCCTTGAAGAAAAAGATGAATGCTAAAAAGAAAGCTGAAGGAAAACAGTTTGACAAAGATTTTCAAGATGAAAACTTTGTGGATTTCATTGTGTTGACTGAACATATGGAATACTGGAAAAATTTGAAGAAGAAATGGCAGATTGCTAACTTCATTGTGAAGAAGTTTGGTGATCATTCTAGCAAGGAAGCAGAATTTATTGATTTTGAAGAATTTATGCTGAACATTGATCAATAATTATGGGAAGACATAGCACAGGTTGCTAATCGTGCTGGAACAAAGATTTTGTGCCCTGAAGAGCCTAATTGGGAACCTCCAAGACTGGAAAGTGGAGAACCTGATTACAAGAAATTAACAACATTATTGCTGAGATTATTAAAGAAGAAGGAATCACTGATCATCAACATATGATGGATATCAAGGCAAGAATGTATGTGGCATTCAGAATTTGAAGATGCAGAATGAAGATGAAGGACAAGCTCAGAAGATAACATTTCTATCCTTAATCTTTATTTCTATATTTTTGTGTTTTTCATATTCTGTGATTATTTGTAATATTTGATCCTATGTGAATATGAATCTGGAATTTCTGAATTGATGAACTGTTATGATTGACTACATAATTAACTACTGATTTATTAACATTTAAGTAGTTTTGGCTTCATCAAAAAGGGGGAAATTGTTGGGATATGAATCCTATAAACAATGTTCTAGTTGATGAAAGTATGTTTTGATGGCCAAAAGCAACTTAAAGTTAGTGATATATGTGGTTCTAAGTCATCTTAACTAAGTCATCTGAATATAAACTTACTAATCTGATGAGAAACTTAAATTGAGATTACTGATCTTAATGCTAAGTGAAGTAAGTTTACTGATCTTATTAAGTGATATTAAGAGTAAAGTTACTGATCTTAACTGAGTTATGTGAAATAAGATTACTGATCTTAGTGTGGAAACTGAGAATATTTTTAGTGATCTTATATGAGATATTTGAAAATCTGAGTTACTGATCTGATGTACTTACTGATCTGATGTGCTTACTGATCTTATGTGTAAGTTACTGATCTTAGATATTTACTGATCTTAAGTGTTTACTGATCTTAGATATTTACTGATCTTATATAAAAGTTTTTGAACTTACATGAGTTACTGATCTTATAAGTTACTGATCTTATTATTTACTGATCTGATATATGAACTGTTAGGAACTAAGCTGATGTTTTGTATTGTATAGACAGCTTATAGTATAGGACTTAGATATACTCATCTGTATATAGTTCAGTTGTTGTATAGATAGGTTTTATATATGTAAAGTTGTATTTCATTTTGCTCTTTGATCTAGTCATTCTTTCAGCTTCTTCCTCTTGTTGTTCTTCATCAGACAGGACTAACTTCCTTTTCTTCTGACTTGAACTTCCAGCAATGTCAGGTCTCTTCTCAACAATCTCTTGACCTTGTTGCTTCTGTTGCTTTCTTTGCTTCAGTTTTTCATTCAACATATGAATTTCAGCTCTTAATTCATCTTGACTTACAACCAGCTGAGCTTGTTGTGACTGTGTTTGTTCCATCACTTGTCTTGTTCTGTCTTCCCCCTTTTTGGCTTCATCATGCCACTCTTTCAGGGAAGATATGTGTTGTTCCAGCTTCTTATGCAACACCTGAGACAAATTCTTCTCTTGGACTCTATGAAGGTCAAAAATCTTGGACATTGTATACTCCATGACCTTTTCATAAGAGTGTTCAGAATGCATCTTGTTCATCCTTTCAGTAGCTTCTTGAAACATTTGAACAGCAGCTTCCATCTTTGCTTGAAGTTCAGCATTCTGCTTTTTCAGCATTTCAAACTCAGAAATATCAGAATCCTTCTCAATAGGACTTGTTCTGATCTGTTCTTGCACATCCTCAATAGGATCAGTAGATTGAATAGGAATGCTTTCCAATTCTTCAGCATTTACATCCTGAGTGTCAACAGCATCAGTTTCCTCAATCACAACAGTTTCTTCAAGTACAACAGTGTTCTCAAACACTTCTGTTGCATTGACAATATCTTCATCTATTTCCATAAAATCTTCTTCAGCAGCAGTTTCATCAACACCCTTCTCTTCACTAAATAAATCTTCATCAGAGACAGGAGTTGCAATCTTCTCAACAGTGTACTTGATCCCTGTTAGTCTCTCAACAAGAAGTACAACAGATTCTGGAGTGACTAACTCAAGAAAAGAGTTAACACCAGCTGCTTGCATTTGCTCTGCTTCCCAATCATCAAAGATTGAAGCACCTCCCATCCCTTCCATGATAGCTAAACATTCCTTCAAAGTACTCCTCTTAAGATACACCCAAGTGCCTATCCTAAGGAGCTTTTCAAACTCAACAGAGCTCTCATCCAAACCAGGAAATTGTTTTAACAGTGCTATCCTTAAATCAATCCTGATTCTATCTTCTTTGTCACAGATAGTATACTCCATCAAATCAGCAGGTTTAGGAGTAACAAACTCAGGTTCAGGAGAAGATGAAATCTCAATTGGTTCAGAAGAAGGTTCAAATTCATGTTCAGTAGAGTGAGCATGAACCTGTAATGGGGATTGATGTGGTGAGGTTTGATGTGAAGTTTGAGGTTGAGGAGTAGGAATAGAAATAGGCTCAAAGGTAGTGAGCTGAGGTGATGAATGGGGAGTGTTCTGAGTCTCAGAAAAGTAGTGATCTGATCCTCCAGAACATGAAGGTTGAGGATTTTGGGGTTCAGGTTGGCTTGGTTCAGAATCAGAAGGGGTAGGAGAGACAACAATCAACTTCCTCCTAACACTCCTTGACTTAGTCCTCTTATGAATAGCAATTGGACTAGGAACACTAACCTCTTGCTCATCTGAGCTCGATTGCACCACAGTTTCCACAAAACGAACTGTTGGTTCTGAGGCAGCAGTAGCAGACCTTCCTCTTCTTAAAGTAGTACTGCTCGGGTCATGCCTTGATTTTGATCTAACTTCAGTTTGATCATCCTCCGATTGGTACATTGAGGCTCCAGACTCCTCTGCTTCCATTTCTTGAGAGTGTTCCAAGGGGTTCTCTTATTCAAATTGAACAGACTCCTTCTTCATCAAGAATTTCCCATGATGGAATTTCTTGGGATTACTCCAATAAGGTTTCTTCACCAGCTGAGGCAGCAAGAAACTCAGCTTGTTTCCAAACCCTAACTTTGATTTCAGTGAGAATTCCAAAGTGTCCTCATCAAACAAAACCTTTTCCTTTTCAGTCAATAACCTTTCCAGGAAGAATCCTTGCCAATCACCTTCCACTCTGTCGATGATCGCAGCCATAATTCTAATTTTGAAACTCGATAAGGCATCCTGGCTATGATGTTGCCCTAACAAGCATTTTCCTGCAATATCCATTAAAAACTGTAACCCAGTAGGAAGTACATCCTTCTTCAAATTCGTCAAGGTCTCTGTTTCAACTCCTGACCATCTTCCTACGCACTCCTTTTCTTCTCCAGCTTTGTAGGTCATAATATCTACTGGACCTTGCGGTAAGTCCAACATTACTTCGAGAATGTCCCTCGTAATGGTGACTTTGTGTCCAGCAAGCATGGAGTGAACACCATTTTTATCTCCTTGGAGTTGTAAATAGAATTCCACAGCTTCCGGCTCGTAGACATTCACGGGAAATGACTCCAGAAACTTCCGTAATCCGCATTCTTCACACATAGTTAAGATAGCTTGATTTTCAGCGTTGTGTCTGCCATTGAAGTAGACAGCGTTCTCCACGAAAATTCCTTTCTTTCGCATCCATAAATTCGAATCAAAAGTTCCTGCAACTTGGTTAGCTTCATTGATAACATTGACAGTTGCCATTTGAGAATTTTGTAGAAATCAAATTTTGCAGAAGTTATGAAGTTAAGATATTTCCAGAAATGAACTCGTAAGAATGAAGAAGATGAAGTGGGATTGTTTTTATCAAATTCAAAACCAATCTAGGGCTAGGATTGAATTAGATTATTATAAAGAATGGTTGGGATTAAATCTCGAAATTCGAGTTTAAACAATAACTGTTCACATTCTAGACACAATCTTTATTTTTGGAGCCAACTAGTGTTTGATAAATACACCATAATTTTAGGTTAAAAATAGAAGAGTGAATTAATCTTCTCTATTAGTAATCTAAAAGTTGAACAATATTTGACTTAGAAAAATCTAAACCAAAAGACTGTTCTGATGCAAATCAGCACAGTAGTTTCCAAAACAATTTCACTTCATTTACTTACTTATATTCAAAGAAAACTTTACTTATCTGGATCAGCTGAGTACTGTGATCAGCTGAGTAACCTTTTTAGAAATCAGATCAGTAGATGAATCAGCACAGTAATCCTCAGATCAGTACCTAAATTCCCTGATTTCATCTTTTTGATATCAGCACAGTAGTCCTCAGATCAGTACTGTGTCAGATCAGTAGATTTCTTGTAGGCAGATTTCCACAAACAAGTCTTTCTGTAGACAGATTAGTCAGTAATCAGATTAGTTCTGTAGAATAACTGAATTGTAATCAGATCAGTACTGTAGACAAAGAAACTTTGTAATCAGCACAGTTCTGTAGACAAGTCAATGTATTAATCAGAATATATCTGTAGACTGATATAGCCTGTAATCAGATCAGATTAGTAGACTATTTAAATCTGTAATCAGATCAGTTCCCCCTTCAATGGAGAATTCCTCTTCTGTGCCTGTTTCACCTTGGTAGAAGTGTTAGTTCATGAGATATAAGTGTAAAACAGTACAGATTAGTAACAATATGTATAATTTAATGATCACATCAAGGTTTATGCTAAAGTGACTTAGTGATCTGAGTCAACAAAAAGGATCTTTAAGAAATCACAAATTCCCCCTTAATGTATGTTCTCAGTGTCCCTCAGCTTTACGAGCTTCCTCATTGGGATTAAGGTCACTTTAGTAACCTTGTTACCTGTTTTAGTGATCTGACATAGGATTGTCTCTTCTGACTGTTGAATTTTGATGTACTGCTCTTATTTTCTGCTTTATCTTCCTCTTGGTATAAGATCAGTACCTGAAATGTTAGTACATATCTCTATACACATGCAATTTAGGTACCCACTATTTATTGGGGTCCTTGAGTGTTAGTAGCAGTAAGAGGCACCCAAATAAACATTGAAGTTTTGAATAAATGAGACCTCTTCAGTTTCCTTCCAAATTTATCACAGAACAGTACTTTATTAACCAGTTCAGAATTATCAGCAGACTTAGGATCTATTTTTCTGAGATAGCCTTTCCTTGGTTCTATCCCTTTTTCAGTAAGATCAGTATGTCTGTAATAGTTTGAATATGGTCTAAAAGCATGTGGACCATAAGGCTTATAAATTTGCTTTGGTCTTTTCTCTCCATAGATATCATAAGATAAAGGAGGAGGATAAAGAACAGGTTTGTTATGATAATGAGGCACAAATCTCCTAGGTTTAGTTGAATACAGCTGAGACTGCCTTATAAAAGGAGGTCTAGGCTGTTCCCAACTTGCCTGAGCTTGTCTTGACCTACTGTTCTGAGTTTGTCTCTTCTGATTCCAGGACTGATCTGATCTGGTCAGAGGAGTATAACTCTTCTGGTATGGTCTTGACTGTACTGGTCTTAATACATTCTTCATTTTACCATTCTTGGTAGTAGGAGGGATGTATTTAGACTGTACTTTGAGTTTTGGATCATCATCATAAGTCATAGGTTCTTTTCCTTTATCTAGTTGCAAAGAACTTGTACTAGCTCCATTAGTGTTCTTAAATTCTGAAGTAGATGGACTAGGCAGATCAGTACCTATTCCTCTTTTATCATTTGGAGCTCTATATCTGTCTGAGATAGTTTGATTAATCTTAGTAGAGTAAATCATCCCAGATAGCTTTCGATCTAGGCTCACTACTTCAGATTCTAAGAATCTATTGCGCTCTTCAAGTTTTTCACATTTAATCTTTAAATCATTGAATTCATTAGTCTCTTTGGCTTGAGTTTTAAGCATACCCTGATATAGATTGTCAATGGATGCATACTTTTCTTGGAGTTGAGACAACTCTTCTGATAGCCTTGCATTTATGATAGCTATATTCGGATCTACTTTTGACTGAGCTTCTTTTAGCCTAATGATTTCTTGCTTTAAAGATATATTCTCATCACTAATTTCAATGAATGCTTTGTTAGCTTGTAGAAGGTCTTCTTCAGTCACTCCATGGGAATGATGAAGACTACTTCCTACACTGCTAACAGCAGCATCACTTTCATCAGTGTCAGAATTGTCACAAGATTGAAATGAGTTAACAGATGATACCTCATCATTTATTTTGGCCATCATTGCCAGTCCATCATCTGCTATGAAAGCTTCATCTTCATTGCTAGAGGGGTAGTCAGATGAAGTCGATGGTAACTCTTCTGATTCCGAATCAGAGTCATTGTAAGCCATCATTGCCTTCTTACCCTTAGCATATTTTCGATCTCTTCTGGCTTTCCTTTCTTCTCGATCTTCAGAACTCAGATCAGGACATTCATATGCATAATGACCTGGCTTATCACAATTATAGCAAACAGGATTGTTAGAAGTTCTTTTAGGAGGAGAATGCTTTCTGTTCCTGTCATGCTTGTCAATTGAGTTCCTGTCTTTCTTATCAGAATACTTTCTGTCTCTCTTTTCAGATGAGTTCCTGTCTCTCCTGTTTTCATTAGAGATCTCATCCCTTCTTTCAGAAGAGTTTTGATCCCTTCTGTTCACAGAAGAGTCCCTGTTATTAGAACCCTTAGTTTCCTTATAGAATCTCTTGTACCTGCCATATCTCTTGTTCAGTTTATCAAATCTTTTGATCATAAGGCTCATCTGATCTTTCAGACTTAGATCAGAACCATCTAGTTCATCTTTTATGCTTGAAGCCTTAGTCTTAGATGATCTAGACCCCTTTGAAGTAGAGGCTTTGAAAGCTATGTCCTTAGAGACATCCTTATCCTTATGGATCACAGAAATAGGATCTTCTTCATCTAACTCAAACTCATGTGCCTTAAGTGTTTGAAACATAGTTTCTGCTGGCCAAGAATCAATGTCTTGTGTGGTTTTAATGATCATCTTGACCATTTTCCACCTTTCATCCAATGCTTTCAAGATTCTCAGGTTAATCTCTCTTTCAGTATAAGTTTTTCCCAATACATCAAGATCATTCATAATTTTGGTAAATCGAGTATCTATCTCATCAATTGATTCTCCTGGCTTCATTTTAAATGATTCAAACTTTTGGACAGCAGTGGATAACTTGCTTTCTTTGATCAGAGTAGTACCTTCACAAAGAATAGCCAGTTTGTCCCACATCTGTTTTGCAGTCTTACATTTTAATACTTTACCAAGATACTCATTTGGTAAGGTATGTAAAATATAGTTCTTGGCAAGACTATCCAAATTGTTTTGTTTCATTTCTTCTGAAGTCAGTTCTGACCTGGGTTTGGGGACCAGTGCACCAACTGGTTTAGATGGATCCAGAACAGCAGTGTTTTCCACCATGATGACAATTGGTCCTTCAGTCACCACAGATACCATTAGATCATGGGTTGAGCTAAAGATGGCCTCCATCCTAAGCTTCCAGTAGTCATAATCTGCAATCTTGAACTTAGGCAGCTTGTTCACATTAGTGTCATCCATGTTTGTTTAGACAAATAGGATCAGTAGTATAGCAGATAGATTTCAAGTATTCAGATAGTAACAAGTATCAAGAAATAACAGTAAGATCAATAAAAAATCCCTCAAGATCTGTAAGGTTATCAAGAAACAGCAGTCCAATGAACTACTGCTCTGATACCACTTGTTGGTCCCAAAGTTGAGTTAATAATATTGAGTAAGCTAGTGAAAATGTCTAGAGGGGAGGGGTGAATAGAATTTTCAAAAATCTTTCAATATATCAGAATACACAATGCGGAATAATCAGATTACTAATGAGCCCAATCAAGTTTATACTCAACTTTTCTATAGATCTTTATCTTTGTTGATTCTTAATGTTCTTGATTAAACAATTCAAACAAATATCAAACAGTAAAGTAAAGAACACAGAATTTTATAGTGGTTCGACAAATGTCTACATCCACTCTCACAATCCCAGTTGTGAAGTTTTATTACTCTTCTTGAGCTTCTTGTGGCTTAAAGTCCCAAGATTAAGACTTTGATCTTTTCGATTATACCACCAGGTATATCTTCGATCTACTAGTAATTCTACAAGTAACTAGCACACTTGTTTTACAAAATACAAACTTAAACTTTGAAAAGTAAAACTTCTCTGTGAATAGCCTTTGATTCTTATCTTCAATTCAGTGGCTCTTCTTGCTTCAATCTCCTTCAACTCTGTGAGTTCTTGCTTGTAGACTTGCTCTTTGAATTCTCTAAGATCAGTAATTGCTTCAGTAGTCTTCAGCAGTAGGAGATCATACAGTATTTATAGAACTTAGTATGACAGTTAGCAGTTTGTGAACTAACTCTCAACTAACTCTAAACTGTTTTTGTAACTTCTTCTTGTAACCGACTTTGTAACTTCCTTTTAAGTCAGCATATCTTCAATAAATCTCCAGTTACACCTTAAATAAGCTTTCCAAACTTATTCTTCAATTTCACTAAATCAGCACAGTAACTTACTGCTCTGATTTTTACTCTTCGGATTTTACTCTGCTGATTTTTACTCTTCTGATTCAATCAGCACAGTAACCAAAAACTGTTCAAAACTTCTCCAGATTTCTTCTAAGCTCTTCTTCAACTCTTCTTTGAAGTCTTCTTATTCTGAAGTAGTCCTCTGAGTCTTCTTAGTCTTCTGATCTTCATCTAATCTATTTCTAATCTAGTGTTCTGATTTTACTGTTCTGAGCTTTACACTGCTGATTACAATGAAATACAACTTTACATATATAAAACCTATCTATACAACAACTGAACTATATACAGATGAGTATATCTAAGTCCTATACTATAAGCTGTCTATACAATACAAAACATCAGCTTAGTTCCTAACAGTTCATATATCAGATCAGTAAATAATAAGATCAGTAACTCATAAGATCAGTAACTCATGTAAGTTCAAAAACTTTTATATAAGATCAGTAAATATCTAAGATCAGTAAACACTTAAGATCAGTAAATATCTAAGATCAGTAACTTACACATAAGATCAGTAAGCACATCAGATCAGTAAGTACATCAGATCAGTAACTCAGATTTTCAAATATCTCATATAAGATCACTAAAAATATTCTCAGTTTCCACACTAAGATCAGTAATCTTATTTCACATAACTCAGTTAAGATCAGTAACTTTACTCTTAATATCACTTAATAAGATCAGTAAACTTACTTCACTTAGCATTAAGATCAGTAATCTCAATTTAAGTTTCTCATCAGATTAGTAAGCTTATATTCAGATGACTTAGTTAAGATGACTTAGAACCACATATATCACTAACTTTAAGTTGCTTTTGGCCATCAAAACATACTTTCATCAACTAGAACATTGTTTATAGGATTCATATCCCAACACGGCGTTCATTGGCCGAGACTATGGTGGAAATACATACCGTCTAAGGTGTCGACCTTATCCTGGAAAGTACTGCACGGGAGAGCGGCTACGGCGGACAATCTATTAAAGAGAGGAATCAATCCAACACTGATTAGTGGAATCTGCCCACGCTGCAATTCTGCCCCTGAAACTGGCAATCATGCATTCATCACTTGCCCCCTGACCCTTCAAGTTTGGTCTGAAATACACAATTGGGTGGAAAGACCCTTGACCTTTGCAAATTTAGTGGAAGAACATCTCAAGGAATTCTGCAGCAATGGAGGTAATTCCCTCAAATATAAAATATTAGGCCTTATCTGGCAATACACTATTTGGAAATGTTGGAGAGTTCGGAATGATCTGATTTTTAATGAGAAATCGTGGTCAACGGAAGAGATTTCAGACAGTATTAAATTGAGCTCGTGGAAGTGGCTAAAGGCCCACAGATTATTTGGATCCTCTTATCATGACTGGGAAGTAGCCCATGGATGTGTACTCCTGATAAAGCATAGTTGTATTATATTTAGGATATGATGTATGATTTTACGGGATTTAAGTACCCCTCTGTATTCAGACGTTGAAATAAAGAATCACCATTATCTTTAAAAAAAAAAAAAACTCAACCCTTTAACTTTATTAGTTATATGAATGTTTTCTCTTGAAAAAATGTCATTTAATTTGCAAACGCACAGCCCTTGCATCATTTATTCATTATTTTCGTCAATAAAATTCGAAATGGATTTTTTCCAATTTGATCTATTAAATCACATTTCATTGGCTTAGATGTGATTGATTATTTTTCTTTTTCTTTGGCTTTTGGTTTTACCAACCAAACTGCACCCTTATACCTATATGTACAAAATAAGTTTGCCCTCCACCTCTAAAATCCCAAAACCATCACCGCCCACGCCTGCGTATAACCCCTCCATCTTCAACCCCAAACAACCGCCGCTTGCCGCCGCGCCGCTTGCAACACCGCCGCCCGCCGCCGCGCCGCCTGCAACACCGCTGCTGAACGCACCGCCTGTAGAGTCGTCGCCTGCCGCGCCGCCTGTAGCGCCGCTGCACTGCTTTTCTATTGGGCGAAAGGGGTCTTTTTTAGGGATTTAGTTGGGATCAATGGGTGAATCTCCCCGTCGGAGCCACGGTGACCGATCGGGTGAGTCATCCGTCTAATCCCATTTTATTTTCGTTTTTTATTTTAGTCTGCTTTTTAGTTTAGATCTGGTGTTTTTAGGACCGTTTTTTCTTTTCTTCTTCCTATGTCGTTATTTTCTGCTCTCGGTATTTTCCCTTTTTCCGCTGGTTTGTTTTCTTCCCTGTTAGGATGGGTTTTCTTCCCGTTTTCGGGTTTTCCCATGGTGGCACTTTATTGTGCCTGTTGGAGCTGGTAGGCCTTGGGTCCGTCCTTATGTGGTTTGGGAGGTTTGTAGCACGGCCGTTGCTATCTTCTTAGATCGCGGAGTCTCAAGATATGCTCGTTGATCGTTGATCCTTCCACCCTCTCACGATTGAGTCTGGAATTTGTGATCTTTTGGTAGAATTTGTTGTTTGGATAGGTGAGGACATGTGATATGTAATTTAACCCCTATCTGTAATTCTACTGCCTTAAAAAAAAAAAAACAAAACTGCACCCTTTGGTCCTTTTGATCATAAAAGAAGTACTCTGTATATAAGTCAACGAAACTTATTACTACTAAAAGTTAAAACTAACACCCGTTGTTGGGACGGCGTCCCTCAATGCCACTCCTCATTCTTTTCACACCTTCTCAGATACCAATCTATATATATAAAAGGAGGATTGAGTCTCTCCTGTGTTCGACACGTGTCTAATTTAAGGTATGTGTACGTTCGACACGTGTCCTTCTAATTTAACTCATTTCCGTCATGTAATTTATGTTTTAGTTAATGCATCCGTTCTCTTTTCCGTTACAAATCTCATCTCCTTCAATTGTGTCTTTTCAGTTCCAATGCCAAGGGCAAGGAATACAGTATGACGCTGTCAAAGGAGCCATATACATAGACTTCAAAGATCTAGCTCGCTGTTCTGCGATTCAGGTTCGATGGCTGGAGATCCCTTCTTTCACCATAGGTATTTTTGCTAATTGCTCAATTACGTTTTTAGATTTTCATTTTAACACTTCGATCTTCATTTTTTTTTTTTTGCTTGATTAATTTATAACGCAATGATGAGAAATTCATGAAAGGTAATACACCTCCTGATGATTTTTTCAGAAAGAACCTTTATACAAGTTCCTTATTTATTGAGTACCTGCAAAATGGATGGTGAAAAACTAGAAAATATAATCAATTATAGTTCAATCAAATTCCCTACCAGAGATGTATTGTTGTCCAATTCTTTAGATTGTTTCACAATGAGGTATGATAGGATGTGAATCAAATGTAAATTGAATCATGATTTTTGGTGAGACAATGAAACAGATGGAGAAGCGAAGCTGATTGGAGGGGGTGATGAGCCTACCCGGAAAATAATCAAAGGGACAAAGAGTTCTGGAAAAGGCTAAAGAAATTTGTACTTCTAATTCGGTACTGTTTATATATATATATATAAATTGCTTATGAATTTGTATAAAAAAGGATATCAAAATTTGTATATGGAAAGTATTTGATATATTTCAATTGATTTGGAATTGGATTCTCATTTGAGAAAAATTTATGATGTATTTTATACTCGGCAAGGAAATGTAGAAACACTTCTAACCTGGTAAATGTTGTCATTTTCTTTTGTTTAGTGTTAATTTAGACTATTTCTTAAATTTATAGTTTTTGTGTGTTATACACAGGTTTATGATGCTATATGTAAACCTGTGGAAGGTAATCCTAGGAATGTTTTGTGTGAAGCAGTGGAAAAGCACAACGCATTTGTTGGTTATTGGTAGCCATATATGGTTATGGAGCTATGAAGAGGTATATATAGTTTCATCTTAATTCTTAACAATATGAAATCAGATAGGTTTGGCTTTGCTGATGCGGTTTCCATTTTGGTGCTCTACAAGAACTACACTTTTGTTGTATGCTACTAAAAGATTGGTTTATAATTATAATGAATTTTAGAGTAGTTTCACTTGGGGGGTTTTTCAACTGGTTTTTATTTTTGTTTAGGGATTGTTAATTGGTTTATAAATTTAATTATTGCGTTGAATATTTGTCTAAACGAAGGAAGTGTTCAATTATTTGAAGGCAATTTTGAGTTTCTCCGGTGAATCAAAATTTGGGTGAACTATTAGCCCCTTCAACGATTAGACAGGTACATACTGAGATTCATAAATGAGGGTAGTCATTTGGACCATGAGGCGATTTAGGCCAGCTTTTCAGAAACTTATTTGCTATAGCTCTGGGAGAAGGCATGATTTTTAGTGAAATGCAAATAACTGCATCATATGTGATGTGCTAAAATTTGCACGAGAGGATTGCGTGTCCTCTGGATTGGATGTCCCACTCCTCGAATACGCACGATCACTCCAAGTGTGTTGCCTTCGTTCAAAACCTTCAAGAACCTGCAGAGAACACGCCGGAGGGGAGTCCGGCGCGGACACTCCGATGCCTAAGTCAGTATAGGGCTTATTAATCTCTCCCAAGGATCTCGGGATCCTTGATATATATAAAATAGTTCTTGAAAGATCTCCCAAAGGTAGAGTGTATTTTATTTTAGTAAATGCGTAATGTACGAGAGTCTAACCTGGAAATCTCCTCCATTTTACCTATTTATAGAGATATTAGTTGGAGAGGAAGTCAAGCCTTCCTTCTTTTCCGGAACTACCCGCCAGACTCGGTCCTACGAAGTGGATGAGGCCTTCTTTCCTCCACTCCCCGAAGACTCGGCCATATCTCCTCTTTATTTGACTCGGTTCCCCCGGATAATAGAGGATAAGGTCCATCTTCTATCGAGTCCAAGCCGAAAATAGCGGAACCTCCCTACGTTCAAGGCTCACGAACTTCCTCCAAAGTAATTCTTCTGGAAGCTTCTCTTTGGCGGTAGCTCCCTCCAAAGGGATCTCCCGAGAGGATTTCTCCTCAGAGCATATTTCATAATCTGATCCTTTCACTTTTATCCTATCCCTTATACACGTGTCGACTCCTTATTAAGTGACATTTTTAAGCCGCATCATCACTCCCCCCTACTCTCGTAAAAGGGGACATCTTTTGTGAGAGTAGAGAAGTTTTCCTAGAACTTGTTACAAAGGTCCTCCTGGAGAAACGTGTATCTTCCCCGCTTTGGAGAGGAAGTTTCAAAAATGTCCTTCTCCGAGGGCTTTCCCGCCTCAAATTCTGGGAGACTTTTCAGCTTCCGCGCGTGCACTTCACGCGATCACCTTTCTCTCTCTTCTGTTATTCTCCCGAGGAAAACCCTCGATTTTTCCCCCTATCTTTCCTCACTTACTTCACGCAACCATCTCCCTTTTCTCTCTTTACTTTTCAAATTTCACTCCTCCCAAAGATTTCTCGTCGTCTTAATCCTTCTTCTCCGGTGTTCTTCACCTCGAGTCTCTACTGTCGTCAACCGCCTCGTCTGATTCCATAGCCCTTCTACTTCAAGGTAACCCAGCTATTCTCTTGTTCTGCTTTTATTAATAGTGTAAATCGATGTCAAATCCTCCCTCTTTTCCGGAAGCTACCAGCCAAAATTCCTCTGAAGCGACTCCCTCTCTAATGGGGAGTCCAGAGAATAGAATTTCCCCCGCTTCCCAAATCGACCATACTCACTTAGTTGACCTTGCTCACGCCTATGGCTTTCCATCGGAGTACGCCTTTCGTGCTCCTCGCTCCGATGAACGCCCAGATATTTCCCAGCCTCGGACCCTTGCTTTTTTCGAAGCCCATCTTAGGGCCGGACTACGGTTTCCGATTCATCCTTATCTGGCTGCCATATCCACCCGTATGCAGATCTCCCTTAACCAGTTTACTCCGAATGCCATCCGTACTATGATAGCTTTTTACATCTTGGTGAAGGGGAACGGGGGTGACCCATCTGCCGAACTATTTCTGAGCCAACACTCATGCAAGATGAATGATGGTTTCTTCTATGTTAGTGGTCGAAGGTCCCGTGTTTGTAAATTTCTGAAAAAACTCCATGAGGAAGACTCATCTTGGCGAGATTACTACTTCTTTGCTACCAGCCCTACCGATTGGCCATTTCCTCACGGGGATTGGTTATTCCAAAATCCCGGAGTGACTCCTCCTCCCCTGAAAGCTTACTCAGTTTCCAATCTCACCATTATGGATAATCTCAACACTCATACCCATTTGCGCGACTATTTCGATGTTATTGCCATTTGCAACAATCCTCGCATCCTCTCCCACTTCGGCTTTTGTCCTCAAGATTTTCCCTTAGGTTCCCGAGATGGTAAAAAATCTTCTATTGTTACATTTTATTTCTTGCATATGGTTGTTTTTCTGAACTCTGAAAATTTTCTTGAATATTTGTAGCAATGAGTTGGTTGACTCATATCTCCCGAGATGCCCCTGCTCTCAGCATAGTGAAGGCCCCTGTATTATCCGCTCCAGAAGACATTCCAAAGGCTTCTCCATCTCCTGCTCTCGAGAGCTCTGCTAAGACTCCGGCTCCAGAGGGTCCTTCAAAGATCCCCCCTCTCCCTAGCTCTTCCACTCAGGTCCCAGGTTCAGTTGCTAAAAGAACCCGCTCGGCTGCCAACGCCGTTTTTGCTGACTGTGGGACTTCTAAGAAAAAGAAGGGAAAAACGCCTCGTACTCCTGTCGAGAAAAGCTCCTCTCCATATGAACTTCTCCATCGTCTTATTGACCGATGTCTCGTTCCTTCCCATGCTACTGCTTCATCTGATTCCTCCCCTCCTGAGGACCAACTACTCCATGGCGCTCATCTTTTCGCAGAGGTATCTTCTATTTTGATTTTTCTTATTCACGTTCGTTGTTTTCTTTACATCTCCAGCATCATTTTCCTTTCCTTTGTAGTTTGGCGTTACCTATGCCAAGATACTCGACCGGGGTGTCGAGATGGTGGCTGAACTTGAGCTTCTCCGAGCTGAGGTGTCCTCCTTTCAATTGTCCTTCAAGGATATTACTAGGGAAAAGGAGGAGGCTCATAGGCGAGCACAGGCTCTATCCGAGGAGTTGTCTTTCTTGCAGACCCAAAGCCAGCAGGATGCTGTCAGGATCAAGCGTCTGGTGCAGGAGGTAGGGCGGATGAAACAGGAGCTACCAGATGTTGGGGTGCGGGCTTGTATTGAGTCTCTATTCACTTCTCCTTCGGGCCAAGAATTCTTAGAAATTCTTCATACTCAGTGGTTGTCCAGTTTCCTGAAGAGCTCGAGCTTTCTCTGTGCCATGGGGCCGCACATTCCTCATTTTATCGATCACGGCTTCAGCAACGCCATCGCCGAGCATTCAGCCCCAGGATTCGATGGGACTTATTCTCGTGAGTTTCATCTGGATCGACTCGCTACCCCTCCAAAGTTCCTAGGGGATCCTCAAGAGAGTCCGGACAGTCCTTGGTGGCTACCCGGGATGGGCCAAGCTATTGCCAAGTTGCAGGCTGCCAAGATAGGTATGGCTGAGCTAAAGCCTCTGGAGCCACTTATTTATCCTTATGTTTCTGTTCCAAAAGTGGCAACAGGGATGGATGGAGGGACCGGCACTGCTGATGCTATGGGGAGTATGAAGGATCCGGAGGAAGGTGGAGGATCTAGCAATCATGTTGCTGGGGAAGAGGGCGCTGCTGGAGTAACTGAAGGAGTTGAGGTTGAGGGGGTTGCTACCCAGGAGGTTGCTGCTGAAGAAGCAGTTTAAATATCATATTCCTGATCATCATAGACAATCTATTTTTCTGTTGTTTTGCTACACTCTTTATTTTCTGCTCATAACATTTGCTCCTCGTACTTTGTAGGGGACCCCACACTCCTGGATATGTGGGGGCTTTTTGTAGTAATTGTGTTAGCTTAATGTTGCATGCTTTGTGGTCTCTTTCTTTCTTGCATGAGCAGCGTACAAGATCAGCAAGGAATGTGTTGGAGGTGTATTCTCTTTCCCCCCTCCTTGTTGGTCTTGTGGGCTAATTTGGAATTATTTCTCGGCACCTTAGCCTTTAGGCCTCTGAGTGTCTCCCACTCTTAATTTTAAAAGATCTTATTTTATAAAATCTTCTCATTTCGGTAACCCACTTGGGTCTCAAGTAAGCTGAGGGCTCTCTGGAGCACCTCGGTCTCCGAGTGTCTCTCACTCTTATTTTTAAAAGATTTTAATTCATAAAATCCTCTCATTTCAGTAACCTTTTAAAAGATCTTATTTTATAAAATCTTCTCATTTCGGTAACCCACTTGGGTCTCAAGTAAGCTGAGGGCTCTCTGGAGCACCTCGGTCTCCGAGTGTCTCTCACTCTTATTTTTAAAAGATTTTAATTCATAAAATCCTCTCATTTCAGTAACCCACTTGGGTCTCAAGTAGAGTGAGGGCTCTCTGGAGCACCTCGGCCTCTAGGCCGTTGAGTGTCTCACACTCTTATTCTTAAAGGATTTTAATTCATAAAATCCTCTCATTTCAGTAACCCACTTGGGTCTCAAGTAGAGTGAGGGCTCTCTGGAGCACCTCGGCCTCTAGGCCGTTGAGTGTCTCACACTCTTATTCTTAAAGGATTTTAATTCATAAAATCCTCTCATTTCAGTAACCCACTTGGGTCTCAAGTAGAGTGAGGGCTCTCTGGAGCACCTCGGCCTCTAGGCCGTTGAGTGTCTCACACTCTTATTCTTAAAGGATTTTAATTCATAAAATCCTCTCATTTCAGTAACCCACTTGGGTCTCAAGTAGAGTGAGGGCTCTCTGGAGCACCTCGGCCTCTAGGTCGTTGAGTGTCTCACACTCTTATTCTTAAAGGATTTTAATTCATAAAATCCTCTCATTTCAGTAACCCACTTGGGTCTCAAGTAAAGTGAGGGCTCTCCGGAGCACCTCGGCCTCTAGGCCTGTGAATGTCTCTCGCTCTCGCTATAGTTATATTCATACGTCGCACATTCACATATGAGAAAGATAAACAAGACATAATAAATCTGAGTAATTCATTTTTCAAAAAGGGATAAGGCTTCATTGATTTATTGTCAATTTTCAACATAGGCCATAGATAACCTACGCCGGTCTCGTTAAAAACCTCTTTACGGAAAAACCCCAAAGGGGAAACCCGTAGAGAGGGAAAAAGAGCTCCGGTGAAGCCACAAAATACACCAAGTAAAGTACGAATCAATGCAAAAAGTCACAAAACAAAAGTAATAGGTGGTCTCAAGACCTTACACTGTCTTCAAATAAAGACAATGCAAAAAGTCACAAAACAAAAGTAATAGGTGGTCTCAAGACCTTACACTGTCTTCAAATAAAGAATCTCTTCAAATGGCAAACGTTCCAGGGTCTAGCTATGTCAACCCCCTCCATACTCTGCAGTCTGTATGCTCCTCCTTTCAACACCTGTGTGATTTTGTAAGGTCCCTCCCAGTTGGGCTCCAGCTTTCCTGTGTTTTTCAGGGCGTCCGCTCTTCTCAGCACCAGGTCCCCTGCTCTAAAGGACCTCGGGATCACTCTTCGATCATATGCAGCTTTAATTCTGCTTTTATATCTGTCAACACGTACCCTGACCATTTCTCTTTCTTCTTCCATCAAATCTAAAGCCTCTCTCATCAATCTTTCATTCTGATGTTCTTCAAATTGGGCAACTCGATGCGATCGTAAAACGGCCTCTGGAGGTATCACCGCCGTAGCTCCGTAGACCAGCTGAAATGGAGATTCTCCAGTTGCTGTCTTCGGGCTAGTCCTATATGACCATAATACATTATCTAACTCGTTTACCCATCCTCCTCCTATCTTTGTCAACCTAGTTCGGATCCCATCTACTATTGTTCGATTAGTAACCTCCACCTGTCTGTTAGCCTGAGGATGGGCTACAGAAGTGAATCTCTGTACTATGTTCAATCTTGCACACCATCCTCGGACGTTTTCGCCATTAAACTGTGTTCCATTATCGGAGACCAATATTCTGGGTACTCCGAATCTACAGCAGATTTGTTTCTTCAGAAATTTAATCACATTTTCTTCATCTATCGTAGCCAGGGGGGCAGCTTCCACCCATTTGCTAAAATAGTCCACTGCCACTATTAGAAATTTTCTCCCTCCGGAGGCTGGAGGGAAGGGTCCTACCAAGTCGATTCCCCACTTAGCGAAGGGACAAGGAGAGTGCATCGCTCCCATCTCTTCCGCAGGGGTCCTTATCAATGGAGCATATTTCTGACACTTGACGCATTTCCTCACAAATTCTCTAGCATCTTTTGTCATGGAGGGCCAGTATAACCCTGCCCTTAAGACTTTCTTCACTACCGCTTTGTATCCTTCATGACTGGCTGCATCACCTTCGTGGATCTCTTTAAGTGTGTATATAACTTCTCTAGTCGATATGCACCTCAAATATGGGTGCGTGAACGACTTCTTGTATAAGTGCCCTCCGATAATACAATATTTGATCCGAAGGGCTCGGGTCTCTCTGGTGGTAGGGGCATTTGCTTCCTTGGTGAGTTCTATCCATATAGCCCTTCTCCAATCATCTTCCTCTTCAATGGAGCCAATGGGGTTCTCCAGAGTCTCTCTTTCCGCAACTACTAGAGTTATTGTTCCCTGTCCATCAAACTCTGTGGAGCTAGCGAGTTTGGAGAGACTATCCGCCTGCGTGTTCTTCTCTCGGGGTATTTGGACTACCTCGCATTCTTGGAATTTGCCCATCACCGCTTTGGCACGCTCCAAATAAGCAGCCATCCTGGTATCTTTGGCTACATATTCACCATTCACCTGCTGAACAACTAGTTGGGAGTCTGAGTATAGGGTTACCTTTGGAGCTCCCAATTCCAATGCCATCTCCATCCCTCTGATCAAAGCTTCATACTCTGCTCCATTATTTGAGGTCATGAATTGAAACCTCACTGCGAATTGTAGGTCCTCTCCTCGGGGGCCTATCAACACAATCCCTGCTCCGCATCCGCTCAGGGTCACTGAGCCATCTACGTACACATTCCATCCCTCGACCTCCTCTGGTTTAGTCGACTCTTGGATGAAATCTGACAGAGCTTGAGCTTTTATAGACTTCCGTGGCTCGAAATCTATGTCATATTCTTGGAGCTCGATCGCCCACTTCACCATCCTTCCAGAGAGGTCTGCTCGTCCTATAACCTGTTTCAACAAGTAATTAGTGCGGACCAATATTTTATAAGAAAGGAAATATGGGCGCAGCCTCCGGGCTGTAACGACCACAGCTAGAGCAGCCTTCTCAATTTCTGAGTAACGATTTTCGGCCCCCTGAATGATTTTACTGACATAATAAATAGGGTGCTGCAGAGATCCCTCTTCTTTGACTAAAGCAGTACTTAGGGAGAATTCCCCTACGGAGAGATACAAAATAAGGGTATCTCCTGGAGAAGGCTTCGTCAATTTCGGCAACTGAGACAAATGGTGCTTCAGGTCTTCAAAGGCCTTTTGGCATGTTTCGCTCCATTCAAACTTGGTTCCTTTCTTAAGAATTTTAAAGAAGGGATGGCTCTTTTCAGCAGACCTAGCTATGAATCTACTCAACGCTGTAATCCTTCCATTGAGTGTCTGGAGCTCCTTTATGTTTCTTGGCGGCCGCATGTCCAGTACAGCCTTCACTTTGGCTGGATTCACCTCTATACCTCGTTGAGTGACCATATATCCCAGGAACTTCCCTGATTTTACTCCAAAAGAGCATTTGGCTGGGTTCAATTTGATGCCGTTTTCTCGAATTACTTGGAAAATTTCTTCCAAATCCTCTATATGTTGATCTGCTTTCACACTTTTAGCCAACATATCATCTACATATATCTCCATGTTTCTCCCTAGCTGTTTTCGAAAGACAGCATCGACCATCCTCTGATAGGTTGCTCCGGCATTGATTAATCCAAATGGCATCCGAACATATCCGAACGTTCCACAGGCTGCTATGAAGCACACTTTGGGGACATCTGCAGGATTCAGTTGGATTTGGTGGTACCCTTGGTATGCGTCCATCATGCTCAGCAACTCAAAGCCTGAAGTTGCATCCACTAGCTGATCTATTCTTGGTAGCGGGTAGTGGTCCTTAGGGCATGCCTTGTTGAGGTCCCTGAAATCGATGCACATTCTCCATTTCCCCCCCCCTTTAGGCACCAGCACAACATTGGAGAGCCATTCTGGGAATTGGACTTCCACTACATGCCCTGCTTTCAATAGCTTCTCGATTTCTTCCTTCACAATGTTATTCTTCTCAATCCCGAAGTTTCGTAGTTTTTGTGTTACGGGTCTTGCCTTTGGATCAACATTAAGGCAATGTATTGCTATCTCCGGAGGGACTCCTGTCATGTCAGCTGGAGAAAATGCAAATATATCGGAATTTCGACGTAATGTAAATATTACCTTCTCTGTGAGTTCAGGCCCCAGTTGGGTACCTATCTTGGTAACAAAGCCGAGTTTCCCTGGGAAGAGCTCCACGCTCATCAGTTCCTCGTCTGTTTTAACATTTACTTGTTTAGGTGCCACTCCTTCTACTTTCTTCCTCTTAACCTCAGGGTCATCTCCTCTCACCCGCTCCAGGCCCCTAGTTAGGGCTCTATCTGCCATTTTCACGGACTCTGCATAGCACTTCCGTTCTTGATACTGGTCTCCTCTCACTTCTCCCACCCCTGTGGCTGTAGGGAATTTCATTTTCATATGAAATGTGGAGATGATTGCCTGAAAAAGATTCAGGCTGGGTCGTCCCATCACAACATTGTATGACGAGGGAATATCAACAATAAGGAACTCCACCACGTGGACCTTCCGAGCTGGAGCATTTCCCAATCCTACTTGTAACATCACTGACCCCAAAGGTTGGATTGCTCCTCCGGAGAAACCATACAGAGAGGTATCTACAGGGCGCAGCTTCACATTCAGCTCCATTCTCTTAAAACATTCAAAGAACATGATGTCGGCCGAACTTCCCGTATCTACGAAGATTCGAGCAACATCGAATCCAGCTATGTCGGTAGTGATCACCAGAGCGTCGTTGTGATCTTCCTTAACTCCCTTCACATCTTCTGGGCCGAATCGGATATTGGGCGTCTCCGTCATGCGCCCCACTTCTTTTAACTGGCTCCCTTGCTCTGCTCTTAGAGCCCGGACATTTTGCTTCCTCTTCCGAAAAGAATCTCCATCAGCTGGCCCTCCCACTATCATGTGGATTATTCCTCTCTTCGGTGGAGGAGGGGGCATATCTTCAGCTACTTCTCTGGTTTCCTTCTCTTCTGGTTTTCTCTCATGATCCTTCCGCTTCTGCCCTCGAGGGTCCTGCCTATCTCTGAATATAAATTCTTTTAGATGACCCGCTTGGATCATCCTCTCAATTTCGTCCTTCAAGTGGTAACATTGGTTCGTATCATGCCCATACTCATTGTGGAACCGACAGAATCGGTCAGACTTGGGTTTCTGAGGTCCTCGATTTCTGGAGTATGGGAATTTCAAGTCTGGATGGTCCCCAGCTACCTCCAGTACTTCAGCAGGCTCAATCCTCAAGGGCGTGTATTTCTCGAATCTCCCACGAGGGCCAGACCGGGGACCTCCGGAGGGATTACTATCTCTTATTGATCCAGAGGTCCGAGGGACCTCCGGGCTGGATCGTCTGGAAGGACCTTCCCTTCTTCTCTCTCGATCTGGTGGCCTAACCTCCAGCCTTTTGGCCTTACGAACCTCCTCTGAAGTGAGGTACTTCTCAGCCCTGTGCAGCAGCTCATCGAAATTCTTAACTGGCTTCTTAGCTAAGGAGGAAAAGAAATCTCCATCTCGTAATCCGTTAGTGAGGGCGTTGATCTTCACCTCCGGAGAGGCTGTAGGGACCTCCAGAGCTGCCTGATTAAACCTCCGGAGAAAAGCTCTTAAGCTTTCGCTCTCCCCCTGCCTCAGATTGAAGAGGGTCAAGGTGGCCCTTGGTTGTCTCCGGGCACTTGCAAATTGATGGAGAAATAACTCACTGAATTCTTCCCAGGATCGGATGGTATTAGGTTCTAACTGAGTGAACCATTGCTGCGCTGCTTTGGCCAGGGTGGTCAGGAACACCCTACACTTAATTCCTTCTCCGTAGCGATGTAATAGCGCAGCGTTTTCAAACCTTACTAAGTGTTCGTAAGGATCTGCCGTACCATCATATTCAAAGTTAAGGGGCTTGAAGTTGAATGGTAACTCATCCTGTAATATGTTAGGAGAGAACTGGCACCCGGATGTGTGAGCGGATCTACTGGTTCGGTTGTCCAACTGTCTCCTCATATCCTTCATCTCTTTCTGCAGAGCCTGTAGCTGGTCGCTAACTGGCCCTCCGTAGGTATCATCAGTGCTTTCTTCTGTCTCAAGGGGTTCTGTTCCTCGGGGTGCCGGTTCTACGTTCCTTCTAGTGCTTCGAAGGGGAATGCTTCTTTCCGCGCGCGAGGGCACTTTATCATCCTCTTCCACTCGTATCCCCATCTCTTTGGACAACACTTGGGAAGTTCCAGGTGCCTCATCCTGGGGTCTAGGGGGCGGTACCTCTGGATTCCCTGGTGCAACCTTGGGAATCTGGTCCCTTTGATCCGCAAAGGCTTTATCTACGGCTTGTCTGATGAGGGCGTTCAATTGATCGGGAGAGATCAAGAGTGTCCCTGAGTCTGGAATATCTTCTCGCTGAGGATCTGCGGTCTGGGGCTCGGGGGTTTCAAGATCTCCGGTTATTCCCTCCTGGACCGGTAAGGGATGATTCTCATCACCTAAATCTGGAGTGGGCGCCAACGGATGATGTGATCCAGAAGGCGCGTGAATTGGGTTTTTCCCCCGGCCTCCTATTGGTAGGGGATCGATCGGCAAAGGGGGATTCTCACCCGGAAGATTTTTCTTTCCAGAAATGGATGTTTTGTCTCCGCCACCCATTTGCTCGAACAGGTAGAAATTCGTGAGAAAATCTTTCAATTCTTTCCCACAGACGGCGCCAGTTGATGTGCTAAAATTTGCACGAGAGGATTGCGTGTCCTCTGGATTGGATGTCCCACTCCTCGAATACGCACGATCACTCCAAGTGTGTTGCCTTCGTTCAAAACCTTCAAGAACCTGCAGAGAACACGCCGGAGGGGAGTCCGGCGCGGACACTCCGATGCCTAAGTCAGTATAGGGCTTATTAATCTCTCCCAAGGATCTCGGGATCCTTGATATATATAAAATAGTTCTTGAAAGATCTCCCAAAGGTAGAGTGTATTTTATTTTAGTAAATGCGTAATGTACGAGAGTCTAACCTGGAAATCTCCTCCATTTTACCTATTTATAGAGATATTAGTTGGAGAGGAAGTCAAGCCTTCCTTCTTTTCCGGAACTACCCGCCAGACTCGGTCCTACGAAGTGGATGAGGCCTTCTTTCCTCCACTCCCCGAAGACTCGGCCATATCTCCTCTTTATTTGACTCGGTTCCCCCGGATAATAGAGGATAAGGTCCATCTTCTATCGAGTCCAAGCCGAAAATAGCGGAACCTCCCTACGTTCAAGGCTCACGAACTTCCTCCAAAGTAATTCTTCTGGAAGCTTCTCTTTGGCGGTAGCTCCCTCCAAAGGGATCTCCCGAGAGGATTTCTCCTCAGAGCATATTTCATAATCTGATCCTTTCACTTTTATCCTATCCCTTATACACGTGTCGACTCCTTATTAAGTGACATTTTTAGGCCGCATCAATATGTATCCTATCAATTGTTACTGAATTTCATCAATGTAGAAATGGATGTACATGATGCACATAGTTATTTCAAGTGATGTAGCTAAAGTTACCAATGGAGGTTGTGGTTTTGTCTCAAATATGCCACTTCTGGTGACCTTTTGCCGTACTACCAAATGTATAGACTCTATCAAATAAATCTCATATTTTCTATAATTGATGCATATCTGGACATTGAGAATGATTCTTCACTTCTTGTAGTGTAGATAGGGATGCACTGGATTTTGGCGTTACCCCATCGTCTTAAGAGCAAGAAAAAACCATTCGACTTTGGCAAAACATGAGATTTATGAAATTTATAACCTGAAATACTATAACGAACTGCTATGCCGGAATAATCCCGAACAACTGCCCCTACGGGGCTGCCAGCAAATCCGAAAGGTGGAGGTTGTAATCCTATTCTGGTATTAGCTTTACTTTTATTATCCTAGCTATTGTATTAGCAAAATTGGAAGTAGAAATTGTAAATGTGTATATAGTAATTAAAAGACATTGTAAATTTGCATCTAATAAGATTGTCTTCAAAGTTGTTGGATGAATTTCCGAATTAGATGAGCTGCCCAGACGCTTACACTCCGATAACTTGTGTTTCCTTTTGAGATTTTTTTTACTTATGTAATGAATTTTTCTTTTTTTAGAATAAATTAGTGGAAGTAATTGGGAAATTTGATTTTAGAGGTAATGAGATAAGAAATTTAGGTTTATTTGAGTTGAGAATTGTTGAGAGTAAGAATAGAAAGGTGATAAAATGAATGAAACAAATAGTTCCAGTAGAAAAGGGAAAGATGATGGAGAATGAATTAGGAAGAGGTGGAAGCATAACAAACCAATCAAACAATAATATCATCTCCAAGGAAGATAAGAAGAAGCTATTGAGGTTATTGTTTGAACCATTTTCACCTCAATGCAAAATACTACTCTACTTGTATGTGCATGTCTGAAATGTATAGCATATACGTATTGCAACTGTTGTTGTATGCCTCACCATATCTGGTTATGCTTGCTAGCCTCGAATGTGTGTTGATTATGCTGAATCAAACAAAGTCCTATTATTTTATGAGAGAATGAATGTCTTCATATTTTCATTTGTGAAGCATAAACAACTTTGTGGTAGATAGATGTCCGTCACCCTGGTGACAGGCATACATTTCTGTGTTAAAAGATGTACTAAATTGGTGTGCCTAATGTACTGCTGCATGGAGTGAATGGAAATGAAGCAGTAGATGGGAAGAAAAGAGTGGAGGAGCAGAAGAAATTGTATATTACAACTAATAACTACGCTAGAGGTAATACATATTCCGAATGTGTAACAGGAGAAAAAAAACTGATCTTGAAAGTGGTAAACTAATTAGGGCTGTAGACAACACCCTCTTCAATAAGTCTGAAAAAACTAAGGCCTAAGGCCTATCCGTCACAAGATAACATTTGATTTATGATTTGCTACAAAATGAACTAAAGTTTAGTAGAGGGCAAAAACAATTTGGGTTGTAGGTTTCATATGTTTGTTAGGTATTTGAAACATTTCTTGAAAATTCTCTTATGTTTATATGAAATGGGATGAAATATTTTCAATCTTCTGAAACATTTCTTGAAGCTCAATACAGTTTATCGAGTCACTCAATTGGTACAACAAAAAGTTACAAAACACTAACTAAATCTAATTACACTGATTATACATAATGTATTCTTCAAGTAGAATGTTTTTTTTATATAATTAAAGATAAAATTTAGTTTAACAAACAAATTTAAAACCAGCCATCAATATATAGTATAAAACAACGAACAATTTCATTAAAACAGACAATAATTTTACAGCCTATTAAAAAAAAAAAAAAAAAAAAAAGAACAACAAGCCCGTGCGATGCACGGGTAAAAATCTAGTTTTATAAATGGATTAATTTACGTCTTTTTTTTTTTCATTGTGCACATTATAAATTGTGATTTGTAATTTTTTTAATTCACATGACCATTATTTTTTCTTGACCACAACTTATGTCGATTTTTCATAATTTTTATACGCACTTGATAAAAACGTAAAAAAAACAAAAAGACGTAAATTAAGCAATTTATAAAATTGTGAGACGTAGGGACGTTTTTTTTTAAAGTGAAAGTTACAGGATGTAAAAAAAAAAAAGTTCCATAAAAATATAAATTATTTTCGTTTACACATGTTTTAAGAAACATTGTTTATTTATAAATAGTGTGATACAAAAAAAATAGATAAAATAAGTGTGGTAAAATAAATATTTTTCAAAAAAAAAAAAAAAGAAATACGTGAATGGATGAAGTATTAATAATTTCAATGTTAATTAAACCTCAATTGAAAGTTGGGACATTCTATATGTAGTTAGGGTGTCGTAACGTGTCGTAATGACTACCGTAGTCAGTTAATCTAAGCCATTAAAAATATAATCTAAAGGTTTAGATTTGATGACTTGTTACCTTTTATAAATTTTACAATATGTATTGTCGTAATGTGTTGTAAAGTGTCATAAATTTGTATTTTCTATTAAATTAAATTAATTAAAATATATTATTATAAATTTACATTTTTATCCTTATACAATAAAATAATTTATTACAACAATTATCTACACCCGCTAATTTTATGAGTTCACCCCAAATCATTTTTACCATAGTTATCTGCACCCATTCATTTTATGAGTTCACCCAAATCATTTTTACCATAGTTATCTGCACCCATTCATTTTATGAGTTCACCCCCAAATCATTTCTTTTTTACAACGGTTATCTACACCCGCTCATTTTATGAGTTCACCCCCAAATTATATTTTTACCAAAATTATCTGCACCCGCTCATTTTATGAGTTCACCCCCAAATTATTTTTATACCACAATTATCTGCACCCGCTCATTTTATGAGATCACCCCAAAATATTTTTTTAAAAATAATTACATTTAAAAGACTATATTATTTTTTTATTAATTAACACAAAATATAATAAAATCAACCCTAATTTATACATTTACAATCTACAACCGAGTCATTGCCGAGTTACCGTCGATTCACCACCAAATCACTCATATTTTTAGAAAAAAAATCGTAAAAACATAATTAAAAAAAACTATCGAGATTAGGCACAAATTTTAATTTTTCTTTCTTTTTAATTTTTCTTCCCATTTTCAATTTTTATTCCAAACTTTTTATTTCTTCGTTTTTTTTGTTTCCTACTTTTTTTTCATTAGTATATTTTTTAGTTTTAATACAAAATAATATTATATGTATGATTTTATTATAATCCCTCCGTCCCAGAGAAAGCTCCTCATGAGCTTCGGACACAGAGGTTAAAAAATATGATATAATAAGTGGATGTATGAGAGGTGATGTGATTGAGAGAGAGAAGAATATAATGAAATGTGAGAGGGAATAGTTTGGCAAAAAAGGAATGAGTAACTTTCATTGGGACAAACGAATAAGGAGAGTTGGGTAGTTTTCAATAGGAAGGGGGGAGTAGTCGGTAATACAACAAGTAATAACCAATAATACCATAAACAGTAATCAGTAATACCATTAACAATAATTAGTAATACAGTAAAACCTCTCTATAGTCATATCCTTGGGACTACAAAAAAATATTTCTAAATGAGGGTTATTCCTAAATAGAGTTATAAGATTTTTTTTTTAAATGCATGTATATTATATAATGGTATAATTAGTAGATACATGTACATGATGTAATGTGTTGAACTTAATTGAACTAATTTACTCACGTAATATGAAAAGACAATACTCAAGAGTCACCCACCATAGATGCATGTACTTGCTTTTGATTGCTTTAATTTTTTCATCTATAAATACTATGTATAATACATTTTTTTTTATCAATTACATCAAATCAACTTAAATCTATTATAAAATTAACTTAAATCTATTGTAAAATTATATATATTATTATGATTTATTCCTAAATGGAGGTGTATTTCTTTATGTTGGGACTTGAAAAAATATGAATTATGACAATATGGAGTTTATTCCAAATTATAACTGGTCCCAAGTTGGGACCATGAATTTTTATTCCTAAAGAGAGTTTATTCCTTAATAGAGTATTTTTTTTGAGAGGTTTTACTGTACCACGAACATTAATCAGTAATACCATTAATATTAATCAGTAAAATTTTATACAATAACAAATAATTTCACACATCTAATTATATTCAATAATACAAAAAATAATTATCAGTAATACCATGAACAGTAAGTAGTAATACCATGAACATTGAATAGTAATATCTCATACAATAACAAATAATTCCACAAATCTAATTATATTCAATAATACCAAAAACAATTATCAGTAATACCATAAACAATAATATGTAATACCTTAAAAATAATAATAATCAGTAATAAATAATTTCACATAATCAGTAATACCACAATTAATAATCAATAATCATTAATATTAATTTAATAGTGTATTAATAGTAATACCGCAATCAATAACTAGTAATACCAGTATCAATAATACCAATAACAATAATACCATAAAAAAAGTGGAGAGAGTGCAGATCGGGGTGTACTGAAGAAAATAGAGGGTGCACATTATCAAGCCCAATTGAAGGAAACCCTAGCCCAATGGGAGGGCATCCTAGGTCAGTAGTCGTCGCTTGGGATTTCATCAGTAAGGTCACCGGCTCCGAGTGTCGTCCGGTCAGAGATCCATCAGCAACATACTCACAGTCCTCCGTCGGGCCGTCGTCAGCCGGAGGAAGAGGCTGCGCAGGAGCAGGGTGAAGAAGACGGATGAAGCAATGTAGCTTCGATTTGGACAGAGATGAACGACGAGAGAGAGGCAGCGTCGATCCGAGTGTTGCAGGCGAGCGCCGTTGATGTAGGAAAAGCTCCTGGATAACGAACTCAAGGGAGATTGATCGAAGCAGTCGCGTCGGTGGTCGAAATGAGGAGAGGATTTCGGCCACCATGGATCGTGGCCGAGATGGAAGATTATGTCGATTGTTATGGAAGTGAAGAATCGCGATTGCGATTCGAGGAGGGGTCTCGGGCTTCAGCGGCCGAGACCGAAGCGCCGCCTTCGCCGTCGAGGGGGTGGTCGGGCATGGTGGTGGCTGGGTCACCCGCCGACATGCATGGATTTCCGGCAGGTCCTTTACTCATCAAATTAAAATTAAAATTTAGGTGCACCGCCGATCGACTTTAATAAAATTATACCTATAATATTATTTTGTATTAAAATTTAAAAAATACACATGCAAAAAATGGAAAAGAAAGACAGGAAAAGAAAAAAAGGAAAAGAAAAAAAAAACAAGGAAATAAAAAATTTGAAAAAAAAATTGAAAATGGGAAGAAAAAAGAAAAAGAGGGGGGGAAGAAAAATTAAAAAGAAAAAAATTGAGATTTGTGGCTAATTTCGATAGTTTTTTATTAATTATATTTTTACGCTTTTTTTTTAAATATGGGTGATTTGGTGGTGAATTGATTTTTAGAGTTTATTTTATTATATTTTGTGTAAAATAATAAAATGATAATATAGTCTTTTAAATGTGATTATTTTTTTAAAAAAATTTTGGGGTGCACTCATAAAATGTGCGAGTGCAGATAACCGTGGTAAAATAATAGCTTGGGGGTGAACTCATAAAATGAGCGAGTGCAGATAATTGTGGTAAAAAATAATTTGGGGGTGAACTCATAAAATGAGCGAGTGCAGATAATTGTGCTAAAAAATAATTTGGGGGTGAACTCATAGAATGAACGGGTGTAAATAACTGTTGTAAAAAAGAAATGATTTGGGGGTGAACTCATTAAATGAGCGGGTGCAGATAATTGTTGTAAAAATATGTTTAGGGGGTGAATTCATTAAATTAGCGGGTGCAAATAATTGTAGTAAAAATATGATTAGGGGGTGCACTCTTTAAATTAGTGGGTGCAGGTAAAATATAAATAAAATTCAAAAAGAAGGGTAATATAGTAAATAACAAAATATAATTTAAATAATGCTAAAAATAACTGAAACCTGTATGACAGGTAGCAGGTCGTTTTTACAGTTACGACGCCACATGACGCGATTCGACAAAGTGACTGCGCAGTCACTTTGTAAAATGTGACTACCGTAAGAATTGCCCTTGAAAGTTTCTAATAAAATTGAAAGAATTGCACGATACTCTTTTGTGGGTATGGGTACAGTACCATAGTTGAAGGTTGATGGAACCGAACAAAATGGTAAAACATAATTAAGGATCAATTTTTTTTTTTCAAAATCGAAAATCAAACCATATAGATCTAAATATTTAGTGAATATTTCGATTTTAATCTAACTGAAATATATATATTTTTTCATTTTTTTCCTAAGAATTTTTTAAATCACAATGCATAGACAAAATACAGGTAAACTTCAAGAAAGGAAAGTAATTAAATGATTTAGAAAAAATATAAATATTACAAGAAGGGGTCTTCTAAGGATAGTCCATTGTCGCCCAAACTATCAATAGTCCATTAATCTGAGTCATCAGATCTGAAATCTAATGACTTATATTTGATGATCTGCTACTTGTTGCACTTGGCGTCGCAGAATCCATCGCCTTGCATTGCACTTATTATCATTTTTTGTCGCCCTATTACACTTTTAAATTAATTTTAAAAATTTTAAATACATAATTATAAAATTACAAATTTATCTTCACATAATTAATAAAAAAATTAATAATAATATATAATCTTTATTTTAATTTTCATATCGTTCCAAAATTATATTTTTGAGTTTTAAGAAATAATAATCTAATTTTAAATTTATTATATATATTTAAGGTGATAATTGACCGATACACACCAATTTTAATTATTTATTTATATTTTATTTGCACCCGATCATTTAATGAGTTCACCCAAAAATAATTTTTTATTATGGTTATACGCACCCACTCATTTTATGATTACACTTCCGAATAATTTATTTTATCGCGGTTATCTGCACCCGTTCATTTTACGAGTTCATTCCCAAATTATTTTTTTACCACAGTTATTTTCACCCACTCATTTTATGAGTTCACCCCGAATAATTTTTTATCGCCGTTATCTGCACCTGCTCATTCTACGAGTTCACCCCCAAATTATTTTTTTACCACATTTATCTACACCCCTCATTTTATTAGTTCACCCCAAAAAATTTTTTAAAAAATAATTACATTTAAAAGACAACCTTAATTTGTAGACATGTTCACCCCCAATCGGCAGTCGAGTCATTGCCGAGTTACCGTCGATTCACCACCAAGTAGACATGTTCGTCGGTTGAAAACCACCGATTTCGGTTAGAAACCAGCGGTTACGGTTTCGAAAATGGCGAATCGTAATCGAACCGCGAACCGCCGATTTGGCGGTTTTAATTTTTTTTTTTTAATATTATCTCCGTTTTCGCTCGTTTTCACTCTATTTTCGTTCATTTTAACTCATTTTTTAGAAAATACATTACTAGAATTGAATAAAAAAGTATACTCCCTCCGTCCCACAGAAATTTGCACACTTTCCATATATGGATGTCTCATACCAATGTGCACACTCCATAAAAGGAAATATCTTCACAACCCTCACCCTTGAAATATACTCATATTTACCCATATGCCATTACTTTTCCACACCCAATCTACTTTTTACTTTACTTTATTCATAAAAGTTTACAAACTACCCCTCAAAACATCAATCATTACACTTTTTCTTACACATTTCTTAAAATGTGTGCCGGTCAAAGGGTGCAAGTTCCTCCGGGACGGAGGGAGTATAACTTAAATAAATTTATACATTAAAAATAGAAGAATTGTGTATTAAAAAAAAAATATATATTTTTTTTATAAGAACCGCCAAACCGCCAAAATCGACGGTTTGCGGTTCGGTTACGGTTTAGATTTTTTTATAAAAACCGCCAAACCGTAACCGAACTGCCATTTTTCGGTTACGGTTCGGTTTGTAAACAGTAACCGGCGGTTTGACGGTTCGATTTTGCGCATGTTGATTCACGTGTTATGCAACACTAAATAAACAACCGCAAGTGTACGGTGTCTATTGTAGCGTGATAAGCACGAGGTCGATCCCACAAGGAGGCTAAGCGTAAAAGGGTAGTTTGCTAGTCGAGTTCTAAGTAGACGTGATCGATAATTTGAGTGGTGTTGAATTACCCCTAAGATTGCCTAACTATGTGTCACAAATAGACAACGAAAGAGTAAATATAAAATCGATCAACTAATCATGCAAAGTGAGAAAACGAAAGTAAAAACGGATAAAAACTCAAAGAAGGAAGTGGGTTCCAAGGCAATTGTAGTATTTAGACGTCCGTTTATGAGAGTTATCTCGTTTAAATGGCCATTAAGGTTATCTCATATAGGGTGATCACACAAGAAGAATTAATTAATCTCTCGATCTAATTAACCAAAGGCGCAATGCAACATAGGCTCGTATCTCTACCTCACAAACGTTACACCACCTAAAATAGCTCCTAAGATCATTCAAATCCCTCTCCGATAATTAATCCTCTCTCGAGCTCATAATAATACCGGGTTGCATGCTTGCATACGATTAAATGGAATAAATCTCTCGATCTTACCCCAATTAACAATGGATCAAGCAAATCATCATGGCCACTAACAACATGCTTTACAATGGATAATTAAACATGCAAATAAGAGATAAACACCAATTAAAGCAAGAAATTACTCATAAACATCAATCCAAATTAGGGTTGGCAATGGGGCGGGTAAAAACCCGGACCCGCATAAAACCGACCCGTACGGGCGGGTAAATATCCGGTCAAATGGGTCTCGGGGCGGGTAAATACCCGGTCAACGAATACCCGCCGGGTATGGGACGGGTAATGGGATTGCATATACCCGACCCGACCCCGACCCGTATATATATATATATATATATTAAAAATTAATATATATTAATTTATTAATTCTCCCCTCTCCATTGCTAAGGCATCTAACAATTATAACTAATTAGATTATATAGAGTGGTGAGAGGATTTAGTGATTTACTATACTTTATTTCTGCCGATTTAGGATGGCTTCTAAAATTGTAGTCGATTTACTCTATTTTCAAAAAAAGACTTAAATCTTTAGATTATTTATTTATTTTGTGATTAGTTGTTTATGAGTTATAACTTTATGTTATATTTAAAATTTTATGTTTTATTTGATGTTGGAATTGATGTTTTATTGTAGTTTTAAGAGTTGATTTTAATGTGCTATTTTATTTAAATAAATAGATTTTTAAAAAAATGATGGCGGGGCGGGTTTACCCGCCGGGTTCACGGGACAAAACGGGGCGGGTTTTGGCGGGTATTGAGGCGGGGCGGGTAACGGGTCTAAAAGTTTTTGGCGGGGCGGGTCTTGGGAAAGGCCAAACCCGTCCCATACCCGCCCCGTTGCCAACCCTAATCCAAATCTCTACAATGCCTTAGAACCACAAATTGTTTAACTACTCAAATACATATCCAAACTACAAATTCCAAATGAAATAACTAAGTAAAAAGGAAAAGAAAGAGAAAGCTTAGTCTAGATTATGGTAGGGGATGAAATTCCCAAGCTATTGCCTCCTTCCTTGCATGAATTGGTGGAGAGATGAAGAAGATATGGCCAAAAACCTCCAACTATGTGTAAATGTGTGAAGAACTCTTGAGAAAGGGGTAAGATGGTGTGAAATTCAAGAAGTGGGGTATTTATAGTGTTGGGGTAGGGTTTGGGTGTGATATTTGCAAGTAGGTCCCTCAAAAATGGAGAAAACACGCGTTTGGCACCGAAAATGGGGTGGCCCGGCCGGGTGGGGAAGTGGCCCGGCCGGGCGGAAGTGTCGGCCAAGCAGGCAAGAAACAGGGGCAGGTTGGCCCGGCCGGGCGAGTGATGCCACCCGGCCGGGCGAAACATTCATATATGGAGGAGTATCTTGAGTTGCTCGGCCGCCAGGCCGGGCCATAACTTCGTCTTTGGCCCCAGATTTTGCACGCGACCGCCCGGCCGGGCGAGTGATGCCACCCGGCCGGGCCAAACCTTCGACTTTGGCCTTAATTCTATGCTCGGCTGCCCGGCCGGGCGAGTCATGCCACCCGGCCGGGCCAAAGTTTCGACTTTGGCTCCTTGTGTCGTTTTCGTCCTCCAACCTCGTCCCTCCGTTTCTTGAGCTTCCGACATCCGATCGACTCGATTCTTTTGGCTATTCCACTCCATTTTTCGAGCCGGATCTAATGGTGCACTCCTCTTTCCGGTCTGATCACTTGTGGTATGCGTTTTGCTCCAAATTCCATCGTTTTACCTATACAATCGACAAAACAATACCTTTCTCTCATTTTGGCTAAAACAATCATATTCAATGCATAAATCAATGAAATCCACATCAAAATATACTTCACATGTGCCCCTAAAACGCGTAAATTCCACCCGAATCAAACTCCCCCAAACTTAAAATGTTGTTTGTCCTCAAACAACTAAGCACTTAAAGCAATGAGGGTGGAATGATCACAATGGAATATTCAATGCAAATAACACATGCAAAGTAAGATGTAATGATATCTCTTTCTCAAAGTGCATCTCTCAATGAAGGTCATAGGCTCATTATTGCAATTCACACTCATGGATCAAAGAATGCATAAACACACAACACATTGTGAATGGGAAACATAATCCAAGTGCTCAAGTCCTCTACTCACATGACAAAGTGTTTCTCTCAAACACACAAACAAATTGAGGATATTCATGCACTCATCAACCAAGTCATGCTATGCAATCACCATATGCTTGCCCAACTTCTACTTTCTACACACAATCAAATGCTCAACAATGTGATCAATAGGACTTAATCAAGGATGTAACATTGGCTCTTTGGACAAGGTAGGATGAATTTTTGGAATTTGTGACTCTTCTAGTGGAGGACAAAGCTTGTTGTTTTACAATGTGTGCTTTCACTTTCAAACTTTGCAAACTTCATCCTCACTTTTCCTTTTCTTTTCTTTTTCAAGCATTCATCACCTCATCTTTTGAACCATTTTTCTTTTCAAGCTTTTGGGGCTCTTTGTCCCTCTTTTCTTTTCCTTAATTTTCTTTTCATCTTTCTCTTTTTTTCAACTTTTCCAATTTCTCCTTTCACCAAAGACATTCAAGCACATGTTTCTCCACTTTGTCTTTTATCCACCACTAGATGTAGGTATCAAAGGCTCAAAAAAAAAGCTAAGTGGTTAACATTGTAGTTTGCCAAGAAAATGAGGAATTAAGCTCAAGGGGCTAACTACAGAAGATTACTTTGGTTTTGGGAAATTTTGGCTAAGTGACTCTTTTAGAACAAGATGGCCTATATCACATCACAAAGTCTCACACAATCATGCTTTCAAACAAGAACTTAGGCAAGTTCTAGGATTACTAGCAATAACATAGTCCACTCTCAAATGAACTAAACCGGATTACATGCTCGATTTAAGGCTCAATTCTCACCGGTTTATTCAATAGGACTCTCACATTCATCAAATGTTCCCAAACAACAACACATCATGCATCCATGCTATCAAAGCTCACAAATATGAACACAACATGATACCATATTCCAACACCAATCATGCATACATTCAAAGCAAATAGACATCACCACAACTACTCAACAATGGATTCCAATGACTATTCATGCTCACATTTCACCAATTGTCTACTACCCAACATATGATCAAAACCAACTTAACCAATATAAACATGTGAAAACCAAGTGTGCGCCGGTGCAAAATGTGACACAAGTAAAATGACGAACCGGTGCAAGGGTAACAACTAGTAGAAAAATAAAAGAAAAAATAACTCCCCCAAACTTAGAATTTTACTATGTATAAATTCTAAGTTTGGGGCTACAAGTTGTTACCTCCCTCCTTGCACATCCAATGCTTCTTCAAAGATCACCATTGCAACACTTGCTTCCTCCACTCCAAAGTTGGCTTTGCTTCTTCTTCATTCTCCAAGACTTGCTATCCATAGTACTCTTCATCCATACCTACAAAATAAACCAAGCCATCAAAACTATCAAAGCAATAAAAACAAGAAAGCAATAAAACCTTGGGTTGCCTCCCAAGAAGCGCTATTTTTAACGTCCTATGCCGGACGGTCCTTCCTAAAGGGGAATATCAAGTCACCCCATCATCCTCCTTGTTTTTGACCTTCTTGGCCTATGCAACCTTCTTGAAACCATTAAAGCATCCACTAGCCACTCCATCTGGCTCTTCAATCATGTCATAGGAAGTTGATGCCTCATTCATCCCCAAGTTCGTATAAGTAACTTTTCTTGATTTGGGGGAGTTTTTGAAGAAAACTCCCCCAAACTTGGCCTTCTTGCCCATCTTCAACTCATTGTCTTCCATTTGGGGGTCCTCTTTCACAACATTGATCTTGGGCTCTTCTTCCACCTTATCTTCCATGAGCTTCGAATAAGGATCTCTTTTGGAATACACATACTCTTCCTCCTCATCTTCATCATCACGAAATCTAACGGCCTTGTAGATGTTGAATGAGACTTTCTCCTCACCAACATGTAGTTCAAGCTCTCCGTTTCGTACGTTGATGATGGCTCCACCCGTTGCTAGGAACGGTCTTCCCAAGATCAAGGGGATTGCCCTATCTTCCTCCATATCAAGTACCACAAAATCAACCGGAAATATGAATTTCCCAACTTTGACAAGTACTTCCTCAACCGTTCCCAAGGGATAAACTATGGAGCGATCCGCCAATTGAAGATTCATGGTAGTAGGCGTCAATTTTCCCAAGCCAAGTGATTTGAAAAGTGATAATGACATGAGGTTTATGCTTGCTCCAAGATCACACAAAGCACGATAAGTTCCCTCTTTGCCAATCACACAAGGCAATGTAAATGAACCGGGATCCCTAAGCTTTGGAGGTAGCTTAGCTTGTATGATGGCACTACACTCTTCGGTGAGGTTCACGGTTTCAAATTCTACCATCCTTCTCTTGTTGGACATAATCTCCTTCAAAAATTTGGCATAATGAGGCATTTGCTCAAGGGCCTCTGCAAATGGGATGTTGATGTGCCTCTCCAAGAATTTTATGAACTTTGCATCCAAACTCGTCTTCTTGAGTCGTTGAGGGTATGGGATTGGAGGTTTGTGTGGAGATGGAGGCTTATGTGCATCATTTTCTTTCTCACTTGTTTTCTCCTTCTCAACATCTCTCTTTTCAACTTTCCTTCCTTGTTGTTCCTCTTCACCATCTTCCTTTGGCATCATAGGGCCTTCATAGCTTGTGCCACTCCTCAACTTAATTGAGTTGCATTGCTCCTTGGGGTTCAATTCCGTGGTTGAGGGGAATCGACCCGGCTTATGTTGATTTCCAACCATATTAGCAATTTGGCCCACTTGAATCTCAATGGCTTTCACATCATTCTTGATTCCCATCACTTCGTTTGCCAATTGGCCAATTTTCTCATCTTGACTCTCAAACTTTTGCCAAGTCTTTGTCATAAAACTCTTCGTCTCTCCCATGAACTTCTTAGTTTCTCCCATGAATGTTATAAACATTTCTTCCATAGTGAGCTTTGACGAAGACTCTTCTCTCACACCATCTCGTACATTGAAGTTCGACGGTGGTTGAATGGCATTGTGTGGGTTAGCATATGAGAAATTTTCATGGTTTCTCAAGCCGGGATAGTATTGGTTCGGATTAGAGGGATGATAGTTCCCATGGGTTTGTCTTTCTCCTCATCCTCTCTCTCGAAAATGACGATCCCTTTGATTGTTCATGTAATGGACCTCTTCATATTGATCGTCACTAGGTCCCATTAATGACTTGGCCGCCATCATCGAAGTCAATTTGTCCACCTTGTTGGATAGGGTGGCAAAATCATCCGACTCTCTAGTAGAAGCAACTTTTCGGGTTTGCCTTCTTTCGGATGGCCATTGGTTTCCGTTCTTTGCCATCTCCTCTAGGAGCACATAACCCTCTTCTGTCGTCTTTCCTAGCAAAGAACCTCCACCCGCCGAAGCATCTACCATCCCTCTCGTGCGATGGTCCATTCCATTGTAGAAGTAGCAAATGAGTTGATCTCGTGAGAAACCATGTTGTGGGCAACTTCTAATCAAATCTTTGAAGCGCTCCCATGCTTCGGCTCGGGACTCATCCTCATCTTGCATAAATGATGAAATCTCTCCTCGTATCTTGATGGTTTTGCTTGGAGGAAAGTATTTCATAAGAAAGGCATCTACAAGATCGGCCTAACTTTCGATCGTCCTTAGATCAAGGGACATACCATTGTTTTGCACGATCACGGAGGGAAAATGGGAATAATTGGAGACGGATGTAATCTTGAGGGACACGGTTGATCTTAACTGTTCCACTTATCTCTAAGAATTGAGATAAATGGAGGTTAGGATCCTCCTTTGACAACCCTCCAAATTGGTTGTTTTGGACCATCATGATTAGCGCCGGTTTGAGCTCAAAGTTATGAGGATCAACGGGTTCCCTACCCGCTCCTCCATATGGTCTAGGGATCGGGCGGAAGTGGTCTCTCAAGACTCGTTGATTCCCGTTTTCCTCCCTTTGCTCTCCATTTCTCTCCATATCAATATTCTCTTCACCTCTCCGACGAAAATTGTCCCTTAGTACTCCTTGAGGTCGGTTACCTCCATTCCCGTTAGGTTCCTCAACTCCTTCTACCCCATGATTCTCAAATTCCTCCTCTTCTTCAACCGGATTTTCCTGTCGATTCATTCTTTCCAACTCTAGTCTTCTCCTTTCGGCGTTCCTTCTTCGACAATTGGCTTCAATCTCCGAATTTAAGGGTAACACTTCTTGGTGGTTCCTCCTAGATCGTGTGATCATAAACCATGTCTATCAAAAGAGCAAACAAGAGTGAGAATTGCAAATAAGATTAAGATAACAAACACAAATATTTTTGGAATTTTACAAATAAAGAAAGCAAGTAAATGTCTAAACTAAAACTCTCTTAGCCTACACTCTAGAGCTTATAAAAACCTCCCCGGCAACGGCGCCATAAACTTGATTCACATGTTATGCAACACTAAATAAACAACCGCAAGTGTACGGTGTCTATTGTAGCGTGATAAGCACGAGGTCGATCCCACAAGGAGGCTAAGCGTAAAAGGGTAGTTTGCTAGCCGAGTTCTAAGTAGACGTGATCGATAATTTGAGTGGTGTTGAATTACCCCTAAGATTGCCTAACTATGTGTCACAAATAGACAACGAAAGAGTAAATATAAAATCAATCAACTAATCAGGCAAAGTGAGAAAACGAAAGTAAAAACGGATAAAAACTCAAAGAAGGAAGTGGTTTCCAAGGCAATTGTAGTATTTAGACGTCCGTTTATGAGAGTTATCTCGTTTAAATGGCCATTAAGGTTATCTCATATAGGGTGATCACACAAGAAGAATTAATTAATCTCTCGATCTAATTAACCAAAGGCGCAATGCAACATAGGCTCGTATCTCTACCTCACAAATGTTACACCACCTAAAATAGCTCCTAAGATCATTCAAATCCCTCTCCGATAATTAATCCTCTCTCGAGCTCATAATAATACCAGGTTTCATGCTTGCATACGATTAAATGGAATAAATCTCTCGATCTTACCCCAATTAACAATGGATCAAGCAAATCATCATGGCCACTAACAACATGCTTTACAATGGATAATTAAACATGCAAATAAAAGATAAACACCAATTAAAGCAAGAAATTACTCATAAACATCAATCCAAATCTACACAATGCCTTAGAACCACAAATTGTTTAGCTACTCAAATACATATCCAAACTACAAATTCTAAATTAAATAACTAAGTAAAAAGGAAAAGAAAGAGAAAGCTTAGTCTATATTATGGTAGGGGATGAAATTCCCAAGCTATTGCCTCCTTCCTTGCATGAATTGGTGGAGAGATGAAGAAGATATGGCAAAAAACCTCCAACTATGTGTAAATGTGTGAAGAACTCTTGAGAAAGGGGTAAGATGGTGTGAAATTCAAGAAGTGGGGTATTTATAGTGTTGGGGTAGGGTTTGGGTGTGATATTTGCAAGTAGGTCCCTCAAAAATGGAGAAAACACGCGTTTGGCACCGAAAATGGGGTGGCCCGGCCGGGTGGGGAAGTGGCCCGGCCGGGCGGAAGTGTCGGCCAAGCAGGCAAGAAACAGGGGCAGGTTGGCCCGGTCGGGCGAAACATTCGTAAATGGAGGAGTATCTTGAGTTGCTCGGTCGCCCGGCCGGGCCATAACTTCGTCTTTGGCCCCAGATTTTGCACGCGACCGCCCGGCCGGGCCAAACCTTCGACTTTGGCCTTAATTCTATGCTCGGCCGCCCGGCCGGGCGAGTCATGCCACCCGACCGGGCCAAAGTTTCGACTTTGGCTCCTTGTGTCGTTTTCGTCCTCCAACTTCGTCCCTCCGTTTCTTGAGCTTCCAACATCCGATCGACTCGATTCTTTTGGCTATTCCACTCCATTTTTCGAGCCGGATCTAATGGTGCACTCCTCTTTCCGGTCCGATCACTTGAGGTATGCGTTTTGCTCCAAATTCCATCGTTTTACCTATAAAATCGACAAAACAATACCTTTCTCTCATTTTGGCTAAAACAATCATATTCAATGCATAAATCAATGAAATCCACATCAAAATATACTTCACATGTGCCCCTAAAACGCGTAAATTCCACCCGAATCAAACTCCCCCAAACTTAAAATGTTGTTTGTCCTCAAACAACTAAGCACTTAAAGCAATGAGGGTGGAATGATCACAATGGAATATTCAATGCAAATAACACATGCAAAGTAAGATGTAATGATATCTCTTTCTCAAAGTGCATCTCTCAATGAAGGTCATAGGCTCATTATTGCAATTCACACTCATGGATCAAAGAATGCATAAACACACAACACATTGTGAATGGGAAACATAATCCAAGTGCTCAAGTCCTCTACTCACATGACAAAGTGTTTCTCTCAAACACACAAACAAATTGAGGATATTCATGCACTCATCAACCAAGTCATGCTATGCAATCACCATATGCTTGCCCAACTTCTACTTTCTACACACAATCAAATGCTCAACAATGTGATCAATAGGACTTAATCAAGGATGTAACATTGGCTCTTTGGACAAGGTAGGATGAATTTTTGGAATTTGTGACTCTTCTAGTGGAGGACAAAGCTTGTTGTTTTACAATGTGTGCTTTCACTTTCAAACTTTGCAAACTTCATCCTCACTTTTCCTTTTCTTTTCTTTTTCAAGCATTCATCACCTCATCTTTTGAACCATTTTTCTTTTCAAGCTTTTGGGGCTCTTTGTCCCTCTTTTCTTTTCCTTAATTTTCTTTTCATCTTTCTCTTTTTTTCAACTTTTCCAATTTCTCCTTTCACCAAAGACATTCAAGCACATGTTTCTCCACTTTGTCTTTTATCCACCACTAGATGTAGGTATCAAAGGCTCAAAAAAAAAGCTAAGTGGTTAACATTGTAGTTTGCCAAGAAAATGAGGAATTAAGCTCAAGGGGCTAACTACAGAAGATTACTTTGGTTTTGGGAAATTTTGGCTAAGTGACTCTTTTAGAACAAGATGGCCTATATCACATCACAAAGTCTCACACAATCATGCTTTCAAACAAGAACTTAGGCAAGTTCTAGGATTACTAGCAATAACATAGTCCACTCTCAAATGAACTAAACCGGATTACATGCTCGATTTAAGGCTCAATTCTCACCGGTTTATTCAATAGGACTCTCACATTCATCAAATGTTCCCAAACAACAACACATCATGCATCCATGCTATCAAAGCTCACAAATATGAACACAACATGATACCATATTCCAACACCAATCATGCATACATTCAAAGCAAATAGACATCACCACAACTACTCAACAATGGATTCCAATGACTATTCATGCTCACATTTCACCAATTGTCTACTACCCAACATATGATCAAAACCAACTTAACCAATATAAACATGTGAAAACCAAGTGTGCGCCGGTGCAAAATGTGACACAAGTAGAATGACGAACCGGTGCAAGGGTAACAACTAGTAGAAAAATAAAAGAAAAAATAACTCCCCCAAACTTAGAATTTTACTATGTATAAATTCTAAGTTTGGGGCTACAAGTTGTTACCTCCCTCCTTGCACATCCAATGCTTCTTCAAAGATCACCATTGCAACACTTGCTTCCTCCACTCCAAAGTTGGCTTTGCTTCTTCTTCATTCTCCAAGACTTGCTATCCATAGTACTCTTCATCCATACCTACAAAATAAACCAAGCCATCAAAACTATCAAAGCAATAAAAACAAGAAAGCAATAAAACCTTGGGTTGCCTCCCAAGAAGCGCTATTTTTAACGTCCTATGCCGGACGGTCCTTCCTAAAGGGGAATATCAAGTCACCCCATCATCCTCCTTGTTTTTGACCTTCTTGGCCCATGCAACCTTCTTGAAACCATTAAAGCATCCACTAGTCACTCCATCTGGCTCTTCAATCATGTCATAGGAAGTTGATGCCTCATTCATCCCCAAGTTCGTATAAGTAACTTTTCTTGATTTGGGGGAGTTTTTGAAGAAAACTCCCCCAAACTTGGCCTTCTTGCCCATCTTCAACTCATTGTCTTCCATTTGGGGGTCCTCTTTCACAACATTGATCTTGGGCTCTTCTTCCACCTTATCTTCCATGAGCTTCGAATAAGGATCTCTTTTGGAATACACATACTCTTCCTCCTCATCTTCATCATCACGAAATCTAACGGCCTTGTAGATGTTGAATGAGACTTTCTCCTCACCAACATGTAGTTCAAGCTCTCCGTTTCGTACGTTGATGATGGCTCCACCCGTTGCTAGGAACGGTCTTCCCAAGATCAAGGGGATTGCCCTATCTTCCTCCATATCAAGTACCACAAAATCAACCGGAAATATGAATTTCCCAACTTTGACAAGTACTTCCTCAACCGTTCCCAAGGGATAAACTATGGAGCGATCCGCCAATTGAAGATTCATGGTAGTAGGCGTCAATTTTCCCAAGCCAAGTGATTTGAAAAGTGATAATGACATGAGGTTTATGCTTGCTCCAAGATCACACAAAGCACGATAAGTTCCCTCTTTGCCAATCACACAAGGCAATGTAAATGAACCGGGATCCCTAAGCTTTGGAGGTAGCTTAGCTTGTATGATGGCACTACACTCTTCGGTGAGGTTCACGGTTTCAAATTCTACCATCCTTCTCTTGTTGGACATAATCTCCTTCAAAAATTTGGCATAATGAGGCATTTGCTCAAGGGCCTCTGCAAATGGGATGTTGATGTGCCTCTCCAAGAATTTTATGAACTTTGCATCCAAACTCGTCTTCTTGAGTCGTTGAGGGTATGGGATTGGAGGTTTGTGTGGAGATGGAGGCTTATGTGCATCATTTTCTTTCTCACTTGTTTTCTCCTTCTCAACATCTCTCTTTTCAACTTTCCTTCCTTGTTGTTCCTCTTCACCATCTTCCTTTGGCATCATAGGGCCTTCATAGCTTGTGCCACTCCTCAACTTAATTGAGTTGCATTGCTCCTTGGGGTTCAATTCCGTGGTTGAGGGGAATCGACCCGGCTTATGTTGATTTCCAACCATATTAGCAATTTGGCCCACTTGAATCTCAATGGCTTTCACATCATTCTTGATTCCCATCACTTCGTTTGCCAATTGGCCAATTTTCTCATCTTGACTCTCAAACTTTTGCCAAGTCTTTGTCATAAAACTCTTCGTCTCTCCCATGAACTTCTTAGTTTCTCCCATGAATGTTATAAACATTTCTTCCATAGTGAGCTTTGACGAAGACTCTTCTCTCACACCATCTCGTACATTGAAGTTCGACGGTGGTTGAATGGCATTGTGTGGGTTAGCATATGAGAAATTTTCATGGTTTCTCAAGCCGGGATAGTATTGGTTCGGATTAGAGGGATGATAGTTCCCATGGGTTTGTCTTTCTCCTCATCCTCTCTCTCGAAAATGACGATCCCTTTGATTGTTCATGTAATGGACCTCTTCATATTGATCGTCACTAGGTCCCATTAATGACTTGGCCGCCATCATCGAAGTCAATTTGTCCACCTTGTTGAATAGGGTGGCAAAATCATCCGACTCTCTAGTAGAAGCAACTTTTCGGGTTTGCCTTCTTTCGGATGGCCATTGGTTTCCGTTCTTTGCCATCTCCTCTAGGAGCACATAACCCTCTTCTGTCGTCTTTCCTAGCAAAGAACCTCCACCCGCCGAAGCATCTACCATCCCTCTCGTGCGATGGTCCATTCCATTGTAGAAGTAGCAAATGAGTTGATCTCGTGAGAAACCATGTTGTGGGCAACTTCTAATCAAATCTTTGAAGCGCTCCCATGCTTCGGCTCGGGACTCATCCTCATCTTGCATAAATGATGAAATCTCTCCTCGTATCTTGATGGTTTTGCTTGGAGGAAAGTATTTCATAAGAAAGGCATCTACAAGATCGGCCTAACTTTCGATCGTCCTTAGATCAAGGGACATACCATTGTTTTGCACGATCACGAAGGGAAAATGGGAATAATTGGAGACGGATGTAATCTTGAGGGACACGGTTGATCTTAACTGTTCCACTTATCTCTAAGAATTGAGATAAATGGAGGTTAGGATCCTCCTTTGACAACCCTCCAAATTGGTTATTTTGGACCATCATGATTAGCGCCGGTTTGAGCTCAAAGTTATGAGGATCAATGGGTTCCCTACCCGCTCCTCCATATGGTCTAGGGATCGGGCGGAAGTGGTCTCTCAAGACTCGTTGATTCCCGTTTTCCTCCCTTTGCTCTCCATTTCTCTCCATATCAATATTCTCTTCACCTCTCCGACGAAAATTGTCCCTTAGTACTCCTTGAGGTCGGTTACCTCCATTCCCGTTAGGTTCCTCAACTCCTTCTACCCCATGATTCTCAAATTCCTCCTCTTCTTCAACCGGATTTTCCTGTCGATTCATTCTTTCCAACTCTAGTCTTCTCCTTTCGGCGTTCCTTCTTCGACAATTGGCTTCAATCTCCGAATTTAAGGGTAACACTTCTTGGTGGTTCCTCCTAGATCGTGTGATCATAAACCATGTCTATCAAAAGAGCAAACAAGAGTGAGAATTGCAAATAAGATTAAGATAACAAACACAAATATTTTTGGAATTTTACAAATAAAGAAAGCAAGTAAATGTCTAAACTAAAACTCTCTTAGCCTACACTCTAGAGCTTATAAAAACCTCCCCGGCAACGGCGCCATAAACTTGATTCACGTGTTATGCAACACTAAATAAACAACCGCAAGTGTACGGTGTCTATTGTAGCGTGATAAGCACGAGGTCGATCCCACAAGGAGGCTAAGCGTAAAAGGGTAGTTTGCTAGCCGAGTTCTAAGTAGACGTGATCGATAATTTGAGTGGTGTTGAATTACCCCTAAGATTGCCTAACTATGTGTCACAAATAGACAACGAAAGAGTAAATATAAAATCAATCAACTAATCAGGCAAAGTGAGAAAACGAAAGTAAAAACGGATAAAAACTCAAAGAAGGAAGTGGTTTCCAAGGCAATTGTAGTATTTAGACGTCCGTTTATGAGAGTTATCTCGTTTAAATGGCCATTAAGGTTATCTCATATAGGGTGATCACACAAGAAGAATTAATTAATCTCTCGATCTAATTAACCAAAGGCGCAATGCAACATAGGCTCGTATCTCTACCTCACAAATGTTACACCACCTAAAATAGCTCCTAAGATCATTCAAATCCCTCTCCGATAATTAATCCTCTCTCGAGCTCATAATAATACCAGGTTGCATGCTTGCATACGATTAAATGGAATAAATCTCTCGATCTTACCCCAATTAACAATGGATCAAGCAAATCATCATGGCCACTAACAACATGCTTTACAATGGATAATTAAACATGCAAATAAAAGATAAACACCAATTAAAGCAAGAAATTACTCATAAACATCAATCCAAATCTACACAATGCCTTAGAACCACAAATTGTTTAGCTACTCAAATACATATCCAAACTACAAATTCTAAATTAAATAACTAAGTAAAAAGGAAAAGAAAGAGAAAGCTTAGTCTATATTATGGTAGGGGATGAAATTCCCAAGCTATTGCCTCCTTCCTTGCATGAATTGGTGGAGAGATGAAGAAGATATGGCAAAAAACCTCCAACTATGTGTAAATGTGTGAAGAACTCTTGAGAAAGGGGTAAGATGGTGTGAAATTCAAGAAGTGGGGTATTTATAGTGTTGGGGTAGGGTTTGGGTGTGATATTTGCAAGTAGGTCCCTCAAAAATGGAGAAAACACGCGTTTGGCACCGAAAATGGGGTGGCCCGGCCGGGTGGGGAAGTGGCCCGGCCGGGCGGAAGTGTCGGCCAAGCAGGCAAGAAACAGGGGCAGGTTGGCCCGGTCGGGCGAAACATTCGTAAATGGAGGAGTATCTTGAGTTGCTCGGTCGCCCGGCCGGGCCATAACTTCGTCTTTGGCCCCAGATTTTGCACGCGACCGCCCGGCCGGGCCAAACCTTCGACTTTGGCCTTAATTCTATGCTCGGCCGCCCGGCCGGGCGAGTCATGCCACCCGACCGGGCCAAAGTTTCGACTTTGGCTCCTTGTGTCGTTTTCGTCCTCCAACTTCGTCCCTCCGTTTCTTGAGCTTCCAACATCCGATCGACTCGATTCTTTTGGCTATTCCACTCCATTTTTCGAGCCGGATCTAATGGTGCACTCCTCTTTCCGGTCCGATCACTTGAGGTATGCGTTTTGCTCCAAATTCCATCGTTTTACCTATAAAATCGACAAAACAATACCTTTCTCTCATTTTGGCTAAAACAATCATATTCAATGCATAAATCAATGAAATCCACATCAAAATATACTTCACATGTGTCCCTAAAACGCGTAAATTCCACCCGAATCACATGTCTACCACCAAGTCATCCATATTTTTATAAAAAAAAATCGTAAAACATAAATTTTTTTTTTTAAAAAAAAAACTATCGAAATTATATACAAGTCTCGATTTTTTTTCTTTTTTATTTTTCTTCCCTTCTCCTCTTTTTCCGTCTTCCTATTTTAAGTTTTTATTCCAAACTTCTAATTTTTTCGTTTTTTTTCCTTTTACATTTTTTTTAATTTTCCTGCCTTTATTTTCTATTTTTATTTTTATTTGTATTTATTTTAATTTTAATAAAAAATAATATTATATGTATAATTTTATTATAGTCGGTAACACAATAAAGAATAACTACATTTAACAGTAATTAGTAATATCTTATTTAATAACAAATAATTTCAAACATTTAATTATATTCAATAATACAAAAAATAGTTATTAGTAATACCACGAATAATAATCAATAATAACATGCATATTAGTTAGTAATATTTTATACAATAACAAATAATTTCACACATCTAATTGTATTCAATAATACCAAAAACAATGGAAAAAAAAGGAAAATAAAGGCAGGAAAAAAAAAAAGTAAAAGGAAAAAAAACGAAGAAATTGAAAATTTGAAATAAAAACTGAAAATGGGAGAAAAAGAGAAATGGGAAGAAAAATTAAAAAGAAAAAAAATCAAGATTTGTGGCTAATTTCGATAGTTTTTTTTAAAATTATGTTTTACGATTTTTTTCTAAAAATATGGGTGACTTGATGGTGAATCGACGGTAACTTGGTAATGACTCGACTTCAGATTGTAAATATACAAATTAAGGTTGATTTTATTATATTTTGTGTAAATTAATGAAAAGATAATATAGTCTTTTAAATGTAATTATTTTTTAAAAAATATTTTTGGATGAACTCATAAAATTAGGGGTGCAGATAAACGTGGTAAGAAAAATGATTTTTGGGTGAACTCATTTAATAAAAGGATAATATAGTCCTTAAAATGTAATTATTTAAAAAAAATAAAATCTTTTGGGGTGAACTTATAAAATGAGCCGGTACAGATTAACATGGTAAACAAATAATTTTGGGGTGAACTTATGATTGCAGATAACCATGGTTAAAAAATGAATTGGGATGAACTCATAAAATGAGCGGGTGCAAATAACCGTAGTTAAAAAATAATTTGAAGGTGAACTAATTAAATGAACAGTAGATAAAATATAAATAAAATAATAATCTAATTTTGTTAAAAAAATCTAATATTACGTTCTTTTAATTTAAATATTATTATTACTATTAATTTTAATGAAGGATAAAATAGTAAATAATAAAATAAAATTTAAATAATTATTTTAAAATATTAAAAAAAAGGCAACATGTATCAAGTTAGAGCGACACAGAGCGATACAATTTGACATCCGAACTATTAATAGTTCAGGCGACACAAAAACTATTCTAAGAAAATCCCTTACAAGAATGTCTGGTTAGGGATATAGAAATAAAATATTAATTTTCTGCTATATTATAATATTATTAATTCAGTTCGGTCACTAATGAAAAAAAAAATAGAATAAATTGAACCAAATTTCTATTTAATATGATCGATTTTTTTCGACTGAAACCATTTTTTCTCATTTTGCTGTAACACAGATAGTTTATAGAACCCTTTAAACCTTTTCAAATTAAATTGGCCAATAAAAAGGTATGGAATATAAAAGAAAAAAGAAAATCTAAAACCATAAGCTCACAAGTCGAGCCATAGGCCGGGGTGCCGTTAAAACTTTGCCTGGGAAAACCCTCCTTAGAAACAAAACCCAGGCGAAGGAAAAAGGTAAACTCCTCTAACAATCAATGTCTGTAAAAGACAGTATACAAATCTTTATGCAAGAAAGTAAATAAGAAATCTGGAGGGTATCCCCTCCAAATGCAGTTGATATTCTTCGTCTTGGCCACTGCGTCAGCCGCCTGGTTGGCCTCTCTAAAAGTGTGAGAATACCGAATGTGCATGTCTGTGGTAATAGGATGGACCTGACTCCAGAGACCCTGTAGACGCCAAGGAACAGAAGGAGTAGAGCTCATCAAAGTGCTAACTGTCAGACTGGAATCCGACTCGATCCATAAGAACCGCCACCCTTGGGAATGTGCACACTGAATAGCAATGAGTGTCGTTGCTAACTCCGCCTCAAAAGGAATACCCCAACCAACCTCTTGGGCAATAGCCGCAACAAAGAACCCCCTGAAGTTCCTAAACACCGCCCCTGCATGCAAACTACCTGGAGAGGATGTTGCACTGCCGACTGTGTTGATCTTGTACCAATCCGGATCTGGGGGGATCCATCTAACAGACGAACCCTGACGAGTCGGCTTGTGCCTGCCCAAGACACCAAGAGACCTGACAATCAAGAGATCCCGAACTGAACCGTCAGAGTAACCCCGAGAGATGCTATTGGCTTCCCTAATACCAGCAACGATTTGCGCCATGCATCGTCTGACTGAAGGAAAGACCCCATCAAACACCACCCTGTTCCGCAGAGCCCAAATAGCCAGGGGCGGACCTAGGCACACCATGGGGGTGGCCATGGCCCCCCTCAACTTTTTTTTTAAAAATATATATTATAGGTATTAATTATTAAATTAATTAATTTTATTATAAATAAATTTATTTCTTAATTATTAGTTGGATTATTACTTAGACTGTTCTTCACTTTTTAAGTAACGAGCTCTTATCTAAATACTAATATTAAAATATACTTTAATTTCTTATATTTTAATTTTACAAGTTAATAATTTTTTAATAGGCCATATATATATTTTTATTGATAATTTTTTATATACAATTGAGTGTATTTTTAATAAATATTATCAATTATTCAATTGAATATCAACCGTTAGAACCAAGTTAAAATTGCACCATATAATGTAGATGGGTCTCATTTCAATTGATTATATTTTATGATGTGAATTAGTGATTATAATTTATTTTTTACTAGTTAAGTTTCTTTTTCTCGTGTTAACAAGTTCACAACACAAGTAGCAAAATCACATTATAGAGTTTGAAATATTTATAGAGTTTTAGATATTTAACAGGGAAATATATAAATATAGAATATTTAAATTTTATTAATGAACATATAAAATTGGCCCCCCTCAATACCAATCCTGGGTCCGCCCCTGCAAATAGCCCAAACTGTAGTGACAAATGCCGCTCTCCATAACTCCAAGGAATGCGGACCCAAACGAACTCTGGTAGCCTGGAGGAAGATATCAAGAAAGCTGATCCCCGTGTGGATCGTAACTCCAAAAAGCTGAGTCAGATGCTGAAGAATCTCCAGAGTGAATGGACAGTGAGCTAACAAGTGGTCTAAGACTCAGAGTCTCTACGACAGAGCATACACATCGAAGGACCGTGAATCCCAAATGAGACCAGCCAATCAGAAGTAGGGAGCTTGCCCCATATCGCCCTCCAAATAACTGTGGAACGACACATCAGAATGAAGGAACTTCAAATCCACGACGACCAGCCAAAGCGAGGGAGAGGAGATCTGAGCATGTCATAGGCTACTGAAGAGGTTAGCTCCCCTGGGGTAGTACCTTCAAATTAAATTGTTGATTCACAACATCATCACCGCAGTTTTTTTCAACTTAGTCTCCTACTCCCTTGAACATTCAAAGTTGAAAATATTCACAACTTAAATATATGTAGAAATATCGAATGAATATATCAATGTCAAATATGGTAAATTAAAAAAAATATAAAAATTTAATAACAAGCTTTTAATACATAAATTTTATATTTGTAATAAATTTATATAAAATATAATGTATAATGTTATTTCATATGATATTTGTCCATATTTTTATGATATTTCTTAATACTTTATCGATATTAGACTCAATCTGCACATTAAATTACTATATATTGATATTGCATTCGGATATTTATTATTATTCTTTTACGAATATGGTGAAAATGTTGTTTTTTTCAATTTGAATATTGGTGACCACAAATATTGAATATGTAGTGGACGGTTGACTTGGAATAAAAGACCGTCTCTTCTTTATAAATACCACACCTTGAGAAACACAAACCTTAATCCTTTTCTTGTTTTGCAAAATGACATCCTCATTTCTTGAATTCCCCAATTTCTTAAACATACTCACTTCATTTCTTTCCACACAATTCAATACATCTATCAATCAAACCATACATAGCTTTAACTATTCCAATTCTCACCAATCTTCTTCAGCTCAAGGGAAATGACCCTTTGGCAGCCCATCCCAAAACAACGCGTCTTGCTATTTGCACCACCATCCTCTTCTACGCTCCGATTCCCTCTGCGACGTCATCTTGCCACAATCGTTGATCATTACTTGCTCTCAATTGGAAATGCATCGGTTGCATCTCTCATCTCTCGCATCTCTTTTGTTGCCCGATTCTTTGAGCCCTTTCGTTTTCGTCCTTTTCGGATTGCTATCCGCCACTGAATTGCTCTACTAGTTGTGTTATGAGGAGCAAAATATATGGAGTAACTTCACCGGCCAAACGCACCCGATTCTGCTACTATGAATCAAGAAACAGAGCGACTGTTTTCGTCGTCCTCCTGTCATAAACTTTTCATTTTCTTAAATGACAAAATTGACTGACTCTCCTTTTTTTTTTTCATTAAATCTACATTTTTTTCTCTCCTTAAACAGAGTGAATATTAACTTGCAAGCAGAGTGGTTCATTTGTCGTACAATGAATGAACTAACAAAATATGAATGATCAAGTGTAAGGAAAGTCGGTTTAATTCTGTTATATTAATCATGGGGTTGGGCTGCTGTGTACTTGAATACAATCATATAGAAAATATTAAGTATATATAGAATAAATAACACAGTACTTAACAAAAGTCATTCTAGCCTAGTGATTGCCCTTTGATTGCCTTATCGCAATGACTTTGGCTTAATTATGATTATAAATATATTTGTTTATATCTGAAGTTAATTTATTGTGTACTCTTGAATTTGAGCTATATGAACCCTTCAATTGATAGTTAATTTTTGTTTTTATTTAAGATATATGTATATATGTGAATGAAGCCAGTTGATATTTATATTTCTATTTCTATGTATGGAGGCATTTTTCACTATTAACAATTAAGTTAATGATATATTACTGACTCTTTGTAATTTGCTGTAAAGAAATTGAATTTTATAAAAGAAAGAAGAAAAAAAGTTGAAGTTGAAGAAAAGTGAGATAGCTCAAGTGGTTAGAGCACCACTACCTAGGCCTTAGGTCCTGAGTTCGAGTCATGGGGAGGGGAAAAAAGGGATGGGTATTTAACTTCCATAAAAAAAAAAAAAAAGTTGAAGTTGAAGACAAAGTGGGATAGCTTAAGTGGTTAGAGCACAGTGACCTAAGGTCCTGCATTCGAGTCATGGGGAGGGGAAAAAAGGGATGGGTATTTAATTTAAAAAAAAAAAAAAAAAGTTGAAAAGAATTTTTAAATTAATTACCTTACTAACAATGTTTTCAGAAACATATTATTAAAATGAGATTATATACAAATAAGTACGCGTTTTGAAAATATATAGCAGTCAAGGTAACACCTCTTATAAAATTGCAACTAAGGTAATTTGAGACCATTTTACCCTCCATTTCATTTCTTTTCCAAAACTCACGCGCTTCCCCTTCTCCACACGCAATCTCCTTTTTCATCATGTCAAAACATTAAATTGCAACTAAGGTAATTTGTGACCATTTTACCCTCCATTTCATTTCTTTTCCAAAACTCACGCGCTTTCCCTTCTCCACACGCCATCTCCTTTTTCATCATGTCAAAACATTGTTCCTATCTGTAAAAGCTTCATATCAAATCAAATGCTGAGAGGAAATGTTTTTCCTTATAATGTGGTTTTGGAAGAAATATTTTATTTTTCGAGTTGAGAATGTGAATTCAATGTATCCGATTTCAACTTTCTCAAGAACACTGGGGCTAGGAGTATTCAAAAAAAAAACCGGACCGGAAAAAAGACCGGAACCGGACCGACCGGTTAGATTCCGGTCCGGGAAATTTTGGATTCCGGTCTTGCGGTCCGGACCGGTTTGGACTGGAATTTTTTTTTTAATTTTTTTTATATTTTTTACTAATGCACTCTCAATTATTTTTCAAAACCAAGTAATTGGTGAAAATGCGTTGAGATCTTATTACATTTTTTACAAATATATAATTTAACAAATATATTTAATTTATTTTTAGGGTCAAAAGATCATTAATAACAATGTAAATAAAATTCACATTGACGTAATGAAGAGCAAACACTTTAATTTTCATACACAAATTCATCAATCTTGTTCTTGCTTCCATAAATTAAAAAAAAAAAAACAATTCCGGTCCAAACCCGGACCGGACCGGAATTTTTCGGTGTGGTCCGGTCTGGACCGGATAGATTCCGGTCCGGTCTCCGGTCCGACCTTTTGGTAAGATTCCGGTCCCGGTCCAAACCGGTCCTGGTCCGGTTTTGGACCGGTGCACACCCCTAACTGGGGCCTCTTCTCTTTCCTCATTTCGTGAAAATGAGTTTCTCTCAGTCCAGCCGACCGCTTACCACACGACGGCCTTACCGCGACGGCGCGATCTCCATATGAGTTTATCTACGATTAAATTTTCTTAAATCTTTTTCTTAGTTAATCTGCATATACAAATTACAATTATACATTTATATGTTATACGTATTAATCTGAGATTAGTGATTTACCATATTAAGATTTAAGAATCTGTGTAAATTAATGTATAATTAGTGATTTTTACTCAGTTTATGTGCATATGTATAATTAGTGATTTACTTAGTTTACTCACTTTAATAATTTGATTGTTTCATTGTTTCTGCTGCAATTTTAAGAATTTTTTGTTATTTGGGCTTGAATTTCAGCACTGTAAAAAATTTTCCCCAGAATTTCGGTTCTTTTTTCGGTTTTTCTGTTTTAGCCGAAACCGAACAAATCCGCCCCTACCGCGCCCCCGTAATCCTTTCGCCACCTCCGATTCCGGCCTCAATTAAAATATGATTTTTTAAAAACATGTATAAAAAAAAGTGAGCACACTTTTGATGAACATAGAGAGTATTTTATATAAAAAATGGATTAATTATTTTACATAAAATGTTTTACCTAAACCACATAAACTCTAAACCCTAAAAACCTAATGCATAAACCTTATTAATAATTCGCACATTAGGTGCTTTTATCCCACTATAGTATTTTAACGTAATGAGTTGCACTTAACATAGAAAAATTAAAAATATCAATGAAAAATACAAACAAAATACTGCAAGTCAATTATATTTGCAGCGCCGTAATATACGAATAATAAAAAATTTCATTTTGTAAAGTTTGTTGTACATTAATAAAATGATATGTTTATTATTAATATGATATGTTCATCATTAATATGTTATGTTCATTACTTATATTTTATATTCAATTAATAGGGTTTAGAGTTTATGATTTAGTGTTTAGGGGTTAGGTTTAATTATGATTTATATTTTTGGTACATGGTTGATGAATAGGGTTTAGAGTTCAAGGTTTAATGTTTAGTGTTTAAGATTTAGGTTTCATTGTTTAGGGTTTATTAATAGGGTTTAGAGTTCAGTGTTTAGGGTTTAGTGTTTAGAGTTTAGGGTTTTAGGGGTTTAGGGTTTAGAGTTCAGAGTTTAGTGTTTATTGTTTAGGATTTAAGTTTCAGGGTTTATTAATAGGGTTTAGGGTTTATTAACAGGGTTTAGAGTTTACGGTTTAGGGTTTATAGTTTAGGGTTTAGGGGTTTAGAGTTTAGAATTCACTGTTTAGGGTAGAGTTCAGAATTTAGGGTTTATTAATAGGGTTTAGTGTTTAGTATTTAGAGTTTAGGGTTTAGTTTTTATGGTTTATGTTTAGAGTTTAGGGTTTCAGGTTTAATGTTTATGATTTAGGGTACAAGGTTTATTAATAGGATTTAGGGTTCAGTGTTTAGAGTTTAGAGTTTAGGGGTTAAGGGTTTAGAGTTCAGGGTTTAGGGTTTACGTTTACAATTTAGGGTTTCAGGGTTTAGGGTTTAGGTTTTATGCTTAGAGAATAGGGTTTATTAATAGGGTTTTAGAGTTCATGATTTATGGTTTATGCTTAGAGTTTAGGGTTTAAGATTTAGAGTTAAGGGTCTAGGGTTTAAAAATGGAACGGTTTCTTTTCTATTTGATGAATGAAAAAAAAGTAAGCATAAACAAAAACTCCATAATTAGAATAATACATCTAGACACTTATTTGTATATAAAGTTGTCAAAATCTAAATTTATATTAATGACATGTCTTATAAATAATCTAAATTCATATTAATGACATGTCTTATAAATAAGAAATATTTGAGAGAGTTTTTTCTATTTTATTATTATTTAAACATTTGCTAAAAATATTTATCTCATTTTTAATTGAACATTTTCTTATTTGAACAAAAAATAACTTTTTATTCTTTAAAAAATCTCAAAGATCTCTTATTTACACACTAACAATCCCCACACGGGCCACAACCACACTTGTTGCTACGGTGCTACCTACGACGACCGCCGACCAGTCCAGCCGACCGCTTACCCTACAACGGCCTTACCGCGATGGCGCGATCTCCGGATGAGTTTATCTACAATTAAATTTTCTTAAATCTTTTTCTTAGTTAATCTGCATATACAAATTACAATTAATCATTTATACTGTTATATGTATTAATCTGACATTAGTGATTTACTATATTAAGATTTAAGAATCTGCGTATATTAATGTATAATTAGTGATTTTTACTCAGTTTATGTGCATATGTTTAATTAGTGATTTTACCCTTCCTTCCTCAGTTTATGTGCATGCGTATATTAATGTATTCTGGACAGCTTTATGGACACTGTTGTGACTGATGCCCATAATGGTCTCCTTGTGAGTGTTCCATCAGCGGAAGAGGTTCGAAGGGTTGTCTTTGATATGGATGCTTCGAGCGCTCCGGGTCCGGATGGCTTTGGGGGCTGCTTTTATCAGGGATGTTGGGACATTGTGGGCCAGGAGGTGGTTGATGCTGTCAGACACTACTTCATTTCCAGACTTTTACCTCCCGGGCTGAACTCCTGTTTCATGACGCTTGTTCCCAAGACGGAAGGGGCAAGTAAAGTTGAGGATTTTCGTCCGATTGTGATGGGAAACTTCATCTTTAAGGTCATGACCAGAGTTTTATCTTCGAGATTGGGCACTTTTGTTAGTAGTTGTCTCTCTGCATATCAGTTTGGTTTCGTCCCGGGCAAGCGGATTCACACCTGCATCGCTCTAGCATCTGACGCCATTAATACCCTGGACTACCCGAGAGTTAACGGGCATATGGCCTTGAAGATTGATATGATCAAAGCGTTTGACACCATCTCTTGGCGGTTTCTGGAGGCTGTCATGGCAAGGATGTGCTTCTGTACTACTTTCATATCTATGGTGAGAGGAGTCCTGGATTCGGCTAGGATTTCAGTTCTCATCAATGGGGAGCCGAAGGGGTACTTTTCTTGCTCCCGGGGTGTTCGTCAGGGAGATCCTCTATCACCATTGCTTTTTTGTATTGCGGAGGAGGCGCTTGGTAGATGGATTGATTGGGAGATCGATAGAGGCCGTCTTCGTCCCATCCATTTTGTCCCTCGTTATCTCTTCTATGCGGACGACATCATGATATTTTTGAGGGCCACGGAGTCTAATATCAGGAACCTACATGCTGTTTTACAGGGGTATGGTCATCTTTCAGGTCAGATCTATAGTCCTCCGAAGTCTAGGGCCTTCTTTGGGCGTGCTTTTCCCCAAAGACTTCGTCGTCGGATGCACAGGGTCACAGGCATCGTAGAAGGATCCCTTCCTTTCACCTACCTAGGAGTCCCGATCTTTCGTGGTTGCCCCAGGAAGACTCATTTACAGCCAGTGGCAGACGATGTTATTGCTAAGTTTAGTCGTTGGAAGGGCAGCTCCCTTTCCTTGGCTAGGAGACGATGCTTGATTAACTCGATTATCACGGGATCTATGGTCCACTCCATGATGGTTTACAAATGGCCCATTTCACTACTTCGCCAGGTGGAATCTGCTATGCGCAACTTTCTTTGGAAGGGAGACATCAATCGTAAGAGTGGTTCTTGTTCGGTCTCGTGGAAGAGGGTTTGTGCTCCCTTTGGAGAAGGAGGGATGGGGGTTCGCTCCATTAGATTGGCGAATGCCTCCTTTCTCTGTAAGTTGAGTTGGGACATTCTTCAGCACAGATCTCCTGATACAGCTCTGCTTCACAGGAAACACTTTACCTCGGATGGCAGATTGCGTTCCCATGGGAGGATTTCATCTATTGGGCCGGGTATTCGTCCTCACGTTTCGAGGCTTTCTGATGGGTCAAGATGGGTGATTGGTAGGGGTTCGACAGTCAGCTTTTGGCATGATAACTGGTTGGGTTACATTATTTCTGATAAGATTGGCCTCCCGGATTGGTTTGCTGCTACCCTGAAGAGCACGGTCGGGGACTTCTTCTATGACGATTGTTGGCACTTTGAGGAGTGCTTCGTTACGGACTTCACAGATATCGTCAGAGACATTCTTCAGATTAGGGTTCTTCATGGCCCTGACAAACGTATTTGGGAAGGTACTACCTCAGGTGAGCTTACCTCTCGAGTGGCCTATGACATGCTCAGATCTCCTCTCCCTCGTCTTAGCTGGTCGTCGTGGATTTGGAGTTCCTTCATTCCGATGTGTCGTTCTACGGTTATTTGGAGGGCGATATGGGACAAGCTCCCTACTTCTGATTGGCTGGTCTCATTTGGGATTCACGGTCCTTCGATGTGTATGCTCTGTCGCAGTGACTCTGAGTCTTTAGACCACATATTAGCTCACTGTCCATTCACTCTGGAGATTCTTTAGCATCTGACTCAGCTTTTTGGAGTCACCATCCACACGGGGATTGGCTTTCTTGATATCTTCCTCCAGGCTACTAGAGTGCGTTTGGGTCCGCAGTCCTTGGAGTTATGGAGAGCGGCTTTTGTCACTACAGTTTGGGCTATTTGGGATCTGCGGAACAGAGTGGTCTTTGATGGGGTCTCCCCATCAGTCAGACGATGCATGGCGCAAATCGTTGCTGGTATTAGGGAAGCCAATAGTATCTCTCGGGGTTATGCTGACGGTTCAGTTCGGGATCTCTTGATTGCCAGGTCTCTTGGTATCTTGGGCAGGCACAAGTCAACTTGTCAGGGTTCGTCTGTTAGATGGATCCCCCTGGATCCAGATTGGTACAAGATCAACACAGACGGCAGTGCAACATCCTCTACAGGTAGTTTGCATGCATGGGCGGTGTTTAGGAACTTTAGGGGGTTCTTTGTTGCGGCTATTGCCCAAGAGGTTGGTTGGGTATTCCTTTTGAGGCGGAGTTAGCAGCGGCACTCATTGCCATTCAGTATGCCCATGCCCAAGGGTGGCGGTTCTTATGGATCGAGTCGGACTCCATTCTGACAGTTAACACTCTGATGAGCTCTACTCCTTCTGTCCCTTGGCGTCTGCAGGGTCTCTGGAGTCAAGTTCATCCTCTTACCACAGACATGCACATTCGGTATTCCCACACTTTTAGAGAGGCCAACCAGGCGGCTGACGCAGTGGCCAAGACGAAGATGAACTGCATTTGGAGGGGATATCCTCCAGATTTCTTACTTACTTTCTTGCATAAAGATTTGTATAACGTCTTTTACAGACATTGATTGTTAGAGGAGTTTACCTTTTTCCTTAGCCTGGGTTTTGTCCCTAAGGAGGGTTTTCCCAGGCAAGGTTTTAATGGCACTCCGGCCTCTGGCTCGACTTGTGAGCTTATGGTTTTAGGTTTTCTTTTTTCTTTTATATTCCATACCTTTTTATTGTCCATATGTGGTATATGTCTCTAAACGAGTAATGTAAGGTAACAAGTTTGGACGGCATGGATGAATATATTTTAACCCAAAATCTTTTTTGTGATAGTTGAGTAGCTGACGTAGTGAGATTAAGTCAGCTGGCCAACAAGATGAGTTATATTGATATCTTCCTCCAGGCTACTAGAGTGCGTTTGGGTCCGCAGTCCTTGGAGTTATGGAGAGCGGCTTTTGTCACTACAGTTTGGGTTATTTGGGATCTGCGGAACAGAGTGGTCTTTGATGGGGTCTCCCCCTCAGTCAGACGATGCATGGCGCAAATCGTTGCTCGTATTAGGGAAGCCAATAGTATCTCTCGGGGTTATGCTGACGGTTCCGTTCGGGATCTCTTGATTGCCAGATCTCTTGGTGTCTTGGGCAGGCACAAGCCGACTCGTCAGGGTTCATCTGTTAGATGGATCCCCCCGGATCCAGATTGGTACAAGATCAACACAGACGGCAGTGCAACATCATCTCCAGGTAGTTTGCATGCATGGGCGGTGTTTAGGAACTTTAGGGGGTTCTTTGTTGCGGCTATTGCCCAAGAGGTTGGTTGGGTATTCCTTTTGAGGCGGAGTTAGCATCGGCACTCATTGCTATTCAGTATGCCCATGCCCAAGGGTGGCGGTTCTTATGGATCGAGTCGGACTCCATTCTGACAGGTAACACTCTGATGAGCTCTACTCCTTCTGTCCCTTGGCGTCTGCAGGGTCTCTGGAGTCAAGTTCATCCTCTTACCACTGACATGCACATTCGGTATTCCCACACTTTTAGAGAGGCCAACCAGGCGGCTGACGTAGTGGCCAAGACGAAGATGAACTGCATTTGGAGGGGATATCCTCCAGATTTCTTACTTACTTTCTTGCATAAAGATTTGTATAACGTCTTTTACAGACATTGATTGTTAGAGGAGTTTACCTTTTTCCTTAGCCTGGGTTTTGTCCCTAAGGAGGGTTTCCCCAGGCAAGGTTTTAATGGCACTCCGGCCTCTGGCTCGACTTGTGAGCTTATGGTTTTAGGTTTTCTTTTTTCTTTTATATTCCATACCTTTTTATTGTCCATATGTGGTATATGTCTCTAAACGAGTAATGTAAGGTAACAAGTTTGGAGGGCATGGATGAATATATTTTAACCCAAAATCTTTTTTGTGATAGTTGAGTAGCTGACGTAGTGAGATTAAGTCAGCTGGCCAACAAGATGAGTTATATTGATATCTTCCTCCAGGCTACTAGAGTGCGTTTGGGTCCGCAGTCCTTGGAGTTATGGAGAGCGGCTTTTGTCACTACAGTTTGGGCTATTTGGGATCTGCGGAACAGAGTGGTCTTTGATGGGGTCTCCCTCTCAGTCAGACGATGCATGGCACAAATCGTTGCTGGTATTAGGGAAGCCAATAGTATCTCTCGGGGTTATGCTGACGGTTCAGTTCGGGATCTCTTGATTGCCAGGTCTCTTGGTGTCTTGGGCAGGCACAAGCCGACTCGTCAGGGTTCGTCTGTTAGATGGATCCCCCCGGATCCAGATTGGTACAAGATTAACACAGACGGCAGTGCAACATCCTCTCCAGGTAGTTTGCATGCATGGGCGGTGTTTAGGAACTTTAGGGGGTTCTTTGTTGCGGCTATTGCCCAAGAGGTTGGTTGGGTATTCCTTTTGAGGCGGAGTTAGCATCGGCACTTATTGCTATTCAGTATGCCCATGCCCAAGGGTGGCGGTTCTTATGGATCGAGTCGGACTCCATTCTGACAGTTAACACTCTGATGAGCTCTACTCCTTCTGTCCCTTGGCGTCTGCAGGGTCTCTGGAGTCAAGTTCATCCTCTTACCACAGACATGCACATTCGGTATTCCCACACTTTTAGAGAGGCCAACCAGGCGGCTGACGTAGTGGCCAAGACGAAGATGAACTGCATTTGGAGGGGATATCCTCTAGATTTCTTACTTACTTTCTTGCATAAAGATTTGTATAACGTCTTTTACAGACATTGATTGTTAGAGGAGTTTACCTTTTTCCTTAGCCTGGGTTTTGTCCCTAAGGAGGGTTTCCCCAGGCAAGGTTTTAATGGCACTCCGGCCTCTGGCTCGACTTGTGAGCTTATGGTTTTAGGTTTTCTTTTTTCTTTTATATTCCATACCTTTTTATTGTCCATATGTGGTATATGTCTCTAAACGAGTAATGTAAGGTAACAAGTTTGGAGGGCATGGATGAATATATTTTAACCCAAAATCTTTTTTGTGATAGTTGAGTAGCTGACGTAGTGAGATTAAGTCAGCTGGCCAACAAGATGAGTTATATTGATATCTTCCTCCAGGCTACTAGAGTGCGTTTGGGTCCGCAGTCCTTGGAGTTATGGAGAGCGGCTTTTGTCACTACAGTTTGGGCTATTTGGGATCTGCGGAACAGAGTGGTCTTTGATGGGGTCTCCCTCTCAGTCAGACGATGCATGGCACAAATCGTTGCTGGTATTAGGGAAGCCAATAGTATCTCTCGGGGTTATGCTGACGGTTCAGTTCGGGATCTCTTGATTGCCAGGTCTCTTGGTGTCTTGGGCAGGCACAAGCCGACTCGTCAGGGTTCGTCTGTTAGATGGATCCCCCCGGATCCAGATTGGTACAAGATTAACACAGACGGCAGTGCAACATCCTCTCCAGGTAGTTTGCATGCATGGGCGGTGTTTAGGAACTTTAGGGGGTTCTTTGTTGCGGCTATTGCCCAAGAGGTTGGTTGGGTATTCCTTTTGAGGCGGAGTTAGCATCGGCACTCATTGCTATTCAGTATGCCCATGCCCAAGGGTGGCGGTTCTTATGGATTGAGTCGGACTCCATTCTGACAGTTAACACTCTGATGAGCTCTACTCCTTTTGTCCCTTAGCGTCTGCAGGGTCTCTGGAGTCAAGTTCATCCTCTTACCACAGACATGCACATTCGGTATTCCCACACTTTTAGAGAGGCCAACCAGGCGGCTGACGCAGTGGCCAAGACGAAGATGAACTGCATTTGGAGGGGATATCCTCCAGATTTCTTACTTACTTTCTTGCATAAAGATTTGTGTAACGTCTTTTACAGACATTGATTGTTAGAGGAGTTTACCTTTTTCCTTAGCCTGGGTTTTGTCCCTAAGGAGGGTTTTCCTAGGCAAGGTTTTAATGGCACTCCGGCCTCTGGCTCGACTTGTGAGCTTATGGTTTTAGGTTTTCTTTTTTCTTTTATATTCCATACCTTTTTATTGTCCATATGTGGTATATGTCTCTAAACGAGTAATGTAAGGTAACAAGTTTGGAGGGCATGGATGAATATATTTTAAACCAAAATCTTTTCTGTGATAGTTGAGTAGCTGACGTAGTGAGATTAAGTCAGCTGGCCAACAAGATGAGTTATATTGATATCTTCCTCCAGGCTACTAGAGTGCGTTTGGGTCCGCAGTCCTTGGAGTTATGGAGAGCGGCTTTTGTCACTACAGTTTGGGTTATTTGGGATCTGCGGAACAGAGTGGTGTTTGATGGGGTCTCCCCCTCAGTCAGACGATGCATGGCGCAAATCGTTGCTGGTATTAGGGAAGCCAATAGTATCTCTCGGGGTTATGCTGACGGTTCCGTTCGGGATCTCTTGATTGCCAGATCTCTTGGTGTCTTGGGCAGGCACAAGCCGACTCGTCAGGGTTCATCTGTTAGATGGATCCCCCCGGATCTAGATTGGTACAAGATCAACACAAACGGCAGTGCAACATCCTCTCCAGGTAGTTTGCATGCATGGGCGGTGTTTAGGAACTTTAGGGGGTTCTTTGTTGCGGCTATTGCCCAAGAGGTTGGTTGGGTATTCCTTTTGAGGCGGAGTTAGCATCGACACTCATTGCTATTCAGTATGCCCATGCCCAAGGGTGGCAGTTCTTATGGATCGAGTCGGACTCCATTCTGACAGTTAACACTCTGATGAGCTCTACTCCTTCTGTCCCTTAGCGTCTGCAGGGTCTCTGGAGTCAAGTTCATTCTCTTACCACAGACATGCACATTCGGTATTCCCACACTTTTAGAGAGGCCAACCAGGCGGCTGACGCAGTGGCCAAGACGAAGATGAACTGCATTTGGAGGGGATATCCTCCAGATTTCTTACTTACTTTCTTGCATAAAGATTTGTATAACGTCTTTTACAGACATTGATTGTTAGAGGAGTTTACCTTTTTCCTTAGCCTGGGTTTTGTCCCTAAGGAGGGTTTTCCCAGGCAAGGTTTTAATGGCACTCCGGCCTCTGGCTCGACTTGTGAGCTTATGGTTTTTGGTTTTTTTTTTTCTTTTATATTCCATACCTTTTTATTGTCCATATGTGGTATATGTCTCTAAACGAGTAATGTAAGGTAACAAGTTTGGAGGGCATGGATGAATATATTTTAAACCAAAATCTTTTCTGTGATAGTTGAGTAGCTGACGTAGTGAGATTAAGTCAGCTGGCCAACAAGATGAGTTATATTGATATCTTCCTCCAGGCTACTAGAGTGCGTTTGGGTCCGCAGTCCTTGGAGTCATGGAGAGCGGCTTTTGTCACTACAGTTTGGGTTATTTGGGATCTGCGGAACAGAGTGGTGTTTGATGGGGTCTCCCCCTCAGTCAGACGATGCATGGCGCAAATCGTTGCTGGTATTAGGGAAGCCAATAGTATCTCTCGGGGTTATGCTGACGGTTCCGTTCGGGATCTCTTGATTGCCAGATCTCTTGGTGTCTTGGGCAGGCACAAGCCGACTCGTCAGGGTTCATCTGTTAGATGGATCCCCCCGGATCCAGATTGGTACAAGATCAACACAGACGGCAGTGCAACATCCTCTCCAGGTAGTTTGCATGCATGGGCGGTGTTTAGGAACTTTATGGGGTGCTTTGTTGCGGCTATTGCCCAAAAGGTTGGTTGGGTATTCCTTTTGAGGCGGAGTTAGCAGCGGCACTCATTGCTATTCAGTATGCCCATGCCCAAGGGTGGCGGTTCTTATGGATCGAGTCGAACTCCATTCTGACATTTAACACTCTAATCAGCTCTACTCCTTCTGTCCCTTGGCGTCTGCAGGGTCTCTGGAGTCAAGTTCATCCTCTTACCACAGACATGCACATTCGGTATTCCCACACTTTTAGAGAGGCCAACCAGGCGGCTGACGCAGTGGCCAAGACGAAGATGAACTGCATTTGGAGGGGATATCCTCCAGATTTCTTACTTACTTTCTTGCATAAAGATTTGTATAACGTCTTTTACAGACATTGATTGTTAGAGGAGTTTACCTTTTTCCTTAGCCTGGGTTTTGTCCCTAAGGAGGGTTTTCCCAGGCAAGGTTTTAATGGCACTCCGGCCTCTGGCTCGACTTGTGAGCTTATGGTTTTAGGTTTTCTTTTTTCTTTTATATTCCATACCTTTTTATTGTCCATATGTGGTATATGTCTCTAAACGAGTAATGTAAGGTAACAAGTTTGGAGGGCATGGATGAATATATTTTAACCCAAAATCTTTTTTGTGATAGTTGAGTAGCTGACGTAGTGAGATTAAGTCAGCTAGCCAACAAGATGAGTTATATTGATATCTTCCTCCAGGCTACTAGAGTGCGTTTCGGTCCGCAGTCCTTGGAGTTATGGAGAGCGGCTTTTGTTACTACAGTTTGGGCTATTTGGGATCTGCGGAACAGAGTGGTCTTTGATGGGGTCTCCCCCTCAGTCAGACGATGCATGGTACAAATCGTTGCTGGTATTAGGGAAGCCAATAGTATCTCTCGGGGTTATGCTGACGGTTCAGTTCGGGATCTCTTGATTGCCAGGTCTCTTGGTGTCTTGGGCAGGCACAAGCCGACTCGTCAGGGTTCGTCTGTTAGATGGATCCCCCCGGATCCAGATTGGTACAAGATTAACACAGACGGCAGTGCAACATCCTCTCCAGGTAGTTTGCATGCATGGGCGGTGTTTAGGAACTTTAGGGGGTTCTTTGTTGCGGCTATTGCCCAAGAGGTTGGTTGGGTATTCCTTTTGAGGCGGAGTTAGCATCGGCACTCATTGCTATTCAGTATGCCCATGCCCAAGGGTGGCGGTTCTTATGGATCGAGTCGGACTCCATTCTGACAGTTAACACTCTGATGAGCTCTACTCCTTCTGTCCCTTGGCGTCTGCAGGGTCTCTGGAGTCAAGTTCATCCTCTTACCACAGACATGCACATTCGGTATTCCCACACTTTTAGAGAGGCCAACCAGGCGGCTGACGCAGTGGCCAAGACGAAGATGAACTGCATTTGGAGGGGATATCCTCCAGATTTCTTACTTACTTTCTTGCATAAAGATTTGTATAACGTCTTTTACAGACATTGATTGTTAGAGGTGTTTACCTTTTTCCTTAGCCTGGGTTTTGTCCCTAAGGAGGGTTTTCCCAGGCAAGGTTTTAATGGCACTCCGGCCTCTGGCTCGACTTGTGAGCTTATGGTTTTTGGTTTTCTTTTTTCTTTTATATTCCATACCTTTTTATTGTCCATATGTGGTATATGTCTCTAAACGAATAATGTAAGGTAACAAGTTTGGAGGACATGGATGAATATATTTTAAACCAAAATCTTTTCTGTGATAGGTGAGTAGCTGACGTAGTGAGATTAAGTCAGTTGGCCAACAAGATGAGTTATATTGATATCTTCCTCCAGGCTACTAGAGTGCGTTTGGGTCCGCAGTCCTTGGAGTTATGGAGAGCGGCTTTTGTCACTACAGTTTGGGTTATTTGGGATCTGCGGAACAGAGTGGTCTTTGATGGGGTCTCCCCCTCAGTCAGACGATGCATGGCGCAAATTGTTGCTGGTATTAGGGAAGCCAATAGTATCTCTCGGGGTTATGCTGACGGTTCCGTTCGGGATCTTTTGATTGCCAGATCTCTTGGTGTCTTGGGCAGGCAGAAGCCGACTCGTCAGGGTTCATCTGTTAGATGGATCCCCCCGGATCCAGATTGGTACAAGATCAACACAGACGGCAGTGCAACATCCTCTCCAGGTAGTTTGCATGCATGGGCGGTGTTTAGGAACTTTATGGGGTTCTTTGTTGCAGCTATTGCCCAAAAGGTTGGTTGGGTATTCCTTTTGAGGCGGAGTTAGCAGCGGCACTCATTGCTATTCAGTATGCCCATGCCCAAGGGTGGCGGTTCTTATGGATCGAGTCGAACTCCATTCTGACATTTAACACTCTGATCAGCTCTACTCCTTCTGTCCCTTGGCGTCTGCAGGGTCTCTGGAGTCAAGTTCATCCTCTTACCACAGACATGCACATTCGGTATTCCCACACTTTTAGAGAGGCCAACTAGGCGGCTGACGCAGTGGCCAAGACGAAGATGAACTGCATTTGGAGGGGATATCCTCCAGATTTCTTACTTACTTTCTTGCATAAAGATTTGTATAACGTCTTTTACAAACATTGATTGTTAGAGGAGTTTACCTTTTTCCTTAGCCTGGGTTTTGTCCCTAAGGAGGGTTTTCCCAGGCAAGGTTTTAATGGCACTCCGGCCTCTGGCTCGACTTGTGAGCTTATGGTTTTAGGTTTTCTTTTTTCTTTTATATTCCATACCTTTTTATTGTCCATATGTGGTATATGTCTCTAAACGAGTAATGTAAGGTAACAAGTTTGGAGGGCATGGATGAATATGTTTTAACCCAAAATCTCTTTTGTGATAGTTGAGTAGCTGACGTAGTGAGATTAAGTCAGCTGGCCAACAAGATGAGTTATATTGATATCTTCCTCCAGGCTACTAGAGTGCGTTTGGGTCCGCAGTCCTTGGAGTTATGGAGAGCGGCTTTTGTTACTACAGTTTGGGCTATTTGGGATCTGCGGAACAGAGTGGTCTTTGATGGGGTCTCCCCCTCAGTCAGACGATGCATGGCACAAATCGTTGCTGGTATTAGGGAAGCCAATAGTATCTCTCGGGGTTATGCTGACGGTTCAGTTCGGGATCTCTTGATTGCCAGGTCTCTTGGTGTCATGGGCAGGCACAAGCCGACTCGTCAGGGTTCGTCTGTTAGATTGATCCCCCCGGATCCAGATTGGTACAAGATTAACACAGACGGCAGTGCAACATCCTCTCCAGGTAGTTTGCATGCATGGGCGGTGTTTAGGAACTTTAGGGGGTTCTTTGTTGCGGCTATTGCCCAAGAGGTTGGTTGGGTATTCCTTTTGAGGCGGAGTTAGCAGCGGCACTCATTGCTATTCAGTATGCCCATGCCCAAGGGTGGCGGTTCTTATGGATCGAGTCGGACTCCATTCTGACAGTTAACACTCTGATGAGCTCTACTCCTTCTGTCCCTTGGCGTCTGCAGGGTCTCTGGACTCAAGTTCATCCTCTTACCACATACATGCACATTCGGTATTCCCACACTTTTAGAGAGGCCAACCAGGCGGCTGACGCAGTGGCCAAGACGAAGATGAACTGCATTTGGAGGGGATATCCTCCAGATTTCTTACTTACTTTCTTGCATAAAGATTTGTATAACGTCTTTTACAGACATTGATTGTTAGAGGAGTTTACCTTTTTCCTTAGCCTGGGTTTTGTCCCTAAGGAGGGTTTTCCCAGGCAAGGTTTTAATGGCACTCCGGCCTCTGGCTCGACTTGTGAGCTTATGGTTTTAGGTTTTCTTTTTTCTTTTATATTCCATACCTTTTTATTGTCCATATGTGGTATATGTCTCTAAACGAGTAATGTAAGGTAACAAGTTTGGAGGGCATGTATGCATATATTTTAAACCAAAATCTTTTCTGTGATAGTTGAGTAGCTGACGTAGTGAGATTAAGTCAGCTGGCCAACAAGATGAGTTATATTGATATCTTCCTCCAGGCTACTAGAGTGCGTTTGGGTCCGCAGTCCTTGGAGTTATGGAGAGCGGCTTTTGTCACTACAGTTTGGGTTATTTGGGATCTGCGGAACAGAGTGGTCTTTGATGGGGTCTCCCCCTCAGTCAGACGATGCATGGCGCAAATCGTTGCTGGTATTAGGGAAGCCAATAGTATCTCTCGGGGTTATGCTGACGGTTCCGTTCGGGATCTCTTGATTGCCAGATCTCTTGGTGTCTTGGGCAGGCACAAGCCGACTCGTCAGGGTTCATCTGTTAGATGGATCCCCCCGGATCCAGATTGGTACAAGATCAACACAGACGGCAGTGCAACATCCTCTCCAGGTAGTTTGCATGCATGGGCGGTGTTTAGGAACTTTATGGGGTTCTTTGTTGCGGCTATTGCCCAAAAGGTTGGTTGGGTATTCCTTTTGAGGCGGAGTTAGCAGCGGCACTCATTGCTATTCAGTATGCCCATGCCCAAGGGTGGCGGTTCTTATGGATCGAGTCGAACTCCATTCTGACATTTAACACTCTGATCAGCTCTACTCCTTCTGTCCCTTGGCGTCTGCAGGGTCTCTGGAGTCAAGTTCATCCTCTTACCACAGACATGCACATTCGGTATTCCCACACTTTTAGAGAGTTCAACCAGGCGGCTGACGCAGTGGCCAAGACGAAGATGAACTTCATTTGGAGGGGATATCCTCCAGATTTCTTACTTACTTTCTTGCATAAAGATTTGTATAACGTCTTTTACAGACATTGATTGTTAGTGGAGTTTACCTTTTTCCTTAGCCTGGGTTTTGTCCCTAAGGAGGGTTTTCCCAGGCAAGGTTTTAATGGCACTCCGGCCTCTGGCTCGACTTGTGAGCTTATGGTTTTAGGTTTTCTTTTTTCTTTTATATTCCATACCTTTTTATTGTCCATATGTGGTATATGTCTCTAAACGAGTAATGTAAGGTAACAAGTTTGGAGGGCATGGATGAATATATTTTAACCCAAAATCTTTTTTGTGATAGTTGAGTAGCTGACGTAGTGAGATTAAGTCAGCTGGCCAACAAGATGAGTTATATTGATATCTTCCTCCAGGCTACTAGAGTGCGTTTGGGTCCGCAGTCCTTGGAGTTATGGAGAGCGGCTTTTGTTACTACAGTTTGGGCTATTTGGGATTTGCGGAACAGAGTGGTCTTTGATGGGGTCTCCCCCTCAGTCAGACGATGCATGGCACAAATCGTTGCTGGTATTAGGGAAGCCAATAGTATCTCTCGGGGTTATGCTGACGGTTCAGTTCGGGATCTCTTGATTGCCAGGTCTCTTGGTGTCTTGGGCAGGCACAAGCCGACTCGTCAGGGTTCGTCTGTTAGATGGATCCCCCCGGATCCAGATTGGTACAAGATTAACACAGACGGCAGTGCAACATCCTCTCCAGGTAGTTTGCATGCATGGGCGGTGTTTAGGAACTTTAGGGGGTTCTTTGTTGCGGCTATTGCCCAAGAGGTTGGTTGGGTATTCCTTTTGAGGCGGAGTTAGCATCGGCACTCATTGCTATTCAGTATGCCCATGCCCAAGGGTGGCGGTTCTTATGGATCGAGTCGGACTCCATTCTGACAGTTAACACTCTGATGAGCTCTACTCCTTCTGTCCCTTGGCGTCTGCAGGGTCTCTGGAGTCAAGTTCATCCTCTTACCACAGACATGCACATTCGGTATTCCCACACTTTTAGAGAGGCCAACCAGGCGGCTGACGCAGTGGCCAAGACGAAGATGAACTGCATTTGGAGGGGATATCCTCCAGATTTCTTACTTACTTTCTTGCATAAAGATTTGTATAACGTCTTTTACAGACATTGATTGTTAGTGGAGTTTACCTTTTTCCTTAGCCTGGGTTTTGTCCCTAAGGAGGGTTTTCCCAGGCAAGGTTTTAATGGCACTCCGGCCTCTGGCTCGACTTGTGAGCTTATGGTTTTTGGTTTTCTTTTTTCTTTTATATTCCATACCTTTTTATTGTCCATATGTGGTATATGTCTCTAAACGAGTAATGTAAGGTAACAAGTTTGGAGGACATGGATGAATATATTTTAAACCAAAATCTTTTCTGTGATAGGTGAGTAGCTGACGTAGTGAGATTAAGTCAGTTGGCCAACAAGATGAGTTATATTGATATCTTCCTCCAGGCTACTAGAGTGCGTTTGGGTCCGCAGTCCTTGGAGTTATGGAGAGCGGCTTTTGTCACTACAGTTTGGGTTATTTGGGATCTGCGGAATATAGTGGTCTTTGATGGGGTCTCCCCCTCAGTCAGACGATGCATGGCGCAAATTGTTGCTGGTATTAGGGAAGCCAATAGTATCTCTCGGGTTTATGCTGACGGTTCCGTTCGGGATCTTTTGATTGCCAGATCTCTTGGTGTCTTGGGCAGGCAGAAGCCGACTCGTCAGGGTTCATCTGTTCGATGGATCCCCCCGGATCCAGATTGGTACAAGATCAACACAAACGGCAGTGCAACATCCTCTCCAGGTAGTTTGCATGCATGGGCGGTGTTTAGGAACTTTATGGGGTTCTTTGTTGCGGCTATTGCCCAAAAGGTTGGTTGGGTATTCCTTTTGAGGCGGAGTTAGCAGCGGCACTCATTGCTATTCAGTATGCCCATGCCCAAGGGTGGCGGTTCTTATGGATCGAGTCGAACTCCATTCTGACATTTAACACTCTAATCAGCTCTACTCCTTCTGTCCCTTGGCGTCTGCAGGGTCTCTGGAGTCAAGTTCATCCTCTTACCACAGACATGCACATTCGGTATTCCCACACTTTTAGAGAGGCCAACCAGGCGGCTGACGCAGTGGCCAAGACGAAGATGAACTGCATTTGGAGGGGATATCCTCCAGATTTCTTACTTACTTTCTTGCATAAAGATTTGTATAACGTATTTTACAGACATTGATTGTTAGAGGAGTTTACCTTTTTCCTTAGCCTGGGTTTTGTCCCTAAGGAGGGTTTTCCCAGGCAAGGTTTTAATGGCACTCCGGCCTCTGGCTCGACTTGTGAGCTTATGGTTTTAGGTTTTCTTTTTTCTTTTATATTCCATACCTTTTTATTGTCCATATGTGGTATATGTCTCTAAACGAGTAATGTAAGGTAACAAGTTTGGAGGGCATGGATGAATATATTTTAACCCAAAATCTCTTTTGTGATAGTTGAGTAGCTGACGTAGTGAGATTAAGTCAGCTGGCCAACAAGATGAGTTATATTGATATCTTCCTCTAGGCTACTAGAGTGCGTTTGGGTCCGCAGTCCTTGGAGTTATGGAGAGCGGCTTTTGTTACTACAGTTTGGGCTATTTGGGATCTGCGGAACAGAGTGGTCTTTGATGGGGTCTCCCCCTCAGTCAGACGATGCATGGCACAAATCGTTGCTGGTATTAGGGAAGCCAATAGTATCTCTCGGGGTTATGTTGACGGTTCAGTTCGGGATCTCTTGATTGCCAGGTCTCTTGGTGTCATGGGCAGGCACAAGCCGACTCGTCAGGGTTCGTCTGTTAGATTGATCCCCCCGGATCCAGATTGGTACAAGATTAACACAGACGGCAGTGCAACATCCTCTCCAGGTAGTTTGCATGCATGGGCGGTGTTTAGGAACTTTAGGGGGTTCTTTGTTGCGGCTATTGCCCAAGAGGTTGGTTGGGTATTCCTTTTGAGGCGGAGTTAGCAGCGACACTCATTGCTATTCAGTATGCCCATGCCCAAGGGTGGCGGTTCTTATGGATCGAGTCGGACTCCATTCTGACAGTTAACACTGTGATGAGCTCTACTCCTTCTGTCCCTTGGCGTCTGCAGGGTCTCTGGAGTCAAGTTCATCCTCTTACCACATACATGCACATTCGGTATTCCCACACTTTTAGAGAGGCCAACCAGGCGGCTGACGCAGTGGCCAAGACGAAGATGAACTGCATTTGGAGGGGATATCCTCCAGATTTCTTACTTACTTTCTTGCATAAAGATTTGTATAACGTCTTTTACATACATTGATTGTTAGAGGAGTTTACCTTTTTCCTTAGCCTGGGTTTTGTCCCTAAGGAGGGTTTTCCCAGGCAAGGTTTTAATGGCACTCCGGCCTCTGGCTCGACTTGTGAGCTTATGGTTTTAGGTTTTCTTTTTTCTTTTATATTCCATACCTTTTTATTGTCCATATGTGGTATATGTCTCTAAACGAGTAATGTAAGGTAACAAGTTTGGAGGGCATGTATGCATATATTTTAAACCAAAATCTTTTCTGTGATAGTTGAGTAGCTGACGTAGTGAGATTAAGTCAGCTGGCCAACAAGATGAGTTATATTGATATCTTCCTCCAGGCTACTAGAGTGCGTTTGGGTCCGCAGTCCTTGGAGTTATGGAGAGCGGCTTTTGTCACTACAGTTTGGGTTATTTGGGATCTGCGGAACAGAGTGGTCTTTGATGGGGTCTCCCCCTCAGTCAGACGATGCATGGCGCAAATCGTTGCTCGTATTAGGGAAGCCAATAGTATCTCTCGGGGTTATGCTGACGGTTCCGTTCGGGATCTCTTGATTGCCAGATCTCTTGGTGTCTTGGGCAGGCACAAGCCGACTCGTCAGGGTTCATCTGTTAGATGGATCCCCCCGGATCCAGATTGGTACAAGATCAACACAGACGGCAGTGCAACATCCTCTCCAGGTAGTTTACATGCATGGGCGGTGTTTAGGAACTTTAGGGGGTTCTTTGTTGCGGCTATTGCCCAAGAGGTTGGTTGGGTATTCCTTTTGAGGCGGAGTTAGCAGCGACACTCATTGCTATTCAGTATGCCCATGCCCAAGGGTGGCGGTTCTTATGGATCGAGTCGGACTCCATTCTGACAGTTAACACTCTGATGAGCTCTACTCCTTCTGTCCCTTGGCGTCTGCAGGGTCTCTGGAGTCAAGTTCATCCTCTTACCACAGACATGAACATTCGGTATTCCCACACTTTTAGAGAGGCCAACCAGGCGGCTGAAGCAGTGGCTAAGACGAAGATCAACTGCATTTGGAGGGGATATCCTCCAGATTTCTTACTTACTTTCTTGTATAAAGATTTGTATAACATCTTTTACAGACATTGATTGTTAGAGGAGTTTACCTTTTTCCTTAGCCTGGGTTTTGTCCCCAAGGAGGGTTTTCCCAGGCAAGGTTTTAATGGCACTCCGGCCTTTGGCTCGACTAGTGAGCTTATGGTTTTAGGTTTTCTTTTTTCTTTTATATTCCATACCTTTTTATTGTCCATATGTGGTATATGTCTCTAAACGAGTAATGTATGGTAACAAGTTTGGAGGGCATGGATGAATATATTTTAAACCAAAATCTTTTTTGTGATAGTTGAGTAGCTGACGTAGTGAGATTAAGTCAGGTGGCCAACAAGATGAGTTATATTGAGTGTAAACTGAAACAACAAAGGTTGATAGTAAACCTTATGGATTTTTTACCAGTTGATCAGTTGAACAAATATCAATTTATGTGAATGTCGAAAAAGTGTAATTCTTAAATTATACTTGTTGTGTTTGAAAACTTATTTTTTTTAACTTATAAAAACTTGATTATGATTTTATATGAAGGAAACCATATCAACATACTTGTTGACATTTTGTTTCGTGTGCTTATGCAATTTTATAAAATCAACAATATTAATGAATGTAGTATTAATGTAGAATGCAATAGAGGCACACAAATTTATAGTGATTTAGAAACACAACTCTTACGTACACTCCACAAACTAAGTTGTGAGTTAATTTCTTTCAAATGATTTGTATTTTAAGGGTTAAGAAGGACATTTCAACTCTTCACTCTTTCTAAGCTTAGTTCTACGAGTAATTATAGTGTGCTAGTACACTTTTACAATTAATACTAACAAACGAATACAAACACTCAAAAGGGTAAGGATAGGTTTGAAGTAGGTTTTCAACTATGAATTTTTCAAACAAATAGTTTGAGAGAAGTCTTTTTTGATTTGGATATGAGTAAGCTTGGATTACAATGATGAAATAATAGAGCTCTAAAGATATGGATATGAAGAGATGCTCCTAGTAAATTCTTAAAGTTTTGAGTTTGTGCGTGTAAGTTGGCTTGAATATGTCATTAGATAGAATTTTCATAGCTTTCTTGGTGAGCTCTGCCCTGTATTTATACATGATTTTGAAAACTAGTAGTTGGAAAAAGTAGTTTCAAAATCATTCTATTTTTTTGTGGAGGTCTTTATCAAAACATGTTTATCTTCCTTATAAAGGAACATGATATTAATGCACTTGTACTATTTTGCACCATTGCACAGTTCTATTGCAGCTAATGTTAAATTCGTATGTCCGTTTTTTATTTGTCCACATCAACAAAAACAATAGTAGGTTAGTTCAACAAAACTATTCAGAAGACTTTGTTGGTCCCAAAACGAGTATAGTGACAGTCTAGAGGGGGGTGAATAGACTGTCAGGTGTTAGAAACTTTTTCGTGCTGTTTCGATCAGATTAGACGTTCAGAAGAGTTATGTAGTCAGGCGTCTATATATGCAGAAAAAATGTTCTGATCTGAGAGTGTGAGTGTGAAATAGCAGTTTCAAGATAACAACCTTACGATTGCTGAATTCAGCTGGTCAGTTTGGAAGCTATCTCAAGAGCTATGAGTGCGGAAATGTGTAGGCCCTACGTGTTTAGACTCGTGGGTAATTTTATGAAAACCTTTGAGAAGTATGAGAAAAGGTTAGATGATGACATATTAAGATCAGATAGTAAAATGCAGATGGCTTCTAAGGAAGACAATGAGTAGTTGTCTTAAAGCTGAAAAAGTAAAATTTTGTATTAATATGAGCAAAAAGAAGTTTCAGAATACAAATACAAGGGAATTTTACTTCAGCACTTGATAAGGTCTTCTAGAGATGCCAAAAACTCGATAAACTCTCTTCCTTATCTCACGAACAAGGTCTTGATCTCTGATTTTGTCATCATAACAAATTTCATCAATGAGGTTTTCTGGTTCCCTCATGTCCTTCTTGTTGTTGACAGTGGTAGGAAGATCCCAGGCTGAAAATTCTGGTAGGATAATGTTAATGTTCTTCTCAACTGCTTCTTCCATGACAATGCTTAAGAACTCTCTGTCCTTCCCTTCTAGAAAGCTTTCAAAGCAACCAAAAGCCGTCTGAGGATCTTGATCTCTGTTGGTCCCTAAACGAGTAGTGAATGGGATTAAAGTCTAGAGGGGAGGGGTGAATAGACTTTAAAACTTTTTCAAGAGAGTTGGGAACCTCTTCTGATTGCTATGTCAGCTGGACTACAAGTCTGCTGGTCCAGTTGACTATAGTGATCTGATAGAGGAGGTTATATGCGGAATTATGGTAGGCCTTGTTTAGACTCGTTCTCTTAGTTTCTTTTGAAAGTGCCAAGTTATTTAGTTAATAGAAATACTCAGCTGATGCTGGTTTGAGAGTTGTGGCCTTGTTTTGAATACAGTTAAAACACAGTATGCACTATATAAGATAAATGAAATGACAGTAAAGTAAAGTGCAGAAAGTAAATAACACCAGGTTTATAGTGGTTCGGATATACGATCCTACGTCCACTCTCACGTCCTAACGTGATGTTTAATCCCTTTAATTTACCGCAAATTACAAGGGTCTTGACCTTTATAGTCCCAAGGGTAGGACTTTGAGATCTGAGCCGTCCTAACAGCTACGGTCTCCACAAGTGATTGTAAGCACTTGCACTTTGAGGGTTTCAAAAACTTTAACCTTTCGGAGAGGGTTTGGGGTTTTTGAAGAGTATCCAACTAGTGATTCAAGCTTATAATTTGCTTAATCACTTTGCCTAAAACAAATGATATACAATGTGAAATGGGTTTCAGGTTCTTAAGGGTTGGATAGAAATCACTTAAGAGCTATGGATAATCTAATGGATTCTGGCTCTTTGAGAATTCTTGAGATAATACGACTTTAACTTGATTGCTTGCTGGAAGTGTTGAATTCTCTTGTTGTGACTTCGTATCTTTGTGATTTCTCATCCTCTTGTATTTATAGTGGTGATTGCTTGCAACTAGCCGTTGGAGTTTACTAGCCGTTGGGGCAATCTTTCCATAATGGCTTGATTCCTTGATTCCAGCCGCTTGATTGCTTCAATCCTGGGATCATGTCAATCTTCTAAATAAGGTAGGTCTCTGTTTAAATTGCAAGATGACTTTGGAATCAGCCGAGTCCTGAAAGAGCACATAGTCGTCTGATCTGAACTTCTAGTCTTCTGACTACTCTTCTGGCCTTGAGTCTTCTGTCTTCTGATATCAGCAGAGTAAAACTCTTCTGATCTGGCAGTTCTTTTGTCCTGCACTAGGCCATCTTCAATCTGGGACTCCATCAGTCAAATAGGTATACAAGCACCTATCTTAACTGGTCTTCAAGGATCTCCTAGTCTTCATGTCTTCTACTCTTCTCATCTTGAGGGAGCGCATGTAAGCCGGGACTGTGCTGATCAACTGATATCTATACAGTCAATCACACAAGACTAGTCTAAGCTGTTCTATACAAAGTCAGCTGATCCTATTACATTTATAAACTCTAAGTGTTTTGGCCATCAAAACTATTCTAACATCAAGTGGGGCTTAGGGTGAATTTATATCCCAACAATTTCCCCCTTTTTGATGAAGCCAAAACTATACATGATAAATGCTCTTAATAAGATAAGATAAGAGTTTATAAACTTCATAAAAACTGAAATATCTGATGAAGACAATGAGAATTTGTCTTGAAAGCAAAGAGAACTACACTTGAATATATATAGAACTTTTACAGATTACAAGTAATAGTTTCTTTAAAGCTTTGAAAGAGGTCTTCATCAGGTCTTCTGATCTTCAGATGCGGAAAGCAAGGTATAGACGAGATCAAACTTCTTCCATGTGCTGCAGGTCTGTAACATTCTCCTCTTCATAGATCTTCTCTAGGATCCTTTTGACTTCAATTAAGTCTGTTCTTCCAGAATCCAGTGTGGGAGGATCCCATTTGGGTTCTTCAGGAGTTAAAATTCTGCAGTTGTCAAGTTCTTTGGCTGTCTTGACTACTTCTTTCCAGAACTCTTGATCTTCAATGTTCATGAATTGATTGAACTGGAAGAATTCATCTTCATAGGTTGGGAGAGGGCCAAATTTTCTTACAATGTGGTGTTGAATTTGCCATTTCTTCTTCAGAGGGTACCACCTTGGTAGCTCATCTTGAAGGGCTAAATAGTCCACATAGTTGCTATCAAACACCGGAACTTTATCTTTCTGTGCCAGAGCATTCTCTTTCAATGCTTTGTCCTTGAGAGCTTTCCTGAGTTTGGCTATCTTCCTGTCAAATTTGGCTTTGACTGCTTTCGCATCTTTTGGCTTCTTTTGCTTAAGCTCTTGAGCTTCAAGCTCTTTTCTTTTCTTCAACTCTAAAGCCTCTTTCTCTTCTGCAGTAGGCTCTGCTGGAGTTGACCTCTTGCTTGATTTCTGAGCTTGCTCATCTGCCTTCCTTTTCCTAGTCATCCTCTTCTCAGGAATTTGTTCTGTAGAGGCAGTGATCTGCAGACTTTTGGCAGTTGCTTGAGTGGGAGCTTGGATGTCTTCTTGAGCAATTTCTTTGCCTTTGCCTTGCTTGCTCTTGATTTTGCTTGATAAACCACCCAAGGTTTCATTCAGCTCATCTTGAGATACTACCATTACAGCTTGCTGTGCAGTAGTCTTCTCTAGAGCTTTTATCAATACATCTTCCCCCTTTTTGGCTTCAGCAAGTGCAGCCGCAAAAGGCTTCATGGCATTCAGAATCTCCACTCTGAGAGTTTGTTGAAGAGCCATGGCATTGACTTTGCCAATATGAGTCAGATGAGTGATGCTATGGTCTAGAATCTGAGCATGAGAGTTGGAGGAGGAGGCAGCTTCAAGTTTAACTGTAAGTGCTTCCAATTTGGTTGCTGTCTCCTTCAGCTGAATCTGAAGTTTTTCATTTTCTGCTGTAGCTGATTGGAGAAGAGCTCGACCTTCAGTAGCTCTTGCTTCAGCATCTTCAAGTCGTTTCTTGTAGGTGTGTTCTATGCGGTTGACCTCATTAGTGTAGAGATCAGCAAACCTGGTGGAATAGTCACCTGCCTTCTTCAGAATGCTGGTCAGATACTCACTTATCTGATTGTGAAGTGATTCTCCAAACTTGTCTTCAATGTCAATGATCTGGTCATGAAGACGAGTTCTCTGCTCCTTAACCGCCTTTTCAACATATCTTCCAAGCTGTAGGCCTAAACCCTTTTCAAAGTGTAGGTCTATTGCAGCCTTGACCTGTGAGCATATGTCTGCTGTATAGTCAGCTGTTGAAGAGAATTGCATTCCTTATATAAGCCAATTTGTTTAATTACATTCAGGAATAAATCTAGAATGAATTACATGATCAAGACTAGTCATTATTCTCTAAATTGGAGTGGTTTGATCAGCAGAGTGAGGTCTTCTGATTTCTTCAAGATGTCTGCTGATTTTCTTTGAAAAGTCTTCTGGTCAGCTGAGTTGGTCTTCTGATCAGCTGAGTAGAGGAAACGATGTTTGCTGTGATGATCCAACCTGGATGGATCCTTCCAGCTTTATTGTGAGTGATGATCCAACCTGGTTTGATGGATCTTTCAGCTCCTTCTTTAAATCAAGTGAGACTAGCCTAGACAAAATCCCACTGATTTAACTGCTTCTCACCATCGGATGTTCCTCATCATCATATGGGATGTAGCATCTAATGTGCTCTTGTTGAATTTCTTCGCTTCTCTTGAAGGGGAAGGAAGGTTGAGGGGTGCTTCAATGGAGTTGAAGAGAGGGCTTTTGGTTGAAGAATGATCTCCATTCCATCTCTTCTTTCAATTGTCTCCATACCTGAAACAAGAATAGTGTTAGATGATTTGTGTTCTTAGGTGGTCTCATAACTTCTCCTTTTATAGGGGTAGAAATGAGGTAGTGGAGAGAAAGATGACAAAACTATAGAGGTGATAGGTCTGAATTTCTGAAAAGTGATTTCTTAAGATCAGCAGTGAGATTCTTGATCCAAGGGTGCACATTTAAGGATATTCAGACTTTATCTAATGGAATGCAGAAATTATAAATTTTGACCATGAGTTATTTGAAATCCGTACTGTGCATGCATACTGTTGAGTCGGTGAGGATGGTGTATTAATCCAGCCAAGTATGACTCAGTAGTATATTGAATTTATGTATATGAATAAAGTATTTTATGAAGAATAGTTTATTAATATACATAGTTATACATTGCTTAGAGTAAAGAGATCAAATAACTTTGTTCAAGTCTGCTATATATATATATGTGTACTATGCAATGCAGATTTTAGAGTATTTCATCAAGGATTCTTAAGGTATCATAGATTCCCCCTTGATTAGATAACTCTATGTTTTCCCTCAGCTCTATCTGTCTTCATTGGGAAATAACTTACCTGAAGATGAGGGTGTCTATTCACCTCATCTGATCCTCCTAGTTTGCTGCAAAATGTATCAGCTGAGGTCTTCAGCTGATCTTGTGCTCTTCAAGTGCTTCGGTCCAAGAGTCCTAAGCTATAGCATAGGGTCTTGAATCTTTCTTCAGCTAGGGGCTTAGTCAAGATATCTGCTCTTTGGATATCTGTGTGAATTTTCTCCATCTTGATGTCCTTCTTTTCAAGGTGGTCTCTTATGAAATGGTGTCGAATGTCGACATGCTTGCACCTTGTGTGGAGGACTGGATTTTGAGTGATGGCAATGGCACTGCTGCTGTCACAAAAGATAGGGACTTCTTTTGCCTCTACATTGTAATCTTTGAGTTGTTGAGCTAGCCAGAGTAGCTGACTACAACAACTTCCAGCTGCCTTATATTCTGCTTCAGTGGTGGATGTTGCAACTGAGGTTTGTTTCTTAGAGAACCATGATATCAGCTTGCTGCCTAGAAATTGACATGTTCCTGATGTGGATTTCCTATCAATTCTGCATCCTCCAAAGTCTGAGTCAGAGTAGCCACTTAATTCTAGATTGTCATCAGCAGGGTACCATAGACCTAGGTTGACTGATCCTTTTAGGTACTTGAGAATCTTCCTTGCTGCTTCTAGATGACTTTGCTTTGGGTTTGCTTGAAACCTAACACATACTCCTACAGCGAATGTTATGTCTGGTCTGCTGGCTGTAAGGTATAGTAGAGATCCAATCAGTGCTCTATATTCAGCTTGATCAACTGCCTTTCCGGACTCATCTGGTTCCATTTTGAAAGATGTCATCATAGGAATCCTTGTAGTCTTGCTTTGTAGAGCTTTGAATCTTTCTAGCAGACTCTTGGTATACTTGGACTGGTTGATGAAGATCCCTTCTGGACTCTGCTTGACTTGAAGTCCTAGGAAATAGTTCATCTCACCCATCATGCTCATTTCGAATTTTCCTTGCATAAGTTCAGAGAACTTCTTGCACATTTCTTGATTGGGTGATCCAAATATAATGTCATCTACATATATTTGTACCATTAGAATGTCTTCTCCTTCTTGTATTCTGAAGAGAGTTCTATCAACTTTGCCTTTTGTATATCCATTGTCGAGTAGAAATTGTGACAATGTGTCATACCAAGCTCTAGGGGCTTGTTTTAGACCATAGAGAGCCTTCTTCAGTCGATATACTTGATCACCTTTTTCAAATCCTGGAGGCTGCTCTACATATACTTCTTCTACCAGAATACCATTTAGAAAAGCACTTTTGACATCCATTTGGTATACTTTGAAGCCCATAAATGATGCATAGGCTAGAAATAGTCGAATGGCTTCTAATCTGGCTACTGGAGCAAAAGTTTCATCGTAGTCAATTCCTTCAGATTGTGAATATCCTTTTGCAACTAGCCTTGCTTTATTTCTAGTTATTACATCATGTTCATCCTTCTTGTTCTTGAATACCCACTTTGTTCCTATTACATTGTGGTTTTCAGGTCGATCTACCAATTCCCAGACTTCATTTCTTTCGAATTGGTTTAGTTCCTCTTGCATAGCAGTGATCCAATTGCTATCAGTCATTGCTTCTTCTATGTCAGCTGGTTCAATGTTGGAGAGGAAAGCACACCAGCAGAACATAGATGATTGAGAATTCTGATTCAGTTGTCTTCTTGTCTTGACACCTGATTCTGCTCCTCCTAAGATGAGGTTTGATGGATGATTGTTCCTCCATGTATGTCTTACAGGAGTACCTGCATTAGATGAACTTGGATTCTCATCTGTTCTATTGTCATCAGGAGGGTTGACTTGATTTGGTCGATCATCATCTGTATCTTGGGTATCAAAGAGATCATTCCCCCTTGCATTTGGGATTGTTGCATGTTGATTGTGGATCACTTGTTCAGCTTGAGTTTGAGATCTAGTGACTGGTCTGTGTGATTTATCTTCTTCTGGTTCTTCAGGGAATGGTTCATTGACTTCAATAAATTCATCAGACTTCTTCTTGATCACTAGTTTCTTCATCTGTTCTGCAGCTGAGGTTGTTTCTACTGCATTCTTTTCACAAGATTCATCAAAAACAACATGTGGTGTTTCTTCCACAAGAAGGGTGCGTTTGTTGAATACTCTAAATGCTTTGCTAGTTGAGGAGTATCCCAAGAATATCCCCTCATCTGCTTTGGCATCAAAAGCATTCAACTTACTTTTCCCATTGTTGTGAATGAAACACTTACAACCAAAAATATGAAAGTAAGATACTCTAGGTTTTCTTCCTTTCCACAGTTCATATGGGGTTTTCTCATGGATTTTGTGAATACCTGACCTGTTTTGAGTGTGACAGGCTGTGTTGATAGCTTCTGCCCAAAGTTTCTTAGGAGTAGAGAATTCAGCAAGGAGTGTTCTTGCAGCTTCTTTAAGTGTTCTGACTCTTCTTTCAGCTACACCATTTTGTTGTGGTGTTCTTGCTGCACTTGTCTCATGCTGAATACCATTAGAAGTACAATATGCAATAATATAAGAGTTAATAAATTCAGTGCCTTTGTCACTTCTAATTTTCACAATAGGTTCTACTTGGATCCTCTTTAACAGTTCAGGAAGCTTCTGCTGAGTTTCACTCTTCTTGTATAAGAAGATAACCCAAGTAAACTTGGAGTAGTCATCTACAACAATAAGGGTGTATTTTCTTCCTGTTAGAGTGGTTGGAGTGATTGGTCCAAAGAGATCCATGTGTAACAGTTCAAGAGCTCTGCTGGTTGATGCTGTCTTCTTGGTCTTGAAGGAGACCTTTGTTTGCTTTCCTTGTTGACATGCATCACAGACCTGATCTTTACAGTAGAGTTCATTAGGCAGACCATCAACTAAGGATTACCTTGCTAACTTGTTCAGAGTCTTAAAGTTCAGATGACTAAGACGTTTGTGCCATAGCCAGCTGACATCTTTAGGGCTTTTCACAAGCAGACATGTATCCTTAGGACAGCTGTTCCAATTTGCAAGATACATACTTCCCTTTCTAGATCCTGTTAGAAGGTTTTGTTTTGTTCTTTTATCACTTATGAGACATTCATCTTTAGAAAATTTAACTGAATAACCAGTGTCACAAAAATGAGAAACAGATAATAAATTAAACTTAAGACCTTCTACATATGATACATCATGTACCTCAATGTCACCATTTCTAAGGGTGCCATATCCTTTTGTGTTACCGTGCGCGTTATCACCAAAGAAGACTTTTGGACCTTTCTTTTCTGTGTAGTTGGTCAGCAGGTCTTTGGTTCCAGTCATATGGGTTGAGCATCCACTATCTATGTACCATATCTCTCCTGCTAGACCTCCTTTTCTGTATAGGTCCCTCCTTTCCTGCAAGAAAGGTTAAGTCTTAGGTACCCATTTTGTTTTGGGTCCTTGGGTATTAGTACTACCCTTGGGAACCCACATATACATTGGTCGTTTGAACAACCTTGAGCACTTGAGTTGTTTCCCTCGGGCATCACAGAACCAAATCTTACCAGTTAACACCTTGGACTGATCTGATTTGTTGTTTGTGTCAGCTAAGTAATAGTCAAATTGTTTTCCTTTATAGGAGTGAACATACAATATCTTTTGACTAGTTACATTCGGCCTGGGTGCATTAGCTGGTCGATGCACACGATTATATGGACCATACTCTTCTGTTCTCACAATATCATAAGAGATAGGGGGTGCAAAGAGAACAGATTTGTTTGAAGAAGATTTCTTCTTCTTGGCTGGAGTAGCATACAGCTGAGACTGTCTCAGACGAGATGGTCTAGGCTGTTTGCTGTTCCTCTGTATAGGTTTGGGGTTAACTTTTCTTTTACCATTTTTGGTGTTGGAATAGTTAGCCTTAGTTGGTACAGATGCCTTTTGGTTCATATTGAGTTCATTGTGTTTAGAACACTCACCCTGTTCATGTGTCTGAGTAGTGCACTGGTTAGGTGTACTACCCCCAGCTGGAGAGGATGTTGATGGATTAAGTTCATAGCCTAAACCCATCTTATTGCCATTTGATCTATAATATTCAGAGATACTTTCAATAGTAGTCGAGGCTTTATTGAATTCTGATATCTTTTGATCTAGGCATTCCTTCTCCTTTTCTAAGAGCTTGTGTGATTGGAAGAGATCATCGAACTTAGATTGAAGTATACGAAATTCTTCGGTTTCTAAGGCTTGAGTTTCTAACATCCCCTCATACAACTGAGTTGTTGTGGTATTTTCTTCCTTAAGAAGTTCCACTTCTTTGGTCAACCTTTCATTCATGGTGACTAACTCAGGGGTGTTTTCAAACTTAACCTTTTTCAACCTAGCAATTTCTTTCCTTAAATCCTTATTCTCCTCTTCCACTTCTATAAAGGCTCTAGTGGCAATATCCAGATCACCTTTTACCTTTCTTAAAGATTGATAATAGGTGTCTTCTGATTCGCCTTCAGATGAGTTTATGTCATCTGTTTGTGAGAAAATAGGTGAATGGAAAGTAGTAGTATAAGAGTTTACCTCATTTTCTCCTATGGCCATCATAGCTAGATCGTCTGAATCATCTGAGTAGATTTGACAGTCTGGTGATGTAGGAAGTTCATCACTTTGATATTCAGATTCTTCAGTCAGCATTGCTTGCTTATCTGAAGTTCTTCTCCTTGGCCTTCTTTCTTCTTTGTCGTCCAGCTCAGGGCATTCATAGACATAGTGTCCTGGTTTACGACAATTGAAGCATGCTCCAGGCTTTTGATTTGAATTGCCTTTCCTTGGAGGTGTGGCATCTCTTTTTCTGGAGCCTCGGCTGTCAGATGACTCCACATCCTTTCTAGGATGTCTTTCTGGTGTTCTTTCTCTGGAACCTCTGGAGGGTGATCTTGCTCTTCTATCTTTGTAGTTTCTATAGAACTTTCTATATTTGCTGTTGAGGGTGTTCATCCTTTCGAATCTCTTGATCATAAGAGCCATTTGTTCCTTCAGACTCATGTCTGATCCTTCACAGTCTTCTGTTTTCAGAGAGGTCTTCCCAGATGAGGTGCTTGCAGCTTTTGTATTTGCTGCCTTGAAAGCTACAGTCTTGGAAGTGGATGGAATAGCAATAGGTTCATCATTTTCTGAGTTTTCTTCTCTTTCAAGATCATATTCATGGGCTTTTAGATTCTGAAATAGAGTCTGTGCAGACCACTCCTTGATATCTTGAGTATCTTTGATGATGGTCTTCTTGAGTCTCCATTTCTTGGTTAGAGAGTCTAATATCTTTAGATTTTTCTCTCTATTTGTATATTTCTTGCCCAGAGATTCTATCTCATTGATGATCTTGGTAAATCTATTGTCTAATTGATCAATAGACTCTTCTGGTTGCATTTTGAAATGCTCAAACTTCTTGACTGCTGTTGTCAGCTTGCTCTCCTTGATCAGCTCGGTTCCTTCACAGAGGAGTGCTAGAGCATCCCACATTTCCTTAGCTGTTTCACAATTGATTACTTTTGCAATGTACTCATTTGGAAGAGTTTGCATGATGTAATCTTGAGCAATGCTGTCAAGATTTGACTGCTTCATCTCTTCTGGTGTGAGATCCTTCATCGGCTTGGGGGCTAGTTCTCCAACTGGAACTTCTGGATCACCATTTGCAGTGTTGACTGCCATGATGGTGATTGGGCCTTAAGTGATTACTGACCACATCTTGTAGTGGACTGATGTGAGATTCTTCCTCATCCTGATCTTCCAGTAATCATAATCCTCCACTGAAAACTTAGGCAACTAACGCATATTAGCATTCATGCTGTATGAGTTTTCGAAAACAAGTTTTTCAAAAGAAAAAGATCTGTTCAAGAGGACTTCAGAGAGACTCCCTCAAGTCTTCTGATAATCTAGAGACAGTAGTCCGTTAGAACCACTGCTCTGATACCACTTGTTGGTCCCTGAACGAGTAGTGAATGGGATTAAAGTCTAGAGGGGAGGGGTGAATAGACTTTAAAACTTTTTCAAGAGAGTTGGGAACCTCTTCTGATTGCTATGTCAGCTGGACTACAAGTCTGCTGGTCCAGATGACTATAGTGATCTGATAGAGGAGGTTATATGCGGAATTATGGTAGGCCTTGTTTAGACTCGTTCTCTTAGTTTCTTTTGAAAGTGCCAAGTTATTTAGTTAATAGAAATACTCAGCTGATGCTGGTTTGAGAGTTGTGGCCTTGTTTTGAATACAGTTAAAACACAATATGCACTATATAAGATAAATGAAATGACAGTAAAGTAAAGTGCAGAAAGTAAATAACACCAGGTTTATAGTGGTTCGGATATACGATCCTACGTCCACTCTCACGTCCTAACGTGATGTTTAATCCCTTTAATTTACCGCAAATTACAAGGGTCTTGACCTTTATAGTCCCAAGGGTAAGACTTTGAGATCTGAGCCGTCCTAACAGCTACGGTCTCCACAAGTGATTGTAAGCACTTGCACTTTGAGGGTTTCAAAAACTTTAACCTTTCGGAGAGGGTTTGGGGTTTTTGAAGAGTATCCAACTAGTGATTCAAGCTTATAATTTGCT